>JAKUCG020000104.1:3600000-4200000 GCA_022539655.2 Ceriodaphnia dubia | reverse complement strand
AAAAGTCTGATAAAATCTCGAAAGAAATTACCTTGTAAGGATACATTTGTTATGATATTGTTTTAAAATGTTATTGCGGTATCAAAACTTGAGCGAGTCTGAAAACCGGAATAAAACACCCAGATTTTTTTTTCAGGACTTCCGTTACATATATAAAATACACCAAAAGTCGGACGTAAATATTGCGAACATATTATTTTAATCTTTTCTTAATGTCAAATGATTGCCCTGTCAGTATTTGTAATAAAAGACTTATACCGTATACAGTATAAACCCAAAACTAGTCCTATTCATACAACAAACAAACAAATTTTTCAGCGATATATAATAAATTGGAACTTTCGTACAGCATTTCATTCTTATACTCGCTAAGGGATATTCTTTATCTCTAAAATTATTCCTTTTTTTGTTATATTTTTAAGTTTGCTTTTATGACCTCAAGTGCATACACATTGTTAATATTCGCGATTTCAGCATTTCATGCTGGCGCAGCATATCCCTGTATTAGCTTCATCACTGTACATAGTGCTCATTAGTATATTTGCGATAACAAAGAGAGAAATGAAAGCAACTGAAATTAACAAATTGCTTAAATTAGTTTGAAATTCCACACTTGGTGGATTTGTATGGGTGATTGTTCGGGAAAGGTATGGGTACTGCCCAGCAAGTCTACTGAATCGGAGCGCCAGCCATTCCACCCAATCTCAGCAGGTTTCTCACGAATGAAGCAAACTTTATGCTGGCAGGCAGCGCCAGCTTCTAGTGCTTTCTGTCCGGCTAGGTATTATTCAAACATGAGCTGTCAAAATCATGTGCATACAACATAGTTGATTATTTAAACAAGATGCAAATTTAGAGAGCAAGAAAGGAAGCCAACAGTGAGAGCTCCTGTTGCCTTGCGTCACGTTCTATTCGCTGCGTGGGGGAAGTGCATTACCGTACTGGATGCCAGCGTTATATATTAGATATATTTAAATTCGGGTTTCTACAGCTACCCTCAGATATGCGCTGGTCAATAATGACCCTTGTTTTCAAATTTTATTATTTCTATGGAGAGAACTGCTTAACATCACAAAAGCTGGCTCTATGAACCAATAATCCTTAAAATAAGGCCAGAATGAGGTTTTTGTGATTCCTGATCCAGGGTTATAAGCTGGCAGAAAAGGGACCTTGGAGCAGCCTTAAAAGGCAAAATAAAAACAAATTTTATTTGTATTTTTTTTTATGGCAGCACTTTTAAATTCTGGCTTTTAAAATTTGCAATTGTAAGAACACTTCAATGGTTTAAAAAACTGTTATTAAAAAAAATATATAAATAATAGCTTAAGGAATCTCGAATTTCCCCAAAACATCATGTTTTTTTTATCACGCAGATTACTATACTTCACTACTTTAGCTTCACCACGCCTAACCTAATTCATTGATGTCAAAAATTTTAATGCCTTATGCCTACCTTTAAAAAAAGATCAAGAGGAAAAATGAGATCGGAATCACCTCTATACTTTTCCTATACTTTTCTGTATTTTCGATCATAAAAACTGAAATGCAATAGATAGTAATTTCAAGCAGATTCTTGGATATGCACAACAGACCTTGTTATATGGCAAGATGAGTAGGAGAAAGAATTTATTGGGCATTCAAAATTTGTGGGGGGGGGATGTCGAAACCGTAGTTTTAAAAGGAAAAGAAATGTGGTTTAAAAAAGGTGTACATGACGTTTTCCTCTGTACGTTATTGCTGTACCGCCTAGCTCTCTCACCTACTACAACTTAACCATCCCTCCCGATTTCGGCAGCGCTATCGATATGCCGCCTTTAGATGGCCATGGGCCCACCTCTAGAACACCCCCAACCCTCCCCTAACCCACCTCCGTGAAAACAATGGGAAACAGATGGAAAACAGTTCAGACTTATAGCCGAGACCCACCGCTCTAAACGGCTTAGGTCGACAGATTGGTTACTGGAAACGATTTGTAAGAATTTCCCTATTTTGTTTTCTTATTTTTATATGCATCGACATACGGCCCACTTCGAGGCTTCTTTTTCTTCAAGGGAGCCATATCCTGAATTTTTGTTTAATCACGTACTTCATTTATTGGTCATTTGCTTTAAATCAGACTCGAAATCCGACGAATAATGCAGAATACAGAATTTAAAATCACATGAGTTTGTGTTGTAACCACTTCGTTTGCTTCGCTACCAGAAGTTCGTATCGGCTTTTTGATTCGTCATCTTTTGCAGTGACACGTAGATTCTAAGCCCCCATTAAAGTGAAACAACAAATGAATATCAAGAAAACACTGTAACACTGTACTAGTATACTTGTGACTAACCTAATATACGGGATGTATCTAAATAATTTATTTGCTTGAATGTACATGTACAACTTGAATGTAGCCCAACCATACAAAAACTGTAGATGTAGAATAGCACGAAGTGAACTCGGAATCCGTCGTACCGAAAGGGGGAGTAGTTGAGACGACTGCGCGGGAATCAGGATTGAAATATGTAGCTTATCACTGCTGCTTATACAGCTTCGAACTAGATGCGTAGAGAATCAGCATGCAAAATTTGATCCACTCACGCGTCCGAACAGCGGGTGGTCTTCAAGATTTCACGCTGCCGGGTGCCCGTTGGCTACCCTGGTGTTCCGCCTGCTGAACAAACAATCATATCCATAACGCAACTTTCTTCTTATAAAATACCTACGGCGCTCTTGTATTATTCCTTGATACTTTCTGTTGCTACCGATAAAAGAAAAACAAGAAAAAAGAAAAATGAGAAAGAAAACTGTCTCATTTTCAAGAGTGATGATCCTGCTCCGTATTCTTTCTTTTCCCCAACGCATTACACCGTTATTTGATTTATTCTACGGCCTCCTGTGCTTCCGACTCCTACTACTGCAATAACAATACCAAGGCGATGCTTATGTATAGGCCTATGTGCTCTCTCTATGTGATGCGGTAGCACTGGTAAGAAGCTAAGCTAAAATGTGTATGGCACATTTTCAACTTACATTTTTCCCGTTTGACTAGTTCTACAACAAAAATACGAATATGAATAGTTCTATGAATGAAATACTAATTATGTACTACTAACGCAGATCTGAGAGTCGTCGATCGGATTCTGAACATATAAATAGTAGACTAACCTGATAGCAACAGGAACCAATGTTTCGTTTTTATTGATTTACTCGGCCTTGATCCTATTTTTTATAAGGTTTTCTTCTCGATTCCCGTTTCCATTCCATCCATCACTCTTCCTTCCTTCCTTTTCTCCCTCTCTACATGGCTTTTACTTATTTACGCCTATCTATTGAAATTATTTAAATTTCATTGTCAATTTTATTTACTTGCTGAAACTTAAGAGGAATTTGGACGATGATGGTGTTTTTTGGTTCTCTATATCCCAAGTCCTAACACGAAAAACATATGCTGACTATGCAATTGTGAATATCATTATTGTCCAAACATTTTTCTTCACTAAGTATTTTTTTGGTCGAAACTCGACTAGAGTAGTACTGTATGTACGGGTTATTTATTTATAATTTATCTTTAATTTTAGTTATTGGAAATCTATGTGTGGGGGACTATATGGTATACTTTACAGTCATACAAGCCTATACACCATTATATTTTGGCATTCGTCAATTCTGTTTTTTGAAATAATTTAGTGTTAGTTTGATCACAGACAAGAATGCCAGGTACTCATAATATAATATGGCTTATGTATATTCAATTTAAAACAAGGGTCGCCAAAGCTAGCAAATTAACATACCTTCAGAAAGCAACGGCATAAAAACTAACCTTCAAAAAAGAAGGCTGAAAGATCGTATGGATTATCTCTGTTAAATGTTGTTTGCTACGGTATATAATTCGGATGGGTCCAAATATTTGCCCTTTTAGTCCTATTCGATGAATCGCTACGACGGCTTCTGTTACTACGATATACGCCGCACAAGTCAGGGCTAACGTTCTTCTGAGACATCAGCAATAGATACATAACAGAGTAAAAGTACAGATACGTAAAAGTATTCCTATTTAATTCAGACCAGTTTGAGAAAGGCGCCCCAATTTTAATAGCTATACGTTATAAGTTACAATAAGTAACAACAAATGCATGGTGATGGCTTCCATAGTTAATTTGATTAAGATAATGTCACCAAGGCAACTGAAATAGCAAGTGGAGCAGGGGAAAATAATCTCGCTGCTTTATCAACCTAACAGATCAATAATAAACACAGGACTAGCAATTGACTATGTAGACATCATGAATAGACATATGTATACTCACAAGCTAGAGCGATTATTGGAAAGTAATTAGAGAACTCATGAGGGTATTTCGTGGCTGAGTCAATGCCCACTAGCTGGTGAATGCGCTAGCGCTGATCGGTGCTCATCACGCTACATATCGCCGAGCCATGAAAACGGTATCTGCACTAGCTGTATGTGCTGTCAAAAAACCTTCATAGCTCGCTTGATCTTGTAGGAACTGTGTGTGAAAATAGAAAAGTCGCTACGGTAATATTCTTAATGCTAGAGACTAGAGTCTATTTACTTTCCCGGAAGTGTATTCCATGAAAAAATGAATAAAACTTAATGCCAGATTAGGCCCTAGCTATGTATGTAAGCAGCCTAATGTTTTTTGAAACGGAAAATCGATGGCGGGAAAGGTATGTCTCGTCGTAAGGACCAGCAGCTTGATTGACCAGTAGCGTCTTATGATGTTCTACGAATACATATTGCATTGAGTTGCCAATTGAAATAGGTGTTTCTGGTTTCATTTGCCGACAAACTGGCAAAGGAGCGAGAATCATAAGGGACGTCGTGTCGCTCGTTCCCAAACATTAACTTAGAAGAGCCGTCCAGTTTTCCACGTAAGACCACGCCTAGTAGGTCTACCGGCTAGATATAAAGTAGAAGTACAAAAACTGCCTCCATCGCAGCATACTTTATCGCCGTTTGTGGCTATGGAAAAGGCTCGAGAGGATGACAGCGAGAGGGATTGTGGCGCTTGTCCTAGCAAAGCGTGTCTTGCTTAGAAATAGCAGTCTTTATACAATACAAACTTGCCTGGCATAGAGTAGGGGCCTTTGATGACATCATTGGAATGCACGGGAGCAACAATGCAAAAGTGAGCGCTCTCTAATTGTCCGATCAAGATAGAAGCCGAAAAGATGTACGACTCTTATATGTAGGGGTGGGGGGATGGGGTGGGGTGGGTGGAGGCCAGGGCTAGAAACCCGAAAGCCAGAAGCGATAAGGAAGGGGACAATGGAAAGAGGGCAATCAAGAAACATGATTGCGATCATTTTTGTGCGTTAAGTACAAGGACTGCTCGTGTAGAGAATGTTTAAGTTGCGATCCGAAACACCCAGGATTTGCTTGAAGCAAGTGCAGAGGAGCACGCTGCCCCGCATCGCGGACAGAGCGCCTTGTGCGCTATATCAACGAGCCGCGGGCCCACGAGCCAAGTGTGTTTCTCTTTCGATTTGAGTACAAATCGATATTATGTGTGTTGCCAGAGGACACATTGCCAGAACTTGTTTTTAAGTTTCGTTCATTAGCAATTTGGCAAGCAATTTGGGCAACCGTTATGAAGACTAACTACTTTTGTTTCACCATACTTTTCGATTACTTTATTACAGAAAAAAGAACATTGTCATAAACTCATTCATGAAAACTCGATGGAAAATATGGCGAAGAAAGTATTCAATGTTCTCTTTTTCTTTCGAAATGTTCAGGCTATTATTGAAACTGGTTGGAGTCGATGACGCAGTTAGACCGTTAGCCTACTTATTTCTAATTCAAACGAAAGGATTAATAATCTCCAAACGTAGATTCGTTGAAAATTTTTAGCGCTACTGACGTCGAATTGATCGAATCACGAAGTAAGATGTTGAATTCGTATTCATGAAAGTATTTAAAGGGAATGCCAAAGAGTGAAGGAAAGCGGCAGTAAAGTTTTGTGACTAACTGACTATGGATGAAAGGAAATGTAGTTGAATACGGATGTTGTTACATGAGCGTATAGTTTGTCGGCGCCTGAAATCCTGATAGAAATTTGGTCCATACTGGTAATTCTTCTACGCTCCATGTTCTTTTTTGAGAAGGGTACATACAGCCGGCAGGTGGGCGAACAATGCATCGATGTTGGCGGGAAAAAGAAATAAGTAGGATGATGCAGCCATGAGGGGCCAAGACGCCAGGTAGCTACTGCTGTGGATAGTCACACCTGAGTTGGGCTTAATGACTTGTTATGCACATCCTTGCTGCCATATTACGAAAGACCCAGGTGGTCTCCTTATACCTTATTCCATCGAGTCATTACCGGTAACGAAAGATAAGAATCTCTTCACGGATCCGTTAGCTCTTCCTCACATTAGATTCACGGACTGTATCACGTTACACTGGCTTCATCTAAATAAGGCTTATACTTTTGATAGCAAAAAATAAGAAAATACAACATAACACTCAAGTGGGAAAAACTGAACTCATTTACCCCCCCCCCCTAAAAAAAGCAGAAAAAGAAAACAAGAACAACAAAAAGGAAACACAAAGTGTAAGAGTGATGTAAAATGAGCAAAACATCTTCTTTTACGAAATTTTTAAAACAGATTTCCAACATCATATCGTGCCATGAGTGTTAAAACCTTATTCCAAATAAATTTAAATTAACCCTGAATTTTCAAAGCTATTGAATTAATAAGCATTAAGCAGTTAGGCATCAAGCATAGTAAACAAAAGAGGGAAAAGTATCCAAGGAAGTTCACTCTGTTCTTCTTTTGTAAAACATAACGAAAAGAGAGAGAAAGACGACAAGCTAAATAATGCAGCGAAGCGCGGAAGCGGCACTAATCAATATGGATCAAAGATTGCCGAAGACGTTTGCGAAGACGAGCAAAGAAGCTTATTACTGCTGTCATAGTATCAGACGGTGCTCGCCAAAATCTGCTCAGCTATTTCCGTGTCGCATGTCACACAACTTGTGTAGATTTCAAATTTGATTTTTTCACCGTTAACGCGTTTCTGCCTTCTGTAATGAACTTTAGTCCTAAGTGTAATTCATTCCTCCATATCTAAAAGTTGAACATATTTCATATTTGGTCATCTAAGTTGAAAGTTGTCGCTGTACGGCAACCGGATGTAACAATTTGCGACTAAAAGAGAAATATAAAGAATCACAGAATTAGGATCTAAATCAACTCCAAAACTATTGCAGTTGACAACTGCCACAGAAGTCGGAATTGAGTGGGCCAATTTCATTAAGTCAAGAGGCTGTTGGGACCATACGCGACCTACAGCGTCACTCGTTTCATGATCGGTTAACGTTGAAGAAAAAAAGAAGAGAAAAAAGAGTATAGCAGCAGCGTGTGGTCCGTTGCTTTAAGTTTATCTGCTGGATGACCGATCCTACTTATCCAATGACTAGGAGTTCCGGTTGGCTGCATATGACGATTGTCCAGCCTCTATGGAGCCTCACTGTAGTTGTAGTAGATATCGTGCTTTCTGCATGCGGTCAACCTACCAAGTACCAACAGCGCGTTGAACTGTTTCTTGTCGATACACACTTAACTTCTAAAAAAAATACATATTGAAAAGACTCGTTATATTGGCTTGATATAGGCGCGATGGAGCGCGAACCTACCGATAATAAAATGGCCCACTGCCAGTCTTTGTTTCCCTCTAGTTCTAGTCTGGCTGCATTGGCTACAATGCTGCCTGCTCGTATGCCCGTGTACTGTATATTGACGAATGTATGATACTGCAATTCGATTTAAATTGATCTACTGTAGTTATAGCTTTTTTGCCCCAACAATTCAGTTCCCATAGAGTTATTAACTCTGTTTTACAGTCGTTTGCACAAAAATGTAGAAAATTCATCTGTTGGAAATGGAAATGACCGTTAAGTAAGAAATGATATTATTCCCATGTTCAGTCATGTGAGGAAAATGAAAAGAATGCTACGCGACTCGACATTGCGAAAGTAGAGCAATTATGTGTAAATATCAAAGGTGAATCGAAGCATAAAAAGCACGGAACCATATCCCTGGTATATAACTATATATTGGCATTCGAATAAAGGCATATTTTGTTTTGGCAATTTTCTTGACTAGAATCTATCGCGCTCGCTGAATACCGTACGGCGAATAAGTACGGCGAGGCGCACGAGGCCCCACTGTCATTAGGGATTAGGTGGGAACAATGCGCAAGGTTGCTTGACGTTGACCTTCAACAGAAACATCAGTATACACGTGGTGGTGTGAACAGCATGCAAAAAGTGCAACGGGCCGAAGCATCTGATCATTCGACCATCGTCTCACGAGTAATGAATCGGACGGCCTTCCTGACGTGTTTATACGCTGCTATGCTCTTCGTCTGTTTTCCTTTTACTATCTCTCTCTCCCTCTCTCTCTCTCTCCCTCTCGTCTCTCCTTCTCTTCCACTCTTTTTACATGCCTTCACCAGTTCACCCTCAATACTAATCACGGAATTCGATTAAAATAGCAGGGGAATCGATAGCCTTTTCAACATTCAGCAGCATAGGGACCTAACAAAAAACATATCCCATTCGATTTAGTTTCAACCAGCAAACCAACTTTACTGCTAACATTCGTTAAAAATTTGACCATGTCTGATGGAACGTGGAACAAAAGGGAAAGAAAAAAAAACTCGAAATAAAAGGAAACAAGATGCAAGAAGCTTTTCTTTCCTTTTTTTTTTTTTTTTGAAATGGCATTGCACTTAAGAAGGATCGGAGACCAATCAGGTAAGTAGAAACGAGAAGTTGGAAAGCCGAAGAGAAATAGATAAACCCTGGCGGAATGGATAAGTCAAAGACAGACCGCCCTCGCTTGGCACCTTTGAATTGTTCACCTTGTCCGCATCTCCCCTCCCAACCAACCCTACCCATATAAAAAAAGGAGGAGGAGGAGGAGGCGGCTCAACACCTGCTAGAAGAGGATTGGGTGGTTAAGTTATTATAAAAATAGAGCAACTTGTAACGGAGACCATTAACCATTAATCAAGCTGAACCCAGCTGGCGTTTCTGCGTCGAACTGGTCGAACCGCGACCGCAACAAATCACTCGAGATACAAAGTTCTAATACTTTTCAGCTCAACTTGATTGAACTAGATCAAGCTGAAAGGGGCTTTACAACCGAGGCTCTACTACATCTTATACAAATGACTTTTCCGCTCTTCCAAATGAACCATTTTTTTTTTCTTCGTCATGCTTCCAACTGCTGACTCTGACGTTACAACGTAAACTCGTCAGTCCGGTTCATCATTGAGCCTCACCGTGAGAATAAAACTCGACTCTGGATTGAACTCAAAGAGCTATCCGCACTATCCGGCATTATCGACAGAAGTCGTTGACCTTTATCGGTCAAAGCCGCGCGCATTTTTTTTAACGATTGGAACAGACGTAGAATATATATACGTACATAGTCACAGACTCTGTTTTAGTTATTTATGTTTTTCAGAAACCATCATCCAATCAATTCCTGTGGAGGGGAAACGACCATGAGCAGCCAAAGGCGGATAATGGTGGTTTAATTCGAGTACGTAGCATATTTTGAAGTACCGGTACGTAGTGGCTATGCTATCCGCCGGGATTAAATCAGTCTATGGTTGAGTTTTTTTTTTTTTTTTTTTTTTTTTTTTTTTGGGGTTGTTGGTGAAAACCCACATAAGTAAATGTAATCACATAAAGGTGTGCATGACAGCGGACAGTAACCATAATTTTCCATCAAGCGATGGCTGTAGCTGTTGGCTGGGCAGTTGCCACAAGCTTGTGTGGTCGTGGTCAACTATTTAGGCAAGTGTATCGATTCGAATGGATGGGGAAGACAGCGGGCAGATGAAGAACAGAGGCCGTTGTGGTTATGGATCCCACCGTGAAAATGTCCCATGAATTCAAGCGCTTCCTGCCTACCCGCTAGCTTATATATATAAGCCATATCGTTAAGCTACATTCCCGGTCACCAGTCACTTGCCATTACCCATTTTCTCCACTGAGAATCTTTTGTGGCAATGTGCATGGCTACGGCGCCGGGAGCCCGCCAAGTCTACATAGAAATAGAACATTCGATGCAACTAGCCTCGCAACTAGCCAACCAAGTTACAATTGAGCACCTAAGACGTAATGTGCAAGAACATCAGAAGCGTAAATATATCGACCGCGATTCATCTTATTATGTACCTCGTTGGGCTTTACAGTTTGAATGAAAACGCAGCATAATTGATGTAATTATATGCAAATGCAATTTGATGAGATTGCAAGTTTCCAATTTGGTTATTGAGGAACGAAGCCAACCGGTGTTCCTCAACGCGGCCATAACTCCGAAGAGAAGACACGATAAAACACGGGAAGACACGAAAATTGGAAAAGGATACGAAGTGCTTTCTTAAAAAAACTTGAGCAAGATCCCCTTTTCCTTTCCTCTGCATCGCCAACTTTTTCCGACCGATAGGCATCCGGCGATAGGCTATTAGCCATTAGCTATTGGAGATTTTTAGAGATTTGAGTTGGCCAAAGGAATAAACAGTCGACCCGGCTCATTCTTATTTACTTTAGACCGTCTTGAGTAGCTTTCATGTGTTCTTCTTCATTTTCCAGTTTGAGTTGGTTGGCTGGTTGGTGGGATGGTTAGATCGGCCACCGGAAGCGCCGTCCGGGGGTCGATTAACTTGACACTTTCATCATTCTTTATTTTCCTCAGACCAGAATGAAAAAGCCCACAAAGAGATAGTCTTTATATATATATATATGTATATGTATACTGTGTATATATAAAGGGCATAGAAGGGAGAAGAAGAGAAGGGGAAATAAGGGAAAACAAGAAGGAGAAAAAAAAGAATGAGAAAGAAGGAGAGAGAGAGAGAGAGAGAGAGAGAGAGAGAGAGAGAGAGAGAGAGAGAGAGAGAGAGAGAGAGAGAGAGAGAGAGAGAGAGAGAGAGAGAGGCCAAGAAAAATGAACTGGCGGGGAATTGAGAGACTGGGACGGCGACCGGGACCTATTTCCTACATAATACAAGGCAGTGTGTAAGGTAAAAATAGGAGGTGGCAGAGAATGAGAAAGGAAGTGAAAAGAGAACAGACAAATCAAAGAAAAAGGCGGACACTCATGTCAGTCCGAGTCGTTCCTATTAGCTAGCCATTTGTTACATTTGTTACAGAGTTGCGAGTTGCCCCGGCGGTAGTCGGTACGTACTCGCCTTCGCCTTCGCCTTCGCCTTAATGGCTTCTTCCGTTCCCTTCCGTTCTCCAAATCTTCGGCCAGGCTACCTGTTATTTCTCATTTCTGCTTTTTTATTATTATTATTATTTTTCCGTTCTTCTTCTTCTTCTTTTGTTCTCTTCTTCTTCTTCTTTGTCGTCTTTCTCCTTTGCATAAGAACGCCGCGTCCTTCGTTAATAGTCGTTATTAAGGTACGTACGTAGTGAATTAGCGAAGCGCCTCCAGAAGAAGCAAAATCCAGCCATTGGAAAAAAGGCAAAAAAAAGAGTCAACGAAAAATAAGGAAAGATAGAAAGAAAGAAAGAAAGAAAGGAAGAAAAAAGGGAAAAGAAAAAGAAGGAAAAGAAATAGATAGATAGAAATACAAATACAAATAAAAAGTGGAAGAGCTGCGGCGGCAACTGGAATTTGATGTCAGCTAGGTCTAGTTGGTCCGAGTCTCTTGAGGGCAGATGCTCATTCTATCCAAGTACGTACGGTATCCAATGATTGAAGAAGCCGACGTCCTTTTGAAATCGCTGTAATGCAGTCTATTTTTCGCTCTTCTTGTCTTCCTTCCGTCTAGTAATGGTAGGCCTCGGGGAGCCAGGGGAACAGGATGCTGCAACATGCATTGATTTCGCTCTTAGAAATTGCTTTTGCAGCCGTCGGTCCTTTTCCTATTTGCTGCTACACTATCTACTATAGAACCTTGTACGGTATAGAACCAGTGTAGAAACCGTAGTAGCTAGAGTACGTAGTATACGTACCTATAGCCTACGACCTACGTACTATACCATTCTTTTATACTACGGTAGTATATATATAACGAAAGAACGAGTCCGAGTCCGAGTCCGACTGTCTTTTTCTCTTATGATGAATGGTCCAACGCTCCAATGGATCATGTTAGTTTCATAAGGCCTACACGAAAAATTGACCGCAAATAAAGGAATCAGAAAGCTAGGGGAGGTTCAAAACTGAATCGGGATAACAAAGAGAAGCTTGTACACTCGTGTTGGACTCGATTCTTGACTCTTTCCACCGCACAAACTATATAGTTACGTACGTACGTTGGTAGTAATAACCGGAGCGGTGTAGACGTATTCGGCTAGATTGATGTACTCGATGTACTGTGCCATCGCTTCGCCTTGAATTGGACCGAGTCGGACTTGTCTTTGACTAGTGCTGATGGCTAGAGGCTAGCGGCGCAATGCCGTTTCGCGACGCAACACAAGACTATGCGATCATTAGCTTTGGCTCCTCTTTGCTCTTCTTTGATCATTTGACTCTGATTAAAAGAACTCCCTCCCATCCTATCGCATCGCCCCCTCCATGGTAGCGGGTAGGCGAAAGCCGCAGCAGCAGAAGCAGGAGCAGGAGAGCAGGAGCAGGAGAGCAGGAGCACCGCCCAATAACTAATGAGCCAACGAAGGCTAGCTAATGATATCTCTTTCTGGTCATAACGAAGTGCGTTATGTATGAGCCCAAAATGCGCTGCATGGTCAAAGGCTAAGCCGTGTCGAACGTGATACGGGTTGAACGTTTATTACTCATAAACGTACAAGATCGGCACACGCAACCCAGAAATGGATCAACCTAATTACGATCAGTCGGCGAGTCGGATAATGGAAGGGACCCCGGACCCGGTACCGGTAGAAGGTGCAGCCCCAAGCAAGTAAGAAGCAACTCACCATTTACCAATTGGCATCAGTAGGCATCAGTAGGCATCAGTAGGCAATAGGCAGGCCGAGGCGAGCAATAGGCAGCGCACCACATGGCTAAATCAATGACTAATATGAAACGTTGCATAATCAATGACGTAGAATGCGCCTAACCGTGCAAGATATAGCCCCGTTTGATCTGCTTCGGATCTAATTGCAGGAGAAGGGCAGTACAGCCGGGTGAAACGATCGAAAAGAAAGGAAAAAAGAGAGAAAAGAATTGAAAGAAAGAAGGAAGAAAAAGAAAGAAAGAAAACAACAAACAGTACCGAAGGAAAGAAGGCTCGGAGCCAGCCTTCCAGTCTTGAGATATAATCACCTAATAAGTTGCCTCCGCCGCTGCTGTCTTTGAAACTAATTTCCTTCATCTTCTCAGCTGAAGACGAGACGACGAGTCGTGGGATTGTGATGATCTCTCTCTTTTGCTTCATTCTATTGCGCTTCCAATCTTTCCAGACAAAACAATAATGAGGCTAAAGAGAAGGTGGGCACAGGGCAGTTACTGCTCTGCACCTGATTTCCCTGCCTTTTCTCTGCCTTTTCTCTGCCTTTTCTCTGACCGATGCTAATGACGACATTCATGTAGCTGTGGCGCTGTGGCCGCCACCGCCTATACCCTATGTACGGACTGCTCAGTGAGTACCCAGAGTCCAGGATACTTATACAGCAGTCCGGACCGGCAATGGCTACTGGTCTAGTGACGCAGCGCAAATAGCCTTTAGCCGCTTTAGCCGCGTTAATCCGGTGTGGTAGCCTGATCATCACGCTAGACGGTGGCCGGCTGGCCCGCGCCATTCCTCGACTAAACATTGATTCTAATTCCTTCCAGGCGAGGATGATGTGACCTGCCTACTCACCACCTACGTACCATACACTTACTGCCTCAGCTGTTGCCGTCCGTCCCATAACTAAATCTATCGTAGCTCTATTATCGTTTTGTTCTGTTCTGCTCTCTTCTCTTGCTTCTACGGCGGCCGTAATACGGCCGTAATACGTAAGTGAAATGAGATGGGAGGCGCGATCGTTGGCAGTCGGTTCGGTTCACTGACTCGGGCCACGACACGACACGGCACGACTCGGCAAGGCAAGGCAACTCTATTCCAAGTATTTCATCCGGTTGGCGAATGGCGATGGCCTCGTTATGCAATCGTGTCCCCTTTCGTTATAACTGGGAAGTGTAGTAGCAGTATGTACTGCTGCTGGTGTGCATTATAGTCTATCTGTTGGTAGTGAACGGTAGTGAAAGAAGAAGGAGAAGGAGAAAAAGAAAGAGAAGAAGCTCTCATCAAATAACAGATGACGATGAGACGAAGCTCGGCCGTTTGTCGTTGAGCCGGTCCGGCTCTTAGCTCGCTCCTGCTGCAATCTCCTGGTATGAACCAGTTCATTCAGGTCTCTTTCGGCTGATGGCCGTAACCGTAGCCGTGGCCGTAGCCCATCCGCTCGTCCGCCCGTCGATTTGGACGTCATCGTCCCACGCATCACGCCCTATCGTCAGTCCAACATATTAATTTGATGACCTCATGAATTTTAATGTAATGAATAGAGAAGTAGCGAAGCCGTCCTGTCCGCGCCTCGTCCGCGTCGGCTTCATAACGAGCACGTAACAAGAAACCGCACCAAGACGAAGGCGACTCGGTAATATTCCAGCTGGGCTTGGGCAAATGATGCAGCAGCAGTCGAGCAGAGGAGGAGCAGAGCAGGCCAGTAGGATCTAGAAGCTAGGACAAGAAATTGGGAAAAGAAAAATCTTGCAGGTTCTTCCCATTTAATTAGGGAGTATGTACAGCAGTTGTAGAGTTGTAGAGTTGTACAGCAGGATCCTATTACGTCTATCTATTATGTAGGCTACTCGCTTCTGGTTTAGCGTTGGCCACGAGAATCTGAAAGGAACCGGATTCGCCTTATCAGCACCACCACCCACTAATGGGATTATTGACTAACAAATGTCAATAAGAAAAACTGGTAAAAGCTAAGCGCACAAACGATGGACTGTATAAGCTATACAGTACTACCCGGCTACTCGTCCGCCACCGCCTACCCCTGTGCCATTTGTCCAGTCCCTCTTCAATCTTAATACAGTCCGCGTCTCTGCTCTACTCTAGAACGCTGCTACTGCTCTTGTTGTTGTTGTACTTTGAAATCATGACCAACTTTGACTCACCCCCACAGCCCCCCAGCCCTTCAACGACGCCCTAGTCGTAGGCCACACTGTTTGATGTCCATTGCCATAATCATAGTGGGGGACAACAGCCGGGTCCGGTGTTGCGGCATATCAGTGGCCTACCACTGCTGACGCTGCCGCCGCCATCTCCGCACACATGGACATTATTATAGGAATCATTTGAATATCGCCTATATATAGTAGTATATCGCCTATGAGAAAATCTACTTGTGTTTGGCGTCCGCATGTCGGCGTGTGGAGTTGAAAGGACGCGTGCGCCAACCAGTTCAATAAATCTGGCTCTTGAATTCATACGTGGTAGAGGCAGGGACAGGGGCAGGGGAGGGGCGTCGTTGGCGTCGCTCTTTCTCTCTCGGGCTTTTGCTTATCGATTTTCATCCAAGTCGTCGTTCGCGTCCAATGGAATATTCCAACTCTTCTCCCTCCTCTCCCTGTTTTTTTTCTCTCTCCTCTCTTTTTTTTCAATCTGAATTTCAAAGAGGCTGCAAGACGACGGCGACACACGGGGTTGGCGGGCTGCATAAAAAGGGTGGCGTATGAGGATCCAAGTGTATGTAAAAGAGTACGGAAGGGAAGGGGTCAAAGCCCCGCCCTTTTTTTGCATTCAACAGACGAGCGAGGATCGGCTTTCAAGTTTCAACCCACCAAGGCCGTCCCGTTTCTCCATGCACATTTATTATTACTAGCAGCCGTACGAAAATCATGTTTCACCTTGACTATCTAACACGCCATATATAGGCTACACGGCTACAATCTAATAGTGGACTCGATTTCACTTTGAAACCATTCAGATTGGCGAGAAATTCATTGGTTTTATTGTTGTTGTTGTTGTTGTCCGAATTGTTGAAATCCCTAACGCCCGAACAAATTTTCCTCCCCCCCCCCCACAACAAAAATGGAGACAAAAAAGAGAGAGAAGAAAACAAGTAAAGGCTATTTAAAGCATAAGCCTTCAGGTAGGAGAGAGAGAGAGTCAAGTAGACAGATTACACTGGACGGCTCCAAGTCCCGTTGGTATTTTTTATTGGATGTTCTTGCGAGTTTGGCGCCCGAGAAAGTGTAGAGTGTGTAAGAACAGGAAACCGCCTCTTTTGTTTTGTATATTTTTATGGCTGTGGCTTCCACTAAATAATAACAACACGTGCACCCCACGCTGTGACTCGTTGTGTACTGTACTTGGCCAGCAGCAGGAGCAACCGAGCAGCCGAGCAGGAGCAGCAACAGCAGCAACAGTAGCGGCCAAACCGGACGGAAATATCCAAGAGCAGTCTCAGCAACGGTGTCTGGGTCCATTAACACAAACGCCATCAAAAAAGAAAGAAAGAAAGAAAGGAAAGAAAGGGAAACGCAAGAAAAGAAAGAGGAAGATTGGCGAGTCGATTTGTGATTGTGACGTCTATGCAAAGTGGGCAGTCTGGTCCTGGTGTGTGGTGTTGGACGGTTCGAATGAAAGACGACGAGTAGATTTTAGAAATGTGGAATTGATGGAATCGTAGGAAATGAAATTGACGGCAGTCGGATGATTGCTGCTTGCTGCTTGCTGCTTGCTCCAGGGCCCCATTTTTCATTAGACTAGCTGGCAGCCCGTGTGGTGGTCAGTCGTGGTGGGTAGCTGGGTGGCGGGCGATTCGATAGAGAGAGAGGGGCTGTTGGAAAGGCTGGGCGAGGGAAGAGGACGAGGAGAACGCAAGTGGATTTCATAACTGAAACGGAAAAAGCTAGTGACGCCTGCAAGATCGAATCAATCACGGCCATTGGTCAGTTGGCTTGCGGCACTTTTGGTAATGGCCGTTTCGTGGCGGGCGCAGCAGCAGCGGGCATCAGCTATTTGCCGTCCGTCCACTATGCTAGTCAAGGTTTTTTTAAATCTATAATGCCGGCAAAACGTAACTTGGATGCTGGAATAAGATATAAGATAGGAGGCAGGAGGCAGGAGGCAGGAGGCAGGAGGCAGGAGGCAGGAGGCAGGAGGCAGGAGGCTACGGTACTAGCCGAGTGCACTGCATGCTGCAGTAGCTGCACTGATGGTACAGTACCATACCGTCCGTACCGTATTGGAGGTATAGTACGTAGGAGAATAGAATGCATAGAGAGAGAGGCAAGGAAAAGGAAAGAAAGAAAATCGGCTGGGGATTTTCGATGGTCTGGCTCGCCGACGGTCGATGGAAATCAATGGGCAATGGCTGCTATGGCCGCTGCTCACCACCACATCTTCTCTTTCTCTCTCTTTCTCTCTCAGAGTCTCTGTTTGCCGCGCGCGTGCTTGCGCCTTCCCTTCCCTTCTCTTCTCTTTCCTTTCTCTACACTCTAGATTGTCCCTGTGTGTATACGTCGTCGCCGTCTTGGTCGCTGCTGCCGCCGCCGACGCCGACGCCAGCACGCCTTTATTCGGCTGCTGCTGCTCCTACTCCTATTTCTTATTTTAATCAATTGAAAAAGGGGGCGCCGAGGCAACACTCGGGTCGACGTTAAAAGAGTGGGACGGCTGACTGGACCGACCGACGAACGGACGAACGGACGGACGGCTCTACGTCGTCTTTTCATTGAAAACGGAGGACGGAGGTCCGTTTTTGTAATGATGTATTGAAATGAAAACGGGGGTCTCAAAAAGACGCGGGTCGCTCTTGCTCTGCTCGACGGCGCTGGAAACGCGGAAGAATGGATAGAGTACAGTATCCACTGTTGATGTGCCCGATCTCATTCGCTAGCCCCTCTCGTCCTCGTCCTCGCCGTCGTCGTCGTCTCTCTCTCTCTCTTTCTTTTCTTTTATTCTCCCTCCATTCCTTCTTGCTTCCTCCTCCATGCAGTCCTCCTCCTCCTTCTTGGAGAGTGACGCCGCGCCTCGCATTCTCCTCCGCGCCTCCGCGTCTCAATCGATAAGGAAGCTGTAGCACTGTAGCAGTGCCCATTGCCGGATACTGGGCAGTGGGAAGCAGTGCTCTGGTGGGAGAAATGAGAGAGGAGGATGAAGAAGAAGAAGAAGAAGAAGAAGGAGAAGGAGAGAGAAAGAAAGAAGGAAAAGATGAGGAGGGGAGGTGAGGTTCCGACTCTCTCTCGTCTCTCCTTCGGTCCTTCGGTCCTTCCTTCACCCGCTTCACCCCCACTAGCCGAAGATCAATCAACCTTCTTCCTGAACGTTTAGATATATTTCGTTCTTTAAGCCAGACGAATCCATCCAATTAACAACACCCTTCTTCTGCCTTCGTCTTCAATTCCATCCACTCGCCCGTCGCCCGTCGCCCGTCGCCCTCTTTTTTTTTCCTCCCCTTTTTCTTTTTCGACTTTTCTCTCTCATTTACCATTTCTTTTTCTTCGACGTCGTCGACGTCGACGACGGTGATTGTCCGTTCGTGTCCGTTAGAGGGGCCGGCAGTCGCAGCAGACTCGGACTAGGCGCGCGCGGTTGTAGCCGTTGCGTGTCGTCGGCGTCGCCGCGTACGTCGGCCAACCATCTTGTTTTGAGGGATGGAATGGAAAATGGCCGTGTGTGCATATTCAAATGACGAAGGCCGGTATAAGAAGGAGCGGGAAGGAACGGGAAAGGAACGGGAAAGGAACGAGTCGAGAGTCGTACGCCATTGGCCGCGTGCAAGTGGCAGAGAGGGTCGGGCAGAGAGGGTCGGGCAGCAGGGCTGGCTGAGTTGGATGGTGTTTTGAATTGGACGTTTGAATTGAACTCTCTCCTCCCATTTGACAGTTTGTCTCCCCCCTTTTCCCCTCCCGCGTCCGCCTCGTTTGCATGCAGGCATCGCAGCTGCATGCCCTTCAACATTTGGGTTGGGTGACGCTCTGTGGCTCTGGCGCAAGCGCCGACCCAGAAGGACTGAAAGAAGAGACGACCGAAACGGAGTTCTCTCCTACATCCACCCACCCAACCAACCACCCACTCACCCCCATCCTCCTCCTTATTCCATCTCCCTTTCTTCTCTTTCGTCTTGGTCCTTCTCCGTCGTCGTCTTCTTCTTCTTCTTTCTCTTTCTTTCTCCCTTCTTCTCCTCTTTCTTTGATTCGTCTCGAGCTCTCGTCGGGCGTCGGTGGTCCGTGTGTCTCTGTGTGTGCAGTGCGTCTCTCTGTGTGTGTGTGTGTTCGTGTTTTCGATATAGCGAACCACCCGGACAGTCGACGCCACTGACTCGTTAGTCTGACGGACCGACTGTGGTGTGTACTCTAGTGAAGAAAAGACCGACGAAAAGACCGACGAAGAGAAGAGAAAAGGCACAGCAGTTGATACAGAACTATCGAGCGCAATTGAACTGAACTGAACTGAATTGTTGAAACTGAACTGAAGCAAACAAGGAATCAACTCTTCTCATTGATTCCACCGACCAACTTATCGCCGCCGATCGGGATCGGGCGTTGTTGGTTGGGACTTTGGAGAAACTTGACAGCGCGGTGCTGCTGGTGCCCGTCGACTCGACGTTATTTGGTTTCAAGTGATCAGCCGACTGGAAGAGAAATCCACCGTCACCATCAGTTATCACACAGACCCATGCTCATAGGATTTTACCGTTTCCCAAACTGCCAAACAGGTTGTCTACTGCACCAGCAGGTAAAGAAAAAAAGAAGGACGTCAAGAATTCCACTTGATTCCATTCCATTCCATTCCATTCCATTCTACTCTGCTGTACAGTCTATATCTTTTGCTCTAGACTACGTACGTACGTACTCTAGACTACCTATACTCGTCTATACTAGCCTACTATATGGTGGGCTCTAGACCATTCTAGACCACAGAAGGCCATAGATCCTAGACCATACGTAGAATGTAGAATAGACCTATTCGACCTATTCGATTCGGATCTATTGCTGCTGGGCCGCTTTCATCATTTGTCAGATGACCATCTAGACTTGACGTCGACTTCTCTGTCATTTCAACACCCTCTCCATCACCGACCCGTGGCCGCCACTGGCCCAATCGTTGATCATTCACAACAAGAAACGTTAGAGAGGGAAATGTTACTCGTGTAACTTTCCTCGTGATTAGGCGAAAACCGAGGCGACTCGTCTTATATGGAAGAAGATGCTCGACCATCGTCGTCCTCTCCATCGTCGTCTTTTCGGGCCGACTGCCCAGTGGTCGATTCTTTGGATCCGCTCGGATCACAAGATGGCCTCCATCTCCCTTTCTTCTCTTTCTCTTTCTTTTTCTCTTTCTCCGGCTCGCTCCCTCTCCGTGTGCCGCGTCTCTGACTGGGCAAACAACATTCGAATTCCGCATGACGGTCTGCGTGTGGTCAGACGGCCACAGTTGAAACCGTATCTACAGAACGACGAGAAAGAAAAAAAGAGGGGGCCCTCGAGTGGGAAAAAGGGAAATTTCAGAATTTGGCACTGCCACTATAATAATAGCCCATAGGAAAAATAGTCTGAGAAAAATGGGGAAAATAGCCTTGTCCAACAGTGTTGCCACTTGTGTTTTTCGCATAGTTAATGACTAGCCGGACCCGGACTCCTCTGTCCGTCCTCTATAATTATACAGAAGGTCCTACGAACCACGTTGTATAGGCTACAGCGTACGTAGATGTGTAGGCAGTCTCTCTCGCCTTCTACTGACTACATGTACCCCGTTTTGTTGGCTTATTCCATGAATTTCGTTTCCTTTCCCTTTCGCTTTCGCTTTTCCTTTTCCTTTTTCTTTTTCTTTTTCCTTTCCTATGGAAAAATAATCACATAGAGCACTTGCTCCTGTCCGATTCCTCCGTTTGTTGTCCTATAACTAAGAAAATCCATTTTGTAACGAGGGTGAGGGGTGGAAGAGGACAAGTCGGAAGTGCGCAGATGACCTAGAGGCTTAGTGCCGGCGACACTGGGCTGCTGGCTCCTGTCCTACTACTAGGTCCTAGTCTACTCAGAGCATACATCAAAATTCTTCTCTCTCTTCCGAGTCTGTGACTGGAAGAAGAGTCTGTGGCGCACGGTGGCGCGCGGTGGCGCAAGAGACGGCGTCGACGCATTTTCAATTTATGTAACCTATTCTGTTGATGATTATTTCTGATTTGGAGTGTGCTGGACCAGAGTTGGCTAGGGGCCCTCGGCAGTCGGCCCCCCCTCTCTTTCACTCTTTGGCTGGCCGACTGGCCCCTTGCCCCTTGGTCCGGTGAAAATGGCTGCAGGGCTGCCATATTGTATAGGAGAATTGTCATATAAATACATCCATGGCGACCCCCTCTTCCATCTTCCACCCACCCTCACATCCTGTGCTCTTGCCTCTCTCTCTCTCGAAAGACCCCCCCTACCTCGGTCGGTCTCTTTTTTTCTTTTTTTTCTCTGGGATTTTTCTTCGGAAAAGAGGGGTAAAAATGCCAGAAATACGGATGAATGTGTCGAGTAAAGAGGAAAGAGCTGATAATGGTTGGGGCCATCGCAGGAGAAGCAACGGCAAAAAAGGGCGAAATAAGGGAAAAAGGAAAAGACCATTGTGCATATTGAAGAGAGAGAGAGAGAGCGAGTGTGGGGGAAATGGAAATGGAAGAAGAAGAAATGGGAAAGAGGGAGAGAGAGAGAGAGAGAGATCGAGTCCCCCCCCCTCCTCCTCCTCCCTCCTGACTATGACTATGAAGCATCAATATATGCAAGTGTCCACCACCGACTACCAATTTCCACAGATGAGAGAAGCGAAGAGAAGAGAAAAGAAGAGAAGAGGACGAGAAAAGAGCCGGAGCGGAGCGGGGAGCGAAGCGCCTAGTTGTTCATCCCCTCTTTTCTTTATCCTGCTCGGCCGCGCACCCCTCGCGACCCCTTGGTCGTCCACGGTCGTCCAAATCCAGCAGGCGAGTAGAGACGAGAGGACGACTTGCACAATATCATCGGCGGCACACACATATCCATATAAGATTAATGATCTGCCTCTCTGTGCCTTTCCCGAGAGTGCCGAATTCAGTCCAGGCACCGCCGCATGCAGCACCGCCGTTTCAGACTCGATTCCGCTCTTTCTCTCTCTCTCTCTCTCTCTACGCTTCTCACTAGTCCACGACCCACGTACTATTATACCACCACCGCCAACGCTGCTTCAGTCCAAGCTTCAGTCGGACCGAGAGCGATCCATGAATTATGAATGTACGGCCAGCGAGGGAGAGAGAGAGAGAGCTCCAGCTCCAGCTTCAGAATGGATCACTTTCGACCACCATTTCAAAAAAGGCTCACCGAATTCATAAGGAAAGGCCAGCCAGCCCGCTGCCAGCCCGCTGCCCGGCCCACAGATCTATATTAGAGTTTTTGGAATCATTTCGGACCAACGCTTCGGCGCTTCCTCCGACGGCTTTAATGCTTTATACATTATGATCTCTTCAGTCCTCGTCGTCCCTCTCCCCTAACCAAAAGTTAAGTCCTATATATATGATGATGATGGTGGTGGTAGCCTAGTGGTGCCAGTAACCGTGTGTGTGTGTGTGTGTGTGTGTGTGTGTGTGTGTGTGTGTGTGTGTGTGTGTGTGTGTGTGTGTGGGGGGGGGGGGGGGGGGGGGTGTGTGTGTGTGTGTGTGTGTGTGTGTGTGTGTGTGTGTGTGTGTGTGTGTGTGTGTGTGTGTGTGTGTGTGTGTGTGTGTGTGTGTGTGTGTGTGTGTGTGTGTGTGTGTGTGTGTGTGTGTGTGTGTGTGTGTGTGTGTGTGTGTGTGTGTGTGTGTGTGTGTGTGTGTGTGTGTGTGTGTGTGTGTGTGTGTGTGTGTGTGTGTGTGTGTGTGTGTGTGTGTGTGTGTGTGTGTGTGTGTGTGTGTGTGTGTGTGTGTGTGTGTGTGTGTGTGTGTGTGTGTGTGTGTGTGTGTGTGTGTGTGTGTGTGTGTGTGTGTGTGTGTGTGTGTGTGTGTGTGTGTGTGTGTGTGTGTGTGTGTGTGTGTGTGTGTGTGTGTGTGTGTGTGTGTGTGTGTGTGTGTGTGTGTGTGTGTGTGTGTGTGTGTGTGTGTGTGTGTGTGTGTGTGTGTGTGTGTGTGTGTGTGTGTGTGTGTGTGTGTGTGTGTGTGTGTGTGTGTGTGTGTGTGTGTGTGTGTGTGTGTGTGTGTGTGTGTGTGTGTGTGTGTGTGTGTGTGTGTGTGTGTGTGTGTGTGTGTGTGTGTGTGTGTGTGTGTGTGTGTGTGTGTGTGTGTGTGTGTGTGTGTGTGTGTGTGTGTGTGTGTGTGTGTGTGTGTGTGTGTGTGTGTGTGTGTGTGTGTGTGTGTGTGTGTGTGTGTGTGTGTGTGTGTGTGTGTGTGTGTGTGTGTGTGTGTGTGTGTGTGTGTGTGTGTGTGTGTGTGTGTGTGTGTGTGTGTGTGTGTGTGTGTGTGTGTGTGTGTGTGTGTGTGTGTGTGTGTGTGTGTGTGTGTGTGTGTGTGTGTGTGTGTGTGTGTGTGTGTGTGTGTGTGTGTGTGTGTGTGTGTGTGTGTGTGTGTGTGTGTGTGTGTGTGTGTGTGTGTGTGTGTGTGTGTGTGTGTGTGTGTGTGTGTGTGTGTGTGTGTGTGTGTGTGTGTGTGTGTGTGTGTGTGTGTGTGTGTGTGTGTGTGTGTGTGTGTGTGTGTGTGTGTGTGTGTGTGTGTGTGTGTGTGTGTGTGTGTGTGTGTGTGTGTGTGTGTGTGTGTGTGTGTGTGTGTGTGTGTGTGTGTGTGTGTGTGTGTGTGTGTGTGTGTGTGTGTGTGTGTGTGTGTGTGTGTGTGTGTGTGTGTGAGTGTGTGTGTGTGTGTGTGTGTGTGTGTGTGTGTGTGTGTGTGTGTGTGTGTGTGTGTGTGTGTGTGTGTGTGTGTGTGTGTGTGTGTGTGTGTGTGTGTGTGTGTGTGTGTGTGTGTGTGTGTGTGTGTGTGTGTGTGTGTGTGTGTGTGTGTGTGTGTGTGTGTGTGTGTGTGTGTGTGTGTGTGTGTGTGTGTGTGTGTGTGTGTGTGTGTGTGTGTGTGTGTGTGTGTGTGTGTGTGTGTGTGTGTGTGTGTGTGTGTGTGTGTGTGTGTGTGTGTGTGTGTGTGTGTGTGTGTGTGTGTGTGTGTGTGTGTGTGTGTGTGTGTGTGTGTGTGTGTGTGTGTGTGTGTGTGTGTGTGTGTGTGTGTGTGTGTGTGTGTGTGTGTGTGTGTGTGTGTGTGTGTGTGTGTGTGTGTGTGTGTGTGTGTGTGTGTGTGTGTGTGTGTGTGTGTGTGTGTGTGTGTGTGTGTGTGTGTGTGTGTGTGTGTGTGTGTGTGTGTGTGTGTGTGTGTGTGTGTGTGTGTGTGTGTGTGTGTGTGTGTGTGTGTGTGTGTGTGTGTGTGTGTGTGTGTGTGTGTGTGTGTGTGTGTGTGTGTGTGTGTGTGTGTGTGTGTGTGTGTGTGTGTGTGTGTGTGTGTGTGTGTGTGTGTGTGTGTGTGTGTGTGTGTGTGTGTGTGTGTGTGTGTGTGTGTGTGTGTGTGTGTGTGTGTGTGTGTGTGTGTGTGTGTGTGTGTGTGTGTGTGTGTGTGTGTGTGTGTGTGTGTGTGTGTGTGTGTGTGTGTGTGTGTGTGTGTGTGTGTGTGTGTGTGTGTGTGGTGTGTGTGTGTGTGTGTGTGTGTGTGTGTGTGTGTGTGTGTGTGTGTGTGTGTGTGTGTGTGTGTGTGTGTGTGTGTGTGTGTGTGTGTGTGTGTGTGTGTGTGTGTGTGTGTGTGTGTGTGTGTGTGTGTGTGTGTGTGTGTGTGTGTGTGTGTGTGTGTGTGTGTGTGTGTGTGTGTGTGTGTGTGTGTGTGTGTGTGTGTGTGTGTGTGTGTGTGTGTGTGTGTGTGTGTGTGTGTGTGTGTGTGTGTGTGTGTGTGTGTGTGTGTGTGTGTGTGTGTGTGTGTGTGTGTGTGTGTGTGTGTGTGTGTGTGTGTGTGTGTGTGTGTGTGTGTGTGTGTGTGTGTGTGTGTGTGTGTGTGTGTGTGTGTGTGTGTGTGTGTGTGTGTGTGTGTGTGTGTGTGTGTGTGTGTGTGTGTGTGTGTGTGTGTGTGTGTGTGTGTGTGTGTGTGTGTGTGTGTGTGTGTGTGTGTGTGGTGTGTGTGTGTGTGTGTGTGTGTGTGTGTGTGTGTGTGTGTGTGTGTGTGTGTGTGTGTGTGTGTGTGTGTGTGTGTGTGTGTGTGTGTGTGTGTGTGTGTGTGTGTGTGTGTGTGTGTGTGTGTGTGTGTGTGTGTGTGTGTGTGTGTGTGTGTGTGTGTGTGTGTGTGTGTGTGTGTGTGTGTGTGTGTGTGTGTGTGTGTGTGTGTGTGTGTGTGTGTGTGTGTGTGTGTGTGTGTGTGTGTGTGTGTGTGTGTGTGTGTGTGTGTGTGTGTGTGTGTGTGTGTGTGTGTGTGTGTGTGTGTGTGTGTGTGTGTGTGTGTGTGTGTGTGTGTGTGTGTGTGTGTGTGTGTGTGTGTGTGTGTGTGTGTGTGTGTGTGTGTGTGTGTGTGTGTGTGTGTGTGTGTGTGTGTGTGTGTGTGTGTGTGTGTGTGTGTGTGTGTGTGTGTACTAGCCTCCACATTCGCTAGCTCTTACTGCCGGCCGGACAACCGCTGCTGATGCTGATGCTGGACTTGTTTTGGGTCAAAGGAAGACGAAGACGACGTGCGTCGAAGGAAGGGAGGGAGAGAAGGGGAGGGGGGACTTGGTAACAGAGCGATGCGCTAACGTCGCTCGACCATGATTCCAATTGAATTGTTCGAGTTTTATTTCTCTTCGTTTTCCTTTCTTTCTCTCTATTGAAGGCGACTTGAAATTCAGAGCACAACAAGGGCAGTTGGAAAGAAAAAAAGGAGGTGGAAATAAAGACGAGGCTCCGAATAAGGGAAGGAGGCAACGGCAGCGACATCGACAGGGAGGGAGGCAGGAGGCAGGGAGAGAGGAGGAGGGAAAGGGCAGGAACTTGGGAGCTGGGAGTCGCGTGAGTTGGGCGGAGTCGAGGCGTTTAGATTCAGCCAATGGGGGCGACGTCGACCCAGTTTGGAAGGAGCCAAGGGACGGACCGCGCCCGTTACATACAAGGAGAACGAGCCAGCAACACAAGACAAGAGCCGTTTCTATCTAACCTTACCTCCTTCTCTTCTTTCCATACCCTCCTTCTTTCCCTCCCTCTACCACCACCACCATCACACTGCAGCCCTAAAACTCAACGTACTACTACTACTACTATACGATACGATACGTAGGGCTAGTGGGCGAAGGCACACACGGCCAAAGATAGTAGTACATATACTCGTTGTAGTTAGTCCAGTCCCAAAAGTTCTCTCTCATTCTCTCTCCGTCTCTCTCTCTCTCTCTCTCTTTCAACACACACAGAGCAGAGCCAGCAGAGCCAGCAGAGCCCTACGGGCAATATTGCGAGCAGCGCCAAGCCAGCCAAGGTCTCTGTTGTATTGAGCACTGGTTTCATTGCACGTCGAGGGCCGGCTGCAACCAGGTGTTTGTTACCTCATATTCCAGGACGACGATCACACTTCTACTCTTCTCCCTCCCCGCCAGTCGCCACATCGTCGACAGTCTCTCTCTCTTTCAATCGAACTCGAGTCGCGTGTGCGTGTCGTCGAGCCGGAATTTATTCACCGCAAATACCTTGACAGTTGGTTGCAGCAGCAGCAACGGCAGCAGCGTCCATCGACGTCGAGTGGGTTCTAGTAGCCGTAGTCGACCCCGACCACTCTCTCAAGTGTCCGGCATCATCAGTACGTAGTGAACGTAGTGAAATCCAAGCCGTCGCTCGCCAGTGCTGTTAGTGAGCCGTCGACGAGACGACAGGGCCAGGTGATATTTCCCGCCCTCACAAAACTCTCCGTCGCCAACTGCCACGATGGATTCTTTCTCAGTGCCCCCTTGAACACAAGTCCAGGAGCAGCCAAAGAAAGGCCAAGAACTTGTTTTGATTGTTGGCCGTTGTATTGCGTAGGCGGCGAATCTGTGAGGACGACATTCGGCACCACAGAATTAGCAGGAGCAGCTCGGAGATTGAGAAGCCCTAAGAACCTAGAATCAGCATCTAGTAGAAACGATCCCCGGATCCCCGATATCTTCGATTCTTGTCCTCTATCATTAATTACATTAATTACATGTTCGGTTGCATCCTCATCCACGTCCACGTACTCATTTCCATCCGATTTCTGTAAAGCGAAACAAGAGAACTGATTCTCATCATTGATGCCTGTGCAATTCCGCTCGATCCAGCCAGTGTCGGTCAACGACAGAATGAAGAAACTGGACCAGTTTGACTCGTCGGCGACCCTTCATCACGGTCCTACTGGCGTCGCCTTACCCGCTTCCGGACGGAGTAGCTCAAGCAACAGTAGCAACAATGGCGGAGGTCAACTAGCCGGCTTACCCGTCTCGGCGGCAGCAGCTGCTGCGGCCGCCGCTGCAGCCGCCGCCGCTGCATTCAGAATGCCGTTGACCATGCCACTCAATATGCCCATCTCCTTGGCTATGGCCTCCGTTCCGGCCCTGAACAATCTCAACAGTCTCGGCGGTTTGGCCGGCTTGCCCATCACGTCAGCGTCTGCCCATCATCACCAGCAACAACAACAGCAACAACAACAACAGCAACAACAGCAATTGCAGCAGTGCATCACGACATCGTCGACGACGCCGGCATCGGTCGGCAGCGCTGGAAGTCTTGGAGGTAGCGGCAACTCGTTCACCGACTCGGATTCCGATGAGGCCGAGCCGACAGAGCACGAGGCGGAACCCGAATCCGACCAGCAATCGCCGACTAACAAGACTCGAACAACTACTCTTCCTTCCTCCAAGTGCAACGATGGTAAGTCAAGACACGGCAGTAGAGAGACAACAGCTCACAGTCAGTCAGTCAGTCAGTCAGTAGACAACCAATTTCGCCGTCGCTCCGATTCCCAATCACGACCGACTCTCTTCGCTTCTTCCCTTCTTCTCTAATCTCTTTCCTTCGCATTTCTCCTCTCATATTTGACGGAAATCTCGTTTAGCCGAACGTTTAGCCCCAGCGTTTAGCCGATGAGAGTTGTTGCTTGTTTCTCCTTGTTTCATCGACCTCCGGTCTTGAATTCGTTTCGTTTCCTTCATTGAGCAAGAGCATCTGCTGATGGCGATTGAATGCCTACGCTATGGATGGTCGCCCGACCCCTAAGCCCCGCCATACCTATACTAGAACCTATAGGATAGCGCCTTACTGGATGGTACTATACCTTTGAAGCCGTTCACTGTAGAAAAGTTGATGATGTGGCGCTCGGTTGCGAAATGCGAAGCCAGTCGATCGAACCTGGCAAAAGACGGCGTTATTATTTCATTTTCATTTTCTTTTTTTCTTTTTGATGTTTTCTATTGACGTCAGCAGCCGGGCGAAAAAAAGTCCCTAGTGTGACTCGATTTGGAGTTTTTGAGATGTGGAAACTGAAAAGAGAGTCGGGGCGTAGCCGACAAATGTTTTCGTTTCTTGCGCGCGCTCTTGTGTTGAATCATTAATATGTAGGCTGTACTAGTCAAACAGCAGCACTAGTCAACTAGCCTGGCTCTTTCTCGTTATGATTAGTCATTCCAACTGGCTGCTACTCGACATTGATTGACCTTCATTCCACGCCAAGACAATGAGTCTTTTGTTATTCAAATAATGTTCGAAAACAGCCATGAAATCTGTGGCGTCATTGCCACTGGTTTTTATTTTGCCCGTTCTTTTTTTTTATTATCAGAGAACGATAATCGCTTTTCTATAGCGATGATCAGAAAACTTTCCAGTCTCGTATTATAATTGGTTGCCTCAATTGTGCCATTCAACAACAACCCAAAAATACTGTACATAAAAGCTCCTTTTTTTCTTTTTTTGACTCTTTTTCTCTCTCTCTCTCCTTTTTTTCCCCTCCGGTCGTAGCAGAGCCGAAAAAAAAACTGCATAAGAACAGTAAAATAGCGAAAAACAACAGAGATCACTTCTTTCCCAATCAATGAAACCAAAGTGAAGTGATAATAAAAAAAAGACATTAGAAGAGTCGTTGAGTTTAGCCGTGAAAGTTCAGGTTGCCGGTGCGTTGTGGCCTACTTCTAGTTATCCGTAATATTCGGTCGCGAGCCATTAAACGATTGTTGTGTTATTTCTCTTCTTTCTTGTCTGCCTGCCTCTTCTTTCTTGGCTTCCCCTTTTGTGCTCTGTATCTTTCTCTTGTCTTTTTTTTCCGGCCAAACAAGTCTGAGTCTTTAACAACCGCAAGGAGATATTTGTTGTTTGAATGATGGCGTATTTCAATGCTGCTTGTGATTGCCGACGAGCGCGTCGACCATCAGCGTCGTTCGTTCGTTTGGACCCGTTTGCCTTCGTTTTGTCTCAGTGTCTATCTGCTCCGCTGTGCGCTGTCTGCCGCTGCGTCGTAATATACGGGCCGATTCGGACGTTTGGTTCGGCCAATGCGTGAATGATGAGGATGAGCGAATGCGCTGATGGCAGTCATCGCTAAGTAGAGAGAGAACTAGACTCGGAGAAAAGACGAGGAGAGGGGAATGAGGGAGGAATGGGGGAGGAGGGCTCGATGGTTTATAGACACGGGACGGGAACTATCGGGGACGCAGCGGGGAAAATGGGCGCGATAATTCCAAAGACATCTAAATTTCTCCTATTGATTTTGTTGATTGGACCAAAAGAGAAGAGTAAAAGAGAAAGAAAGGAAAAGAAAAAAAGAGAGGAAGAGAAGAGGTAAAGGGGGGGGGGGGGGGAGGGAGGGACGTGTCACGTGGCGCCTTGTCAGTTAGCTGCTCAAGTTACCATCATCGCAATAGCGAGCGCAGCTATAGTTTTAGGAGGAAAAGGAGAGGGCGGCGTCGGGCGTCGTGTGTGTGTGTGTGTGTCGCAGATCGCCAGGCAGAACAGGCCGGGCCCCAAAGCAGCTTAGCGACGACGACGACGACGACGAGTTGCCATGACGACGCCTATCATTCAGACTTCTTTTTCTTCCCTCTCTGCTTTCATTAACGCGTTCTCTTTCTCTTCTTTCCACTTCTTTCTTCTTATTACCCAACTCAAGTCTTCACCCAACACCCGCACAGCAGCAGCTAGCACCAGAGAGAGAGAGAGAGAGAAAGAAAAACAAAAAATAAATAAAAAATAGATATATATATATATATATATATTCCGCGCCATTTCTTGTATCGACTTTTTTCCCTCTTTTTCTTCTTTTTTCTTGGGTATGGCGTCGTCGGGCGTCGCATCGACCTATTTCTCTCTGCTTTTATAAGAGGAAGCTTCTCCTTCTTCTTCCCTTCTGCCGCCTTTCTCCTGATATAAAAAATATATTTATTTTCGCTCCCGACCGGAGGCGTCGAGGCTGAACCGACTCCCCTCTGCTTCTGCTTCTGCTGATGCTATATACTACTACTGCCTCCTTCTCTCTCCTTCTCTCTCTCTCTCTTTCCCCCTCCCCTCCACCCACAGCTCAGCTTCGCTTCTCCTCCCGGCGCCGCCCGCACAGCGGACAAATTCCACCAATTGATCGAGGGCCGCCGCTCGTGACGCCACACGCACACAGAGAGGCCTCTCGACTGCCACTCTTTATTTATTCTGTTTGTCCAGGCGAACCGTTTTCCCTGCCTTTCTTTTCTCCGTTCTTTTCTCTCGGCTCTCTCTGCTCTATTCGTTTAGTTTCGAAAATGGCCTGCCAGTGGGAACGGGTGACTTGAACGCTGGTATGCAAATGATGGCAGCAGAGACACGGCACATCAGACACGGCACTTGCTCGGTGCTATGCACGCCGTCGATAGGGAAACACAACCGACGACGAGTCGAGTCCAATGAACCGAACGTTTCCTGATGGCAGTCGATGGCAGCAAGAGAATGGAGCAACAGAGGAGAAGAACGGCGAAGAATCAAAAGAAAAGAGAGAGAGAGAGAGAGAGAGAGAGAAAGAAAAAGAAAAACCACATACAACAATGTCGTCTATTTGCTGCTCCGAATGTCCGATGGTTTTTCCAAACAACAATGGCCGGCTATCGATGAGCCGCAGGGCTATGATTAGACTCGACGAGATAATCAAGAGAGAGGGACATGGTAGAAAGTACGGGTCGTTTTTATTTCCAGAGAACGAGAGAAAAAGAAGGAAATTGCTGGAAATCGCTTGAGCACACGCTATAAAATAAAAACGGGTACCACTACCACTACTAAGCAACTAGGAGTAGCCAAAAAGTACAGTGGGCATCGGCTCGGCTCGGCTCGGCCTGTCCCTCCGTTCTCTGTTCATTTAAATACATGTAGACTGGTCACGCACACCTACCACTACGACGACTACTATTTTACTATTGCTACCAATACTAGGTACTTGGCCACTGCACTAATGCGTAGTGAGTGTCGACGAGCTCTCCCAATGGTTTGCGTTCACATTAGAAAAGGATAATTTGTCAGCCATTAGTTGCCAGTAGTAGTAGCCCTTTCTGTTTTGAACCACACTCACTTTCTCATTGTCGTGCAAAGGCCTCGTCAAATGTCTCTGTCGCTCGATTGAGCGATTGCCACCCGTTTTATTTCCATTTCCCAATTCCTCTTCGTCGTCCACGTTGTTGTTCTTTTTTCTCCCATTCTTTTTTTCATTCTTCTTTCTTTCTGAGGTCCTTTTTCTGCTTTTCAGCCAACAAACAGCCTTTATTATTCGGAAAGGGCTTTTTATTTTATAGTGTCTTGTTAAGTTCTTCCTTGTCTGAGTAATGAAACTGGCCGGGCGCAGGTACGGCGTTTTGTTGTTCTTGGTCGATAGAACTTGACCGTTTTTCTCTCTTTTAGTCCTTTTCTTCCATTTCGTTTTCTTCCATTTTATTATATGCATCACACATTTTATTAGTCAAATTTTGAATTAACGAAAGTCGTCGAATAGGTTTTATGTCCACCACCGTGTTTCTCTTGGCTGTTGTTTCTTTTTTTTTCTCTCTCTCTCTCTCTTTCCACACACACACAGACACACACACAACTAGTACCTTAGTCGCGTCGTTTTTGTGGGTCTGGCAGTTTGAAGGTGTTTAATGCCAGTTTTGGGAAAGTTTCTAGAACAATCGTTTTGCGGTTTGGTGTAATTTTGGTCGGTCGTGTTGTGTTGGCGTCCGCCTCCGTCTGTGTTGTACAAGACCACAGTGTCGCCGTCGGTGGGTATAGAGCGAGTCGGAATTTTTCTTCTTTTCATGTGAACCCGCTTTTCTTTTCGAATCTCGTTCCATTAATCACTCCGCTGGCTGCTTGTGGTAATGAAGGCGCACTCCAAGCGGCCTAGCCCCTCGCTAGCGTCCTCTACAGCAGTACAGCTAGAAGCAGCAAAGCAGCAGCAGCCCCCATTTTCTTCTCCCATGGCCGTTTCGTGTGGTAGATTCGCCCGCACAGACGACGATCCTGTCGTCGTCATTATTGCTGCTGGGCTCTGCTGCCTCTGCTATGCCCTTCTCCCCATTCAAATACCAATGGTACTACTCTACTATACAACTAAGACGACGACGACGACCACAGTACAAAAGAGGAGAACATTATTCTTCGGTTCCGGTTGACCTGCATTATTATCATTATATTATCGGCCCGAAGAAAAAAAAACCGTTGAATAAAAATCCAACGGTTTCACAAAAATCCACAGGGAGGACGACGGTGATCATGTTGGCCCATTTCCGCCGTTCCGTAAATTGCTATTTTGCATGAGATGGAATATTCAACAGTGTTCGTCAGATTTCGTGGTGTCGTCAATGCACAACTCGTTCACTCCCCCCTTTTTTTCGGCTTGACCTTTTTTCCCCCTATTGAAGGTCAACCATCTCGTCTCGATTGTCCGTCATCGCTCGGGGGATTTGCATACCCTCCCTTTTTTAATACGGAAAGAAAAGAGAAAGAGAGAAAATACCGGGCGTATATATTTACAAGGAGGGTGGGAAGGGATTCTTTGGCATTTTCTCGGTCCCTGCCTCTCTTATTTCTCTCTCTTTTCCCCTAGTATCGGCCATTTTGGCAGTGGACGGGCCGGGGTATGTTTTGCCTAAACAGGCCTCAGTCTATGCAGAGCCAGCGATCAGTGTTGTGCACAGGAATAAAATAGCAGCTGCCCCTCTCTCTCGCTTTGGCTCTCGCTCTCTCATTTGGGTTTCTGTGTCTAGTGTGCATTGGCTCCAGTGAATAATTACGTAAGGTAAGCATTGTATTTAAATTGGGCTAACACTAGTCGAGATTCCAACACACTCGATTTCCTCTTGTGTCGAATCAATTGACCTTATGATGTATCCAAAGGCTTACGCCCAAAGGGGTGGCATTGATTTGTCTATTAAGCACATTTTTTTCTTCTCTCTCTCTCTCTCTCTCCACACATTGTTGGGGGCTTGTGCGCTTGATTATTGAATTTTCCATTCATCAGCACGTGTCATTGGGGGACTGGTGTTTAGAATATCTTTGTTGTTGCGCCCTCAGTCTTTTGTTGTTGATTTTTTCACTCTGCACACAACACAACCCCTTCTGTAACAGCAACAGGCTCTCTGTGAAGGGGTTGCTGTATTCAATGCTCTATTGAGCTTGTCAGAGGTTATTTTTTTTGCTCCCATCTAAATATACCGGTGTATTAGCCTATAGACATGTTTTTTTTGTTGGCTGCTGCTGCTGCTGCCTCTCTTTTTCCCCTTTCGCTATCATAAATAACGGTTGTTATAACCCTAAACGACTCACCCCTTTTATTGTACGCGTGTGATGGGGTTTTTATATAATTCAGTCGATCCCAATAGATATAGGATAGGGTGGTACGCACGGGTCACAGCATTCGTGTGACCGGTTTGACATGGTGGGTCATAATCCACCACCCTATATACTCTCTATTTAATCTTAACACTTAATCTACCCCCTCGTTCGTTTTTTTTTCGGGGGGCCTTTGAATATAAAAAAAGAGCATCCACAACCCTCTCTGCGGTGGGTGTGTTTCAATTTGTAACACGGGTTGATTGTTATTTTTTTTTTTGGTGTGTGCTTCCGTTCACCCTCGATCGACGACAAAATATTGGTTAGAATTCATCGAGGATTTTTGTGTTGGGCAGTTGGTGATAGCGAAGGGAATGACAGGAAAAAGGTTATTTGTTGTGTATAGGGGAGCATTTGTTTATATCTGCCTGTGCGCACTCACACAGACGCTCTCCGTCTCCTTTGTTTTTCGGCCAATCGATACTGGCGAGTTGAGTTGCTCCACTGATAATGACTTTGCCAGTCGATTTGGCTTTGGCCGGCCTGCAGAGATATCTATCGAGAGGCCGAGTTTCTCATCGGACGACCAACAGAGCAAGAAGTGAAAGAAGAAGAAAAAAAAAGACATTTGTTTTCTCTTGCGGATCACTGCACGCCCTGCCGCCGATTGTGTTCCATTGTTCGCTCCGTACAGCGTCGTCTTGGTCGTCGTCGTCGTCGTACACTCTCTGGAACGAGATTAGGCGATAGCTACTGAACCAATCATTCTTCCCCCGTGTGCCTCCAGTCCAACTTCATTTGCCTTTTATTTACAAGATAAGCTTTGAGCTTCCTTTTAAGAATAACGAAAACAAGTAGAAGTAGAAGTGGATGATAAAAGAAAAGAAGAACAAGAAGAGAAGAGCCCCAAATTGGTGTACAAGAAGTTTTTCTTCTTTTTTTTTGTGTGTTGTTGTTGTATTTTTATGATAGAGCCCGGAAGGCAAAAGCGCGAGGCAGCCGGAAGGGGCTTTTGCGTTTTGCCAGGCCGGTTAATCACTATTTGTTGTTATTGTGTGTGTTGGTTGTTCGTGCCCACCTGTCAAATCGTGAAATTGTCTGTTGGTAGACAGGCAGCAGCGGAAAATGAGACAAGGTCTCGTTTTCGTTAGGATTCACCGCTCTCCACCGCTGCCGCCGCCGCCGACGACGTTAGCCGCCGGCTGTGTTTTTTCTTATTAGATATTTGTTGTGTTGTTGCTGTTGGCTTCTGGTCTCTCCAAAGAAGTCGTGTGTGGCGGCAGATGGCGTCTTGTTTCTTTCGCTCGCTCCCTCTTTGTGGGTGTATATAGAAGAAGAGAGAAAGGAGGGCTTCTCTTAATTGGTGTTGCGGTTTTTTTTTTGGTTCCGCTGCGCCTCACGCAACCGGCAGAAGCTGACGGGTTTTTATGGGCCCGTTCATTAGAGTCGGTTAATTGACGCCATTGAGCCGCGCGCCAAGTCCTCTTTTTCTTTCTTCTTGTGTGTGTGTGCGTGTGTTTGACTTTCATTTGCCCGATTCATTGAGTAATCAGCTAGAATATCCCACGATGATTTAAAAGCATTTCGGAACAAAACAGCCCACCCTCTCTCTTACTGCTCCTATTGTAGCCTCGATTTGACTGGTCGTCTCAAACAAACGAAGCTTGTTTGTTGCTCTTTAGAAAAAGGGGCAGCAGGGAAAAAGAAAATACGTGACTAGATGCCTTGGAGCCTCATCGATCACTACACAGGATCGAGTTAGTCGAGTCCACTTTTTGATGGCATCGACTTGACTCTTCGTCATGACACCCCCCTAATATGGGCAGAGATATATAATAGTAGGCCATGTCAAGTGTGCATTTCCTGTCGTTGTTTTTCTCTTCTTTTTTTTTTGTTTCTTTTGTCTCCTCCAAATGTCGCCACTTGGCGACGAGATGATCACATCCTTTTTAAATGGCCAGACGGTCGCTCGTTTCAATTCGACGACGACGACGACGACAGCGACTACTACCAAATAGATTCTCTCCCCACTTCAATTGCCGATCGGGCCATTAGGCATCGTCATTTACTTTTCTCCAGATTTCGGCGTCCTTGTTTAACTCTTGCAGCTGGTCTAGCGGCAGATGGGCCAATGTCAATAGAAGCCGCCTAATGCATTTCTACTCTACGACTTGAATAAATACCTGTTGGGATCGAATCAGTTTCCCTGTTGTACAACTGCAGCGGCAGCAGTGGTCTAGGAGTGGGTTAATTCAATTGAAATGTACACGCGTCTGATTGACAAGTTGGGTGGACAAAAAGAAATGAGATGAAAAAAGAAGAGAGAGGAGGATGGTTTTTATCAAGTCATGAGTGGCTGGCTGGGGTCGGCGCGTGTCAGTTGACGTTTCAGAGGTCTCGTAGTGGAACTGGACTCGGCGTTCCCCGACGGTGAACACACTGACAGACCCCACGACGTCCAAGACTTGACAGTATGATGCATTTGGGGGCGGCAAAGAAAAGAATAGGCGATTAGTTCATCACCTCGTTAATAAAGGACAAACCGGTCAGTCGTCGTCCACGGCGATGGGAAAAAATCCAGCCGTTTTGAGTCAGAAGCGCGTAGTTGTCGAAGCATTTCACCTGCTGCCAGCTGGCCTGACCAAATAAAAGATGCATTACCTCCGTGATATATTCTCCCCTAGCTCGATCTCGATTCTTTTCTATTCCAACTGACCCCTCGGATCGAGCTGGCCAACCCCCAACCGTCAATCTTTTATCGATGGCCGCCACGCATCCGCGCGCCACGGGCTCTTCTCTCTCATTCTTTCTCTTTTTTTTTCTGTATAAGCCAAAGCAAATAAAAAGAGAGAGAGGGGAAAAAAGTTGGACATCCAAATCCAAAAATACATGACGATCTAAACAGCAGGTAGTGGTGGTAGTAGTAGTCGTTGTTATTTGAAAAACAAGTGCACGACGAAAAGGCAGCACTTTGGATGATAATGTTGGCACGAACCTTTGCATTGATTGCGCTTATGTTTACGCAATCAGGAACTTTTTAGGTTTCTCTGCCACCATCCTCTCTCTTTCTTTCCAACTGGGAACACTGTAAACAAGCAGTCAACAACTGGCCACATGGTGGGGGCCGTCTTACCTTGGTCTGCCTCTCGTTCGATACACTAACAAATTCTCCCCCCGAAAACACCGATAGTTTACACTGGGAAATGTGGAGAGAATTCAGGGCTGGAAACCTATTTATTTATCTGACTGACTCGCTTCTCTTCGCTTTATCTGCCCGGTCTACTTGCTTCTGCTGCTGGCCTTGTAAGGAGCCAAACAATCGGTGGCGTAGGCGAAACGATTCAATGAATAGCTTCGGGTTGTAGACAGTTATGACGGACGGTCAATTGTAGCGAGACCGGCGAAGAAGCTCCCAATCATAGAAATAAATCCAGCTTTACGTCGTCGACCAAGAGATCCGAAGAGAGGGGGATTATATATCCGGCCGGCCGGACGGTTAGCTAGCCAGCCAGCCAGCCAGCCAGCCAGCCAGTTTATATATACCCGAATATATCCACACACACACACACACACACACAACTGTGTGTGAACTCGAGAAGAATGTTCTGCATCCGCAACGGACAAAGTTTGGGATAGTCCAAGCTATTCTAGTCTGTTAACGGCACTAGAGTTGTCCATTTCTGAGAAAGATGGTAGTCGGAGGGAAGCCGTCAATCAATAACTCGTCAATAGACTGGACCCGTTCTTGTGTTAAAGGCCTTCCTCTTTCATGACTACTCTCCATTAATGAACCGATTTACTTTCTGACTTTTGTTTCCATAGTCTCTAATATTGACTCTGCGTTTCTTTCTCTTCTTTTGGTTGGACAGGAGTTTTGGTGTTGAAGGGACGGGATACCATCATGACGACGGGCGGCAATCCACGTTCGTCGCCCCTATCCTCTCATCAGTCGTTGACATCTACGTTGAAGGAGCATCGCGACCTAGTGGCCGACTACCACCAGCAATTGCAACAACTTCAACAACAGCAGCAGCAGCAGCAACAGCAACAACAACAGGAACAGCCGCGACATCATCGACGCGCCGAGACAAAAGGGAGAGAGCGCAGTCCTCACAGTTCCGACGGCTCTGCTAGTCCACCCGAATCACCACTTCACGATGCCGATCAAACGTCCGACTTGGATGAATTCATGGAATCGGACAACGAGGATGCCGGAGTGGCGCTCGATTTGGTATCGTTGCTGCTCCTCCTTATATTGATTTGATCTTTCTGGCTGTATTTACACGAGGCCTAGACTCTTTGGTTGGTTTGTTCCAGCGGGGATAACGGCACGCGCATGCCAAAAAAGAATATATAACCTTTAGGCCCCGAGAGCGGATGTGTTTGTTGTTGGTTCGAACCCGAATGTTTACTCTGGTGGATTGTAGCCAGCCCCGACATTTTTCGGGGCTTTGGTAACGCTAGTGGTCAACATCAGTAACGAGCTATGGCTACGTGCGTAAAAAAAAGCCTCAATTGGAGTATAGACCCTCTTGCACATACTTAACGGACCTTGTGCAGTCGACCCCTGCAGGGCCCAGTTTTCTTTCTTTTTTTTTCTTTCTTTTCTCAATAGATAGACTTTTCTTCGTAGCTGCCATCTGGTGGTCAAATGTTTGAACATTTGATTGATCATTGAATTATAACGACGCCGTTGTCTTTTTTGTTGTTGTAGGCCAGGAATTCACGACGAGATCGTCATTATGGAGATACCAGTCATCACGACAGCGACAGTTTCTCTGGAGAAGGACAGTCGATTAACGGCCAATTTGCCGCCACACTGGGAGGATCTCCTGCCGCTGCGGCCGCTGCCAATCTACAGGCGTCGATAGCTGCCTTACAAGCCGGGCAACTCTCGCTCGGGCAGGTAAGTCATCGCACCTTCTTCTTCCACCGTCCTTGTTAAAATAATGAAATAACAATTTCATCTTTTAACATTTATTAGATGTTGGCTATGAGTGCTACACAGAATCCTTCAGTCTTGCTGCAGAATCCATTGGCCGCCGCCACAGCCGCCGGCCTACCTGGTCTCTCTGGCCTATCATTTACACCACAAGAGGTTCAAGCTATGCAGCAAAGTTTTCAACAGCAGGCCATTCAGCAACTAGCGCTACTGCAACAAGGAGCTGCTTCGCAATTTAGTCCACAAGCACAATTTTATCTGCAAAGTCATGTAAGTTTTTCTCTATTAGGGATGCTGAAAAAATGGTTAATAAGAACCAATTTTGATGTGATTAGGTGCAACAAGCACTGGTTCAAGCAGCTCAGCAGTACCAACAGCTGCAGAAGCAACAACAGTCAGTTATTTCATCTCACCGAAATAGTTTCAGCGACGCTCAACACCAACTTCATCTTCAGCAACAACTACAGCAACAAGTTCAACAACAGGAACACCAACATCAGAAACAACAACAACAACAACAACAACTTCAGAAACAGCAGCAACAGAAACAGCAGGAACAACAGCAACCCGAACAGCCACAACAGCATTCTCCGCGTCATCATCCGTCGACGGAAGTGCCAGCAGCACCCGTCACCAAAGCGGCTGCCACGCATATCTCGCGTACATCATCCAATTCCTCATCAACTTCTGTAGCTAATGATGCTAGTACCGCTAATACCACTGGAAGCAACACTGCCGCGACGCCTCTCTACGACCTGCCACCGGAAGAAACTACAGATCTTGAAGAACTAGAACAGTTTGCCAAGACGTTCAAGCAGCGACGGATCAAACTCGGTAAGTGTGCTTCTCTCATCTTCTCTCACAGAACGAACCAGTGTTACTAACAGCCTTCCATTACAGGATTCACACAGGGGGACGTTGGTCTAGCCATGGGTAAACTGTACGGCAATGACTTTAGCCAAACGACCATATCACGTTTCGAAGCGCTCAACCTATCGTTCAAGAACATGTGCAAACTAAAACCACTGTTGCAAAAGTGGCTAGAAGATGCCGACAGCGCTCTCGGTGGTGGTGGCAACGGCGGAGGAAGTGGCGGATGCCTCGGAGGATCAGCTGGACTCGGTAATACTGGATCTGGAGGTGTCGGAGGAGTTCCACTGTCCTCACCTCTTGGCGGCGGTGGGGGAAACAGCGTTAGTGATGGATTAGGACGACGGAGGAAGAAGCGGACGTCGATTGAAACGAGCGTTCGTGTCGCATTAGAAAAGGCGTTTCTAGCTAACCCCAAGCCCACTTCGGAAGAAATTGCTATGTTGGCAGACGGCCTATCTATGGAAAAGGAAGTAGTCCGCGTCTGGTTTTGCAACAGGTAACAGTAAACGATGTCTTCTCTCCTCTTTGAAAATGATCCACTCATTTTTAAATTTATTTGCAGACGCCAGAAGGAGAAGAGAATCAACCCGCCGAGCAACGGTATGACTAGTCCAAGCCCGTCGATGGCTGGCGTAAGTGGTGGCCGCGAAGGTAACAACAGCAGTGGCGGTAACGGGAATGTGACTCCAACGATTCCAGTGACCCCACCGAACACGGCAGCCATGCTAGCTTCGATCGCCTCCATCACTCCGCCGTCTTCGTTGACCGGACTGGGCTCGTCTCCCTTGTCTCCTGATCCTCCGACTCCGCCCAATATGCCCTTGTCTTTAGTGACGACTGCTCACTCTTACCCACGCGGCGGATCGCCTCCTTCGACCATGTCCTCTCACCATCTCGCCATGAATATGGCGATGGGCATGCGCTCTTCACCCAGTTCTTCGTCGTCACCACTGCCCCTCTCTTTGACGTACAATCCGAGACTCGGCATGGGCTCTACCGGTCCGGCTACTATTCCCACCGAATGACGAGGCCCACGACAACAGGCGGCCAACCGTTCAAGTCCTATATAGTTCCTTCATGTTCTTATCATTTTGTTGGTATTCTTTTCGTCTTCTTTTCTCTCTTCGTTTCCCTTCCAGAGACGTAAAAACAAAATAACAATAACTGTCAGCTGTTCTCTCTCGATGGTCGTGTGATAACGACATATGACGTGACAACTATCATAGACATGTGTGATCTTTCGGGGAGGGAAAGATGACGGGCAACTAAGAGACAAAAGTGGATGTAGATAGTCAGTCAATTTTTATCCTCTGATGGAGAGACAGAAGACGTATAGTTCCTCTCAAAATCACTGTTCGCTGGCCATAACTGTGGACGATCGGCACGGTCGAATCGTCTGTCACCAGTAGAACGTGATCAGGTCATCATTTTTCATCCTCCTTTTTTTATTGCGTTCGTTCTTGAATTTAAGGTTGATCAGTAAAATATTTGCGGGTGCTTTAGCAGTTTTTTCTTTCTTTCTTTGTTTTTTTTTTTTTTGTTAGATTCAGTGTGCTCCTCGCCATTTTGTGCAGATTTGTCGGTAATGTACCTTTGGAAAAAGTAACAAACAAACAAAAGAACCATTGAATATCCCTCAGTGTGTGCTGCTGAGATGCTCTGTGAGAGACGTCAACTAAGTCGCTATTCTCCTCGTGTTTCATTCGTCAGCCATTTAATCTCTGTCGTTTGCACGGTTTCCTCCTTTCTCTTTGTGGTTGCACACCGACGTCTTTGTCTTCTCGGAAGACGAGTATTAAGGTACACCTCATTTATCTTCGACAGAGAAGGCCCCGATGAATGAATCTTATGCTTTTAAAGCGCTAGGATCCCCAGCACCCGATACGGCAGCAATTTTTGACGCAAATGTTTTGACAACTTAATCCCCGTGATTGATTCTGTCCCTCGATTTAAACTTTAATGTTTTGTGAACCCCCAATATTTTCCTCTCGCGTTCTGGTCTATGTTGTAGCACCCTGAGAATCTGAAAGAAAAAAATATCGTCAAGTGATGACGAGCCGGTCGGCAGTTTTGTTATATGGCGTTTTCCCCCATGTTCCTTGACTGTGAATGAGAGGTTAATTGGCTGGCCTTAAGTACTCGAATGTTCCTATTACCATGTTCCTTGGTGCGTTTTTTTCCATCGCATTTTTAGACAGACTTTTACGTTTCAGCCGATTTTTAGATAACATGACGGTCTCACACCAGTTTGCCGATTCAATCCTATCGTAATTCCCGTGTATCCTTGTCAGCTCTATAGTTGGTGACCCAAAGAGGGAAAGGAGAGGTTTTTTTCTCGTCTAGTGTCTGTTGACTGTTATTTTAAATGTAGAAATGAGAAGCACTCTGAAAGCACATGGTCACGTAAAAAAACTTCTGTTTTTTCCTTCCCCCCCCCCCCCCCCCGAGCTCGTATGGTTTGGAATGTTTGCTATAAAAAACAATTCAGTTCCAACTGGTGTGAAGAGCTTTCTTATACTATCTCTATACATAATTGTACATTTGTATCCGTCAGTGACGTTTCGTTTAAAGTGGCTGGTATATGGGGACAGGTTTCCCGTACTACATCAAGGTCTGGTTGGACGACTGTGTGGGCTTTGAACCCAGCGGCCTCCTATTCCTTGAAATTCTTTTATTTAATTTCAGTTGCCATTTGTTCGATTCTCGTTTGAAAATTGGTTCAGCGGTGGTTGAATTTAAAAAGCCCGTTTTTTTTTATCGTGGCAGCTGCCACAGCGTTTGTTGGGGTCGTCTTAGCTGATGGAACGAGAGCCCCGAAATTCAAGAAAGCACGAGCTCGCAGCCGGCGAACGTTACGTAGTATTGTGTACCTATCAAATCCCCCATCATTTTTTATGTTGTATATGAAAAAAAACTGATCCCTTCTTTTTCAATCCCACTCCCACCTTCAACCTTCACCCTTCGTGCTTTTCCGTTTACTCTGTCCCATTGTGTTTTGTACAGACCTACATTTCGTTGGATGGAAATTTGAAATGGTTTTTCTGTTGTCAGTCGTGGAAACAAGCAAAATACATCATTCTGTATTAACCATTTGGCAATTGTTATTTTTATAATTAATCTTGATGTAATTAAGGTATCATTTATCAAATCTACGATACCACACAGCTAATAGAGAAGAGCCAGCTAATGGGAAATCCCCGACCCAATCCTGCGACCCACAAGATCTCCGTGTACAATTACAATTTTTTAATTTTCCGTTAAGATCAGAATCATGCATATCCTACCGATTTTGTAAAATGGAAACAATAAGGCAGCTTAATTCTTCGGCACTGTTGCACTTCGGCACAATCAACACTAGCTGGGCGGGGCACAATGTTAACGAATGCAAAAGGGTTAAGTTTTGGTAGGATCAAGAAAATCATTTTCTATAAAAATATTTAGTGTAATTCTGATCTGGGACCTTCCCACTTCTCAGCGAGAGACGAAAGTTGGCGCTGGTAACCTAATACTACAATTTATCAATAGGTGGCCACAGCAGACGACATCAACAATTCGAACAAGCGTAGCAACAGCGAATCTGAATCTGATTCAGTGATTCTGTCGGATTCCTCACAAATTGATCAAATTGATCAAATCAAAATCAGCAACAGATTTTGAGAATCCATTTTAAAAAGTGTAGTGTTTTTATTCATATAGTTTCTTCTAGTTTTTTTGTAGTAAGCAAGTAGTTTCCGTCGAAAGCAAGCCTGGAGCAGTTCTTTTGGCACTTTTTTTGTCACAAAATCTGTTTTTGTAGCATGTCAACTTTCTTTTGACATATCATTGAGTTCCTGATTTCTGTGTCAACTTATTTTCATATCTTTTTTAAGATTAACGAATAAAAACAAGAGTACAACATGGCGCAATACAAAGGAGCTGCCAGTGAAGGGAGTAGAGCAATGCAGATGATGAAGAAACGAGAAAAAGCCCAGGAAGAAGTTGAGTTTCGCAAAAAGAAAATTGAAGAAGAACTCAAACTCTCTGGAATAAAAGATAAATTTGCTACACATTATGATGCAGTAGAACAACAGTTAAAGGTTGATATTTTAAATTAGGTTAAGAAAGTAAATTTGTACATTATATTTTTAACATTTCAGACTTCAACAATTGGTCTAGTGACACTAGATGAAATGAAAGCAAAGCAAGAGGTGATTGTTCAAGAAAGAGAAAAACAATTAGCCAAAAAACTTAAAGAAAAAGAGAGAGAAATTGAAAGAGAATTGGAAGCCAAACTGGCAGAGAAGAAAAAACAAAAGCAGCAGATACAAGCACTGTCCTTTAAATTGGATGAGGATGAAGATGAGGAAAAGCTGAGTGATGCAGAAGAACAGATGGGCTCTGCTCCCCTAGCTGAAATTTCTGGTTATTATTTAAATTACTTTTTATAAGTGAAATTATGTTTGTGTAAACATATTAAATTCTAATTTTATCAGACAAAGGCTCAGGTTCTGAAAGTGATTCATATCAAACAGAAGAAGGCCCCATGAGAAAAAAAGCAAAGAGTAACAAAAATCCTGATGTAGACACAAGTTTCCTTCCTGACAGAGACAGAGAAGAGGAGGAAAACAAACTTCGTGAGGAACTACGTCAGGTAACCCATTATATCTGTGTCTATGTTATTTCTCGATCATGTATTATGCAAAAAAAAAGTTCACAATGTTGAATGTTGCAGGAGTGGGTCACCAAACAGGAAGCCTTAAAGCAAGAACCTATTGAAATTACCTACAGGTATTTCCATTTTTCTTTTATAATTTACCATTTTTCTTTTAAGCATAGTGCATATTGTGGGTTTCTTGTTTTGTTTTAGCTATTGGGACGGATCGGGACACAGGAAAACTACCCGCATGAAAAAAGGTTACTGCAATACATGTCGTTCTGTTTTTGTTCTTCATTAACTAAATTTACTAGGAGTAGTAACAGTGAAATAACTTGTGCTTTAACTCTCTTACAGGCAACACTATTTATCAGTTTTTACAGCGTTGTTTAGATTCGCTACGCAAAGACTTCCATGAGTTAAAAACCATCTCTGCGGACCAACTAATGTACGTGAAAGAAGATCTTATTATTCCACATCATTATTCTTTTTACGATTTCATAGTCACGAAGGTAACTACAAATTCTGTGCTAACCACAGGGTTTATTTAAACTAAAGTATTGTATTCAGGCAAGAGGAAAAAGTGGACCTTTATTCAGTTTTGACGTCCATGACGACGTTCGTATTGTAAGTGATGCGAGTGTGGAAAAAGACGAGTCCCACGCTGGCAAAGTATTGCTAAGAAATTGGTATGAGAGAAACAAGCATATTTTCCCTGCCTCTCGCTGGGAACCGTACGACCCTACTAAGACTTACGAAAAATATAGCATTAAAGATAAAAATAAAAAGAATGCTATTTGAATGGATTTATCATGTTACAGCTAATAAACTCACAATAAACTTTGTTGCACTTGCATATCGCATATGTGCTTGATTCCAAGCTTGAATGTTAAAGATATTTTCATATTCGAGAGTGTCAACAATTTTATATACGTGTTAATCTCAAATTAATTCAAATACGCCTTTAACAGTTCACCTTTCCAAGTTTTAAGTTATACGGTTTATACCCCCCCCCCCCAAAAAAAAAAAAGGTTTCTTATAGAATTCTGGCCACAAGTTGAAGCGTAGTGGGGCCTGAATCTCACATATTCACAAAATAACGTTTAAATCCGATTTACACTAAACTACTTAATCGGTAGTCTATTTACATACCGATCATTGACATAATTGGTTTACTTCTCGATTTTGTCATTCAACTGTCAAAATTAAAATTTTTCTATTAATATAAAGGCTAGGAATAGTGCTTCCATCAATGAAAAACAAAAACCTACTTAGTCAATTTAATATCCTTTGTGTATTCAGTCATGTTAAAAAACTTGCCCATATTAAATCACACCAAATCTTAAAGACTGAAATATATATGATAACTGAACAAGAACATAAATCTGGAAAGAAGTTTGTATAGGTGGACCAAGAAAATAAGTACCCAAAATTGGAATGAAATTTGAAAAATAATACAGCCATTCACATTTGTATATGAAGAGAGGATCCAGTAGTCTTATAGCAATCAATACTAATTCACAGCTGGAGGTGGAGGAGGTTGTGGGCCAGGTCCCTTAAATGCAATCAATAGAACAATTATAAAGTGTGCCAAGCATTTGATACCAAAATGTGTTTTACCTGATTATCACTAGGTTTCATGTCCCCTTGGCGCATTGAGCTTGGTCGAAGAAAAAACAAAGCCATTGCAAGTACAACCCAACAAAGTACTAAGAAAGGAATATTTGATTCATGAGCCTGTTGCTGTCCTTGCAATCCAGGAAGGTCAGAAATACATTCATTATCTGTGCAGTATGACTGTGATGATCTGAGCTAGAAAAACAATATTTATTTCTTTTAGTAGCTGACAAAGTGGATGAATGAGAGCACAAGAAATTAATTATTTTGTAGTTTGTACAAATTTGGAAAAGTAAACTTCCTTGAAGACATAAGATTTACAAATGCGAAATAATTACCAATGAAATCAAACGTCTCATGGCTAATTCGTGGTTGAACATACATTCACAAGGATCTTTTTTAATTAAAAAGAAATTAAAGAGAATGGTAAAAAACATTTTCAAGATAAATATATAACTTATCGTACCGAATCCACCAGGGTCCGACATTACGCTGCAGTTTTTACAGGCTTGTGCTGAATTAAGAGCTGTCAATTATATTGGTCACCTTACGATAATTCACCTTATTATATGATGTAAAATCCTCAGTACAATCTTAAAATGAAACAACACGCCCTGCGTACTACCTGCAAGTGAGAACTGAGAGCGATGGTCTCGTGTATCAACACTGTGTGTGCAGTGTGTGTGTTACTGTGTAAAAAGGAAAATAATACACCGACCAATCACGATATGACTTGTCACATTGCCCTCCCATACAGTAGGGAAAATCCCTCACCGTTCCAGTTTTGTCCAGTTTGCATGGCGCACATTTACGGTTATATGAGTACATGTTACTGGTGTTGCTTGTTACCATCATTCAAATTTTGAACACTGAATCTGAATTTGAGCTTTGAAAATGTGTACGTTTCCTGTTTTAACCACTAAAATGCGGCTTAAATCGAATTATGAAACGAGAAGTAAAACTCGATCAATCGAAGGAATACATTGCTTTTCTACATCCTAGTTCGTAATGAGTTTAAAAAAATAGTTGCTATCAGAGTTTAAATATTTAAAGCAACGACTACGATCAAGTTTGATGCTCATCGTAAATAAAATATCTATGGTGTGTAGCTTGTGATTGTCTTTCACACAAGGCACACCGATCGCAACCTCCAGTTTTATCGTTACAGAACCAGTATTGAAACTTGACGTACACCTTGAGTACTTCAAGTGAATAAACCATACCAGACGGCAAGGCCAACAATGCTGTCTTCAACAGACTTTGCACTACACCAAACTTGTTTCCTGATTGAGTTAAACCCGAGGTTGAGCCAACCCTGATGGTTATATAAGGCACTTCAACATTTGGAAATCGGGAAACCGAATGTAGGAGGTCACTGCCACTTGTACTTATTTTGCGGCACGCTATTTGCCTTATACCGACTGTTTTCTTCGTCTTCAATTTAGACACTGCCCTGTAATTCATACAACTTCGATTCGAGCATTTACGATACCCAGAGAAGAAGGAAAGACGAGGAAAGTTGGTTCTCACATTTATTGAGATTTTATACGGTATTACTTTTAGGTAACTGAACTGTCAGCCAGCAAATAAAATCCGAAACATAAACACAGCACTGCACATGAAAAGACAATATTAACTAAAACGCACATTTTCTTACACTGTTGAGTATTAAGTAGGATATAGCTAGGCACATAAAGATAAATAGCATTCTACTGTACTACACTGCACTTAAACGAGTGATTGGATCATTTGGGTGTTGCGCATTCTTTCAAAAAGCGCATAGCGGTAGTGGTGAATCGGAGATCATCGTTTTCATTAAGTATAAGCTTTACCATGAAAATTGGGAGTAATCGCTAATGTTTGCACCCAAATAATCACCACTATCAAGATGCAAACCATTATACGGCATTTTGACAAATATAATAAATAAAATAAATAATACGGCATACGAAAGAATGAAAGCCACCTCTTTGGCCGAAAGTTCTCTAGTTGAATAGAACATGATGAGTCGGTTCACTTGGGAAAAAGCAGCAATATACAATAAATGACCCCTTCCACCATATCGACTGTAAACCAATTTGAATAACTTTAAAAATTGTTTTCTTTGGAATGTCAATTCAATGTAGCTTTAAGCAATGAGACTCGCCAATTTGTTCCAACATTTGTCAACATTTATCAGTGTTCTAGCGAGAGATATCTCTTTGGAGGATGTGGGGTCGAACAATATGTGACGTAAAACTTTTACCACAGGGAAAGGGTAATAAATAAATAAGAACAGAACTTGAGATGAGAATTGCCCAACTCTAATAAAAATGATAAAATGGCGATTAGATCGCAAATCAGATTTAAATAATATGAGATTTCCAGTAATAATGCTGAGATTAGATTTGAACTGAACGGGAATGGCAGATCCTGCTAGAATGATGACTAGATGTACTGTTTACAGAATAACAGCTGAAAACACTGGGAGATCGAGAAGAGCTTGATCGGCGGCTTCCATATTTAGAACGGAAGGACGCACTGGAAAATGAAGAACTATCGCTAGGAGAAGAATAACGAGATCTGCTTCGGTAGCGAATGAAAGAATGAGAACTGGAGGGAGTGCGACTTATTGAAGGACTTGAAGAGCGCCTGGTATGTTCACTGCATGAACTCGATTGGCTTCTCCACGACTTCATGCTTTCTGTCGAGCTAGAAGAACTCCACGCTGGTGAAGGCGCTGCCCGTTGATATGGAACAGGTCTCTTTCTGGCGCTATAAAGGGTACAAATAGGTGAAAGAATTAGGGCCATTATCATATAAAGGTAATTTTTTAAATTAGAGTTTAGTCCGCTCATGAAACTGTCATCTTATTATTACGCCTGTTATTTAAATAACAACTATATACCAAATAACAAAGTGTAAAGCACATCTTGATTGAACGCATGTTTCTGAACACCTTAGACGTTTCAGTAAAGTCTTTCGCTATCGTAATGCTTAAAAGAGGAATATATGAATCACAGAGAAGAAAACGTGGTATGTTTTTAAAATGTAAGCAATTCGACGGAAAAGACCTATTTAACAGTGCACTTAAAATAATTCACTTTTCAGGAGAAACCGTATTCGAATTCTGCTGGTTGTAGTCGGAACTTTTTTTTATCTTACCTTGCCGTTCTAAGGAGACACATCCCATTAAAAGTCGCTAAGAAAATCGAGGAAGCAAATAGATAAGAGTATACCTTTGTTTCTGTCTGGGAAGCAGAACTATTTTGGGCCATCTTAAATACAACCCCCAATAAGAAAAATGAATGCTAAAAATGAACATGAAAGAAAAATGTAACAGAATCATCAGGGTGAACACAAAATTGTATTTAAAAAATAAATTGCCAACTGATGCGAACAAAATCAATAGACGAAAATCATGCGTCTACAAATGTAAGGAAGAGAAAGTGAAGAGAAATTCAAATACAACGGAATTACGTCAATCGATTAAAGTATAAAACAATTGACGAAACATAGACAAATGAAAAGTTGAATTCGAATTAAAAAATGGTTCCGGCAACGAGAAAGAATACAAGGCCTATTATTTCGAGTCTTTGTACCTGGTGATACGCCTACGGTCCTTCCAGCTGGGCGAACCTGTCCGTCGGGGAATCGAGGGAGATCGTTTGGTTTTGGAACGAGCCGCTGAAGCATTTGATGGCGTTGAAAGTGAAGAGGATGAGTAAGAAGACGAAGATGACGAAGAATCCGAATCAGATGAAGAAGATTGATCGGAATCGGACGAATCAGAGCTTGAAGAAGAACTCGAGGAAGAAGAAGATGATGATCGACTCGAGTCGTGTCTTGATTTTTTTTTCTTTGAACGTCCAATTTGATCAATGAAGGATCCTAATTTGGCCAACTCGGCCTTCATTTTCTCCGTTGTTTGACTAGTGGAAACCTCAATATTTTTTTGTTCCACAAGTTTCGTTGGTGGTTCTACAACACGCTGGGAATCCAAATCTACAATGGCACGTTTTTCAGTTATTTGCACCGGCTCTCGCTGTCTTCTGCTAGATTCAGGATCGGCGAGTTTTTCACGTTCAATAGAGCCACGATTACTCCTGACCGGAAACTTTGGCTGAGAATGTTCTTCAAATTTCTCTTCTTCTCCACGAGTCTCTCTTGTATCTTGCTTTCGTTTTACTTCGGCTTGACTACTTCTTGAATTATCTGATCGATGCTTACCATCGCGATCTCTTACGTTATGGTAGTCGTCACGGCGATCTCTATCGTAACGCGAGTCACTGTGGAAACTTCTGTCCTGTTGCCTGTACGACAAACGCTCATATCGAGAATCCCGTCTACTGATAGATTGATCTTTCTTGTCGACAGTTGGCTCCTGGTCTTCTTTCGGTTTTTTCCGTTCTTCCTCTTTCCGTCTACTTTTATTGACATCTTCTTTTTCCACCTCGATGCTTGCACGACGCTTACGACTTCGCGACTCTTCACCTGATCGTCGACGAGGAGGACTGGGGGTATCATGGCGACGCCGAGATACTTTGGGGGATTCTGCACGACTTCTGGACCGATTGTCGCTCTTAGAATCAGATTTTCTGGTCTCAATCGAATCAACAGTCTTCACTGGTGGCTTGATTTTCTCTGAAATTTGAACTTCTTTCTCACTTTCTGATTCCTCTGATTCTTCTTTTTTCTTACTTTTCTTGCTCTTTTTGCTCTTTGATTTTTTGTTCTTTTTGCGTTTTGTATCATCAGTTGCTTCAGGTTCCTGTGCAATAGGCGTTTCTTTCTTTGGTTCTGGACTTGGAGTGCGAACGATGGTGTACGTCTTTTGCTCAGCTGCTTGTTTCGCGGCAGATTCGCGCACTTTGCGGTTAGGATCCAAACTGCTTCCTTCAACGAAATATTCGCTAATTCCAAATGCCTGGCGAAGACTACGGTTCTTCTCTTCTTGAGCAGCAGCAATCTGGTGAGTTTCTTTTACACTGCATAAAAAGGACAAAGTTATGCGTGAATAGGTTGCCAACTAGCTAAACTGGCTAATTTTTCAATAAATGTAAAAACAACATGTCAATTAAAACAATACAGTCATTACCTAACTGAATGAAGAATTGATACTTCATTAATACTACCAGAACCTTTGCGTTTTTTACGTCGTTTGCGTTTACGTTTCTTAATAGTCGATTCAGGGAGTAGTAGTGCGTGCGTCATTTGGCAAGGGCATTTCAATGAACTATGATCGAGAAAACTAGAGCTACGCCTTTTACTGGTGACAGATTCTTTAAAATGGCCAGTCCATTGGAGCTGGTGCAAAACAGAACGCAATGCCTCCTGCCAAACTTGTGAAAAAAGCTCTGATGAGAAGTACGACATTTTACAACTAGGATTTGATGCAATTTTAAAAGGCAACAATAATGGAAGACTCAAATTCTTTTGGATAAACACATGGGACACTATTTTACATTAAGGAACACTTTTACTGGAAGACTGAAAATTCACATAGACGACCACGACATCCCCACTAAAAAGAATGATTCAGAGCATCTCGCACCCAGCAAACAATCTAACGGAACACCCAAGCCAAACTGATCCCTCCCCCACACCGCATAGACAGTGGCGATCGATTTTTCAAAGACGCATGCGCTGAACATGCGGAATTACGGATGAAAATCAATAGAAATTGTGCTTACACAACTCGGCCGTATTCGTCTGTCTCGTATGTTGTGGTACCTTTTCCGTCCTCTGCGTCTTTTTGAACAAGAGAAGCACGAAACTCGAGCAACTTTGACTCTATGATCGCCTCGTCTAGCCTGAAAATATGAAATGAAATTAGTTTGATGAAAACAAAGTTATTGTTAGATTAAACCATACGACAGACGCAAATGTTTTCTTTCATCCCCTGAAAGCAGAGCAATATAACCACACAACTATTCTAACAGTCAGCATACATCATGACAAATACACATCTCTGTAATGGGACTTTCAAATACATCATAACCTTTAAAAAAAGATATCTTACCTCTAGGAATCCCACATCTTGGTTTAAGAATCGGGTGCAATAGTAGTGTAACAAGATCAATCAGTTTTCATACATTTACCATGTAAAAGACCCATTTCATTTCAACTAGTGTTTGCTACAACAGTTCAGCAACTTCATAAATCTAAAAATTAACTCACCCTTGCTCTTCTAAATCTTCTCTCAATTCAAGACATTTCAGCTCCAGTTTCCTTTTCCGTTCATGGTCCAAAATCTCCAGATTTGGTTTTTTGTGTGAAATGGAATCTAGCTTTTGTATCTCTTCCTCTGTTTTGTATTTAACTTTATCCTTCGTGGAGTGTACAAACGCTAGATTCCTGGTAACATAACCATTTGTTCCAGATCCACGGGCAGTTTGCAGTCCAATACCGTTGTACATGTTTAAAAATCTGTTTTGAAATGCAATAATACTTTACATTAACAAATAACACAAACAATTGGAAGAGTCCAAAATGTATTCCTTATTTCAAAATCAACTATTGAATGACAACCCAACGTCGCAGTTGAGAAATACGGTCATCGTAAGTTGATTAATTTATGTTATTATAAACAATGCATATTTTCCTCCCACCTACATAAAACCTTCCAAAGAAACAAAGCTTACCACTGTCTCGAGAAACTGGAACACTGCAAATAACTATCGCGATGTTTGTAACTTAAAAGTGCTATGGCGGCAGTCTTCAACGGCAAAAACGTATACGCGTATCCACGAGAGTACGCGAGAAGTTCAATTCCTCTAAAGAACTAAGGCCGGCCGAGCCATGCTGAGCACACCACCAACTGTAAAAACACTAACGCCATCTATCAATCTTCGAATCGAACATTCTTACAAAAATTGTTCGGGCCTGACCGCAATTTTATGTATATTACAAAACAACTATGGAGACAGACGACATTTTATGCGCGTTTAACAAGTCGAGTGTTGTTTGCTTCCTCGTTTTCTTTCTTCTTTTTTTCAAAACAAACAATTTGAAACAGTAAATTATTTTATATTACAAGATAAAAATAAAAAAATGAACTCTGAATGTCAAGAAGAAGAATTGGAAGTTCTCAGGTCGATTTATGAAGGAGACGAGAGCTTTAGAGAAATGAATCCTAAAACTTTCCAGTATAAAGTATGTTAAATTTTCGTTTGAATTTTTGTAATAATACGTTTTGGGTTCTAGTAATAGTTTTTCTGAAAACTAAACACTGCTTAATATGAGTGATGGGGAAGTGTTGGCATTTAATATTTTTTTCATTCATTTCATATTCAATTAATTAAGAGGGAAAATTAAATCCAGTTCAAACATATTGGGTGAATACTATGTAAAATGTCAGTCAACATTATTACTAAACACATTTGCTTTTTCTTTATAGTATGGAGAAGATGGTAGTCCTCATTCCTTTCTATTAGAGATTAGCTGGCCAGAGCTCTATCCAGAAAGTTTACCTGTCATCAACTTGGATGCTTTCTATAACAAGCATATGTAAGATATATTGAGGCTCCTTGAGGCATATTATTATTATAATATTATTAACAGACAAGCTCGTGTGAAAGAAAATATTAAGTTCAAGCTGCTAACAGAAGCAGAAAGCAATGTTGGTTGTGCAATGACGTACACCCTTATTGAGTGGACTAAAGAACACTTAGACGAATTACTAATTGATCAACCTTCAAGTTTTGATACATGCCTCAGCCATGTAGCTAATTTGGAAATTGAAGAGAAGGTATATTTACTATAATATTACCATGGTTATAATATTAATATAATATTATGATTATTATATAATATTTGGTATCTTCTGATACCGTGATCTTTTTTTAAAAGAACGATTCTGGGTGTAAAGACGGTAAAGAACGCCGCACTGTGCTTACTAAAGCACAGAAGAGACGACAGTGGGATAGAATGGACGGTAAAGGAGAAAAAGTTAGGGGTTATGATTGGGTGGACGTGATCAAACATTTATCTCAAACTGGTGGAGCCCCTGCTTAACATTTGACTTATTGATACAAATAAACTTGAAACTCAGTTTTGTCAATGTTGTTGGCCAAATTTTTTATTTGATTGTTCAGTTTTTTTTTATTGAAAAATTAACACATTTATTTTTGTATTATTACATGCACTCAGTAGGCTATTTACAACTTCCGTGCGATTTTTTAAAGAACCAGTGTCTTTAGTAACTGGTAACTTAGAGAGGCGATTGCGCTCGCAGTCATACAATTGCAGCTTGAGAAAACAATTGAGAAAACGTCAAAAGTCAACGGATTCATCACATTGCAAACTCACTGTAAAAATTTCAAGTGATTTCATTTTTTTTCGCGACGAAAAAATTCGAGTTGGTGTGGAATGACCCCAACGTAAAATTTTCCCTACGTCAAAAGTCATAATCAGCTAATTTTTGACTTATGTCGTGACTTAATTTAATTTAGTCATTGAGTCAATGACTAAATTAAATTAAATATTTTTTATTATGATTTAATATGATCATTCATTTGCATTCGGGGGCCGGAAAAACTGGGGCCGGAATAGTATGGCAAGAGAACCATTCCGGCCACAATTTTTTGGGGCCGGTAAAGTTGGGGCCGGAATGACTACATACCGTTTTTTCGTACGTATTAGAACTTAACTTGATGTAGGCATATGTAATCGTATGTCACCTTCGTATGGTGTCGGATGGAAACTCATTTCTGATGCGATGAAGGCGGGGCCACCTTAAGCTATTAAACGAACGAATAAAAAACCTGTCTTCTGAACTAACGGATTAATAAGACTGGTGTAGTATCAACTTTATCGGCCACTGCGTGATAAAACCACTTAAGGGTCATAATTCAACTTGGTTATTGTTGCTGATAGCAATCTGTATCGAGTGACTACTGATATCCCAAAGTTTAAGCGCACTAAACGGCATAAGGTATCATGCCAGTATAAACTTCAGTGCAGAATATAAATCATTCGTTCCTATTTTGAACAACTATCGCAAGTTAAACGTTATATATTTAATAGCATCATGAATGGCTACAGAATCGTTTTGGTATGTAGGCCTTTGTACTGTTTACACCTATAAATCGCTTTTCTTTTTTAATAATGACGTCAATTTTTAACGGCAGCTTTTACATTTATTGGCACTCACCGATAGCAGTTTTGTAAAAAGCAATCCTCCTGAATTAGAATTGTCTCAGAACAAAATAATCATAAAAAACAAAAGCCTACGAGCTTCGTGCGCCCAGAACTATGATCCTTGTACCTGCAACACTGATTCCGACGGCATTCATGTCAACTGTATACGTAGCTGATTCGGTTATTACAATCCAAGAAATTTTTAGACGAACCACTGACCCCCAAATATTTGAATTTTACTCCAGTCTTAAGTATTCAACCAGTTTGATTGTACCTATGGACTTTCTGGCTGACGAACGCGCTTCAAATATAGATTTAAGTGGGAATTATACACGAAAAAAACACCACCTCCTTTACGCTTGAAGGGTGGGACATTGCTCTACTGAATTTTAATTTCTTAAGCGGATTTGATTCTTTAACACGTCTGGGAATTTTTGGAGTTTACAATTTATATCCTTTTCAATTTCTTCCACCGTTGCCCTCACTTATTAACTTGAAAATAATTTCATGCGATTCCCTGCGAGAAACACCTTTCCCCGATTTAACTCCTGCCAGATTGGAACGCTTATATCTACCGGAAAATTTGAAATCTTGATGATAATGGAGCTAGCGTGATTATGGAGTCAGTGGCTAGTTCCTCATTAGCCAGCTCCCTTCAGGAAATCATTTTAAGAACCAACGCATTAACAACAATACCCATCCTGCAGTCATTTAGTAACTTAAATTATCTCGACGTTGATTACAACTCCATCACTAGTATTCTTCAGTCTTCATTAGTCTTTTCTTCCCAAATGAGTTATCTAAGCATTGTCAAAAACAATTTAACGACTATCGAAAATGACGCCTTCTCAAATGGTAAATAGGAAGTTCATTCTATCATTTAACGTAGTTGATCTTTGTTGACACTATTATTCAACTATCGTGAATTGTTTTATATTATTTATTCAAACGTTTTTAAATAGGTGATTTTACGCGTGCCAACATTTTTTTAAGTTATAACAATTTGATGCTTTTCGAAGAAGGTGTATTTAAGGAACTGTTACAACAAAAAATGTCCGCCCAGCCACCAGTGGGAGTTATTACAATTGGCCAAAGTAAGCCAATAATGCTTAATTAGTAAAGAATTTTTTAGGAAAATTTAGTTGGTCATGGTGGCGCCAGGGAATACTACAAGTGTATCCCAGGAACGGGATTTTAAAAATATATAGTTGTATTACCGGTTTTAATGGCGTTCTACGTATTAAAGAACGTATTATTAGCTATTTAGTGATTAGTGATTATATACTATAAAATTATTATTTGCTTTTAGCAAAATCGTCCCTGCGAATGCTTGAGATACAGTAGGCTGCTTACGCTCGAACGTCAAAAAAAAGTTCAAAATCTAGAAAATGAAAGATAATGGGGACAGACGTCTTGAAAAAAATCTCCGCTCGTTTTGGGCATTTCGCTCCCGAGATACAGCTGTAGGCATTTCTGCGAAATCCCATGTAGACCATTGGCGACGATCGCTTTGTCCACTCTTTTCTGAGCCGTCGCATGATTCAGTACAGAACGAAGTGGAGTACAAAATGAAAAAAAAATTCCACATTCGAGAAAAATTTCAAAAAAAATTTCAAAAAAAATCTACCGGCTCTATTCAAGCCAGGGGGAAATGTCGCGCAAGCGACCAAAGCACCGCAAAGCACGGGAAAAGGGGGGGGGGTTGACCAGACTATTTTGGTGCCTAGTACTGTAAGTTGTTTTTCTTTTGTTTAGGCATTATATTAAATATGATTTTTAATACTAGATCCGTTCATCTGTGGATGCGACATTGCCTGGCTGATTCGTGACAATCGCGAACTTCTACCGGTCGTTAACGGTGGAACGTGTAGCGATTCAAATTCAACTAGATTTGAAGACCTAAACCCCGATTCCTTTTCTGATTGTCCTTAATCGCTCAGTTGTAGACTTGTCTCCTTTTCTCATCTCGCCGCAGTCGAATGTTAAATTTGAGCTATTATACCTATTAATTGCAGATATGAAGGCCCCTCTTCTCTGCTTAATAGCCTACAGAATATATACGGTATACAGTATGCATACATATTGACCAACATAGTATTGAACGATGCATACTCAGATATGGGTTTCGTCTACACAGTGTATTGAATTATCATGTTAGACAAGTACTGGGTTACTTACATATGGTGAGACAAGTTCACAGATGAGACACAAACAGAAATCAATGGATAGTCGGACTTGGTGGAGTGTGTATGTGTTTCCACAACCAGCTCACAGTCGACTGCCTTCTAGGAAAAACGCGCGTCAGTACGCTGCCAATGCTTAGGCCAAGTGTGGTTGTCCTAATGCATCAGATTGACGCTTTCCCTTAACACTCCTTCTCAATCTGAACAGGTGGACAAAGGTAAACTAGTTGATAAACAAAGAGAGAGCATTATCTGGGTTTCTGAATTGTAATAACATTCCTTCTGGAGAAAGTTCCAGAAGTTCAGCTGAGTATGGTTTTAAAGTTGAAACATAGTAATGTTTAGATAGCTACCTCAGGTACTTTGACAATACCAAAACCTTTCAAACATTTCTCGTGACTTCCAACATCCACGGCTTTCGTCAGGACATCTGCCAGTTGACTGTGCGTATCTACGTATGCGATGCTGATGTTTTCCTTTAGGATTTGCTCACGGATGTAGTGGTACCGAACTTCAATGTGTTTCGATCCTTTGTGGGATTCTGGGTTTCGCGCCAGTAGGATGGCACTCTGGTTGTCGCATCTTAGTTCCGTTGGCTCCTTCTGATGTGTATCCAGTCCTTCAAGAAGTCGGCGTAGCCAGACAGCTTCGCGTGTAGAGTCGCTTGCCGCAATATATTCTGACTCCATGGTTGAGAGTGCTACAATTGGTTGACGTCGGCTTGACCAGGTTACAGCAGCCCCATTGAGGATGTACACGTATCCTGAAGTTGAGCGTCTTGTATCGGTATCTCCTGCGTAATCTGCATCGGAATAGCCAACAATCGTGTTTCTGATATTATTCCCACCGTCGAAGCAGAGACCATGTGTGCGCGTGGCAGCCAGATAGCGTAGGACGCGTTTTGCAGCTGTCCAGTGGTCCATTCCAGGATTTTGACAATGCTGTGCCAGTTGATTTGCAATAAATGCTATATCAAGGCGTACAGTAATGGCCGCGTACATGATACTCCCCACTACTTCGCGGTAGGGTATAGCCGCCATGGCGGTCTTATCAGATTGGTCGGTCGGTGCCGATGATTTGGAGAGGCGCGGTGCACCTTTGAGAACTGGAACGGTGACCGAGCGACTGTTGGACATGTTGAATTTTGCAAGTACTTTATCAATGTATTGCGGGATTGATAAGTAGATTCTCTTGCGAGGACGATCGCGAGAAATGACAATGCCAACAAAGTGTTCTGCCGTACTAGCCGCTATATCAAATTTTGTGTTCAGATAACGAACAGTTTGAGCAATGAGGTCCATATTGCTGCCTGCCACTAGGCCATCGTCTACCCAGATGGCTACGAGTAGAAAATCGGTCTTTTGGATGCGATGGTATACGCAAGGATCTGCAGTGCTTTGTTGGAAACCAAAATCAATGAGTGCAATATGTAAAGTCTGGTTCCATATACGAGAGGCTTGGCAGATGCCGTAAATAGATTTGTTTAGACGACAAACGGCATTTTCGCGTCCAGGGACGACGTAGCCTTCCGGTTGGGCAATGTAGATCTCTTCGTCAATTACTCCATTGAGGAAAGCAGTCTTTACGTCTAGCTGAATAAGTTCTAAGTCGCGTTCGGCAGCTATGGCGATGATCACACGGAGGGAATCATATCGGACGACTGGTGCAAATGATTCCTGATAGTCAATACCCTGAATCTGGCGATAACCTTTAGCAAAAAATCTGGCTTTCTTCTGTATGGGATGCCCATCTTGTTAACTTTGAGTTTAAAATTCCAACCACTGGGAATACATTCTCGACCATGAGGTAGCGGAACCAATGTCCAAGTGTTGTTCTTTAGATGGGAAGAGATTTCTTCGTCGGCCGCAGTTTTCCAGAGGAGGCCTTCCTCGGATGCCATTGCTTCCTTGAAACTTTTTGGTTCATAAAATATGAAGTTAAGAGCTTGCATGGCGAGAGTTGGGAAACTATTCCATGAACGGGTCTGTCCATTAGCCATTGTGTGCATGGCCGACTCCATGTTCCACTCTTTGCGAGGGACCATACCACGTAACGACTTTCTCGTGACAGGTTCTGTTTGTGGCAGATTCACATAACGGGCTCTCTTAGTCTGAGATTCTCCGGATATCTGAATGGACTCCCCCGCTTCTGTCACTGTTGGTTCATGTGGAACCAAATCCGATTCAGGATGTGCCCAAAAAGGAAGAGTTTCGTACACACGGATGTGTCGAGTGATGTGCGTCCGTCCGGTTGCCTCGACGTACACACGACTTGCCTTTTGGGTTTCACTTTCCCCGACGTAAATTCCTTTTGTCGCTTTCGGATCCATCTTTTGACGCCCAGTGTCGGGTACGAGGAAATAAGTTGGGGAGCCGAATACGCGCGCAAGTGTGACAGATCTGGGGTTTTACCATGCCACAATTCATAGGGCGTAACGTTGGTATCCCCAGATAACGTTCTGTTCAATACATAAACCGAGTGGTTTACCGCTTCAGCCCATAGTTTCAATGGGGCGCCTTTGGCATGTATTTGGCTTCTAGCCGATTCGACAGTAGAACGATGGTCACGTTCGGCTATACCATTTTGCTCTGGCGTGTGGGCCGCGCATGTTTGATGTTTTATACCTTTTTCTGCCAACCAGGTAGCAAAAGTGTGGCTGGTGAACTCACCGCCGTTGTCAGAGCGGAACACTTGCACTCGCTTGCCAGTGTCAGTAAGTAATTTTGAAGTATAGTTACGAAAACTTTCTTCTGTCTCTGACTTCATCTTAAGGAAGTATACGACTTTGTATTTGCTGTATACGTCTTTGAATAGTACGTAGTATCTAGCGCCACCGATAGATGGTTCTTGAATGGGGCCGACAACGTCGGACACTACTAATTCTCCAACAACCTTGGGTTTGCTTGAGCTAGTAGGGAAAGGAAGTTTGTGCATCTTTCCCATATTGCACCCATGACAGCATTCGTCTAGCTTGCCACTACCTGGTTTGATAGACATGCCTGTTACTCCAACACCCGCCGCCATTCTGGATACCGTCCGTACATTAACATGTCCGAGACGTTGATGCCAAATGGTAAGTGAGGCATGATTGGAGCTGGCGGCAAAACCCATAGTCGGTGAGCGTTTCGCAGTGGCATCGACCTGGTAGAGAGTCTCCCCTGTTCTTTTGCCATTCATGATCAGGTGTTTGTCACGATAAACTTGTGCGGTCAAGCCAGAGAAAATAACATCAAAACCATTGCTAGTGATGCTAGCGATTGAGAGGAGGGTCACTCCTAGGTTGGGTACATAAAGTACATTCTTTATTATTCCTTGAATTTGTTTTCCTTGAACTTCCCAGATCAGTTTGATTGTACCGATACCATGTGCATACATGACTGTGCCTCCAATTCCATTGATAGGCCAGCTCCCTGGTTCGACTTCGTTTAATTCGTGGAAGTAAGAGCGTTGATCACTCATGTGGCGAGATGCGCCAGAATCCAGGTACAAAGCTTCTGGATTGGTGGCTTTCAGACAGGAGATTGAAACGAGGGAGAAATCTGGGTTAGGCGTGGAGCCCCCTCCCTCTCCGTTGTTTGCTCGTTTGCCTTGTTGCTTTTCACCTTCGTGGGCAATTCTTAATCGGCATTCAAATTCGTAATGGCCAAATTTGCCACAGTATGTGCATTGAGCACCGGCTTTGTCATTTTGGTCTCGCTGGCCCTTTCTTTGTTGTTGGCGGCCGCGCCGTCCACCGAAACCACGGTAATTTGATCGGGAGGCAGTTTGCCCACCACGATTTCCAAATCCGTATAGTGCGTTGCTCTCATTGTTTGGGTTTTGAGTTGCATTTGAGCTCCCATTGTTCAATGTGATTGATGGAGCCATTGTGGGTTTGGTGTCGGTCATACGAGCCGTGATTCTTCTTTGTTCTGTTACAAGCCGAGCACGAAGTGCGTCCATTGTTTTCTCATGGTCAGGGATGTTGTCCCAAGAGGACGAGAGAAAATCGAACTGGACTGGTAGGCTGCATACGACTTTCGTAATCAGGTCGTGTTCAGTTACATTGACTCCAAGGTCATTTAGTTCAGCCGCCATAGATTCAAGTGCAGTGACATGTATCATGATGTCTTCACCCTCTTTTGGCCTAGTATTGGAATCGAATTAGAGAGTCCTTCAGATTTATAATGCTTTAGAGACATTGTAAGATATCACAAACCGAAGGTTAAAGAAATCTCTGTGGAGACAGTGTTTGTTGTCAGCCGCACGTTGGAGATATTGAGTTTCCAGACGTGTCCACATTTCATGGCTGGTTCTACTGTTTAGTAGTGCCAATTTTCTCGCCTCGTCACAGCAATTGAAAATGATAAATCTGGCATAACAATCTGTCATAGTCCATGTTTCAATTTCATCTCCATTGATTAGGATTGCATTTTCTCCTTCTCCTTCGTACTCTTCTTCAGGTTGAGTGTTTACTCCCTGTGTAAAGAAAGATACCAGAATGGAGTGAGTTAAAGCATGCAGCAGTGTTTTTGTGGTGTATGTCATTACCTCAACGGTGTCTTTTAGACCCTTTAGGCAGAATAACATTTCCATGCTGTGCTTCCAAGTGGTAAAGTCTTTACCATCGAACTTCCTCATGTGCTTAATAGCATCGAGGGATATATTTAACGCCATTCTGGTGTTCGTTTGTTAGGTGTAGCGTGAGCTGGGCCCATAACCTATTGAACGATGCATACTCAGATATGGGTTTCGTCTACACAGTGTATTGAATTATCATGTTAGACAAGTACTGGGTTACTTACATATGGTGAGACAAGTTCACAGATGAGACACAAACAGAAATCAATGGATAGTCGGACTTGGTGGAGTGTGTATGTGTTTCCACAACCAGCTCACAGTCGACTGCCTTCTAGGAAAAACGCGCGTCAGTACGCTGCCAATGCTTAGGCCAAGTGTGGTTGTCCTAATGCATCAGATTGACGCTTTCCCTTAACACATAGTACATATATATAATATAATAAAACCCATTAAAGGTACACACACAAAAATTTACATTTATTGTGTCTAGCGCTTAACTTTGTGAGAATTTCAAGAAGGTTGCAACTGCGATTTAAAATAAGGCGTTTTGCTGTTTCTTAACGGCTTGCCATAGCTTCGCACCACATTCAGAAGAAACATAACGATTAGGATTTATCTCATGTTGTCCAATGTTATCCAATGAACCTGGCCGATTTTCCGATTCCAGAGTCATATAGAAGCCTGGTTGCTCCTCTAGGCTGTTCCCCTTTTGCTTGCTTTAGGGGAATGGGGATATCCCTCATGCGGACCAAACTCCGCAAATGCTCCTCCAGCGAAGAAGAGCCGTCTGGCGGGTGTGTGCCACACTACCCAAAGGGGATTCCCAAATCGCCTGAAGCCTACCATAAGTTGACTAACGAATCACGGGAAGGCTTACAAATTTGACCGTGATGATTGGTTCGGTAGATGGCGCTTTTTAGTTGGAGGAAAAATAAACCTCGCCTTGGCCACACCGTTTATTTGCGGAGTTTGGTCCGCGAGAAGGGTAGCCCCCAAAGCAAGGGGGGAACAGCCTAGAGAGGATGATTAGATTTCTACCCTTTAGCTACCACGTGATTCGCTGATTCGCGCAACGTAGCTTGCACCCTTATGCAAAACACAGGTATGGCGTGCTTTGTTTAAAAAAAAAACTAAATACACAAACGCAAGCTGCCCTTGAATATAATTAAAAGATGACAGAAGACAGCAAACCATGGTTCCAACCATGAGTAACTGTTTTTTGCTAACGGGTACCGGCTAAGTTGCGCGAATCAGCAAATCACGTGGTAGCTATAGGGTAGAAAAGGGTGGGTTTTCAAAGTGCGCTAGCGTTTTTAGCTATTTTTAAAAATTAAGTATCTAGCCAAGTACTTATTTTGCTGTTATTATTTTTAGTGAACTTTGTAAGCCATTTTTTTTGGCGTTCAATTTGGTATTTAACGCTTAATGGGTTACTTCTTTAATTTTTTTATCATTTTTAAAAACTTTTTGCGCCATAGGAGCCCATGTAAAGTCCCCCCAACATTTTTTGAAGCCCCGCCCTATCTTCTACGAGCTACCTTACGCTCGGCAGCAGAGAGGAGATAGCAGCGTGACAGCGTCTGTCCTTCTTCATTCTCTTTCCTCGGTTCATCTTCGCGTCAGTCGGTGGAGAGCTGTTATGACCAATTGTTCAGCTCTCCACCGACTGATTTTATATTTTAGCTCCACCCCTTCTCTTTCATCGGTTAGCTGTTCTTCGAGTCGGGCTCGGCCGCTCGGGCCTCGATTTCTTAATGACAAAAATTTCATATTACGGATATTAAAATACCAATATTAATTAATGCCGTATATTTATGAAATTTATTTTTTCTAAAAAATTCACAAACGTACAAAGAATTACATTTTTAGTGTGTAATTACCAATCTTAAGATGGTATTTGGGTGTACTTGGGATGCATTCAGTACAAATCCAGGTTGTTCTTTGTTGTTTAAAAACAAGTGCCATTGTTGGTGTAACTTTAATGCAATCCCTATGGTATAATTTATTACAATTAGCCCATCCAAGTAAGAATCCTTCATCCCCCTTCAGAGGCCTTCTGCACCAGCAGATATTGCCATCAACAAAATAGGGAGCAGGCGATTCTTTTATATATTTCCACTTAAAAACCTCACTTTTTGGCAACGACAAAGTAGAATTTTCGGTCGGGACACTAGATACAGTAGAACAGAAAGATTGTCAGGGTTGAGTAATTGTTGTATGGACACTAACGAAGGAGTTTGGATTGAGATTTAGGAAATCATTGTGCAATGTAGCTAATTTTTGGTAAGGATTTTTGGTTTCATTGGAAAGGCGACCATAATTTTTTCTGCATTTATCTTCAAAATCTTGGTATTTGTCTTCGTAATTAAACGTTTTAGGTAGATCTTGAAACTTTTCTTGAATGTACCAATAAACTTCAGAAGACATTGGATCTTCTTGTTCGATAATGTCATTTTCGTTCTGCTGTCTCCATCGTTTATTGATAATTTTCTGTTTCTTTTTGTTTATCTTCAAATCAATTTTCTTGAAAACTTTACACTTTCTTTTCATTTCGGTTTTAGAGTCTTTAGCGTGACGTTTTTTGGTCCCATGGCTCTCATTCTATAGTTAAAAATTGGTAAATTAAGTATTTAGAGTTGTTATTCACGAAAATTTTTCAGAAATAATTAAGATGGGACACGGAATAGAGAAAAATGACGCATTCAGCGGCCAATGCCCGCCTAGTGTACTCTCGTCCTCGGGTCTTGAACGTCTGTATCATTCCCCACAGAGGGATGGTACTAGCGGCTAAATGGCAGTGCCGTCCCAAACAAACAAAAACAAACACGGTGTATCGTGGCATATTCAAGAACCAACCAGTGGCTATCAAGCAATTTGCCCTCGACAATCCAAATCTACCAAGAAGCAAAAGCCTTTTACTAAATGAAGCTTTGGAGCTCATGCAACTTAGCCATGGACATGTGAAAAGGTGTTATGATGTATGGTATGAAATTTATAGCATCGTTCTAGAATTGGCTGCTAAACAAATTATTGTTGGTGAAGAAACATGTGTGGCCCACTCTCTGAGACAGTTGTTAGAAACTGTCGAGATTCCAATCGACCTACAGCACAAAGCTCTGTTTCAAATATCTATCAAACTGGAGTATTTGCACGAGAAAAGAGTAGTACACGGAGACTTGAAAAGCGCCAACGTGCTTCTGACAGGAGGACAAGAGGATTTCATTTTCAAGCTGGGGGATTTTGGGCAAGCTCATGCAACAATCACTTCCAAACTGAGCACAAGCATGTCGGTCATCAATGGAAATCGGTCAAGAACTGGGACCATATCTTTTGAGGCCCCGAAAGTGCTTTGTAACGCAAAGAAGACGGCGACTAGTGACATTTACGCGTTTGCAATGGTTGTGTACGAGGTTCGTAATCGAGCTTACGGATATCCATGGCAGTCTGTTTTTGGAATTGGAGTACATCCTGACACACTCGCAGATCAGATCATCGCAGCAGTTAAAAAAGGAGAAAGGCCAACAACAAGTGAAGTGTCCCCTTTTACGGATTTGATGATGAAATGTTGGGCTTCTGATCCTGACTTAAGGCCAACAGCTTCTCAGTTGGTAAAAGATATCGTTGCGATTCAGTTAACCGTTTATTGGTAGTTATCTTTCTTTAAATACTCATGATTTTTCTTTTAAGTTTGTATTTTCTCCAACACTGCATATCTAGTAGTAGACCTATCCCGGAAAACTCGCCTTTGAAGAGTGTTAAACGTGTTGCAGATTCTCAAACTTGATTCACTGCAATCGGTGACAAGAAACGTACAGCTTGACCCTACTGTTGAAGTAAGTGATTTAACCGAACTTAAAAAAAAATTATTAAACCATTTCATTGAATAGGAAAATGGCAAATCATCCCAAGTTTTCCTATCCAACAATCTGGAATTTACAGCCCACCTGAATGTAATGGATGTGTGTTCTCGTCACGAATCAAAAGTATGGCTATATTTTGGCATCCACTCATCTTAAAACTAAACTTTTGGGGTATAAAATTGCAGGTTTCTACATTTGATGATCTCACAACCGTTGACGATGGATCGCCGGATGAAGATCTCAGGATGAAGTGGTCTAGCTATGCCGGATCAAGGCTTAAAGTTTCGCTAAAGGCTTTTCAAGAATTTGCAATCCATGCCTTTCATGAAAAGCGGGACTCGTGATACAGTCGACAAGAAGTGGAAAATCTGTTTGTTTTCTCACTCCTATCATGATGATGGGTACTGGTGATTTTGCGTTAGTCATCATCCCTACATTAGCACTTGGATTGGACATTTAAGAACTCTTCAAGATTTAAAAATCCCCACAATTTTTTTTAATTCTTCGTCAAAGAAAGCCGACTACGAAAAAATGATTAGTCCATCCAAGTCTGCCGCTCCATACGTCATAAGACTAAGTCCGAAAACGCTTTTTGGGGACCATTCCTTTAAAGGCATAATCAAACAATTCAAAACCAAGCCTCATTGCAGTTGACGAAGCACACCTAATTTTTGAGTGGGCGCAGTTTTGGGGTGCATTCAGTCAAATCGCTAGTATTCGATCTTCTTTCATTTGTCCGATAATGGCGATGTCTGCGACAATGAAACCGAAGTTCTTGCTGGATATGCAAGAAACAATTCTTAGAAATCCCGTTATTGTGAAAGGTGGCATCGACCGGCCGAACGTTTCTATTCATATACTACCATACCGTCTCACTAGCATCAAAAGCACATCTGAAACAGCCAACAAATGGTCAATCGTTGCAGCACAAATTGAAGATATCGTCAAGGATGGCTTGTCAATAGTGTACTGCTCCTACGCTAAGGAATGTGAAAGTATCGGTATTATGCTCTCACAAAGTGGACATAAGTCGGCAAGTTACACTGGACATCAGACTTCCACAAAGGATAAAAAAGAAATTTATGAAAACATTAAAAATGGTGAAATACAGATTTTAGTGGCAACAAAAGCATTTGGAATGGGGATGGGGAATGGGTCCCGGAAAACCTATATTTGGATTCAAGAACTTGGACGGGCGGGGAGAGATGGAAACCAGTCTCAAGCTCATCTCTTTATTAACGGAAATCAAGATCTGAAAAATTGAGCTACTGGATTCACGACTGTTCGCAACACGAGAAAAAAATAATAATGGGGGATTTTTTAGAAGTGTGGCAGTACATAGCCTCTGCTTTTACGGGCGATTGTCTCAGGCAGTTTCAACTGAGATACTTCGACGACAGAGCCGAAACTGACCCTCTTCCACCATCATCATGCTGTGTTGGTTGCGAAATTCGTGACCAGCACAAATTAAAAGACTTTAGTGGTGAGATCCATTCAGTTCTAGAAGCCATTCAAGTGCTTAACAGCGCTTTAACAGATTGAAGAATGTTTACGAAAGTTACATTATCAGCTGGATCGGAGGGAATCAAGAAGAGTGGATGGCACGATTCTTTGACAATTAAGATCTTGAAGAGGAGGCAAACTTTTGGATTGAACAAAAGTATGTCAAGAATTGAATTGGAGTTAACCTTTAAAGGCTTACTGCGGCAGTGCTTGTCGAAGAATTATTTATCACTCGAGTTTTCGAACTTGAAAAACAGTCAGATTATGACTAAATGCTGGGTGCTTACTGAGACTGGGCAACATGTTATTGAAGGCCTTATTGAACCGCCATCTGTGCCGGACCCTGGAAAAATAGCGATGCTGTTGCTAAAGTAAGGTTTACTCATTTTTTCTAGTGACTTTTACAGGGATTGAAGTAACTTTGTTGACAATTATTAAGGTCGAACAGCACTGATCCGCCGGAGAAAAAAAACCCACCGAAACCAAGATCGGAAGGGATGGATATCGTGAGCAAAACAACAGAGCTGATGGGAGATAAAAGTTGTTGGGTACCTTTAACAGACCGGAAGCAATATCTCTACCTGGGATTCTTCCACGACACGACAAAACTTTTATTCGTGAAAGATTACAAAGCTTTGCCTTGCTGTCCAGTAAAACCAGATCAAGACTACCTGTGACAAGACATCCATCTCTCCAAAAAATCCTCTTTTCAAAAACATCAATTAATGATTAAAAAAGACAACAAGGAGAAGAGGTTTGTCCTTCAGCGTTGCCACTGCGGTGGAGTAAAGGTATCAATTTTTAAATTCAAAGCAAATCATAGTTTTTATCCATTGTTAATTGTCTCCCGTAGCTTTGTAGTGGAAAAGAAGGAAAGTGTACGCATGCAGTGTCCAACCTATCCCATCAAAACAATTGTCCATTTCATGGTTCGAGTCGGAACCATTGATTTCCTTTGGGCCTTGCAGTGCCAGTTGTTTCATGGTTTATATCAGACAAGAAGATCTAGGTGACAACCGTCGCTGGTTGGATTCTTGTCGAATAGTGAGACCGCAAGTGCCCAACACACACATCCGCAACCAGTTCCATCGAAACTTGGATCGAAGCTTAAAGGAGATATCCAGTTAGCGGTTCAGAAGGACCCAACTAAAACAGCGGATGACATCAGTAAAGGGCATGGCCTGGGGTACAACCCCATCAGCGATTCACCAGCAGCAGCAAACATATCACCCTGACTCACTTTGTCGGGAAATTCAAAGTTGATATAAATGGATCAGTATCCCGCTGAGCGGTTCAAAATTTTAATTCATAATTCATAAAAAGTCCTGTTGATGAGATGGACAGCAAGGCAAAGCAAGTCTAGCAATGGAGCGCAAGTACAGCACTTAGAAAAAGACAGTATATATTGTATCTATGGTACCGTCTTTGGATAAACGGAATACATAGCAATGGTTGTTTGTTTATAGTAACCATCAACAAATATACTAAGTAAGTAAGTAAGTAAGCAGGTTTGGACCTTTTATTTTTCAGTTACCCCCAAACCTGCCTGCTTACTTACTTACTTACTATTTTTAACTTGTTTTTCTACCGTTAGATGTGTAACGGAACGCCATCTCACGCTCAACATTACAACACCTTCCACCTAAACGTTACAACCTGCCCGGACTTTCACCCCCGTTTCACCTCCCGACCCCAATAGCACGCGACCGCGACCTCGTGAGCGACCCGACCACTTTCTGCCATAAATCTTGCGACCTTTTTCTATAAATTCATACTAAAGTAGAACTCTTTCCCCTTGTTAAACCCACCCCAAAGAATGTTGACATTGCCTTGACAGAAGTGTCAATCGATTTCGGGGTAGGCCTAACACAGGGACATTAAAAGGTGAATTACTCCTTTTGTTTTCCCTATGCTTCCTCTCTGAAACGGGTCACGGCCTAATTAACCCACTATATAACCCCCGTGATTCTTGCCCTCTTGGCCAGTTCTTTTCGCTATAGTGACCGGCACGCACCTGCTGAATCGACGGACAGCGAGTCGAATACCGGACCAGTAGTAAGCTTATCCTAGCCTAACTCTCTTCTTATATTCTTATATCGTGTTAGTTATTCTCCCCCTTTTTGTGCTTGATATTTTACTCAGTTAGTAACAGTAATACACGTCGTGAGTTCAAAGCCGCCCTCGTTACGTTTATTATTATTAATTATATTAGTAGCGGCCGGAAGGATGGTAACATCCGACTTACCGTTACATCTGGTGGCAGCGGTTTTGAACTTTTAACTCACGATGTTTACTGGTACTAAGCCTAAAATTAATCGTAAATTATTTCGCGTTTCGAGCACGGATTGTCTCCCAAATCAAACTGCTTTTGAATTTGATATTCCATTGTTAACTGACCTCCCTGTCAATACTGTGACCCCCGCTGTTGAAAGTATTGCCCGCCCCGCCTCCAGTAAGGAAAAAGGTTTTACAGCTCGCCCGTCTCACACCTTTACCCCATATAACACACGTTCTCAGCGCAACGCAGCCCCTCTCGTTCTAGCGGTAGATAACCCCGAAGCTATCTTGCGTAAAAAACGCCGTAACCCTTTCCGTGCTTTGAAAGAGAAAGTAGATAGTTCTCCATCCCTTTTGTCGGTAATTTCGGACTTAGTTAAACGAAATAAAAACCCCGCTGTCCCCTCTAATATTACAACCGAGGACATCGAGGTAGCCGATTTCTTTCGCCTACAAGACCTAGCCACTGTTCTACCTACTGATGGCACGGAACTTATCATTAAACCACCGAATAGAGACAATCTTTCAACATTTCGATTCCCGCCCGATAGACCCTCAGCCTCCACGCCTATTGACGATCAACACAACAAGCCTGTCGGAATCAATCAAGATACTGTCGAATCACTTGACTTGTCCCGCATCCCAAGCGACCCGCAGCCAGTCGATCCTCTTTCACCACATAGACATTATCCTAGCCACGGAGATAAGAACGACGTCGAATATCTCTCGCCCGACAAGTCGACTAGCGGCGTTAGACGACTTACACCACATCCCGACGTCAAACATTCCCAAGTCGGATACGAAGTCTTTGACTCCTTTTTCCCGCGGATTAATCCGACGATTAACCGATCCTTTATTCGAGTACGCCCTGAGAACGACGCACGACCTATTGACAGTCCTGTCACTACTGAACGCGACTCACGCTCTCGTCAAAACAATAGCCTACCAGTCGCCCAGCCCCATAAATCCCCGTCGCTACCGCCAATCTTTGAACGGCCGCTCTTTCGAGACCAGTCTAATCTTGCTTTCGAAAAGACTGATACAACACCAGACGTCGTACATCGAGATCTTTCAGCTGGAATTCGGCCGATTACCATACCTGATTCACCGTTTACACCGAGTGGCTGGCCTACAAGAGATAGTCAAAGCGAGTATTTCGAGACTCCTTTGGGAGCGCCGCTACCTACGAAACCTGCCCGAGAGCCTATTGGTCGAGACGAGAATTCATCATTTCCTTTTGAGCGAACTGTGCCACAACCCACCAGCCCTATCACGCAACCAGACAAGACAAAAGACACCAAATACACGCCGGCATTTCCCATCAGAGAACCGCTGCCTCAGCCAGAAAGGAGGAACAGCCCTCAAAACCCTTTTACCCGCAGCCCCATAGCAACCCCTTTGGCCAATCAGACGAGACAACGGTCAACTACCACACACCAGCATTTCCTCCCAGAGAACCGCCGTCTCAGCCGCCGGGAAGAAAGGAACAGCCCCCAAAACTTTTCCAGCCGCAGCCCCGTTACAACCCTTTTGAACAACCAGACGAGACAACAGACGACAACAACACACCAGCACTCCCTAAGACAGACCTGCCGTTTCTGCCACCAAGAAGGGAGGAAAACCCCTCAAACCCTCCCCAACCGCAGCCCCCTACCAACCCACTCGGCCCAAAAAAGAAGAACAATTTCGATTTCGAAACAAAGAAGGACGCGTCCTCAAAACCAGCCCCACATTACTCTCCAGTCAGCCCAGACAAGACATCAAAACAGAGATTTAGATTCGGAGGACCTAACGAACCTGACAACCTTACTCCAGAACCTGACGATAAAAGCGATAATTCTGACAAAATGAATTCCAAGAATATAGACGATCACCTTAACACCCTGCCTCCCGTCGGAGATTTTAGTGATTATCAGAAGGGCCAACGGGCTCTCACAATGCTTCTTCAACTACCTAATTTTTCTGGTAGCCCCGTTACCCGATTCGACCGATGGATAAAACTCTTCGAAAACGTTGTCGCCATGTCAAATTGGAACGATGAAGAAAAAGTTAATATGCTAATAACTAAAATGACGGACAAGGCCCACGATATTTTACAAAATATCATGGAAAGTTACACGGAAAACTACGACGAAATCAAACATATCCTCCACGAACGTTTCCACGGAAACGAAACAGAAGATTTTTATCAAAAGAAATTTGATTCTGTCGAAAGAAAACCACAAGAAACAATACTTGACTACGCGTTCCGCCTCAAAACTATCTTCCAACGCGCTTACCCAGCAAAGAAAGGCGACTCAGAGAAAGAAGAAGCGACACGGTTACAATTTTTACGACTCAAATTCCTTCAAGGCCTAGAACCGTCTCTAAGAAACAAAATAAGGCACAAACCAATCAAGAATTTTGAGGAATTGGTGGCCGAAACACAAAAATATTCCATCAGAATGGACGCGGATAAAGACGAAAAGGACAAAAGAGAATTTGTTAACGCCGTATCAAACCCGTGTAGGCCTACAGACTCTCCTGAAATCAAGCAATTAGTAGCCGCGATCGAAAAACAAAACGATACGGTCAACGCGATTGCGTCCAATCTTAAGAACAGTAATCGTTCTACTGAGATGCCGGAAAATAATAAGCCCGAAACCAACGATCACCTACAAAAACTTACGGAAGCAATGGTCAATTTCCTCAATTCAACCGCTCAAAATCAAAATTCACAAAGAAAACATTACGATAAACCAACTCAAAATAATTTTCCTTACACGAATAGGCCTAACGCGCCAAATAGATCATTTAGAAGCGCTCAAAATCCGCAAAATAGGCCTAATTTTTCAGGAAATTACCAACCTAACCGCTATCAATCTCAAAATAGGCCTAATTTTCAATCGAATTTCACTAATTTCCCATCGAATCAGTATAGGCCTACGACATTTTCTTCGCAACAAACGAATCCCAGGCCTGCTCTGCCTGTTTTGATATGCAATTACTGTGGATTCCGCGGCCACACGCAGGAAAATTGCAGAAAATTACAGCAAAATATGTTGGAATCGGGCAAGCCACCAATCTGCTATAACTGCCGAGGAATAGGTCACATGTCTAGGGACTGTTCTGCGCCTCCAAACCAGAATAGGCCTAATATTCCGGGTCCTCAACAGACCCAGGGAAACGCCTAATCACCAACTGTGACATCGGGTCAGTTGGTAGTAGGCCTATTAGCCCCACAAAATCCCGACAAGTCGCACAGATAACTGCATTCGCACACGGTTCTCCACCGCGAATCTCACTTTCCATTCATGATATTCCATTTTTAGCATTATTTGACACGGGCGCTGCCAGAAGTTTATTACACGAGAAAATTTTTAGAAAATTGCCGTCGGAAAAACAAAGAATTTGCGCTAAAGCCGACGTTGACCTATTTGATGTGCACAATAATAGGCTATTTACTATGGGAAAAATTATTCTGCCGGTGCGATACGGCGACGATATATTAGAACAAGAATTTATTGTTACAAGCGGTATTTCTGAAGCATGTATTTTAGGTCTAGACGCAGCGTTCAAACATGAATTTGTGTTACACGGACGTAGTAAAACGATATTTTTATCGCGTGATGAATATGAATCTAACTCTGTTCACACGGCCGATACAGTTTTGGCCTCGGCCAGTAGGGTGATAACGTTCCCCCTGTCCGCGCAGGTCTGTTATGTTAGAATGAAAGGAAACATTGAATTTTTACCGCAGAAGAAATTTATTTTTACGCCGGCTAAAGAGTTACCAAATGGAATTAAAATAGAAAGTTTTGTTAATGAGACTAATGCTGAAGGAATATACAAGATATTGGTGGAGAATGCCTCAAATAGGCCTATTGTTTTGCCAAGGGACCTAACCCTCGGTAGCGTCGAGTTCTCTTACAACGTCATCGGAAAAATTGACGTCACCGATACGTTTAAACCGACACCTTTCGAGACAGACGTAGCTGATCAATCCCAAAAGCTAGACGTAGACCCTCAATTTGAGCAGCCGTTAATCGATCTATTAAACGATTTTGACGACTTGTTCGCTTCCAAAGACTCCCAACTAGGAAGTACAGGACTAATTAAACACAACATCGATACCCAAGGCTATGGCCCTATCAGACTACGACCCTACAGAGCGACGCGGGGACAGAAAGAAGAAATGGAAAGACAGATAAAGGAAATGATGGACTCAAACGTAATACGACCCTCAACATCCCCGTGGGCTGCCCCTGTTATTTTAGTAGAAAAGAAAAGTGGCGAACAACGTTTTTGTGTAGACTATAGAAGACTAAATAATTTAACAAAAAAGGATTCCTTCCCCCTGCCGCGCATCGACGACACCCTCGATAGCCTACACGGAAAGAAATTTTTTACGACACTCGACCTGGCTTCAGGCTACTGGCAGATTGAGCTCGACGAAAGTTCAAAAGAAAAAACCGCTTTTGTAGTAGAAAACAATCTTTACGAATTTAATCGCATGGCTTTCGGTTTATGTAACGCGCCAGCCACATTTCAGAGATTAATGAATTACATCCTGAGAGACGTCTTAGGAAAAAAGGCATTAGTTTATCTAGACGACGTTATTATTTTCAGCGACACTTTCGACCAACACCTTAAAGATATTAGAGAAGTATTCGAACTAATTAAAAAAGCTGGTCTTCGATTAAAACGTAATAAATGCCAATTTATCAAAGAATCCGTTAGTTATTTAGGCCACATAATATCATCAGCGGGCATCGCGCCTGACCCAAGCAAAATCGATAAAATCGCCAACTATAAAACACCCACTTCCGTAGACGAGGTTCGTTCTTTTCTAGGCCTAGCTGGGTATTATAGACGATTTATCAAGGAGTTCGGCTCGATCGCTCGACCCCTCACAGCTAAGACAAAGAAAGACGCGAGTAAATTACCTTTTACCTGGACCAATGACGATCAGGTAGCCTTCGAAAAGCTCCGTACCTGCCTGATCACCCCACCAATTTTAGCCTATCCAGACTTTAATCGAGAATTTTTGTTATTCACGGACGCGTGTGATTATGGAATCGGCGCAGTTCTCTCTCAGATTCAAAACAAAAACGAAGTCGTAATAGCCTATTTCAGCAAACAATTGAAAAAGCCGGAGCTAAAATACGCGACAGTAGAAAAAGAAGCACTTGCTGTAGTAGAGGCCATCAAACATTTCCGTCACTATCTCCTCGACAAACCATTCACTGTAGTCAGCGACCACAGGCCCTTACAATGGCTTGAAGATCAAAAAGATAGCAACGGTCGCCTAGGCCGTTGGGCGGTTTTGTTAGCAGGTACAAACTATAAAATTAAGTATAGGCCTGGTCGCATTCACCAAAACGCAGACTGCCTGTCTCGAATAAAGATTGCGCTCGTTCAGCTAAACGAAGACACCACAGAGGAGTGCGGCGACACCACAAGCGTTCAACCTGAAAGGCAGAATGAAATAATCAAACGACAATCTAAAGACCCTCTTTGTATAGAAATTAGGCATTATTTGGATAGCGGAGAACTCTCTCCACCCAATGCGGCCAAACCTCCAATTTGGGTTAAAGAAATTGACTTTTATCAAATAATTAACAATGTTTTGTTTAGAATAGAACCCTCGACTAAAACAAATAGAAGAAATACCGTAGCCTATCAGGTAGTCTTGCCCCTCTCTTTACGTCCCCTAGTTTTAAAAGCCCTCCATGACGCCCCCTTTCTGGCCACCTCGCCTACCTGCGCACTTACCTGAAAGTCAAAAGAAACTACTATTGGCCTACAATGCGGTCCGACATCAAAGAATACTGCGCAACATGTGAAATATGCATCGCAAACACACCATCACGATTACGTGCCAAGTTACACCCGCACGAGTTAGCTACCGCACCATTTCAAGTTATTGGGATGGACTTTTTAGGCCCAATCCGACCGGCCTCGCCAAACGGGAATAAATTCGTCATGGTCATGACGGATTATTTCAGTAAATGGGTCGAGGCAATAGCCCTACCTGACCAAACGGCTGTTACAACGATCGATTGTTTTTACAAAAACATTGTTCAAAGACATGGCCCACCAAAGATAGTAGTTTCAGACCGAGGTACCAACTTCACGTCTAAATTGTTTCGATCCTTTTGCGCCACCCTCCATATTGAACAACGCCTAACTACCGCTTACAACCCCGCTAGTAATGGAGAAACAGAGAGATTTAATCGAACACTCACCACAATGTTAAGAAAGGAATTAGACGACGGCGCGCATCACAATTGGGAAGAAATGTTAGGCGACGTATGCTTTGCGTATCGCGCTTCTATTCATTCGTCAACTTTAGAATCACCGTACTACCTCCTCCACGGAAGAGACCCAAACGTAGCTATTAATCATTTCCTCGACGCTATTCCGGAGCCAGTACCTTCCTCCTCGGATTATATCGGCTCAATGATAGAACGTCTTAGGTTTAGCTTCCAACGCGTACGCGAAGAAAGTGCCAAAGCACGCGAACACCAGAGGGAACAATACAACACGCGCGCTATTGTACATAATTATGTAGTAGGAGATAGAGTATTATTAAGCGTTAAAGTAGTTGATAAGGGCGATAATAGAAAATTCACATCAAAATTTCGCGGCCCATATAGAATTATTAAGGTCTTCAATAATTGTACAGTCGATATTGCGGATAACTCGTATAAGGAACAACGCGTTCACATAAACAGACTTAAGCCCTTATACGAAACAATGTTATGGAAAGACGAACCTTGCCCGGTCATCGACCAAGGCGATGGGTCACTCGACGACCCACCCCTCGAAAACATCGACAACGAAGACCATCAAATAAACGACAATATCGAAATCGCGGCTAGCAATCAAAACGAAGAAAGAACGGCCTCACAAACAGGTCCACCCGACTTGACACCAACAGACGATTGGATCATTCCACCCTTCTTATTCGACTCCCAACCCTTTATACCCGAACACACCGGACAACAGCAAACTGATCCCCCCGAAATCTACCTGCCAAAGGACGGTCGCGGAAGAGAAGTACCTGCTACGCCTATACCCGAGAGACAAAGACAAAATCTGAGGCCCGTACGACTACTAGGGCGACCCAAACGATTCATTGAGGAGTATTAGAAAAAAAAATTGTTCCCCTCTACAAGACACTAACCCTTCGACGGAACACGAAACCAAAATCAATAAAGAAGAATAGCGTAAATTTAAACGTCCAAGACGGTTGACCGCTGACCTTCGCCGTCCGTGACACGCCGGACGCCCCCCCCCCCCCCCACAAATGCCATCCACGTGGACGACGCCAAAACCAGCACCCTCCACCACTTCGCCCCTATATATAGCCATCCAAAACAACGCAGGACAAACACAAACTTCCGAAACTCCCTCCAAACCACACACACCTTAAGTCCGAATACGAAATGGAGTTCACCGACAACGCCGGATCGACCCCCCGACCCCGCTATTCCTACGGACTACCTAGAGGATTACAAGTTTTTCAAAAACCAAGCGATTGGAGCCGGGATGACAACGACGACGAATTGGCAATGGTGATCCAGGACCTGGACCCGGTCACCAAAGCCAAAGCAGAAAACCATCTTACGAAGAAAACATTCTACAAGTTACCTGTGTCCTACTGCAGCACAACCAAGCTGTGCGAATGGGACACAGCCGAAAGCATCGTCAGGAAACTACGACACCAAAAGAAGATGGAGCGACGTCTACTAGCGCGACGCGGGAAACTTCTAGCGACCGTCGTAATTCTACTATACACCGCATGGATTTCAACACCCTTATCCATTGTTCCATTTTTATGTTTCATTTTGTGCATTTTTTTGCAACCCCACGATTTTTTCTAACAACATATTTACCTTTTTATTATTTCCTACAATTCACAATTTTACGTAGTACCCCGAATCCACTCCACCCCCTACCTTATTTTGTAGAACCCTAGTGAGCACTAGCCTACCCTCGAAATAAAAAACAAACGTAGTTCTAAAATTGTCTTTACTTTATAAAAAAAAAAAAACAACCGTAACAAAAAAAAACTTATAAATAAATGAAAAAAAAAAATTTTTTAAACATACTAAGAACAAAAATAAAACAATATATATATGAATGAAATAACCATTAAAACACACAAAAAAAAAACCAACAAACATTTCACTTCCTTTTATTGAAAACGTAGAAAGTAAACAATAACGCCAATCTTACAAACTCAAAAACAAGAAAATTAAACAAAACACAAAAAAAAAAAAAAAAAAAAATAAATACAAAGAATAAAAAAGAAAATAAGTCTCACTATCTCTAATAATATTAAAATGTAGTATTCACCACTATTCACGAACCTACTGGTGATGGACTAACACGAACCAACCTCCCCCCGCATCCCCCACGCGTCAACTGACGCTAAAAACAATGACGCTCTATAACAAAACAATGCTTCCACTACGCGCCAAAATCGCTCACACCATCTAGTGCTCAGGAAACGAATAAAAACTGTATCCCCAACAATGCTCATGCCCCCATGCACCGCCACCGCCACCTATTGTTCCTTTAAAAAAGAACCCTCCCTTAAAAAACTAAAACCATATCTGCTACTTTCCCCCTTAAAGTGTTTGTGGCACCATCTGACGACCAAATTCGAATCACCCCCGCATCTACCCTATAATATCGAATTAAGTCCCTTTTGTTTTACTTTTATAGCCTAGCTTTCAACTCCGACGAACCTTAGTTTCATCTTATACCCTTTCTTTATAACCTTATGTTTCGCTCACGAAATTCTTAAATGTCACAGAAAAATGCTGCTTCTCACCGCGCAAATCCTTCTCCTCCTTCCACATTTTCAAGCTCACGTAGTCGAGGTCTGCGACTGCGCCCACGCAAAAACCCTAGGTCTCCTTCAATTCTCGGACGAAAAATGCGAACCACCGATGAGAACAAATAAACAAAACTACGTGGAATACTCCGTTTACACTCAACGCCCTGCAGCACTTTCATTTCCAGCCTACATCTGCGGACGTTGGAAACTGATTAAAATGGTCACAATGACCTTTTGGGGCGACACCATCGCCGTCCCTGACAAAATAGCGCTGGATACTTCACCTGAAGAATGCCAAGTAATGAAAGGTTCGAAACGTTGCGACGGCGAACCAATGACGTTTGCCGACGGGAAATGGACACACACGAACCAACCACCACTCAAGACCTACTGGTTACAAACAGTAGAACTAACATCGATTGGGTGTATGCTAGAAGAAATAAAACTCGTGCACGAGGCCGACGATGACGAAGTTAACACCCCACTGGGTCACGTCGAGATCACCGCCGGGAATTACTCACACAATCACCTGACACTCATCTGGAACCCAGAGTACGCCACCAAACTCGACCATTCCATCCGGATGTTAGAAAGCGGCTTCGCAACAATGTCTAACTCCTCTAGAAAAGACGTTTACTTGTTAGAAGATTCAGAAAAACAACTAGCCTACCACGTCTATCCTGTCCAGAGATGCCTCGTACCTGATTGTGTCAACAAAACAGACGCCTACGGAATCGTCGGGTCACGGGACCTATTCATCACAGTACAACCAGCCAAAAACCCACGTCCGACACTTCCGAAAATATATCTAACAGCCAAAGTTACTAATAAATCATCAACAACCGAAGCTTTCAACTTTGAAATTCAGAGTCGACTGCAGTACATCAAGGACCAATTACTTTTTCAAGAAAACGAACTCGCACGAGCAATCAGAAGCCTACAATGTGACCTTAGGAAAACGAGACACGATCAAGCCGCATCCACAGCGCAGTACAACGGCTGGCTGGCTGCATCTCACCTTGATCTCCCTAAGTGCACAAAACTGACCGCTCGTGGCAATACTGTCACAGCCGTTAAATGCTTGCCAACGGCCGTAGACTTTTCAACCGAGGTAACTAAATGCGGAGCACAACCCCGCTACAAGAATTACACCATCAATCAAGACGGATGGGAACTAGTAGCCTACAATCCATGCTATTGGACTACCGGTTTCGTCAACTTTAACGGAAAACCCCACGTCTACCAAAATAATTCTTGGAACGAAATCTACCCGAAAATAATAGTTCCATTGGCAGAACTTTCACATTCCTTCCGATTTGAAGACGTAAATCCATTCGTATTCAACCCCCGAAACAACCCGGCCTACACCGACGCAACACAAGACCACATAAACATCATGGCTGATATGGCTGCAGCGATGAACGAGCACTCGCCGATCTCCCTCCCAGGCGACCCGAGACAAACGCATAGCACCGCGACAGTCCTAATCACCGCCGCAGAAAAACCTTCTCCAACAAAAACAACATTCTCAAGCTTTTGGGAAAAATTCAAAATATTTTCTTTCCTTGGAGTTCTCACCGGAGGCGGACTACTACTAGCCCGCTACTGTTACGCATTCGGATGCTGCGGAATGCTCTATAGCCTCCTCTGCAAAACCCGTTCGCCATCCTACCCACGACCAATGTCTCGCCGGAACTCTGAAGATATCGAACTACAAGAATTCCACCATAGAAGACCGTAACGTTTTCTTAGATTACGGGACGTAATCTTCCGGGACCCCGAGTTATGTAACGGAACGCCATCTCACGCTCAACATTACAACACCTTCCACCTAAACGTTACAACCTGCCCGGACTTTCACCCCCGTTTCACCTCCCGACCCCAATAGCACGCGACCGCGACCTCGTGAGCGACCCGACCACTTTCTGCCATAAATCTTGCGACCTTTTTCTATAAATTCATACTAAAGTAGAACTCTTTCCCCTTGTTAAACCCACCCCAAAGAATGTTGACATTGCCTTGACAGAAGTGTCAATCGATTTCGGGGTAGGCCTAACACAGGGACATTAAAAGGTGAATTACTCCTTTTGTTTTCCCTATGCTTCCTCTCTGAAACGGGTCACGGCCTAATTAACCCACTATATAACCCCCGTGATTCTTGCCCTCTTGGCCAGTTCTTTTCGCTATAGTGACCGGCACGCACCTGCTGAATCGACGGACAGCGAGTCGAATACCGGACCAGTAGTAAGCTTATCCTAGCCTAACTCTCTTCTTATATTCTTATATCGTGTTAGTTATTCTCCCCCTTTTTGTGCTTGATATTTTACTCAGTTAGTAACAGTAATACACGTCGTGAGTTCAAAGCCGCCCTCGTTACGTTTATTATTATTAATTATATTAGTAGCGGCCGGAAGGATGGTAACATCCGACTTACCGTTACAGATGGAAGGAAATTTTTAATGGAGCGTAAATATAGAAATGGAGTGCAAGTACAGCAATGGAGCGCAAGTACAGCACTTAGAAAAAGACAATATATATATGGTTTTCAGAGCGCGTGGTGTTATTTTGAGAAAAACTGGCGCGTCGTTTCCACACACCACAGGGGCGCCACCAGTAGCCATTTCCATTGGGCTTGACGAGGGGGGACTCGGATTTTCGTTTCTTTCTTTTACAAAACAATAGCAGACGACACTCATTTGCCAATGGTATCAGAAAAGTAGTATACTACGCTCAAGCCCAATGAAAATGGCTACTAGTGGCGCCGCTGTGGTGTGTGGAAACACCGCAGCAGTTTTCACCCCCCTGGTCATACCACACGGTCTAAAAACCATCTATATATTGTATCTATGGTGCCGTCGTTGAATAAACGGAATATATAGCAATGGTTGTTTGTTTATAGTAACCATCAACAAATATAGTAAGTAAGTAAGTAAGTAAGCAGGTTTGGACCTTTTATTTTTCAGTTACCCCCAAACCTGCCTACTTACTTACTTACTTACTATTTTTAACTTGTTTTTCTACCGTTAGATGGCACAATTTTTGAAAATTGAGCGCAAGTACAGGACTTACAAAAAGACAGTATCGCGAGTTTTGTTTCTTTCAATATAAAGAATATTAAGCCATGTTTGTTTGTTTATAGTAACAATCAACAAATATAGTAAGTAAGTAAGTAAGTAAGCAGGTTTGGACCTTTTATTTTTCAGTTACCCCCAAACCTGCCTGCTTACTTACTTACTAACTATTTTTAACTTATTTTTCTACCGTTAGATGGCATGAAACTTTAAATGGAGCGCAAGTACAGCAATGGAGCGCAAGAACAGCACTTAGAAAAAGACAGTATATATTGTATCTATGGTGCCGATTTTGGATAAACGGAATACATAGCAATGGTTGTTGGTTTATAGTAACGATAAACAAATATAGTAAGTAAGTAAGTAAGTAAGCAGGTTTGGACCTTTTATTTTTCAGTTACCCCCCAACCTGCCTACTTACTTACTTACTTACTATTTTTAATTTGTTTTTCTACCGTTAGATGGCACAATTTTTAAAAATTGAGCGCAAGTACAGGACTTACAAAAAGACAGTATCGCGAGTTTTGTTTCTATCAATATAAAGAATATTCAGCCATGTTTGTTTGTTTATAGCAACCATCAAGAAATATAGTAAGTAAGTAAGTAAGTAAGTAGGTTTGGACCTTTTATTTTTCAGTTACCCCCAAACCTGCCTGCTTACTTACTTACTTACTATTTTTAACTTATTTTTCTACCGTTAGATGGCAGGAAATTTTAAATGGAGCGCAAGTCTAGCAATGGAGCGTAAGTACAGCAATGGAGCGCAAGTACAGCACTTAGAAAAAGACAGTGTTCTGAACTATGTTAGTAATTTTTTCTCTAAAACGAGGGGAAGAGGTTTTACATTTCAACTTCAATGACACGGCATTGTGCGTTTATGAACTGAACAGGTTTGGTAAAGTAGAATACATCTAATGATACCATTTTCATTTACCCCAAGCTTTTTCGTTCTAAAATTCTTTTTTGTTTTCAAATTTACTTATGAGACCATCGCACCAAGTGGTCTTATAACCGAAGCGTCTTTCCTAGGATTACTAGCTATTTCATCTTATAACCTTGTACTCCTATTCCTTTCATTTTCAAACCAAAAAACACCAATATTAAATTGAGACGTGGCTTGATTTCTGTATATAAATTCAAGAGCGCCTTGTGACTCGCAATAATTTTATTTCATAAAAAATTGCTTCGCATAGATATTTTCATAATATTTGAATTTGCATACATATACGTATATTTGATTTGTATACATCGATCACATGTTGAGTGAATGAACAAAATGATAACTAGTATTTAAAGTGAACGATATTAAAAGTTAAGATCATGAAAGCGTCGCCATCTATCGTCGTTGATTACTACTGCGTGGTGAACAGCAGCAACTGTTCTTGTCCGAATTTAAAAAGAATTATATTTCATTGCATTATTAAATATGTAAACAAAAACAAAAGAAAGAAGACATTTTTATTTCCCATCTGATTATTACTGCGTCGCATATCTGTAAGGGAATTTTTGTTTCACGTATTTCAAATCATAATTGTGGGCTTAGTGGTCCTAAAGCAAGAATACCACTAAGCACTGGGCTTCGTGGTAGTAGGCTTTCGGCTGGTGGGCTTAACGACCATAGACCCCATGTATACCAAATGTTTTAAGGTTTTATATGACTACGGCCGACTGGGAGAATTGCCCATCAACTACCAATGCCGTGGAGTCGCAAAATAAACTGCCGCTGCTATGTATAATGCTACATATAAACTTGCTAAGCAATCTGAGAGCTATTTATCTGGAAGACAAAAAAAAAACGGAAAAGAAAAAGAAACAGGAAGAAAAAAGTTTGGGAGGATTTTGTTTAATCGTAATTCTCCCCATTACCAAATCTGTGATCAAAATATACTCCAAATATGCTCAATCTGTTGCAAATGTTGCGACTTATAATCCAGTCTGTGATCTCATAATCACATGTTTTACTACATTTTTGTCGCTTTCAAAAATAAATCCACTACGTAGTTAACCTTCAGGAGGAAATAACATTGGTTACAAAACCTTTTTTATTGCTATTACCAACTTTTTCTTAACAACTTGTCTTCATTGATAAGTCACTACCACTCTGTTACTAGACAGCGGGTTACTATATCTTAGCTACTTTAGCTAATGAGGCGTTACATTGTAACGGGATTTGGTTAGCGAGTAACCCTATATATACGGCCACGATTAGCGAATGCATTCGCTAACCAAACGAAATTAGCCAATTCATTCGCTAACGGACTATTGGTTAGCTAATGCATTCGCTAACGAAAAACCGATTCGTCAATTCATTCGCTAACAAAAAAACTGATTCGCTAATTCATTCGCTGACAAAAAACCGATTCGCTAATTAATTTGCTAACGGATTTTAGAACCACATGTGTTGAGTGTTTCTGAGCGCTTCGAGATATTTAAACACTTCCTGAAACTTTTTTTTATCAATAGTTCGAGAACCATAGCCAAATACTTACACCCTATCGAAAGTATCAGCTGAGTTTTAAGGTTTTTTGTCTCTTTTTATATCATTCTACTTGGTTGTAGTATAATTTCGTTAAATATTTTATAATAGAAACTAAATCGACTGAAACACTGTTAACGGACGCTAGTGCATACTTCCTGCTACTTTAGCAAGTGAACTAGCGATTCAGTTTTAGCAGCGCTGCAATTTTTTTCGGTAGGCCTATAGTCTCCATTAGCGAATGAATTAGCGAAGCGGTTTTTGGTTAGCGAATGAATTGGCTAATCGGTTTTTGGTTAGCGAATGAATTGGCTAATCGGTTTTTGGTTAGCGAATGAATTGGCTAATCGGTTTTTGGTTACGTATGAATTGGCTAATTTTGTTTGGTTAGCGAATGCATTCGCTAATCGTGGCCGTATATATAGGGTTACTCGCTAACTAAATCCCGTTACAATGTAACGCTTCATTAGCCAAAGTAGCTAAAACATGAAACCCGGGTACATTTACGGGTATAAGTTATGACAGAAGTGATTCCTTTGATTTGCCATTGCATTGGCAAATCGAATGGATCACAGGCACAAATTGGTTCTAGTACTGACCCCGTTGGTTAGCCATTGTATTGGCCAATGAGGTGGATCAGAGAGGGGGGGGAGTATTGTTGGGTTTTCTCGAACCACACGGAATCCACAAATGCTCAATACTTAAAAAAAAACACAAACGTCTCAACACATTTTTCAGTTAAATTGCTGTGTATTGAGTCCTCACACGATTGGCATCAGCAGCGCATGACCCTCTCGTTCGGGTATAAGTAAAGTGCAGAGTGCGGAGTGCGGAGTACGTGTCAGTAAAGTGCGAAGTTTTAATGCGGAGTTACTGATGCGGAGTAGCAAAATGGCTGGGTAAAATGCAAAGTTAAAAAAAATAATAATTTGTCCAAAATTTGTTGAAATTTGTTTTTTGAAATTATAATTTTTTTTCACTGCTTGTTTGTTAAAAGAAATCATTTGTCGAAAATACAAATTTGAAATATTTGCTCGAGGCATCGTCTTTTACTTCCGTTTCGAAAACTGTTTTCAGGCTAGTTCTTATTCTTAGTTCTTCTTAGGTCGTTACAAGGTCATTGTTCATAGTGTATAGTGCCATGGTGGGCATGGTGCATGGTGCATTAGGATCACATATTACTTTGCCTTGTCGTGTAATTGTTTTGAGTATTTGATCTGTACTTAGGGGAAAGGTTATTTATACAATGTCGTCAGATACCTCATGTTATAGCTCTTGTGGTAAATCATCCGAAAGTGACCTTGATAAACGTGGTAAGAACATCATTTTGAAGAAATCCAGAACAAATTCTGAAAATTCGGAGGAAAACGATAGTAGTCCAAGTAAAAAAAACATCATCAGAAGAATACGATTGCGAAGTTTATTAAAACACCGACAGTTATCATGGGCAAACGTGGCGAACGTGATAGAGATGTTCACGAGAAAAGTAGTGGAAAGTCTAAAACCTCATCCGAGACAGACAGTGGTCAGTGTGGCAGTATTAACAAGAAAAAGAAAACAATTGCAAAGTCTAAGCCTATGATCGCCAATTATCATGTTCGAGGTGTCGAGAAGAAAAACGGAGAAAAGTCTGCTAGTTCATCTGACAGAGACAGTGATGGTCAGCGTGGTAGAAGTAACAAGATCAAAAACAGTGCAAAGTATAAGATGACCAATGGCCGCGATGAACGTTTCAGAGATGTTCAGAAGAAAAACAGAGAAATGTCTGGAACTTCATCCGACAGAAGCAGTGGTCAAAGTGGTAGAAGTAACAAGAAAAAAAGATTCGGAAAGTCTAAACCTTTCATCGTCAGTGAGTGTGATAGAGGTGTTCAGAAGGAAAACGGAAGCAAGCCTGACGATTCATCCAGCAGAGACGGTGATCAGCAGGGTAAAATTAACAATAAGAAACCTATCGGGAAGTCAAAAGTTGTGATCGCCAATGACCATGGTAAGCGTGATCGAGATGCCGAGAAGAAAACAAAGTCTGAACCATTATCTCAAAGTAACAGTGATAGTGTAAAGGAAACTAAATATGTCCCAACAATGGAGATATTCTACAGGGATTCGACCTCTGTTGTGCCAGCTTATCCAAAAGGAGGGTTCCAGTATCTGTATGAGGGAGATGGTAAGTCCACTAGTTCAAATAATTGGTTTTTATCCCTGGGGGTAATATTCATTCTTATGAATATACCGAAGGTATTAAGTTCCCGTTTAGGGCGTGATTTCCCTTTTTTTTTTTTTTTTTTTTTTTTTTTGAGGGCTTTTGGGGGGGGCTTGAGAAAGGAAAGGGATGGGTAGGTTTCCAAACGTTTATATGAGAAAATTTAGTTTTCCGGCAGGCTATTAGATGGCGTAATAAGATTTGTACGTTAATAACCGATTTTAACCGACCTAACCGATTGTGATTTTGCTTTCCTAACGTTTATGCGAGAAATTTTGTTTTCCGCCGGGATGTTAGATGGCGTGCAAGACTGTACGTTAACCGATTTCGGTGATAACCTTTAAAAATTATAGTAATATACGTTTAATGTGTCGTGAGAAACCGTATGTTTAATGTGTCGTGAGAAACCGTATGTTTCATGCGTCAAGGATTTAAAAACTAGCTATTAATAAAACATACGATTCATGCTTCAACCGATGCATACATCACTCAATTGGTAGACGATAGACGATATTGTGAAGTCAAGACCTTCGTCGGTAATTTGTTAAATGTAGCCTACTACATATTCTGATTACTCTTATAAAACATAAACTGTAGGAGATGCTACCGTCTTGGCGAATTATTAATTTGCTACCGTTTGTCTCTAATCCATATCATTATCCGATTTATGTTAGATGTTTTGTGGCATTTATAACCACCTGGTTTCGATTTTGATTTGCATAAGAGGCATTTTTCTAAATATTTTTCGGGAAAATGTCATCTTGCAGGATCGACCGTCTGACCTGCTTTCACACATATGGACTCGAGCGCAACGTTCTAACCACTTGACCACAGCAGTTAACAGAGTAGAAAATAATCTCAAGTTTGAATACAATAAAATATAGTGTGTGGTACTCGATCTCGGTACACGGGGCATATTTTAGGTATACATAACTTTCCTTAGGTTTCATTTCCGCATAAGTATAGGCATAAGCATAGGCATAACCTAAGTATAGACCTACATATATTGCATAGTTTATCCGAAAAATTTTTTAACCCAAAGGTATTACCGAAGGGAATCTTGTTTAGCAAATTGGATTAAATATTTGATGTATGTGTTTAGGTAAATCTAAGGGAAATGCATGGAAAGCCGAAGGTTATCGCTGGCGAGATATGGGTCGTTACACTGACAAAAAAACTAAAATCAAAGTTGTATACTACAAGTCAGTCACTGGTTTGAAAACGAACGGGAAGTACCCAGTTACTAGCAAATTTCGTAAATATGTTTATACACACCCGAGTATGCCACTAAAGACATTTGTCCGCTACACTGGCAACGAAGAGAAAGCCAAAAAATTCCCACACGGCAACAACAAAGATCAAGATGCTTGTGATTATACCCGCACCAATCCCGACTTGTTGGAAAAAGTTGCAACAGAACACGGCTTGCCAAGTAAAATTTTTCGTGATAAACAAGCGCCTGCGCCAAAAGACCTGACTAGGCACACATTCGACACTCTTCGCAATATTGAACAAGTCAGTAACGTCCAGAAAGCTGAAAGAAGAAGATTCAGGATTTCTCATGATGCGTTTTATAACTTGATCGATATGGATACTGAGGTCGGAACTTTTCTAACCCTCCTTCAATTTAATCCATCGTTCATCGCTTTTGAATACCACGCAGAGCTTGTTGAAAAGCTGCGTAGCCTAATTGGGCGAAATGATCTTCCGGCTCAGTGTTTGACTTATGACACCACCTTCAAATTAGGCGACTTCTATGTATCTCTTCTGGTTTTCGTCGGAACCGAGTTTATAGAAAACCCAATAATGCCTGCGATATATATGTTGCACGAGAGAAAATGGGAGGAGGTCCATGATATTTTCTGGCAGCAAGTTGCCTTAGTCATACCCGAGTTAAGAGCCGGCGTCTACGCTTACACCGTAACAGATGAAGAAAAGGCGATTGTAAATGCAATTGAAAAAAATCTTCCGGGAGTTGACTTCTACAGATGTTGGAAGCATGTTATCGCTAACGTGATGGCTAGTCTTTCAAATTTAGGAATATCTCAAGCTGAAAAAGATGAATACGTCGACGACGTAAATGCCCTTATTAGAGAAAGTTCGGAGGAAATGTACAACAAACGTCTTCTTGAATGTTCCCTGTCATGGAATAAGGTAATATGGTCTCTATTAATGGTATAACCGTATCAAATATTAATTTATGACATCATTTATTTTACAGTCATTCTACCGCTATTTTCTCCGGAATATTCACCCAGACATAAACCGTATAGGTTTGTGGGTAATAAAGAAGTACAATGTCACGAGTGTTACGACAAATCGGTCGGAGTCGTTTAATGCTGTGATAAAACGCTTTGTTGAATGGGAGGAATCCCCAGTGGATTGCATGGTTCTTTGTCTTTATCGGATATTTCAATCTTATAATGTTTCATATTTGCAAAGCAGGTATATTAATCATAAGCAGTTAATGGTTTTATTTGTAAGACTGAATCAATTAATTTTTATTTCGTATAAACAGGTACAAAATTCATGGCACTCATCATTTGCGGCCCCATTTGAGAAATTTATATGATGTTGTGAAGGACAGACCACAGCTTTCCGACAACAGGACTCCCGACGAGATATTTGACGACCTTAAAAATTCGAAGAAGATTGCCGAAGAGATGGTAAAATAACTTCAATTATACTAAATCCATAACAAATCGGGCGGTATAACGAATAAGCGACAGAATAGTGGGAGGTAGTGGACGACGTAGTTAGATTACTTTCTGCGCTAAACACTATATTGGCTCACACTCGATGGCGTGCTCGACGACATCGAGATACGATTGTACCTTATCCGCTCCTTCGTTCAGGCTGTCAAAGGCCTTTTACGATAGATGGATCACGGTCGTCACAGTTTGAGTTGATCTGCCGTCATACGACGGTTATTTTTGTCCAGTCAACCCATCCAAACATAAACGGGATTGAAAAGTGGTTCGTAAAACGTTGTTTCTCTGGACGATTTCAGTTATGTCTTTGCAGGGGACGAATGACGTAGGCTATGGTTTATTTTGTTGTTAAAAATAAGGTAGTTCGTATAGCTGGTGTGATACAATGAATGTACTTTTACATATTTCATAATTTGTTTTTTTTGTGATTCAACGAACGAATTCATTTAATTACAGACAACTGCCTCTCCATCCGAGATCAAGGAATCAGTTCCAGACGGAAGTGCTAACATCAGCAAGTTTAAATTGCACTCGACTTATGAAAGGGCCCAAGAATTCGTAAGATTGAAGCAAGTTGAATTTGATAGGATTAGGAGAGGATTATTCGTCAACACCGAGGATAATTAGGTGGAGCCCCAGTCAGTTCGTTTGTATCCCACTCGCTGGTGTTCCTGTAAGCCTACGCGAGTCTGTGCTCACATTTTGGCAGTCCAGTTAGCCCTGAGAATGCATCAAGACAAAACAAAGAAACCAAATGCTACACTGCGCCGCCGACGAAACCGAAAACGAGCCGACAAAACTTCTGGGCGGAAAAAGCCAAGGGCAAGAGATACCAAACGAAAAGTCCCCCCTCCACTTGACGAGCAAGATGACGATAACGACTACTACCAAGATTCCAACGATGGACAAGATTTGTGTGATTATGACAACTATTATGATCGTGACAACATTCGTGAAAAGGGTATTCATTCAGAACATACTGGAAACAGTAAAAAAGTACGTAGTCGTTTGGTAAATGTTTGGGTATCATATCAATTTATCACATTTATATTATTAGGCCTCCGATGAATCGCGCTCGCAGAATAAGGCAACTATTAACGACCAGGAGAAACTCATACTTAAGGATTTTGAAGAGGAGGTAAACCTAAACATTTTTTACATTCAAAGCCTCGTCCAGGCCGAAGATTTTTTAACGTTTTATGCGACTTTAATGCGGAGTTAACGTTTTATACTATGTTTCCACCTTGCGCGCAGAATAATGCGTACAAGGTAGTACGTTAGAAGAAAACGTAAAAAAAGTTCCTGTTTGGACGAGGCTTGAAGCATTAAATGTTCAATATTAACATAGCTTATGTGGTTTATAGTTTCTCCTATCCTGTAAACATGGTTATCGGAACCAGGTGATGAATCAATCTTCAATAAGCTAAAAAAGCACCACAACTACTTAACTGCCACATTCCGCCAGTCCGCTGAGTACTATGCTCACGTCGTTGACTTCACCCACCTTGTTCAAAATTCCGACGACATTTACATCGTCATTCGAAACATAATTTTGAAACTCAAAGAGTGGAAATCGCACCTCTGTTCACCCGGCGATGGACGAGAATGGATGGACGGACAAGAAACTGATCTGGCCCAGCCTCCATCTCAAGAAGCTGATCCGGGCAAAAAATCTTATACAGCAAAGGATAAATTCAAGTTGGCCGAAGCTGATCCGGCCAAAAAACCTCATCCGTCTCAGGAAGTTGATCCGGCAAAAAAACCTCATCCGTCTCAAGAAGTTGATCCAGCCGAAAAACCTCATCCGTCTCAAGAAGTTGATCCGGCAAAAAAACCTCATCCGTCTCAAGAAGTTGATCCGGCCAAAAAACCTCATCCGTCTCAAGAAGCTAAGCCGAACAAAAAACCTCATTCGTCTCAAGAAGCTAAGCCGAACAAAAAATCTTATCGAGCAAACGATGAATTTAAGTTGACCGAAGCTGATCCGGCCAAAAAACCTCATCCGTCTCAAGAAGTTAAGACATTTAATAAGTCTCCTTCTACGAATGAACAAAAGTTGGCTAAGGACGAAGTTAAGTTGGCGAATGATGAAGTTAAGGAAGCTGATCCGGCCGATGGATTTATTAAAGAAGACGCTAAGCCAATTCAGAAATCTAACCCTGCGTGGTCAGCTAAGTCGGCGAAGGGTGGAATTAAGTTGAAGAATGAAGGTGACCAGGCCAAGGAATCAGCCAAGCCAGTAAAAGGAGTAAAGTCTAAGAAAAAATCTCTTTTGGACGAAAAAGCCGTATCATCGAATCAAGAGCAGGTTGCCGAAAAGATTGTTGAGCATCAGTTGCGTGCTGCAGCAGATGTAGTTGTGCTGGAAAATCCTTTGGAAGCATGGACCACACTGGATCAAAGATTTTTGGAAGTTTTAAACGAGCAGGAGATTTATGCTGAAATCGGAGAAGCAAATTGCTTGGACTAAAGTGTAATTAATGCGATGATGGGCCTAATTTGCAAAAAGTTCCCGGATATTGGTGCGTTATACAATGTACAGTGGGGTGCGCGGCTTCTTTTTTATTCGTCTAATTGCAAACGATGGATCCAAATTATTCACTGTGGGCCTCTAGTTCAACATTGGGTCGTTGCGGCAAAAGGATTCGGCAAAGGAAAGGCTGAACAAGTTTTATTCTATGATAGCCTTAATGGCCAGGCAGAGGTATCAGAACCAATTGGGCACGTGAAATTTTGCATTGCAAAAATTTTAAAGTCTCTATCTGACTCTTTTGAATTGGCGGTGATGCCATGCCAAATGCAAAAGGACCGAGTTAATTGTGGTGTATATGCACTTGCGTTTGCGACCGCCCTGGCATTTGATCTCAATCCTTCGCAGCTACGATTTGACACAATTAGCAATATGAGACAACACTTGAGAAACTGTCCCCTTGAAAATTAAATTACGCCATTTCCCGTAATTGATTCTCGGTCAAACGCCCGATGGAGACCACTGAAAGTTTTTAAAACACCTGTTTATTGCTTGTGCCGAGTGCCGTGGGACCCATGTTGCGCAAACGACATATACCGAGAACTATTTCGTTGCAATTCCTGCAAACTGTGGTATCACCAGGATTGTGCTGCCATTCCAGAGTCAGCCACCACAACAACAACAAAAAAATGGAATTGCCCGTCGTGTCCACCCCTCGAAGAATAACAATCTTGTTTTTCTTAAAATGCAAAAGTTAAAATGAATAATCATGTCAAACAGTGTGAACAAAGAACCCAAAAAGACAATCAAGTTTCAATTAATAATGTGTCGTGTAAAGCAAAGTGTTTTCAAATACAGGTTGAAATGTTGAATTAAGAATAAACATAAACAAGAATAAAATTTGGATAAGAACAATCTTTTGAATTTTTTTTTTATTTGAATTTTTCAAGTTTATTCTTTCGTTTTCAGAAAACCCCGCACTTTGTTACTCTGCATTTTACCGTTCGTGCGGAGTATGGCCCAGTTTGTTGTAGAGGTAAAGTGCGGAGTGTCGTCCCCCAAAAATAATAGAATCTCCGCACTTTACCGACATGTACTCCGCACTCCGCACTCTACTTATACCCCTCTCGTTCTCACGTCTCGAACACACTGAATGGGAAAAGACTTCACTAGCAAAAAGGGGTAAGAGTGTGAATGCCATCTGACGGAGGGGAAACATATTGGATCTTGGTTTATGGTAATGAACCAGCTCACAACGTCAGTATGGAGAGTCTTATACTAGTCCCCTTGATTTGCCATTGCATTGGCAAATGAAATTAATCAGAGGCAGGAATATGGAGTCTTATCCTGATGCCTTTGATTTGCCATTGCATTGACAAATCGAGTGGATCACAGGCACAAATTGGTTCTATTAGTGACCCCGATGGATAGCCACTGTATTGGCAAATGAAATGGTTCAGAGAGGAAGGAACATGGGGAGCCTTATTGTGGTCCCCTTGATTTTTCATTGTATTGGCAAATGAGTGCCATTTGTCATTGTATTGGCAAATCACGGGGCCTTATAAGTAGTCAATGACAAATCAAATGGCGGTACATATCTCCGGTTCATTAGCTAATAATGTAGCCAATGTCTACGACCCGGCTGTTCCCCCTTTCTTGCTTTAGGGGATATCCCTCATGCTCCTCCAGCGAAGAGCTGTTCTGGCGGGTGTGTGCCACACTACCCAAAGGGGATTCCCAAATCGCCTGAAGCCTACCATAAGTTGACTAACGAATCGCGGGAAGGCTTACAAATTTGACCGTGATGATTGGTTCGGTAGATGGCGCTTTTTAGCTGGAGGAAAAATAAACCTCGCCTTGGGCATACCGTTTTTTTGCGGAGTTTGGTCTTTCAGAAGTTGGCAAATATTTATTGGTTTCAGATAGACAGATCCGCAGATGTTTTCGGAAAATATCTATCATTAGGCTACATTCATATTATAGCGTCTGCAGGGAAGCATGGTGGAGCAACGTGAATACGTGCTTATATATTTTAAAGTATAGGTGTATAAGTAAAAGGTACTAGTGTACTACGTCTACTGCTTGTGCAGTGAGCCAGTGATGACTGCACTTGCACGCAGGCCATGACCATGAATTCACATGTTCAAACTGTCGTTCAACTTGGAACCAACATGGTAGAGTCGGTTGATTCCGGTATTCATAACGCACCGACTTACACTGCCCTAACAAAAAGCAACGTATTTCCAAAAATATTAAAGGAAAATTTGGATTACCCTCTAACAGGGACAACAGTCGTCACTTCTTTATCAGAATGGGAAAGAGTATACGAACAGCTCTCAAGGTACTTCATTTTAAGAGTGCTGGCTTTCTGTTTACCATTTGTGTGAATTAGTGTTGTTAATTATTTGGTTACCATTTGTGTCAATAGGGACTTTGTAGAAGTCCCTATTTTAGGTTTGGATTGTGAGTGGATCAGTTTGAGGGGAAGCAGTAAAACAAAGCCTATTGCCTTAATCCAGTTGGCTTCTCATCAAGGTATCTGTGCTCTTGTAAGAGTATGCCAACTACCTAAAATTCCCCATACTCTGAAGGTACATTTGACTCAAGAAATAGTTATTGGCTCATAAAACCTTACTTGAAAACCATATATTTGATTTTAGAATATTTTGTCCAACCCAAACATTCTGAAAGTGGGTGTTGCTACATTGGAAGATGGATCAAAGTTGAAGGAAGACTTTGGCATACAATTTTGTGGTGGATATGATGTGCGTCACTTGATTCAAAAGCATCCAAATGCCAAAAAACTTTCTGTTCGACCAGGCCTGGCAGGTGACAATTTAAATTTCTATTTTAATCTATTACATTTAGTAACTGAGAGGCATAAACTCCAACATTTTCTTGCAGGCTTATCACAGCACCTCTTAGGTACAGTGTTGAGTAAATCATCCAAGGTACGGTGTGGTAACTGGGAAGCAAAAGAGCTGTCTCGCAATCAAATTCATTATGCTGCCCAAGATGCCTTAGCTTCAATTGCTGTTTGTTTGAAACTAATAGCGGAAACTTCAACGAATGATCTGAATTTATGGTCTTCTCGCAATGAATTCTACAGATCGTGGACTGAAACATGCGATGCGAAAGATGCACAATTCAAAATATCAAAAAATATTAGAGTTACTGGTTCTCGACAACGACGGAGACAGCGACCAACTGTTAAACAAAACAAAAGAGAAAAGAGACCAAGAATAGGAAAACAAAAACCAGCGCCAACCAAATCAAAAACCAAGTTTGCATTAACTAAAAGGCTAACCACACAGAAATAGAAAATGAAACAGAACTCATTTCATCTTTTCCAGTTCCATGCTGTTAAAAAACTGCTCATTAAGAAAATTTTGTGAAAATATTTTTTGTCCCATTCATCTTCCTTGTTTGTCCGAGCAGTGTAAGAAACAAGAAAAGTTTTTGTTGTACACTACCAATTTTCGGGTTAAAAAAAACCGCATTTATTGACCACCATGATATTGTTTGCAACAGTTATTTGGGTTTCTTGATTTACGAATAAAACTACGGCACAACTTATTTAATTACTTGTTTATTGAAACTATGTAACACAAAAAGAGTTGGGAAGCAGCTTGAGTTTGCAGTTTACACTACTGGTGATAGCCGCCGCTATAATTTTCACAGTCGAGATTCGCGTATCAGACCACAATAGAAAACAATGTCCGTTTTCATTAAACAAACCGCACGAATAAACTACTACTTTTTATGCAATACTTTGTACATACGGGCTAACTTCAATCGTTTGGTGTGCAAACAGCTCACTCCGTAATCGGAAAATGTGGGTTGCGCGCGTAAAATCTATTGCATCGAAATCTTTCGGTGCACTAAGGAGCTACTGCACCGAAAGGTTTGAAATTCGAATCTTTCAGTACACTAACACTTTTTTTGGCTATTGCACAGAGATGTAAATTTTAATTTTTCTGATATGTTGGTTTCGGTGAACTAAGAATCCTTTTGGCTATTGCACCGAAATACAACACGCGAGCCTTTCCGTGCACCAAGCGCCTTTTTTGCTATTGCACCAAAATCTTCCCGCACGAGACATTTTGGCTATTACACCGAAAAATTTGAAGCATTTTTACAATTCTCGTCTCGTAGCGTCTCTTTTCACCATCCTTTGACCATCTTATCTCTTTTTCCTCTTACATTCATGGATTCATCAAAATAAACTCTGACGCCGTCCCGTCCTTTTCTTGTGATGAATTCGCCAATGATCGTCCTTATTTACGCAAAAACCATGGGCACGGTAGTCAACAATAGGCCTGTTCGGTTGTTTGCTTCAGCTAAGGGTTTATATTTGCAAATGTTACGTTTAGGACGAAAACGATGAACAAGAGTTACGTTCACGCCAAAACAGCCATCTAAATGAACTTAAAAGTTATTAATGTGAACAGGCACTATTCGTTTATCAGTGCATGCTGACCACCTATTGAACAAAGCCAAGCTACATGCTTTCATTGAACGAGACAGGTTTGCGCAATTCGGCTGATAGACCAGAACGATCCAGTTCAACATTGTCCACAAATCGCCATTCCTATTTAAAGTCCTTTGAGACAACCGCCTAATCCGATTCAACATTCGGCGTCGACGTTTGAAAATGCCCAATACAAATTAATAAGATGGAGCTCAGTATACTCCAGTGATCGATCCACTACAATAAATAAAAGTTGCTGGGAAAAAGGGTTGCCACGAATTTTTCCATGATTTTAATTTTTTTTTCAGGGACTTGGCAAGGATTGCCCTGTCTCGATTGGTGAGAAATCTTTAGAAATCACTAGGTATTCTAGAATGCGGTATTGGTTGCGGCATTGATTGACATGATAATTCTTCTGTTGGCCATAGTTCCTCACTGCCAACTCAACCAAAAAATGCTATGAACCATATGATTTGCGTCGGCCTAGCGGCCGACCTTTCTACCAATACAATTAGTGTTCGTCGACGGAGCATAGCACCAGTGAAGATTCGTTAGAAGAACCTGATTAGAATAACGTTTTCTGGAGCGAAAACGGCGGAAAGGGTCATCCAGTGAAATCAACTCACGTTCACTCGCCGTCCTTACTTTTTCCTTCGATCCAGTGCGATCAGTTAAGCGGCGCTAGGCCCCAAGACATTCCGACTCCCGTAAGCGCTATCGGGCAACTGATGACTCCAGTTCAAGCTAAAGTGCTGGAAACTATTCGCAAACGACAATATCGAGTCGGATTAAATCTCTTCAACAAAATACCCGACCGGGGCGTTAACTTTTTAATGCAAAAAAGATTTTTGGAAGAGAATCCGTTGGCCTTGTCTATATTCTTAAATTCGCGCAAAGGTTTCAGCAAAAAAGATGATTGGCGAGTATCTGGGCAACATTCAGAATCCATTCAGTAAGCATAAGATACATGCATATTAACGTTCAGCTTTCGATAGTGAACCGAAACGCATTTTTAGAAGAACAGAAAACAAGTCTTTCATTAATGTTTATCAGGTCAGGACCTCCAGCGGCGAAAGTCGGTAACAGACTGTCATTACCGGGTGTTCATCACTAGATGTCTCGCCCAGAACGTCACAAGATAATAGATATGTTTTACCTGCTGTGCGTCTCCGGTGTGCGGTTGTTTTCGTTTTCGACTTTTCGTCAAGAGTGCATTGGCATTATCGAAGTATAGGACCCGACGAAGTATTTACCTACTCCTTTCCTGTGCACACTACACTCGTAGTCTTGTACTGAAATACTGAATACCTTCGAAACGGAGGAGACTGAATATATGGGTGTTTCCTCGTCGTATCAAGTTCACAAGCGCATTCGAAACAGTTTTCATCGATTATTCCGCGATAGTGTAAATGACATATTTTGTGAACTCCATTATTACGTATTCTCCGATTTAGAGTATTGAGGAAGAACTGAAGAGTTTTAAAACGCGATGAGTTCTAAGCGAGCTTCTGTGTCTGTTATGCATTTTTTATGGGTGATGGCCATCATCGACCTTTGTTTTGCTATAACTTGCCCTCCAGATTTCGGAGGTCGCTGTATTTGCGGAAAAGCAAACTATAATGGCAGACAGAGATATTTGGTAAATTGTACCAACACTCAATTCAATGATGCTGCTATGCTTGAAAAGTTACCCATTCAAACAGAAGTTGTCATTTTCACAGGTCAGTTTATTTGCAGTTTACATCACTAAACATAACTCAGTGAAGTGTTGTTTTACTTCTGATTGTTTTTTCCCCTAGGAAACAATGTCACTAGTATGCCTTGGAATGTATTTGGGAAAATGAATGACTACCCATATCTTGAAGTAATTGATATGACCAATAATAACATACAAGAAATCAAGGGAAAAACTTACCACCATGTCCGAAATGTGAAAACTCTGATTTTGAATCACAATCAGCTAAATATTACAGGAGACAAGACACACCCTAGAATCTTCTCAAATTTTGTGAATTTGGAATCTCTCCATTTGACTAATGCCTTTTCAGAGAGTGTTGATTCAAAGGAATACCTTGTTGCGCTTGAACAAATATTTGTGGGCAGTAACTTGACAAAACTATCCAAACTTCATTTAGAACAAAATGAAATTTGGTCTTTTAAAAACCCAAATATCTTTTGCAGTCTCAGTCATCTAATGGATCTGCAGCTTGGAGATAATAACATTTCTGACATCAGCTTTAATTTTAATTGTATAGAAAACCTTAGGTTTATTGATCTAAGAAATAATAAAATCCACAATTTATCCAACAAAACTCTTGCAAAATTTGAAGAATTACCTAACCAAGGGCTTGGAGTCAAAATAGATTTGATGGTAAATTTTTACAGTGCTACTGTTGTTCACAGGACTTGATTATTATTTTTATTTTTTTTCCTATTAAAGGGTAACCCTTTTATATGTGACTGCCAAATCGCCGACCTCCTAAATTGGCTCCGTATTACTAAGATTGATGTTCTTGAAAAAGAATCTTACATGTAAACATTTCATATAGATAGGAGTTTAGAACTTATAAACTGATTAATACTTTTTCTTATATGGCAAGATGCTATGATGGGTTTCCTGCATCTAACACCAATCAGCACTTGTACAATGTACACCAAATTCAGTGTGCTTCTGCCGCCAAACAGGTGCGAACATATATATCTGCCAGCAGCACATATCCTTATGTCCCCTAATAACTATTAAACAAGTAACTAATCTTAACTTTTATCAACTAACTTAACTATTTTTCAATTTCTAGGAATACCAAGGAACAACAGTTCTTTTGGGAATACTTTTATTCCTTATGGCTTCCTTGATTTTAATCATTGGGTACATGAATTTTACGAATGTCCGTGCTGGAACCGTTGTTTTATGGGAGAAGGTTCTTCGCAGGGGTCAGTACACCCACATCCTTAGCAAACCAGAAGAGCAGGAAGTTCACGTTTAGCTCTTGCCTAATGATTCCGTTCATACTTCCGTCCTTTTTTTAATATTCCGACCATTTGCTTATTGCATTATTGAATTCAACGTTATCAGTTTTAAGAGGCATTTTTTTAACGAAAGACTTTGAAATCCCTTTGTTGCATTTTAAAGGTCCGCTTTTTGTCATGATTTCATTCAAATCACTCATGCAAGATAAAGATAATAGCTTTGAGTTACACAAAACGTCCGCTGGGGAAAGGCATGAAAAAATGTTCAAAGCTGATGCCATATTCTTTACTGTTATAAGTGATACTGTGCCTTATTCAAAATTTTAATACGGTTCGAATTTAATAGTTGAATTGGTGTTTCGTTCCAGTACTCCAATATCCAACTCTATGATGCTTGCATTGTTTTTGTTCACCAAAAGGACAAAAATTAATAAGTTGTCATAATACCCTGCGCAATTAAAATATTGTATTCCAATTGTATTCCCTTTTTCATGAAATACATTTTCTGCTTTGTAATAAATTGATTCACTTAAGATGCTTTCCTTTAAGAAGCGTGGGAAAACCTTCTTAGAACAAATTACGACAGAGCGGGCATGTTGAATTATTACTAGTGCTAAACCATTTGTAGAGGCAATCCGCGTGGAATTTTTTTCGACATGTACGGCAACTCAACTTTGGCAACTGATAATTGGAACCGTGCAGGACATAATAGCAAATATAGCATTCTTCAATACCTTCGAATCTCTTATCAACATTTCTTTTCCATAAAGTGAGGCCATCCAAAATTGATCCATTCTAAAATAATAAATATTTAAAAAAGAAGTTGTAGTAAAAATAACAGTACTCAGTATTTTAATCAGAAGAGCAACATTGTGGAAAAAAGACGAAATAAATTTTCAAAAACCTGTTGCATTAAAAACGTCTGTAACTGCAATATCCAACTTCGCCATTGATTAGAGGTGACGCCAACCTTTCTTCCGGTCTCAACTACAATGTTCCCCAGCGGATAATTAGCAGGCAGTCGCATTATTAGCTCCATGGAACCTTCTTCATTGAGTTTGTACGTGGCGATGACTTCTCTAGCTGTGGGTCGCACACGAACCGTCATGTTATCCCAAGTCTTTGTACAAAATTGCAAGTCTAGAGCGCACAAGGCTGGGCTTACACACCTTTTGAAACAAAATAAATATTAATACAAAGGCTGCTCAATTAAAAAGTTAAAGTAGCGGACATTAAAAGATCTTACCGTGATGTGAATTTTTCGACTAGACTGGCTGTTCGTTTATCGGCATTGTTACACCATCTTCTGACAACCGCTGGTAGATATCTTAGAGCTGAAGAATAAACCATTGTGGCCATATTTTGAATAACCTTTTCTGTTAGAGTAACATCTGGTCCAGAATTCATTTCTAAATCGACCTGCTGAGGAAAACTAGCGTGCGGAATAATGCAAAATAACATGTCCATCAGCTTCCCGATAAGCTTCGAGTTGCTCAAATAAGCTAAAAACAATTACTTGTGTTAACAGAGAGGCCATCAAAATAACATACTAAAACGTTAACTTACACGCGTACTGATACCGCAACTCGGAACCGGTACATCCACAAAGGCGAAGAATTAAATCCCAATTCAATAAGTATCCCAAAAGCTGAGTACATTCACCACTGTAGGGCTCAACTATATGCAAATCTCCACATCGAATTTCTTCAAGAACTCCCAGATTTGTTTTCCCTAATGGATATAGCAGTGCCTGAGGAGGGGGACGTTCTGTTATTTCCTGGTCGCCTTCTACTTCTTCTTTAGATTTAACAGCTTCTGAGGAGGAAATATCGGGAAGTAATCTTTCCAAAACAAAATGAAAATTAGATTAACGAATTCCTTAAGAAATAAATTTAAAATACTTGATAATTAATTCGTGGGCCGCAAACTGAATGGCTGAGTGCTTGGCTAACAGAAGGGGTGACAATTCCTCCACAGTTGTTTGAATATGTTTGATAGGAATACGACAAACAGCCAACGCCAATGTTTCCATCAAATAGGAAGATGATATATGAAGCAGGGTACTGCATCGCGAGAGTTGAAAAAAAAGTGGCAAAACGGCATTATATGCTGCATCGGAAAATACATCGTTCCACTCGAAAACTAAATTTGGCGGAAAACTGGGACACAGATCTTCTTTGTTCCGTTCGACTTCCGCAATTATAGTGCTGCAATTCTGAATTAGGCGACAGAGAGCGACAGTGAATGACAGCAAAATTGGATTGGTATTTTGGTTGGAAGGCCCGCCAGTCCAGCTCTCTTCAAGTGTGGTACACCATGACGTCATCGAACACAAGATGAAATCCCACAAAGAATGAGACAGACTTTTGGGGTAAAATTCAACAATAGTAGACAATAGACGTATGATTTCAATCACAGTCCATACAGCTTCAGCAGAAGTTTCTGTTTGTTGTTCCACTTTCAAGTCACGACCGAAAAGAAAACAGTCGTTGTATTTCAATTGCCACGATTGCAGTATTTTTACCAACTCGGCAACTGCAGTCATCGTATCCTCATTAGCATTCGCTTTCAACTGGTCCAATACATAGCGAACTGAAGTTAAAAGTTGAAACGACTCAGCCCAGCTATCAGCGGGAACCGAGAACAATTTAGCCATTTGCGTGCGCACAATTTTGTCGAGTTTTACGTCACTAATCTTAGGAAGCATCATTATGGTCTCTTCCGTAACTTCGTCTTCTTCCGATATCTGTTGACAACTTTTCTTAAGCTTCCTGGCGGCAAAAAACCAAATCCAACGGCGCTGACGAGAGTTTAGAACTACCTTTTTAAATACATCTGTTTGTTCTGAAGGGGAACAACTGGACAACAAAACATTCGCGTTGCTTTCCAACACCTCATTCATTTTTTCAACATCTTTCAGTGCAGAATCCTAAGAATGGAACAAATTACTTAAACTTTCATGTAAGTTCAATTGACTAAAAAATAATACCTTCAGGCGCTTTTTATTAACTTCCAATAAAACGTCCGCGACGGCAGTCGCGTAAAAAATATAGGGTAAAAACTCAGTTCTATCTTGTTCAAACATGGAGTTACGAATTGCGACGGAAGAAACGACAAATGCTGCTTTCAATAGGCCACACCAATTTTTTAGCTGAACGGGTCGGAATTTGCTTGCAATTGGAATAGGTTGACAATAATTGCCACTCATAATTTCTTTTGCCAATAGATCACAGGAACTAGTGTCGTTCATCCAGCTTTTCCAATCATTGTCAGTAGGCAGAATCTGGCGTATGAGCAAGTTAGATGATTTTGGTTCCTTTTGTTGTAGGTTTAACTCCAAAACGTGCTGGAAAACTTCAATCAAGTTTTCCGCAACACGACTTTCCGATATCGTGAATAACTGTTGTTTGATAACGGCGATAGCGGATTCGCATCTAGGATGGGCGTCGTAACTAGCTCCATGCGTCCAAGTTTCCTGAAGGATACTGAAAGATTCTATTTGTATCCGAGTGGATGAGCACAAGACTTCGACCAAGGTGTCTAGCCATTTACTCGACGGCTCCAAGAAGAGGTTCCAATCAGAGGAAGGTTTCAAAATATTTGAAAGCATTTTAATATAAACAGCAATGGAATCGTCATCCAAGTGTTCTGCATTTAGATTTAAAATTAATGCATTCATGATATCACTTATGTGCTGCTTCGGTAGCAAAGGTTCTGAACGAAAAAAAAAAGAATCAGTCAAAATATTTGTTGAATTCGTATGTGTTCACCAACCTTGGCTTGGAAGTTTTCTAGCACTTATGGCTGCCCGGAGTAAGCGCCATGAAACTGCGCTGTCCTCGCCCTCACTGACAAGTGAACTAACACACCTCGCTGTGGATACGAGCAAATCTCCTATGTGTGGTCTTTGTAGCCATTCGACAACCACCTGTTTATTCGACATATCAGGGTTTTCGAGTGCTGTGTAGGCCAATGCCATGCACGTTAGATGGTCGACACTAAGTTCTTCTAGAACCCTAAGTCTTGACATATTTAAGAATTGACATTTCAATGTATATATAATATAAAAATATGAAACTATTGCATTTTCTTACCTTAAATCAGAATCGACAACTTCCAGAACCGTAAAAAACAACAAAGAGGTGTTTTCATCTCGAAATTTTTGTAGCATTCCTCGGATTAAATTCAATATGTTTTCTATTTTAATGACGGATCTGGCAACTAAAAACCCGCGCAAAATATCCTCACAACGCATTAGAGAAGTCAAGAGCCGTAGGCAAGTCTCGCAATCATTTTTCTCACAACACTGTAAAGCATCTTTACAGACAAGAATGCTCGTTTTCACAACCTTTTCGCGAAATACAACTGGCATTTCTGATGAACGTGCTAATGATTCCTCGCTCCTTATTTCTTCTTTCACAACTGCATCAGCAAAGCGAATACGGACAGAGCGCTTTGCTAGTTTTGAACGGTTGTCAAATTTCGAATGGGCGTCCATTAATACTAAGATAAACAATGATACGTATTCGACGACTGAAGAATCCGGATGCGGTGGTTGAGCAATCAATCCAAAAAGAAAACGTTCTAATAAATCCCAGAATATTGTTGCCATCTTCTCATCAGTTGTAAACAAACAGTTAAACATAACTGTCATTTGGCGCACTATAGCAGAAACGACCAAGTTGCTGCATCGGGATTTGATTAACGAATCAAGTGAAGGTATTACCTGCAAAATAGAAAAACAAATTTATAAATAATTCTTTGCGATAATAGTTTTCAATATAGTACAGTGGTTTGAAGTAGCTCACTGACGTGAGTATAGTCTTGTGTCACTTTAATGATATAATCCAATATCTGGAAAAGCGCTTTCGAAAGAGCTGAAGCTTCTGAAGAGCTGTTGGAAACGCTGCGGCTTAAGAGTCCCTGAAATATTGCCTCAATCTCTTGTCGATCAAGTTCTCTTTTTTTCTCTTCATTTTCTTGATAATCTCTGAGGAGTCGCACAAACGATATTATTAGTGGACCAATTTTGTTGGCGTTTCCTGAACAAGCACAACGAAGCAGGTCCAAAAATTTGGGGGTTATACGAGTAGGCAGATTGACAAAATTGGACGCGTTTTCAACCGTCACCAGTAGTTTTAAAATAGTCTCCCATAGTGCTAGTTGAGATGCCGACTCCGAGTCCTCCAAAAAGCTAAATACTGACGACAATATTTTTTGGCAGTTCTCTATAAATATTTGTCAATTAAGAGAGGAGAAATTAAATTAGATTATTTTATTCAAGAAAATGTACAAACTTGCTGAAGATTTTTAATACCTTGTGCTACTTGGGGTAAATGATGGACCAAACTATATACCATGCCAAACCAAGCTTGTTTGATTGGCAAGCTTCTGTTTTTCTCAACAACTTTGTAAAGTTTTGTGCACTTCCACATTTCAATGTGTCGTTGAAGACATTTTTCAACCTCCAATATATTGGGTTTGATTTGTTGAAGCAAGAGAGAGTAGCCTGTGATTCCTCCAATTATAATTCTTTCTTTCTGTTCATCTGAAAGGGTATCTTCTTTGAAGAGAGAATCCCAGATATAATCCATTATTTCATTGTGGCAAAATGCTATAGCATCAGAAAATTTATCTCCAGGGAAACAAGTTTTAAGAGAATGCGCAGCTACAAAAGCTGCAGGGGCATAAGTATCACTTTGAGAAGTGAACCAGGCACCCATCATTTCTTTCAAATAAGGGGCCAAATTTCTCCCCAGTTGACTTGTCAACTGTAAATGAGATTTGTGAAGATATTCCCTCACTCTACGATCTCCATCAACTGCAAGACGTGAGAATATTCTGGGCCAGAATGGCAGAATAGTTTTTAGAGTTTCAAGGGAATTTTCCTCACACAGTTCAGCAAATTCTTGCAAGGCCTTAATTTTTGTTGTAGAGTCTCGTTTACCCATTTTCCGTAGGCTAATTCGGAAATCAACTGGTATGCTAAGATCACTAGATCCATCATCTATCAAGGAATTAATTCCAACAACAGGGACATATGATCCTTCTGGTAAACCACCAAACCCAACAAACTCGGTGACATGTCCTAAGAGCTCTGCACTTCTCCCAGAGCTTGAGGGCTAAAAAAATTTAAAAAAAAAAACCATTCATGTCTACACTTTTATAATACATAAATTATTACTAACTTATACCTTTGTGTTCCCTTTGGTTCTAGGTCCTTTTTTATCCTTTCCACCCATTACGCTGATGTTAAGTCACAATTTGAACGTTAATTTTTCTTCTCTAGACTTGAAAGATAAGGTCTCAAATTGTGGTTGCTTTATGAATAAAGCAAGACAATTTCTGTAGGAGAAACTCGACAACGTGACACAAAAATACGCAAACGCAATCTTTATTGAAGGAGAAATTTTCGTCTGCTGGGGAGTTGCTAAGGCAACGAAATAACGAAAGAGCGAAAGGTAGTAAACTGTGTTTGACGTAAGAATTGAGGTAGCACTTGTCGAGGTGGAGATCTGTGAATAAACTTTTGCAAATCTGGTGTTAAACTGTTTGCAAGCCATAGACTTCAAACATGGAGGATCCTAACACCCAACCCGAGGAGGTGCGTATTAATATCAAGTTTTCGTTTCGCATTTATTAAGTAAATATTTTTTTACTATTCCATGTGCATCGAAATGACCTCGTAATGGGCTATTCAATTTTTTAGAGTCAGTTTGTCGTCGATGAAGTGAGGTAAAGAAAAATTTTCTTTCCAGTTTTTCTTAATATTAAGGGGGTAGTTTGTGCAATACAAAATTTGATCGGAAGGAGAACAGAGATGAAGGAGAATGAGGTCAAATAAGGCCCACAACTGGATTGTTAAAATAACAAAACAATCTATCCCAGAATTTATTTGTTGATGAGTATAATGAAATGGCAATCAAACAACATCATATAAATGAATACAAACAAATAAATGAATATAACCATTGCCCTTGCTCCACCAAATCGTCTTGACCAAGTTATACCAACTTGCTTCTGTTATTGAACTTTTTAGTGCCGCAATCAAAGAAGCTATTGAATCTGTCATTGGAGGGAACACCTACTTACATAACAAAGTCAACCAATGGTCATCTTCCATAATGGATGCTTGCTTGCAGTCTTTGGTCAAATTGCAAAAACCCTTCAAATATATTGGTAATTGGTTCAGAATAATCTAATTAACCCTTGTAATATTACATTTTGCTTTTGTTACTAAATAAAGAGTTTGAGAAACAATTTCCTTTATTTTGAAGTATTGTGTTGTGGAAAAAAAAACGACTTATTCAGATAACTAATTTTTTTAGTGACATGCGTTGTTGTTCAAAAGAATGGAGCTGGCGTCCACACAAGTAGCTCGTGTTTTTGGGATAACTCTACTGATGGAAGCTGCACGGTACGCTGGGAAAACAAGACTATGTATTGCATTGTATCTGTATTTGGTTTAGCAATTTAGCCATCATGTGATTTTTATGGTGTCAAATCAATTGCAAAATGCGCCTGTACCTACTATTATTTTTGCTTTGTCAAATGGAGAAAACTCCAAACTGAAAAAAAAAATTGTAATAAAAACTTGACATTATGGAATGAATCTTAATTATTTTCCGTGTACGTCATGCATCAACTACAAAAACGTTCGGAAAAAAATCATAACTTCATGCTTCAACTAAAAGGATTTAAGTGCCGTCAAGTAACAAAGATTATCTTTAAGCTGTATTCACACTGGAGGGTTTTTGTCGAAAGCTGTCGAAAGGAAACTTGAAAGCCCATAGAAAACAACGATTTTAGTAGGGGGTTAAAGTTTCTTTTCGACAGCTTTCGACAAAAACCCTCCAGTGTGAATACAGCTTTACATCTACAACCATTAAGTATTTTTAAACCAGTATCCCGAAAAACTTGAATCTCAAAAATCTAAGTAAAGCTAAGGGGGTGCAAAATGATCAGTCTGAATCCTAATTATGAGGTTTCAAGGATTTATATACACAACTTATCATTTTGTGTATTAACTGAAATCGAAGGTTCATTTCAGAGGGAAGACCTCTCCTTACCTCTTTTGGACGGAGCTTTCACCTAGCTTTTTCGGTACGACAGGTACACTATGAATGTAAAAATCTGTCATTGAAGGTAATTGAACTAAAACCAAATAGCCTCCTTGATTCATGAAAAATGTTTATCTGAGTTAAATTCTGAATTTTCCCTTCTCACTTTAGTTACAATGAATGTGCTTTGTTCAAATGGCGCACTGTGATTTGTTTACTTTATCTAAATAGACAAGAACTACAAAGAACAAACAGTTGGACAAAAATATATACAGAGACACGCACACACAGTACAAAATTCTAATAAGAAATAGACGCGCGAGTAGAGAATGTTGCTGCGTGAAAAGTTCTATTTCGCAATTTATTCATATGCATACTGTATGCCAGTTAGTCGATCAAAGGCTCCGGGGCTGTGATTCTTCCAATAAACAAAAGAATTCCGCTATGGTAATCCCATAGGAAAAATATGAAAGGATGATCAACTTCAAAGTACTTTTCCCCGAAAGCTCCCAACCGATTTAACCCGGACGTGGTAGCTTCAGCAATTCCGTCTTCGTTAACTTCTAAAAATGTCCTGCATTGTGAGAAAATCAAGAGTATCTTAAATCAGCGGTCCATTTGATCTTTGCTAACATTTATTCTCTTGTCTTAAAATTTTTTAGAAATTAACTAGTTATAAAATATACAAGCATAGGGGCTGTCCATAAAGGACGTCCGACTATTGTGGGGGGGGGAGAGGGGGTTTAAGAAACTGTGACACGCCATGTATAAGGTATAGCAAAATGCAGGAAAAGAGGGGGGAGGGGGTAAAAAAATTCCCGAAAATATCGGACGTCCTTTATGGACGGCCCCATAACAATAAATCGAGCTATAAATAGAATTATGTAAAAATTGACAATATGAAGAATGATTATCAGTTATAATATATAATTAATTTGTTTTGTGAAATTACTTGTGAAAGACGCGATTAAGGTGGAGTTTTTCACTGGAAATTCCACTTAAATCTGCTCTCTCACTGTCAAATACGTCGCTAATTCCCAAAGCGGCAAAAGTTTTCGTCAATTCAGTCGCTTGTTGTTCCAATCTAAACCTCGGGAGTCGGATGTTGACAGTTTCATCCTAATTATTTATATTTAAAATGGTCAACTGTTTTTTCTTGTTTCTTTAAATATTGTTTCTGTCGTTAGATTTACCGAGGAACGTTAGGTTAAGGGGGGTACACTTCTCACCTTGAGTGTTGAGAAAAGAGCTTTAATGTTATCAGAGGTCATATTAGCCTCAAGCTTTGTAATTCCTCGATCGACGTCATCCGGAAGAATTATAAAGAAAGAAACTCTTCGAGAAGAAAACGGCAGTTCAGCAATTCTGCATTCTAAATCAGAACTGTAACCCACTGGAATTTTAAAGCGGCCGACCATCATTGGAATTTCGAACCTGAAAATGCATTTTACCATTTTACATTCTGTTAAAAGGTCAAATATCACATCATTCACATTTTCCCTCTTTCAATGTATCAATGCTGATTTCCACATAATTTGTGATTGTTCATGTACGGTATGTATATCATTATTATCATATATATAAATCTAAGAAGAGTTAACTGATGAAAGAAAAAAAAACCTTTTTTTCGACGTGGTATAGAAAAGGCCCTTGTCAAAAGTTGAGGCCCGATCGAACCGAAACAGCCAGTGGGATCGGAAAGCGAGTCCATTTGCAAGGATGATTCCTAGAATGTTACCGAGTTAAAAATTATAATTTTAGGTTGTTCCTGGTAGATACTGTATATACTGAAAATTGGGAAATAATCTTGGCTAAGGACCGGATGAAACAACGGGCTATGGTCATTTTTAGTGAACAAAAGTATATTTTACCTTCCGGATCAACGGATGCTGGGGCTGTAGATTTATGGAATAAATGCGAAATTTTCTGTCTAGTGAAATTTTTTGCCAAAAAATTGTCCACAGCTAGCTGTGGATGTCGTACAGAATCCATCGGCTGTATTCGAACGTAATAAAATTCTTCCAAAGCTCGCTTGTATTTTTCAGAGATGTAGGTGCCTTCTTGTTGAAATATGCCGTTCATCGCAACAAGAATCTCAGCGTAATATGGATCAGCTAATTTGCTTAAAACAGTCTTATATGAATCGTGAACATCACTAAAGCTAAAATTGTTCAAGTGCAACGCCGAACGAAGCTCCAGCGAAGTACTGGATCCTGCTCCGGCCCCGAGAAAAATCATTGAAAGGGCTGTTGATACGCAATATGGGGAAAATAATAAGTTGCCAATCTCTCCCTCGCCATTGGATGGACTTTGCTCCGCTAGAGCTGAGTATAAATCTAGCGAAAAGGCGAAATGAGAGCGCGAGAACCGTTGAAGATCCACTACTCCACCACTGCCCGTAACAGAGTTGACCGCCTGATGCATCACTGGTCCAGCCCACGCCCCTGTGGTAGTCAGAAAAAAAAAGAGGAACGACCAGGATGGACACGGTAAGTCCCAACGTTGATGGTGCGGTTTAAACTCTGGTTTCAGCATGCACAGCAACGTCTTCCACGTCAGTTGTTCCATGACTGACATCTAAAGATTATAATTAATAGATCAATTTTAAGGTCAGTATTTAAAACTACGGGTATCGTGAAACATTGAATGTATCACACTAATTTTACTAAGCTTCAAAAACAAAAGCAGTAGGTAAAAATCAAAATAGTTTTCCACAAAGTCATAAACCGAGTAGGGTAAAACATGTAAGTTGTAACCTTCTGCAAGGAATAGGAAAGTTTATAATTAGTTGCCAAAAAATACATACAGGCAACTCTCTTTTGTTTACACGAACCTCCTAGCTGACATACTGTATGGATCCTAGAACTTTGAGGTACTAAAACCGAGAAAACTTATTGATGCACTGCTACTGATTAGGATCATTTGATGCGAAACTGTTTTCACTTGCTAATAAAAGCACCACGACGTAATATTAACGATAAATACAATATGCATACTATATAGACCGTAGTATATGTAACTAAAAATCAGACTTTGTTTGAAAGTTAAAGAAGGAGACTACGGATATCTACTGTGTCACATGTTACGTAACCACATACCCGTGTAGGTATAGAATTATGGGTACTTTTGGTGGCCAAATGAAAAAAATTTTAACGGCTTGAAAGTGCCCAAATGGGCAAACACCAAAATTAAAATAGAGCGCATTAAAAGTGTAAATGCTATTTTTGATTTTCCCGTTCATGCTAAACGAACTTGCCTTTTTTAAAATGACTCATATCCATTCCCTTTCCCAACACGAGAAAAATCCTGCAATCGTGAATCGTGAAGGATAGTATCACATATTTCCTAAATAACTGCCGGAGTGAATAGAACTCTTCGACGACTTTCCTTTCTGTTTTTGTATGTTGATTCAAAGGAATTGTGCTAAAAAGGCTTCTTCAGTGAATATTGCAGTGCAAGAGAGGAAACTCCAGATAAGCGGACTGTTAAAATAAGGCGACATGAACGGTTGAAAGGCGGGGTGAACGGTTTGAAATATTCCTGTTAATGATAATTTTGGTACGTCCCATGATTTGTAATCCAATTATATTATATATTATAATTATCGTCACTTTTATATTTCTCACGTGGTGGGGAAAATTAGAAACCAACCCACCAGTCATTCGTTAAGATAATTGAGACAAACTGAGAAATTAGTAATGAGATAAACTTGTCGAATGATTGATCATAATCAAGGGTATGCATCTCACCCGAAAAAAAACATAAAAAACTCAATACCAAGATTCGTAACCTGGATAAAACCAGGTTTTAATAATTACATGCGTTACGCATTTTCACTTAATTTTTCACGTTAATTTCAACAAAGTGAAATAGGGGAGAAAAAAGGCGAATAGCGCAGTTGAGAATAAAGAGTAGTGCTCTGCTAAGTCAGCTTGATGATGCGTAAATTGGAATCATCAGCAGTCGAGTGGCTGACCTCAAACGAAGCGAAGCTTTCGGCCTGGCTATATAAGGGCTTCTAGTACTAGTTGCCGCCTCTGACGACTTACGGTGCCACGCCGTCTGCGCCAACTCGCCGGGAGTGGGATACCGCTTTTCATTCAAAGCTCCAGGCCACAAACTCACTAGAGCAACAGCTTCCGTGTGCTTCGGTATTAAGGTAGCTTAGCTATTGCTTTGGAACACTTATTTTCTCTACAACTTTCTTTTCCCTTTACTCCTTCCTGTTGTCGTTGGCATACGAAATGGCCCAAATTGGTACTTCGGGTAACATAATTCCTTCGGGCTGTGTTTCATTCAATGAAACATACTTAAATGGATACTTACTTAAAATAGAAGTATTAAATGAGTCTCTCGGTTAATTTCGTTGACGGTTGTTTCCTGAGTCCCGACTCAATGGAAACTTTAGATTAATTAAATGGTATTCGTCAGGATGCGTTCAATAGTAATAAGATTTAAAACATATATATATTGAAGTGTTTAACATATTTGTTCGTATTGCCTTGGTATTATTTCAGATCTAGATCGTAGTTAGTGCTGTTATTCGTACTTACTAAAAAATATGAAAATCCAATACGCTAATATACAATGCAAATATGAAAATGTTGAACTAACCGGTACATCAGAGCACCAAGTAAGATGTGCTATGGCTCCCGAGGAATCGACAGCACTGCAGATTCACTTTTATTCCACACGGCAAAGTTCAGCAGGCCTATTAAATATTTTAGTTGTTTCGAAATAACGACGAACCACACACAAGAGAAACTAAAGTTTCTGGTTGAATTTTTAAAGGGAATGTCAAAGCTAAACCAAGTGATGATAATGAATCTATGGCTTCTTTGTCAGCCGGAATGATCCCGATGACACCCTGTCATCAAATTAGAAACCTATTAAGAGAAGCGTTTAACAACAATCGTGTTACGAATCACTTTGCGAGCAATTCACCTTCCAAAACGCAAAAACGCATCCACTAGCACTTAAGTCACGCAACTTGCAAACTTGCGTCAAACCACTGACCTGAAAGGGAGAGTGCAAAACCAAAATAGTTTTTTCCCCTAGAGAATACTAAACGATTAACACGAATATAGTGTATATCGACGGGCGAGCTGTACGCGGCGAGAAAAAAACGAATCGGTCGCGACCGATTGTGGTGAGGATGTGCATACAGTGGAGTCGGACGAGAAAAAGGTAAGGTACAATGGCCGTTGGCACAGTTTTAAGGCTATATACTGCCCAGCTCGGTAGCTGCTTCACTGTTTGCTGGAGCCGCACATACTATCTCCTCTTTTTCCTCCCCGTTCCTCTTCCCACCATCATCTCAAGTCCATCCAGGATGGGTCGGTGACCACCAATCACTGTTGGACCTCCTACATGTGGTGCCACCGCGGTCGCTTAGTACGTTTCTTCAGTGAGGCATCTCCCTCCATCCCCAGGCACTTCACCTTACGGCTGGCGGGCTGGGTCAGGTAAGCCCCATGGCCATCACCGCCCAAGTAGTTGAATCTCGCTAAATGCACGTCCTCACCCTTTCATCTTACTTAAAAGGACTTTTTTTTTTTACCTTTCCGCGTTCTTTTCCTTTTCTCACACATTTCCAATCGCCTTTAATTTCCACCCAGAGTTTGTGTGTTTATTCTAATAAATGGAGCTGTTAGTCTAAGTGATTTCCTTTCTACTTAACATTAACATGGCATATTTCGTATGTCGATTCAATCCACATAATTTTAATTTGTTTAAAAATAAATAACCCGCATCAGATCAAACCGACTTCAAAACGGATCTCAAAACTCTTGGTTTCTTCATTCTCCAAACAATTTAAAATATATTAGTTGACGATTACAACACATAACAAGGCAGTGTTGTAATAGTATTTTAAAAACTCACAGACGAAAGCTTACTCTGAACTGGCCAAGAAACCGACAACAGCGGGGTTTAAAGAAAATTAAACCGCCCTTCCCCTTCAGGGCCGGAAGACAACGGAGCCCTACAGATATCGACGAGCTGGAAAAAAATTGTCGGAGCTCAGAACGGTACATGATTACTGTTTCACAATAACTACCATTATAAATTGCTTCATGGCAAGTCCTTCAGAAGAAAAGTGAAGGAGTATCTCGATCGCTAGATCTCCTTCCGCTCGAACATGGTGGATCCGTGACTCATGAGAAAGGGAGACAATAGCAGGATGTTTACATACGACGTGTGAAGTACGTGCCCTCTTGAAACTTAAGAGTCTGTTCAGACCCAAATTATTTTTAACAATTTTATTTTACAATAAGAAATGTGGTCGGGATAAGGGTAAGTTACCATCTTTCCATTCTATAGGGTAGAAAAGTATTTATAGAGTTAAGATTGCTTAGATATTCATAATATAAAACAAAATCATATCCGTATAACCAGAGATTTATATACACTAAAACTCTTTTCCGCAAGATAAGATTTCGAAATAAAATTTAATAGTCGTGAAACGACGTTGAGTAGTCAGCTAGTCGATGACTTGCTATGGCGTTATTTGCCGTGGGCGTTATTTGGGGAAAACACGCTGTTGGATTACTATCTTACTTTGTTTCTCTTCGTAAAATGCACATAGAATTCAGAAACAGAACAATTTCGCAAAACTCCACGATAATTATAGGTAATATCTTTCCTTACAAGGTAAAAGATTTCTTTACGACTTAATTCACGGCACTGTCCGTAGTAAATTTATAAAGAACGTTTATTTCAAATTCGTAAAGCCCGAATTCAACTACTGATGTAACTATATATATATGTATTAAGTTATTCAGCATCATGAATTCGGTTAAACAACGTCATATATAGCAAGAAAGAATTTCAAGCTTCTTTGAATACTTTGGCACATTTATCAGTAAAGTGCATTCTTACCTTCTCTAAAAATATTTCTAGAAATTTCTAAGAGATTTTTCTTACATTGAACAGAACCCATTCATTCAGCTTAACAATGGGTTTCGTTTTATTTGGAAAATAGTATGTACGGTATGTCCAACATTTCCCTTTGAACTTGCGCAAGTGGCTTTCCGAACAAATCTGCAATGCATACAATTTTATCCGTCCCAGATCGCTTTTCAGTTTTTTTTACATAAAAAACAACACTGTTATAAAAATGGCGATCGTGTTTATCCTTTTAGATAACTGTAATAATTGATTATTTTTTATTTCAAAGAATAAAACACAGGCGCTTGACCCGGACTACACCAAATCTTCATCGATATTCAATAGCCCATACCCGGATGTGCAGAAGGAAGGGTTCCTTTATCTATAGAATGCGTTTATTTGTCTCTGCACTCTTACCTTTTCTTGGAGTGTGCACAGGCCCGAGCTTATCGATGGTGGCCTATACATTTTCCCAAAGGAAGTTTATAATACTATCGCTGATTATTCAGCGCTCATCTCTTTCCGTGCTAAGTGCCAACACGAAAACAGCAAACGGAATAAACCTTGGTAAAAGAAAGATTCATCTGATAGAAAGAAGATGTAAAGCTTGAAAGACGGAGGAACGGGACGTAAAATGAAGAGAAGAAAAAAAAGGAAAAAAAAAGAAACAAAACAAACAGATGAGAGTTAGGGAATTTGAAGTCAAAGGAAACCGCTTTGCAAGATCAGATAGCCGAAGCGATACCGTGAAAGTTTAAAGTGGGTTTGAACGTTTAACGTTCTCCTTAGGCCAAGACGGCAGATCACCATAGACATCATGATGGTTTCAAGTTTTAAACATTTCAGCGCCGCTAGTGGATGTACTGTCAGGACCTCACTTTATGTGTGGAGAAATCTGATTAACTTATCAAACAGAAATAAGTCCAGTTTGTTTCTTAGAAAAAAACGATACAAAAGACGTTGAATTCATAATTTGTAAACAAAAATGGAAATCAGAATCTTCTCTGCCCTTCACCCCGAAATCGAGCTTCCAGTTTCCACATGCTAAATATTTCTTAATTAACGTAGATTCGATTAGCAGCTTTAGCATTCATACATTAGATCAGGATGAATGGATATTTAGGGGAGGGGCGAGTATTTGTAATACATTCAAGGAAGGAAAAAGCATCGTTGCTACGATGTGTTACGATACATCAGCTTGATTGGACCATCAGTCTCTTCCGTGTCTTGGCTGTGAAGCGGATCTTCAGTGCTTACATGTCTTGTCTTACATCGATCATGGCCATCTACTGCGCCTTTTCACATCCCTACTCTAGTAATAAAGCGGTGAGCAGTAATATTCTTAAATTCGGTCGACCGATAGGATCCCTCCCCCTTCCTCCACAAACACTTAAAACGAAGAACCTTGCAACATTTTATTTCGTGGTAAGACTTGCCAGAAAGCTTTCATAAAAGAGTCTTTGTTTCTGATCATGAAGCCTCATATCTATCAGGATTTCTGGGCGCACCCCCAAAAAGTCTAGCTTTGGCCTTTATTCAAGGGAATTACCATTTAAGGCTTCCGATATGCCACAAAGATATACCGCGAAGCTCCCATGAGATTTAACCCTAAAACAAGGAAACGCTGATTTTAAATACGCTTTTTGCAACCCAGTTAGTTTTATAAGCTGAAGTTATAAAGACTTTTGACTTCTGGACCCACCTATGTATCCCGTGCCAATTGTAGAGTGGAATTGATGGGGTCCTCTTAGCGAGATTTGTGCGAATGAAGAAACCCAAGGTGTGGTCAACGCACGAACCGAGCTCAGCACCAACAGCTGCAGATTTATTAACCCCGGAGCTAGTGTGATTGGTCAATGTCGAACTAAGTTGCCTGCATGATATTGGTTTCTAACTGTGCGGGGCTTGAAAAATCTATCAGATGGGTTTGTATGGGGCTTTCAAGGGAGTGTTCACGAGTAGCACCTGCACTGCCCTGCCAGTGAGATCTCTTAAAACCGATGGTCAAACACATGTGGGCGATGAACCTTTGTCTTCGAAACACATCAGGTTTCGACGTCAGACGTCCGTTTACCACATCGAAATGCACGACATTGCAGGTGTGCTGAAGCGAATTCCAACGCTACTAGACTATACAAGTTTTTCATGTCGATTCCAGCTAGATGGAATCACTGTCTATTCTTAGCAATCTCATGCGTGCTACATTTGTCGAAAACTTGTATAATTGTTTTCTTCGTTAAATATATAATACAGTTTGTAAGTCACTGAAAGGCACGATCATGTTATCAAATCACCGATGTCGTCGTTTTGTATCTCTAGTTTCGGGTTGCACCGTCTGCTGTTTGATAATTAGTTTGTTCTTCTCTCGCGTAACAGTAGTGGTCGTTTCCGGCCTAGTCTGGCGACCTCGCATACGGTGTAACCCAGTAATTTTCTGATGCAACGCTTGAACAGCCTGGAGACCTAGTAGACTAGGAGTACGACTGCTGCACACACTTGGTGCATGTGCCATCTCGGAAGTGACGGTAACAATGCCCGAGGCATTGTTAGTATTGCCACCTGCACGATGTTTGGGCGTCACACTCAAAAGATCACGAAGCTGTCTTCGTAAGTCACGGTTGTTTTGATATTCGGATTCGTCGTCCAGCTGACTCAATTTTCGATCGCCAATGTCACCGCCACCTCCAACGGTAGGCTCATGATCGAACTGTCTTGGAACTGCACCAGCCTTGTGCTCATAATTGCGCTGGTGGGATGTTGAACGCCTCTCCATCTCTAGTTGGGTGTGCTTCAACGCAGCAGACAACTTCCGCACATAGCGACTTTGATCCTCGAATTGGGCCTTAAATGGACGAATGATTAGCAAGAAAAATATGTAAAAAATTTCACATCAATCATACTTCTAATTCTGCAAACTGCTGTTCCATCTTCCTTGAACCTTCACGTAAATCGATTACTTTTTGAAAATATTTACAAAGAAGAGAGCGTGTTTCGGCGTGTGATAAACTCATCAGCCTACACAAAAGCCCATCATCCGTCTATCAAGTGTTGTACAAATTTCCAACGGTTAATTGTCGACATTGATAAAGAGGAATAGTTTAAAATCTATACTAACCAAGCTTTTCAATTCATAGTGACGACTGCAAATGACTTCATTTTTGTATTCAATTGCCGCATCGACTGCTTCAATTGCCTCGTCCAATTCAAGCATGCGACGTTCCTCAACAAGGTCCAATTCACGCCCCTAAAATCGTAATAACAGTAATAATCTCAGTGTGACCGTTTCCCCAAATTTTTAGGACACAATGCCCTCAATTTAATTTACCCTATGTTGTCTTTCGTCAAGTTCTTGACGCTGCTGAACAAGAGAGTCCCTGGTATGCCTCATTTTACGAATTTCTTTGCGAATGGCCTCTTTGTCAGTAACCATATCGTTTATGTTGAGATTCAGTTCTTGAACTTTCCACTTGAGGGAAGAGTTAGTAGATGTTTGAACAGTCTATAAAAATATTATTGTTGCATGTTCTTTAAAAAATTTCGCTCCCAATGTTTATCCACTTGCATTACTATATGCTCGCATATTGAAGACCATACCTTATCAGTCAATTCCATATCCTTTTTCCGCTTGGCACCCAGCTCTGTGCTCATACTACAACGAGATTTTTCAGTTTCGTTCAGATTTTTTGATTTGTCAAGTGCTATTTCTCTTTTTTCCAGATGACTTTGCCTCTCCTCTAATTCTTCGGAACGCCATGTTATAGCGGTACGTAACTCAACCAAACGTTCTTCTTCTGCGACTAGCCAGCGCCACTTGTGTTGTAACTCGGAATCGCCGGGAGTACCGTCTGATAGAAAAGGTTAAAAAGAAACAGTTTACAGAGTTTACCGAGTGTCTAGGAATTCTGATTTAAATTACCTTTATCACAACAGAGTTCAAGAAAACGCATTTCTGAACTAACTCTCTGTTCCTGAAGTTGACGTTCAAGCTCAACTATACGTTTATGGTCTTTTTCAATTTCTTGTTTCAGCTCTTTTTTCTTTTCATTCTCTTGACGAAGCTGTTCCTTCAAAACAGAATGTTGATCTTTCATGATGGATAAACTTTTTTCCAGTTCACCCACCCTAGAAAATTATGCGATAAATATACTCTCTTTAGTTAGCTGGTACGCTGAAGAGTAAAGAGCTTAAGAGAGCAAATAACGTTGTTTCTCTTACTTTCGTGGAGCACTTGCAGTCAGATCTAACAGCTCGGCCATGTTCTTTAAACAGTGTTCGAAGCGTATAATTTCTGCCCGTTGTTGTCCAATGGCCCGTTCACCATCAGTTACGTTGTCCCCTTCTTCTATCGAACAACAGCTTTCATCATTATTTCCTTCTGATGACTTTGTTTGACGAAATGTATTCTCAAATTCGGACGATTGATCGCGGTTCATGTTTTGCTTTAATCTTCTAAACATTTTTTCACACTGCGTCAACCGCTGCTCGCTCTCTTTACTGCTTTGGACAATTTCTATCTTTTCATCCTGATATGTAAAAAATTATGTAAAACAACAAGAACATATATTGAATCAGAAACTGAAAGAGGAAAATTCATTTATCTAAGCAAACCTTTAATCCTATTGCTCGTTTTAACTCCTCGGTATTTCGGTTTTCTTTTCCGGGCAATTTTCGAGTTTCCGCCGTCTGAAGCTGACGAGATTCAGTCGTTGCTGTGAACTCCTGCATTTTGCCGCATACGTCACCTCCATGCTGAGAGTCACTATTGTCCCCTGTTAGACTTCCTTCGACTGATATTTCCTTTGAATCACCTTGTAAATAATAGAAGCGATCAATTCATCAAATTCAAAATAGGCAAAATAAAAAAAAATTCCCTAAGAAGTTTTAAAATCAACTCACTTAAATGATTAAATGATGCATCATTTCCGGAAGTTGAAGTTTGCGTGATCCCTAATGGAAGTTGAATGTCGACAGTATTTGAGGGTACAAAAATACTAACTCTTCTACCGACTCCCATGAGTTTTGGACTTGGGCTTTCAGTTTTATGAATACTATTTGATCTCTTATGGTTAAGATCAGGGTGATTCACATCAGAAAGATTTGTTGATCCCCATTCTAAGGATGATGGATTATCGTATACTGATTCAATGCTACAGATCAAACGATCAGTGGTTTCTCTAAATTGCTGCCTAAGAATATCAAGTTGCTCCGCAAAGTGTGAGCCCTAAAAAATAAATGAATTTACAGTGAAGAATTAACAAAACGTTATTTCACAATGAAATTCGGGTGTGTCTAAAAGCGTGGACTTCTGGACGGTTAACTAATTATAATTAGCACTTTCTAGTGCTACGATATCTACATAGGATATGAGGTTAAAATTTGTTACTGCACTTCACGCTAACTTTTTAAAAGAAATGTTCTGAAAAACTACCGCTTTAAGACGTCTAAAATTACTTGCATTCAAGAAATTGAAAATGACATCTAAAAATTAGTTCATTATCAAACGTTCCCTGACTTAGCCATTCAAATCCCAGTTTAAGTCGACGTTCTAGTCACACCCATTAAATAATTACATCGGACGATGAATCGACAGAAAATCGATCAAGTCTATTGCTGAGTTCTGAAGAAAGCTCACGGGTTGGCGTAGGCTCTGATACCTCTTCTACAGAAACAAAAAGTTTAATGAAATCCGATATGCTAAATATTTTGATTTAATAAGGTACCAATAACATGTAGAGTTTTCGATTCACTACTGGCTTGGAAATTGCTGGTAACGATGGGTAAATTTGTTGAGTGATTTCCATTAGCATCACTCTGGTTTCTTGCTCGTGGTTTGATAGAAAATAAATCAGGATCGATGCAATTTGCATATTCTTCTTTTAAACAAAGCCAGGATTCGATTTTATTTTTCGTATCGTCTCCTAGTAGTCCTGTAGCGGATAACTCGTTCAGAAGTGATTCAGCATTAGCTACTAATAGTTGCCATTGACTTGCTGCAAATCGCAATCTGTTGGGACACAAATAATATAATACTGATTGATTGGCTATACTAGTAAAAAGTTGGAAGTAAAAATTTTAACCGGAAAACTTCATCTCCATCAACTTGTTCTCCTTCAAGGAATTCTGTTTGACTGTCTCCGATTTCACTACCAGCATTTGGTTGACAAGTCAATGAGGCTCCGTTTAGTTGGAATTTCGGAATTCCAGGCTGTGAAACGTGATCTGGAATACCGTTTGCAAGGAAAGGTCGAGAGTTAATGGCCATCGCCATTAGTGGAATGGTAGTGATCGGTGTGATTCGGACGTTCGCTACCGGGCGGTTGCAAATATTTGCTGCCCTAGTTGCAAATTTCAACGAGTTAAGGGTCTCTTCCAAATGAGACGCCGAAGGAGATAGGCACACGATCATCAAGGTGAACGCATTTCCACCTAATGAATCCTAAAGTATGAGGTTAGAAGACCAGATATTAGATAAGGTCCTTTAACAACTTGCTGACTTCATTGAAACCTTTAAAATGTATGTTAACTTTGAATCCCAATAAGGCACATGGCTAGCTTTTCTTCTAGGATCACCCAATGCAGCAGTGACATTACTTAGTGCAAGAAGGCCAGAGTTGATGGAAAATGGTTCTTGAAATCCTGCTGTTTGTGGATCATCAATTTCATTGCTGGGGACTCCCAGACCAAGCCTTTCAGACCCAGCTAAATCAACAAAATGAAGTTTAGAACATACTTCATACAAGCATCCATCTAAAAGAAGAAAAAAAGTTTATTCAATTTTTGTTTTCTACAGAAATTTTGGGCATCAAGTGCAAACCTTGTGTCCAGGCTTGTTGCATGTATAGTGTAAATATTCCATGGGATCTATTAGAAAGTTGATTTAACATGGGGCCTGTATGTCGTAATGCAAGTCCAGTTTCAAGACAACTAAAGACATCATCAATGGTTTGACACTCCATTCTCGTTGCTCCTGAGATTATGATATCTCCCTAATGTTCAAGCATTATAAAGAATGAACTCAATAGTGAATTATCAATTAGTATTTTTTTTTTTACATTTTGATCTTCTTGGACTGTGATTTCTCCATGAAATGGTTCTACACTCAAGAGATCATGAATTTCTTCATCATAAATTTCTAAATAACTTGCTTGTATAGAAATTTGTCTGCCTGGGAACTCCTGTATAAAAAATGCTGTACAAAACTTTTTAAGCTATTCAAACAATAAGAGAGATAATACTTTGGCTTTATAAAACAAGTGACGAACAGTTCGTGGGACCATTCCAAAATCAGATTCATTCATTGTGTAAAGTAATCCAGGACCAAATACTGTAAATGTTTTTCCTGAGCCAGTTTGGCCATAAGCAATAACGGTTATATTAAAACCTGTGAAATGTTTTACGATTTTAGGATAAATTTATTCAAACAACTTTATAAGAGCAATTTTATGAAACTTACCATCAAATGAGGCATTAATGATGGGCTCTATGTATCCCTTGAAAATTGCATGTTGTGGACAATCAAATGGGAGAACATTCTCTAAATGAAATAATCGATTGTTTCCCAGAATAACTGTTCCTGAAGTAGGATCAATTTGAAAGTATGGTGTAGGTAAGACATGGTCAGTTGCTTGAAGTGTACGGACCTAGGAAACAAGTAAAAGTATAGTAATATAAAAACACAAAGAATTTTTAGCAATTTTACCCGTGTGATGAGCTGGACACGAGCTTGTATATTACAATCTTGAGTAACGCTAAAGAGCATGCTGAAGTTAAACAAGAACTTAAATTAGAACTTGTTTTGCTTGATGAATATGTCAACCAAGATTTTTCTGGTTTTAAAATTTATTTCATGTCATTCAATTTATGTAGATTTTTCTCGTATAGTCGTACAGCCCGTAGCGAGCGATTAAATAGTTAAACGCTTTACTATTTTTCGTTGACTTTGACCAACAGATGTAAAAAGCTAAAAACAAGATCACATCACACAGCTACACACTAGCAGGCGGCATACAGCCTTTAAATTTCCCGAAGGAATTCTACGCAACTTTTTGTTTGGTAAAAAAACGAAGCACACCATGTTCCGCTGCACTACAGATGTCGCCACTTTCATCATCTAGCATCTAGTTCGATGATTTTTACAAAAACAACACTTTAGGTAGGTTATGCTTGTGAAGTTGTGATTTTTCTTGTATTTTCTTCAATTTCTTACTTTCTTACGTTTACCTTGATTTTTGTAATATAACGCAAGTGCTGTTTTTGGTGCCAAGCAGGCATTCACTTTAATCATTCATTTTCAAATATTCTAACTATCTTAACACTATGTACTGGATTCTAAAATAATCGTATTATTCATCTTCACCCGTGATAGTGATTTCGAGTAACCATTATCTAAAGTGAATTAATTAGAAATTAAAAACCGGGTTTCTCATATAAGGCCCCATAGAAAAAGTTCGGGGGTATCAGCGCCCCTAGCGGATTTTCCTTGGAACCATTTTCGGTTTTCGCTCAGAGCCGCCTATGGCTGGGGTGCCAATGCCATGTCCCTCTACCTGTCCTTATGTATTATGATTCTACATGAAGTATAAAATCATAATATTGTGGCCAGCGCTGAGAACGGCGCGAGTTTCCCGAAGGCTTTGGCTTTCACTTGTCGATAGCGGAATATGCAACATATTAAGTATGCGTAAAGGGCCGGCTGACTAGTTCTATTGTCAATTAAATGTTGGTTGGATTTTTAAATGCACGGATGGTCCCCTGTTCTATGGGACCACGAAGAAAAGATAAATATTTATCTTTTCGTCGTCGTTTTCTATATACATAGTCTGCTATCTATATAGCAGACGTATCATCAACGTCGGAGACCAAGCAGCAGAATAAATTGGTATGAATCGATATTGGCATTCATTCGGATTTTTGACTCAACACTTTCCAATTTACCGGTAAATTCCAACCGACCTGTGTTCCATTGGTTCAATTGCCGTTAGTGACTAGCTTCAATGATGACGCGGTTCACTCTTTAAATTTTGAACATAAAAAGGCATCTTGCCGCTTAATTAAGGATAGGGTAAGTGGATCTCGGAAGATTCCGTTACTAACCTACCAAACATCGTGGAAGGTTGATTTAGGGTCTTACGATCTCGCTTACGATGATGGACAAAATAATGGTAGTGGGAATGTCAGATTCCATTTGATGGTCAGCACGAAGTCAAAACATAGTGTGAGGGAGGAAAGTGCCGGTTTTGCGGGCTTAAAACTGGTAGGTGTGAACCTAGTTTCTGTAGTTTACGTACCTAGTTTTTCTAAATAATAAATAAATAATAACCTAGACCAATATACATTTAAAGATCTGCACACGGGGAGCGAGTGGGGTGGGCTGGTGGGGGCCCCTCAACGAACGACCCACGGGGTTCCCATTTTGCCAAAAATGATTGCTAACTTGGTTTTATGATAGGGCGCAAGGTAATTCCTTAAGTCATTTTTGGTTTTCTGTGGCGTGCAAACGCTACCTAAAATTTGTCACCTGGGATGATGCATTTTGAAAATCAGTGCCATTGAATGGATTTCCTCCCAATAGATGGCCACTGGAGACTAGCTAATAAGAAAATCATCCGAATAATCTTGCGAACGACTTGCGACGATAGATGTTCGTGGGCGCACCTGTTGTCTACAGTTTACAACTGCAATGTCTTTAAATTTACGATCGCAGCAAAAGTGAATAAGCTTTTATTTCAGATGGCCTTAAACTGGTTCCCATCTTCGACAGATGGCTACTTGAACTTGAAGTTGGGAGACTAAGTAGAAAATTCCGGGGAATAAATTTTACGTACGTAATCTTCGATTAAAAAATCGTAGAAGTAGCCAGTTATTAAACAGCCAAAATTAGGATTGATTATAGTAAACTTTTGGTTATCTACAAATAGTAAAGAAAAAGAACTAGTATATATGTATTTTCCTACACGCGCTTCAGGTCAATTTGCAAAGGAATCCCTTTAGAAGATTTGATCCCTTAGGCTTAGGAGAAGAGTTAGTTTAGGTTTTCTTCTTCTTCTTTTGGTCACTACTGTTTCTTAGTTTTTTTAACGCAGTAATAATTGGTATACTCTCTTATTGCCTGATTCAAATAAAATAAAGTGTCACATCTTAATGAAGCGCATAAGCAATTTTCGCACTCGTCAGATATACGAATCCAAAATGAACGCGCTCGAACATAAATTTTGGGAATGTTTCGCGCTGATCGGGGATGGGCATTCGGCAATTTTTCAAAACAAAATATTTATTTAAAAAGCAACAAGTGTAATTTGTGGTGTCCTGAAAACGAACAGTAAACAAGAAATTGAGGTCTGGTACAAAAAAATATGAAATTGAAATGCAAAGTCACGAATTAAATGATTCTAATGCAAACCGAAGTTTATCATCCCAATGTAAAAATCAACAGCAAGTAAAAAAATGCGTGACAAAAAATAAAACAAAAAAGAACAACATTACCAATCACCATGCAATGCGTAATCAATTTGATTGAAACAAACTTAAGGTGTCCAAATATTTAAAAACTTTAAAAAACGAAGAACAAAAGACGTCAACAGATAAACAGAAACATGGCGTGGATATGCAGAGGACGATATGCGAATGTTGGTAAACCAAATACACCGAATTGCACGTGCTAGCCTTGAAAAAATTGTGGATATCTGCTTTTATTTTGGAAATCTTTCTTAGCTCTCCAATATCATTTAGAAGACGAAGATTATTGCCAGCATGTATATCTTCTAAATCCCAGATGCGAGAAAATTGTTTCCAGATCACTTTTCCCGGCCTTTCTAATTTGAATTTTGAAGACTAGCTTTTCAAGACGTGCAGCGGAGTAAATCGCATTTCACTAAAGAAAGTAGGCAAAAAGTTGAGATTACTCTCTATCCAGCTTTTTATTAACCAAATGTCAGTTACCCAATGGACGGACTGGTTTGACAGGTTCGTTTCAGCTGACGTGACCTTGCACCTCTAGATGATGGTCACTCATTGACTTCTTTAATGGGAATCGACTGAAATGAAAACGACCATGTCAAAAACTCAAATTCATTCGACTTTTTACCATGTCCTATTAAATATACCGCTTCGTCGACCTGATGAAAATTTGGATCTATGGTGTTAGATCTTTTACTTAAATGCTGCTTGAGGCGTGTCAGTTGGAGTTGTAGAGCAGCATTGTCTGTCTCCAGTTTATGAAGCCGTTGGCGAAAGTCACTGTTTTCGTCAGCTAGTATTTGGGCTCGTCTCTATAGATATCGGCCACACGTAAAGTCAATATGCTAAATACGTTTTAAATTATTCAGAACTGACGAAGAACAGCCAGTTTACCTCAAGCGTGTCCATGTATTCTTTTTTTTTTCGACGAGACTCCTGAGCCGAGATTTTATTTTTAATCTTGCGGCGGATCTTTTTCAATGATTTTTCTTCGGCTTTCGTTAGGGGCAGTCGAGTTGGCACTGGATAGCCCTCAGCTAACAGAGTTCTTTTTTCTTCCTCTGTCAACTGTAATACTCCGGTAGACCCTTTCTGAAAATTTGTACAACACAAGTAGTCATATATTCTTTTGTGTTCAATTTCAATTATTTCAATTATTCTTTTACTAACAGGTTGGTAACTGATGAGAGGGCTATTGATGGGGTGTCGGTTGCTTCCACTGCCAAACGGATCAGATGGAGGTTTGCTAGCTAAGAGTACTCGTCCGGATTGGTTCAACCTTCGAGATCCGACTTCTTCTCCTGCTTCATACTTAGGAGAAACTACGTCCCTTTCAGGAGAAAGACTTCCTTCGCTGTCACTTGACGTCGACGACGGAGGCGTAGGGGGCAACAAAAAACTAGCTGCGTCCAGCACACAAAAATGTTAAACAAATTCATATTAAAAGCTGGCGAAATAAGTGTGTTTTAACATTATCTTTAAAATGCGATAAAATCAACCCTTGTAAAAAAATTAATGAAAACTACAAACAGTGCATCCCTTCATTCCCTTCCCTTTATTCGTTAGGTTGCTTTTAAAAATGTGGTGCGCGACACACACATGGCACGGCAGAGCCAACACGGATGTACAGGCATGTCGGTCGACCATGATGCCCTGTCGCGCAAGTGTGCAGCCATATGTATATTATGTATGCATATGAACCATGTAAATAGATTAATTGAAACAGTTTATGAATTTAACCTGATTTGCCGGAGCATGAGGTGCTGACCCGCGTAAGCACTAGGCGGCTGTTTCCCGAAACTGGCTTCACCTATAATCGTAGTTTTAAACCGTCAAATAACTTCAGTCTAAATTTTATTAAACCCTTTCTTATTTACCTTAATGCTATTACGCTCGCGGGTACATTGGTTACTAGAGGGTGGAATGGAGCGTTTCCGTGATTCTGATCGGGAAGGGGAGTCTAAATGAGCTTCGATTAATGTTGCAGGCGATGTAGGTGTCGTACTAGGAGAAGCAGGTTCCGTCTTGATACTCAGAGAAAGTGGGTCACAAAACTGGTTTCCTAATTCTAAACGACCAAGAACCAATGTTACTAGTTCAATTATGGAGGACCCTCAAGCAACAAGAAGGACTACCTTTTGTCGATTTAGGATCTTCAGTTATTTCAACTTCTCCACGGCAGTCAATGGTAATGCTGTAAGTGCTTCTATGTTCTTTGCAATCAATTAAAGATGATCCAGCGAGGAGGGATGGGTCCGTATTTTGCTGTGGAAGACGATTAGTGCAGCTGTGAGCGGGGTTTATAGCCACATCTTTCGACGAAGATATCGATGCATCGGTAATAAGCCGATCATGAAGAACCACCATAGCCGAATCGTCAGTCTTTGAGAGATCGTCGTTGTTATCATCATGAACTGACATAAGACTGAAGCTCAGTCCAGTTGGCCAGTCTGGTTGTTGAAAGTTATCATTTTCATGCATCTCCACTACCATCGACTATTTGAAAATAAAGACAAAATGAGAGAATATTTAGAGTAAATTCTCGATTATTGTTCACGTGGAAATTAGATTTCCGTTTCTTAATGGCAGGGCTGAAATTTAAATAATTTTTGTTCAGTTTTTTGGCTGAACGATGACTGTGTGAACCGAAAACCAGCAGAGCTTTGTTTCCGGTAGGATTCTAATAGCTTCTATGAAACACTCGACAAGAAGAAGAGAAGAATAAAATGTTATGGTGAAGACAGGCCTCTTCTTCTCCTTTGGTTTCTTATTTACTTTCTGCCGTTCTCGAAGAAGGTACGAGTGATGGGTGGCTGTTAAAATGACCAAAATGACACTCAAGTTTTTCGGTACATAAACAAGACGAGAGCATAAAATGTACTCTGTGGTTATTTGAAATACCCTGGGGGAAAAAAAGAGAAGTGAACGCTAGGTCTCTCTGATGCAGTCTTCCCTTGTTTTGTCAGTTTCGAAAAGTACACCACCAAAGAGGATCGCCATCTGTTTGAAGACGGCAAGCGTTGCGCTTGCATGCTCAGTTGCTCACACAAAAAGGGGGAAGAAAAAGAACGACTGAAAAGAAAAAGAAAGAAAAGGAGGGAAAAGGAAGAAAAACGAATAAAAAATAGTTTCACTGCTTGTCCTTGACCACCGGCTAATGAACTCTCTCGCTACACACTGCTTCCCACTATGTCGTCAAATACAGCACATCCAAGTAGAAAAATCCACAACTGGAAAAAGAATAATAAGATCGTGTGATCGTGATGCAATCGGCACAACGACCCAGGTTCAAATGTTTTCCCTCTTTTCATTATAAAATAGTTTTAAACAAAAAATCCTACATAGCTGAACGAAATTCTAAATTTATACAGGCTTTCATCATTACACACTCACTGTAAATAATGCTTAGAAAAGCCTGAGTGTGGTTTGAAACTACTTCTTATCTGTTCCATAACTCGCAGCTGTCAAAAGGCGCATGTTAAAAACGGAGCTCTATCCGTTCGGTGGTTTCCTATGGGAGGGATTCTCTTATCAATCTCTCAGCTCAGTTTTGTACATTGTGACTGACCAGGCTGCTCTCCTATTGCACCATTTTCAAACAAACCGACTTTCCTTACAACGTCTCCCCCAATCTTTAAAGATTAAAACATCTGGTTGGTGAAGGGAAACCATAACAACCTGTCTAGAACGTCCCCAAAACGGGTTCCCTTTTTCATTCCTCTAGTGCCCATCGTATTCTTCATCAACTGAGATTTGTATCTGGAATCTGGAAAAGCTCGGATGTACCCTAAAACATTTCTAGACTACATAGAAAAGTCGTAACAGTGCAGAACGACGATATCAAACGCTTCTGGCCAGTGAACTCGGCGCAATGACGCTTAAAAGAACCGGTTTCTCCTGAAATTCCCCTTTGAAAGTAAATACCATCCACTTTCGTATTCAACCGTGTTGGCGCTCAGCTTCTTTACCAGCCCGGTGGCCTTGAACGCCAGAAGCACTGGTATATTCAAAGTCATAGCACAGACTTTCATTTTCCTCATATCAACAAGCAATCACGTAGCAAACTTTGAAATGAGTCGATATGAAGAGAAAGTTTTCTAAAGGCCACGAAAGATCAATGGCAAATCAAAGGACTACTTATTTTGTACCCCACGGTCAAGATCACGCCCCCTCTTGTATCCCTCAAAATACCTGGAAGGTCAATGGCAACTGCTGTTGGTGATGACAGTGAATGCAGACAGAAACACCCCTCTTCTCGAGATTCTTGGCGCGCCGCGTGTAATGCGGTTAAAAGATTGCTAACATGTTTGCGCACCATGTTAGCTACGGGCCAAATCTCGCACGCGGGCAATCATAATTGTTAATGTATACTTTTTCTCCTTTACCCTCTGATTATTAAATTTATACGTGATTAAATTCAATCGGCGGGCGAACGTTCGGAGGAGAAAAAAAAACTATTCTGTCAACTTACCGATTCAAAAGATTCCGATTCCCACAGTTCTGGTAGAGCGTCCATGCTCTCATTGTAGTCACAGAGCGGCTGTTCCAGACTATCAAATGTTTCCATAGCGTTGCTGTATATTGTTCGACAATAATAAAATCCTCAATTGTTAGCCTCTACAAAACTCACAGACACGCGGGATAGTACGATATCGAGTTAGTTAACGTAAGCCAGTGCATTTCCCTTGAAACTTGACAAATAAAAACGTGGAAGTCGTTGATGTAAGTAAGGTTGCAGTTTGGTGTAGGTTTTCTCTCACTCTTTGAAGAAAATGAAACGATCAGTTATTTCCTGTCCAACTGACACCGGCTTTTCGCAATAATACCCAACAGGCGCAGCAGTGATATTCGATGACAAGCTCAAAAAAGTAAGATTTTCGAAGTTTTAACTCAGTTTCTATTAATAAAAACAATTGTCAAAGTTGTTTCGAAAATAAGAAGACTTTTTTTTAAAATCGTGATGAGGGGATGAGTAGAAATTAGAAATCCACCTGTTCACTCGCTCGTGGCTCAGAGACAACTGCCGACTCGGCACTGGCCATGCGCGCTAAACCCCAAAAGGCAGACGCGATACGATAGGGCAACGCACAGTACAGGGTCTGGTTGGGAAGCTCTGGCTAGTAAACTACTTTTTTTTGTTGTATTCAACGAAACTTGTATGATACTTTTTATTTTGAATAATGACCAAAAGGTTTTTTCACGGCCTGTGACCGAAAACCTTCCTATTATTACAAAGTTCGGTCTTTAAATTATCTGTGTCCTGAAACGGAGAATTTTTTTTTTGTAAACTGTACATAGATTTGTCAAACAAATACACGCATGACATTACCCCTCTCAATACCCCCCCCCCCTCCCCCTCCATTGTCGTTCTACCTTGATTAATTTGGAAAAATAAAATTCCTACCTAAAATTCCAATTCTTTGGTGTTTCTCGAATGGAAAAGTAGAAGTGAGTTGAGAACTGGACTACCATTATTGGGTCAATAGATATCTACGCTATTTCTGACGCCAGCATATTAAGCGAAATTGTAGAGATAAATCTGAACCAAATAAACTATACGTCGACGTCCTATTTCCTCGTTCTCCTTGAAATGCTACTTTACCAATGGCATGTTACTAAAAATCTTACCTTATTGTAATTTTTTGGGTAAAATGGAATAACATTGTAATATTCGTTTTTCCTGGAGGGTACTCAATCAACGCCAAACCCATCCTTCAAGTTTCCAATGTGCCTCAGCCCTTCAGGTCATATTGTTGATTAGAAAAAAACCTGTTTGATCCCAGAATTTTCTGAAAGTCTACCGTCTACGCAGCGGAGGGGTTATTATAGAGCTCGTCATCACTCTCGGCTATAAAGAACAATTTCAACGCACAAGGTTGAGATATTCATACGGATGTCAGTCATGATAATGAGATTTTTCTTTTTCTTGGCTAAAAATAACTAGTTTAGATTTACTTGGATCCAAAAAGATTGGATATCTTGGCGGTCACTTTCTCGTTTCCTTATTTCCGTATAATTTTTCATTTCATTGGCAGAGACGAAAGTTATTTTTATCTTTGTGATAGCGTGCTGTCCAAGTTCATGATTCTAAATTTGATCGCCTCGTCTCGCAGTAGTCTGACTAGACAAGTAACATTATAAGAACATTGTAGAGCCAACCCTCTAATGCATGTATACGATTAACAGGCTAGCTTTGACCGAGGCTTTGACAAGGCCAAACTGCGAGTAAACAATAAATTTCCATTTCGGCAAAAAGTGTAAAAAACGTGTTAATCCAAAATTCGCGTTTCTCAGTCATAACACAACAAAATTAGTTTCTGATGTTTCAAATAATATGTACCAATATATAGTTGTAACCGTATCAGACAGTCCCTTTTCCTCTCGTGTAAAACTTTATTAAATTTACATCTGTTTATTATGTGTTTGATGTGTAATCTGTACCGTTATCACTTTGTCAACTTGATGAAATTCATGAAACTACAACTTAAGTCATGTATGCTGCCCGGCCACCCTATTGCTATCAGCTACTAGGATTCTCATCAGCTTGTTTTCCACGAGAGATGCCGGCTCAACTGAGCGATTTACCACTCCAGACCTCTAGCTAGTTCTGTATTGAAAAAAGACAGAATCGCTCCCGGTCCTCCCATGTTTTCTTTTATTTTGTCTTTGAAAACTCCCTATAGCATTTTAATAGAGATTGATGGTTGAATTTGGTGCTACTACGTGTATTGACGATCATTAAGCCAGCTATATGCTGCTGGGCTTAAATATGGAAACATTATGTGATTATGTGCATTGTTATGTAGTTCAAGATTTTATCGTTCTTTAGTTTTATTCTGATAAACTTGGTGATAAGTTCATTCGTTATCATGTGTCGCGTTTACTCGTTCTGCTGTCAAACTAGGATTAGTCACTGCGTGATAGATACTATCAGATCAGTAAAACAGTTGGGTACGGTAATTTAAACACACGTTAGCTTCTTTTGAATTTGATAATGCATAGGCCTATAGCTTATAGGCTAGCTGATAGGTCGGACAGCAATAATCTTTAACAGTGTATCATGAAATTTACGGTATAAATGTGTAAACTTTATTTGTTACAGAACCCTTTGGACCGGGCCGTGAGCCCGTGATGTAAGATTATAATTTGTTAAGAAAACCATAACCAATTCAACAGAGAACACGTGCACGGTGTATTTTTTCAGGAGAAAGAGTCCGGGATATGGAGAAGAGGACATTTTAGAGAATAAACAGCTAAATAAGTAACAACAAGAAAAAAAATCTAAAGTAATAATAGTACGACGAACATCAGAATTCCACAAGAAATAATGGCTCATTTTCACATCGCTAGCTTCCTTAGATGCCGAGGGAAGAAGTGGTTCTTCAATCAACCTCAGTGACCGGAATTAAGGACAATTTATTTATGATAATATAAAGCGGGGAAAAAGTGCACAAGACCAATATGAAATGGTTGAACTTTGTTTCACGGAAAGAGGGATTTATATAATAAGAAAAAGATAATAATAATAACGGAGAAAACTGAACGTGAAACCTTAGGGGGTCGTAAACCAGACACATAACAATAGGCCCACTCAAATAATTTACCTATTGTAAATGTTTGACGAATGGACGCAGCGCTGTCCAATTCTGCCGGGATTAATGCGTTATTATAATATCCTCGGCCGTTCTACTATAGTTTCTGACACTTCTCGATGTGGGTTTTTATTTCATTTGCTTCCTCGACTGGCTAAAAGTTAACTTGACGAGCGTGCCCTTCAGAACTGATCGCACAGAAGCTCGCATATCAGCTTTGCCACCGAATCCTTGCTTGAACGAATCGTCAGCCGATACATCTAGCCCAAACAAAAGTTAAGTCACGTATTACTATTGACGGATTGATTGATCAATTTACCTGGGCTTGGCGGTTCGGCTCAAGGCGTAATAAGCAACCGATTTGCTGAGTGCGGGTGTGGATTATTCCAGCGCTAACGTAATTCTCTGGATTTGGATCAATCCCGTCTAACAATTTCATACCGGTTCCGATTAGTTTCGTGCGAATGTGAGATGCGTCAATTGGTTGTGTAGCTTGAAATATCTTCTGAGCTTCTTGATTTGATCTGATTTAAAAAAAAAATACAAGTTACGGATCGTATGTTGTCGGCATATTGTGCTTTATGAAAGAGAATGAATGAACATATGCACGAAATGCCGCTACTCACCCGCTGAGATTCTTCCAACGTGTAAAGAATGCTTCCGAGTTCATCTCGGTAGGTTCAAAAAACTTATTAATCGTCAACGGCAACTTCAAACTCAACCGCTGTTGCACTCCGTTGTAAAGGAAGAGAATAGTTAGCGTCGGGTATTCTAGAAAGAAAACAGTTCACATTACTCATCTACCAGTGTTGTAAAAAACGCAAGTAATTACGGTAGCACAGACAAGAAAAGATAAAGACTATACCCAAGAACTCGTCGACGCATTCGACGTTGACCAGCTGTTGAATTTGTGCGCCTGCATCTACGTTCACATCGACGGGCTTCACTTGAAGAATCAGTTTTGTTGCCAGATCTCCTGGAGTACCCACCGAAGAAGAAAACCCCTTTTGCAAATACGAGAATAAGTTTGTGAATTTCAAATAACAATTATCGAATTAATACTTGAAGTGCGAATGAAGTTTTATTGCCGAAATATAGCGCGATACGCCCGAGATTCTGACGAAATTCGGACTTGACTCCAATTTGTAGCAGATCGTTTTCAAAAAGCACTCCGTTATTCTTGCATGCGAACCTAACCACGAAATAATCATAACAAGATTATTACGTGCCATACGTAGTAGACAAACTAACTGTTCAAAGCGCAACAGTAACAAGAAATACCACATAATTCAAAAGAGAAACATTCTCAATATTTAACTTATGATGTCTAGCCAAGAGGAACTCTGTCCGGTTTAGAAGTCGTTTTACAAATATAAATAGACAGCAAAACGAATCTAAATTCTTGAGAAACACGACATTTTAAGTTAAACCATTCGTGCCGTTGTACAAGTTAGTATTAAAATACGTACTATGGTATGGTATGCACGATATTACAGAATGGGTTAATATTCAAAATCTCTTTTTAAAAATGTGAATGAGGTACATTACTTTTTTAAGTTGTCGATGGGTTGGAAAGACGCGCCAAAGCCATTGTTAACACTAGGTGGAGATGTGGCGCTGAAAACGTCGGCGAGCATGTCAACCAGTGGGGCTGGATTTTGCGAGGTTGAAGTCGTAGAAGGGGAAGCCAGACCAAGAAGATCAGTACTCTGGTTGCTACTGTTGTGGGTAGAATGGTTTCCCACAGAATTAAGAGCAGGGCTTTTTCGCTCTTTAGGAGTAGCTCCATCGCTTCCTGGTGCTCCCGGCTCGGCCACACGACCCGGCTTCTTCTTCTTTAATATTGCCAAGATTGAAGATTCACGTTCAGGGAAGGGAGGCATTTCTTCTAAAACAGTTGCCTTTTACAAGTATATGTAGATATTTAAAAAAGAAAAAAACAAAAACAACAATAGTAATAAAAATACGATTTCTGGATAAAAAACATATATATAATGGCTATTGTACATATTGAGTCAACACTGTAGGGCGACGTATAGTGTTAGATGTACCACATCAAACAGAAAATAATTACTCACAAGAACATCCGTGGAGGCAACAATACTAAGTTGAAGGTATTCGGAAGCACGTTGCTGTAGCTCAGCATCAGCGCTACGTAGATTATTGTCAGCTTTGAAAACGTCCTGAATGAGATGTTTGATTTCCGGAAACAAATTGACGAACTTAACGTATGTGGTCAGAAGAAGAGCGCGAGTATTGGCCGAACAAAGATGGTACTGAAATGGGAAAAAAACAAGTTATTTCTAGATTCAACCTCGCCAAATATTACGTTTTACTTTGGAATGTAGAAGCTGGAATTGAACAGCAGGGGAGGACCGCTGGTCTCCTGCAATCAAGTTGCCAAACTCGCCTAATACGTAAGAACCAACTTTCACCATGTTTTCGTGACAAGCCGGAGCCTGAAGAGCCTGTGATAAATTTTGTCAACCTGTGTTCTGTTACAATGATATGCAAAACCTGCAACTTACCTCAAACACCGTTTTGGCGGCGTACCCTTGCACGTCGTCTCTATTGATGACGATTTGAATAACTCGGAACCACACTTCATCTGACACATAGTCCCCTGCGATACGAATCAAGTTGAGAATGACATCTACATACCACGTATAGTCTGTAGCATATTTCTCAGCTAGTATAGCAACTTTCAACACCTGCAAAACAAACGCCCGTTATCTAATAAATCAACAAATTGCATTGGTTTCACCAAATTGACCCACCATCTCTTCTCGGATCGAGTAGTCAGCAGTTTCTAGGTAATTTAACATTTCTTGAACAATCTCTTCGGCATTGCTCTTGTCACACATGGCGTACAAAAGATCCACAGCTCGTTGGCGAACTGATACGTCCCGCTCCGTCTTTTAAAGAAAAAAAAAACTTCAAAATAAAGTCACTTGAAATATATGAAGAATTAACTACCTTAAGTGCATTGATAACAGTTTCTTGATGCTTTTTCACCGAATCATGGGAAAATTCCGAAGTGGCCAAGAGACAAAGGGATTCTAGTGCCAAGTAACGCAGGTTCGTTTCGCGGTGAGATAAGAACTGGCCAAGCTGGTTGCATCCTCGAACTAATAACGTTGCGTCGCTGTTGGGATGTGATATTTTGCATTAATTAAATATTTAAAAATTAATTAACAATTTACAGGAATAATAAAATAATGCGGAACATTCTTGATAGAGTTCAGCGTAAAACACTTTCGCTCAATTTCTGCTCGTCTAAAAAATGAAACAAACTCACCTATCAGCATGGATGATTAGACTTATTGCTTCGAATAGCACTGCGTTTTTAGCGTTGGAATGCTGCACTTTCTTTGATTTTGGCGGTTCTTGCGCCTTATTCAAAATAGTCTCTAGACACTCAGTTAAACGGCCACGAACACCGGCATCCTCTATGTTGGGGAAGATAACGTTTAATGGTAAAACAGATGACCAATAAATTAGCTAAATTACCAGGTGGCGGGTAGTTTTGAAGCAGTCGTAGAAGTTTGACCGACAACCACGGAGCGGGCACAAAGTAGTAGGTGTAGTCTTGCAAGTCAGTGTAGCTTGCAGTAACAATCTAAATGATTTCAAAACATTTATAATATTTAATTTCTGGAATTACGGATTGTTATAATAATAATAATAAACACATCAACGAGATTAAAATACCCGACTGAGACGAGAAACTGCCAGGCTAACACATCCTTTGTACTCGTCGGTGTTGCGTTTGACTAAAGCTTCAATTAAAGACGCAGCAGCTGTTACAACTCCTAGATGCTGGTCGTTCAGCAAGTGAATAATGCGTGATGTCCATTCTCCACTAGGTATTACTTCAGGACATGTCCGGAGTAACCTCAGGAGACATAAAGCCGCCGATTGTTTTACAACATCCATAGTGTCCCTGCTCATTTACGAGAAATTAAATATAAAAACAAAACCCCAATAATAAATGCAATGGCGGTGCTTACCCTGATACAAGTAATTTCGGAATTTCAGTGCCAAAGGTTTCTGCCATTTCTTTGCTTCCTATATTGGCAATGCATTGTAATGCCAAATTAACATGAATCGGATTACGTGACGCGAGATCATTCTTAATACTCTGAATGATCAAGCGTATCAGGTCGCTATTAGTATTGACCAGCACAGATATGAAAAGATATCCCTATTAAACCGAGATATTAGATAAGCCTAACAAATATTATTTTAATTGCCAGACTGTTTTCATACTATTTGCTTCTCGGTGTACTTGTTGGACGACAGTAGATTGACGGCTTCCATATGGCCGAAATCGATGTCATGTCCCAACAGAAAAATGAATAACAACTTGCAAACATATTTCTTTTTCTGATATCCATCCAATGTTTTGTCCCCTTTAAATTTCGATCGTATGTTGGCCAGTTCCTTGTTAATCCGCTTAATTTCGGCTTCTTTGCTTTTACCTGTGCAGAATTAATTTTGTTTAGTTGAACAAAAAATAGACATTACAACTAATAAAATACTTACAATTTCGGATATCCGAAATAAAGACGGCCAGGCCCCGCATACCATCTCCTCTCACGGCCGGCATTCTCTTTATGGTTTCCACTCGTTAACTGCCATGGATTAAGAAAAAAAAATTATTGTAGGTGTTAAGTCAGGAAGTCAATGAAGAACTTAGCAATATGTGTAGATTTTATCCACAAAAACGTGCCATTGAGAGCGCTTGCGCAAGACGTAAAGGCACAAGCCACGGATATTGATTTCGAGGTGTTCACCTCGTAACAACCACATACAAAAGTTCGAAAAAACCTAATGATTGCATTCTCCCATATTCTTAGAATGGCTGTCTTTATATGAATGCAAAGAAGAAAGAAAACAATAGTGTAATCCTGCTGAAGCAATAATAATAATATCTCTTTTAGATCTACAATAATATTCAACATATTTAAGACAATATGACAAATTTACTATCCTAGCCTGACTTGTCACATATTGTACCAAGAAATTTACTGCACGACTAAAAATTCTTTTCTGTAGACACTGTTGAATCAAACTTGAGTGAAACAGTCTTAACTGTTATTAATTGGCTAGTTACGGGGCTTAAGATGTGGAAACAGTTTAAAGAGACAGATAGATTGCTGACATACAGAATACTAATTTCCTTTAAGTAAAATGCAATATTGGCCATGTTTTCATGATCAAATGTTGAATTTTGTACTAACAATTACGTCTTCCTAGCTGAAGTAACGGAAAATTGTCCCATGACTGCAAAATGGGAGTACTGAAAGGTTAGTTGGCTATAATTTCGTAAGGCTAGCAAAACAGTCCTTTAACCAGGTAAAAATCATGAATCATTAATTAAATACAACCAGTTATTCAAACTGGATTTTATCGGTGAAAACAAAGGAAACAATTTTACTTACCGAGATTTTCGACCGGTAAAACTTCACGGTTTACGATCCAAACCTGAGAGAAATATACGAAGACGAACCACCCACTTCACATGAGTTGTTGGGACATCTAGCGGACCATATTTCAAGCAAGTTTAGACCGCACACATGGACACATTCTGGCATCCTGCTTTCCTAATAAAAAACAAAACAAAAACTAACCACCATTAGTAGTTAGTATGGGAAAACATTAAAACAGTCAAACGCATTGCAGTTGATGTTCTTCATTCAATAGCTCGTCGTTGCGTGAGCAAACCCAAGAATATAAGATGAACCAAACTAAAGTTCAGGTATGGTAAATTTGAATAAGTGATTCCCAAATAATGTTTTGGACCCAGTTTTATTTAGTTTTACTCATTACATTTTAATATACAGGAGAAGGAAAAGGGATTTAAAAAGTGCTGCAAAATTTGTAATATCTGGATTGACAACAGCAGCATGGAACAACATCTGAAAGGAAAAAAACACTTATCGGTTGTTAATCAAATGTCTAAGAAGAAAAGAATGGAAGCTCAAGTAAACAATGCGGGAATCTTCATAACAGGTAAAATCATAGCTATTTAGGTTAATTTCTTCATATTATACAGTAAAATGCAAGTTAAAAGTTATGACATTTTGTTTTCACACAAATAATAGGAATTCCACCAAATATGAACAATGAAATCTTAGTAAAACATTTTAAAACATTTGGACAAGTTGTAGCCATTCAAAGATATGAAAAGGAAACTCAAGGCCTATTGCAATTTGGAAACAGGTTTTTAATTTCTTTTTCATCCTTTAAGAATGATGAACATTAATCAATTTGTGTGTTTTTTAATATTGTAATAGGAAGCAAGCTCAATCGGCATTGAGTCATATATGTCATCAAGTTGAAGGAATTTCATTAACAATAACACCAAGATCAAAAACTGCAGGGAATTACACTAATAATTCAGGTAGTTTTCATTTTTTCTGTTGTTTTATTTGAAAGTTATTTATCTGGCCTTTAAAAAAATGCTGAGTAGTGGAATGGTTCTGATGACTGATATGCTATGCTTTATTGTCTTTCTGGCTCCAATATAAATTAAGAAGTAAATGCTAGGGGTTTATAAGCTAGCTAGATTAGGGTAATCTAAGCTACAAGTTATGTAAGTTTTAAAATGTAATCAAATGGACTCTAGAAATTTAAATAAAGTTACTCTACAATTAGATTGCAATGGTTAATGAATGGTAATCTATTTCTGCAGTGTGCCCTTGATAGGTAGCCATAAGCTCAATTCTAAATTATTATTTTTTTAAATATTTCTTCTTGATTTAATATAGAATTGATTTTTCGATGTTCTGTATTTAGTTTTGGCTGACCCATCGGTCCAAATGGAAGCCTTCAAAAAAGAATTGAAGGATTTTTTAGTGTCAAACCACGGCATTTCCATTGAGGAACAATTCCGATCAATCACCACAATCCTACAGGTCACCGAAGAAGAACGACACCAACAGTTTCAGATTATTTCTTCCCTCGAGCAATGGTTGTCAATCGAATTTCCTAGCTGTCGACTTCATGCTTTTGGTTCATCTGTTTCTGGATTAGGCTTTCACAAGGAATCGGATCTCGACATGTACTTAGAAACTCCATCAAGTATTAATAGACTATTTTTCAAAATGAACAATTATTATAGATTGTATAATAAGTATGTCTTGAAAATATTAACGATATTTTTTATTTCTCTTAGCGATCGATACGCTTATTCTCGAATCGACAGAAACTGAAGAAGAGCTTGCAGCGAAATTGAGAGAAAACGCGATTAAGATCCTCCGGCGAGCTTCTAATATCATCCGGACCCATCCAGACATATCAGGGATGCTTGTAATTTGCAATGCTCGCATACCCGTTGCGAAATTTGTTCATATACCTACAGGTATTAATTGTGATTTGACTTGTAACAACATCATCGGAGTCCAAAACTCGAAGCTTTTGTACTCACTGCAATGCTTTGATGAGCGAATCAGACCTTTTCTATATGTGCTCAAGTTCTGGGCTAAATGTCGTCGTATAGTCGGTTCCGCTGAATCTACTTTGTCTAGTTATGCTTTGAATCTCTTGGCTGTATACTATTTACAGCAAATTCAGCCTCCTATTCTTCCTAGCATAGAAACCCTTCAAAACGAAGTGCCGGATGATGAGCGTATGTATTGCAATGGATGGAACGTAAACTTTAAAATTCCATTCGTCCACAGAAATCCCCAAACGGAAACTGATTCCAAGTTTAACATCACTAATTTGTTGATCGGTTTTTTCTCATTTTACCGAAAATTAAATGCTGAAGAAGTGATAATTTGTCCCCTGGTGGGAAAATTATTACCAAAGGCAGAATTTTGTGATTCTTTCCATGTGTTGCAAGACAAATCAAAGTTTGCGGGCTTAAATCGTTGCGGTAGAAGATCCCCTTTTAAAATGAGCACACTCTCTGTTCAAGATCCATTCGAACTTAACTTCAACGTTACTTTCAGTTTTCGAGATTATGAATTGTTTCAATTACTTTGTGAATCAGCGGAAAGAGTTTGCCTTGATTTTGGGGGAGTAGAAAAGAATAGCAATCTTTCGCTTCTATCACTTTTTAATAAGCCATTAAAGACTCGCATTCCCTTAAAAGTCTTAAAACCACGTGATGAGCCTTCTGTCTTAGTACTCACATTTAAATCAGTTAATGTTGCAATGTTAAATGATAACAGAAAATTATGTCATTCAGTTGGCCAGTTCATTGGGAATTTGTTTAATTTTGGTTATGGCATTGTGGTCAATGAAAGCACCGAAGTTCAGTGCAAACAACCTAAAATTGAATTCGATAATTCTGATGAAGATTTTAATGATTTGCTTTTTAAGTGGAGGGGAAACTATACGTTGAATGTTCCATTTAATGTTTGTCACGAAAAAAGGGACGGATTATCTGAGGAAGTTTGCATTGGGAAAACTACCAAGTCATTGCTTGATCACCAAAGAGCAATTACATCACTATTATCCAATCAATATGGAGAACTTGTGTGTATGCCAAAAAATACTTTAACAACTAAAGACGGGTTTAAGCCTTTTGCTGTATTAGATTTCTCCATGAATTGCGATGTGAATGTACCATCTTTAAGTCTACATTTCAAAAACACAAATGTACCTAATTCTGTTTTTCAAGAGTTAGTCACCGGTTTCCGTCGATGTGTTTCGAAAGCTGTACAAACATTTTTGGCTGTTAATGAGTTTCTTTATGAAGTTTCGTAGTGTACACAAAATGTGTGGAAGAAATTCTGAAAGTACACAGAAAGAATTGTCGGTATTTTCATATTACTCCCCACACTTGATTTTTCTACGGTTTCCACACAATTTCATTCAGCATGTTCCTCAAGTTAGGGCTTTTTCTCATACCGGGCAAACACTTTGTGCGGGTCAAATTGGTCCGCCCGGCGTTTCTTATTACGGACAGGGGTAGAAAAATTGGTTGCGGACCAATTGCATCCGCGGCTGCAAGACGATTCGCCAAATTTTTCGGCCAGACGATTCGCCCCGGCCGAATTGGTCATAATAAAATTTAATAATTTTACTGCTGATTCGGCCAATGAATTAAATTGCGCCTATAAGCGGTGCTATTTATATACCATTAAAGTAACTACGATTTTGTGGCGCTGCCTTGCTATATACGCTTACTGCGTGAGTAGGGGGGGGTTGCCGGTTGATCTGTTCGGAATGATAAGTTTAAGTTTTCCCGTTTTCTCTTCTCGATCGTTAAATCAAAGGGTAAAATACGGAAGAAAAGAATTGCCCCGTGTCAGCTACCTCTTAAGGGACGGCATGGACGTCGTTTAAATGTCCAAGTTCTTCAAACTTCCCATTTTGAAAACCCCCCAAATCCCACAATCGCTTAAAAATCAAAAGAAAATCGTGCCTTTTTCATGATTGATTACGAAAAAGGTAATGTCTTTTCATCAGTAATCACAAAAACAGCTAAAAAAGTTCACAGAACAGAAGAGAAGCAAAAATAATACTCGATTGGCTATATTAGAAATTCAAGTTACTTTTCAATCGAAATTTAACTTTTCTGTGAGGGAAATTGAATTTGTATACGGAATTCAGGAGGAAAAGCATTTGTTTTAAATACTATTAGGTAAAATACAAAGAAATACGATATAGTTTTCGTTGAGTTTAATTTCCCGGAGGGATTCTATTTTCCCGGAGGGATTCTATGCGCGAAAAACGGAGGGTGCTTTTCGCGCCATACGTTTGAAATATTCCCAGTTCTGAGCACAAAATGAAAAGACCAAGACTTTACTTGCGTTTCTATTGTTACCATAGTTTGCGAAAAAATCTCTTACACTGCATAGGATCTTTAAATGAATGTTTAGAATTAATTTTTTTTATTTAAATACTGGCTAGAAATGTCGATTTTGGGCCGACTTGAGCTGACAAAAAATAAGACGTAGCTGACGTAGCTTAGACGATTACTCGATTGCAGAAGAAGTTTACGTTTTTGGCTGATAGAGGCGCTAGTAGTAAATTAGAAATACCTTATATAAAGTGACTTTTGATTTTTTTTATTGCAAATAACAACACTAGTTATTATTGCTATCAAGTTGGTAGGATAGATAGATACGCTACCAATGGACAAGTCTAATTTCCTCCCACTTAGCGCCGCCAGCAACACGGTACACAATCTTTAATACGAAGCGATTTATTCCGATTTTTTAATTTGATGTGCTACCTAAATAGTCAATACAATATGGCTATTTTTTATTCAAATGTAATAAGGACTTACGGTAACTTAGTTCGTTTTTATACATATTTACATTTTTCACCGTACATTGTAACCGTGATTGTAACACATTCACACGGGGAGCGAGTGGGGTGGCCGGTGGGGGGGCGGAGCCCCCCACCGGACGGCCCACGAGGTCCCCGTGAATTAACGCAATTCTTATCTAATTAGTACATATTTGTAGTTGCATCTTCGATTTTCCAAATTATTTAATTTTATAAACCTCTAAGCATTTAACCCAGAGAAGAAGGGAAAACTTGAGCCCTTCATCTCTGATTTAACCCCATACTTCCACAATTTGTTATGATAATATACTTCTTATTGTTTACTTCTTTGCAAATTCCGCACTTATGCTAAAATTTTTCAAGCATCATCTGCCGTGTTGCATTCCGTAGCATATTTCTGTTAGATCACGTAACATAAAACTTCTACTTTCATTCCCATACCGACCATACCCTCCGGGAACTTGGCGACGTAAGTCGCTTGACCAAATCTATGCGCGAAAAACGGAGGGTGCTTTTCGCGCCATACGTTTGAAATATTCCCAGTTCTGAGCACAAAATGAAAAGACCAAGACTTTACTTGCGTTTCTATTGTTACCATAGTTTGCGAAAAAATCTCTTACACTGCATAGGATCTTTAAATGAATGTTTAGAATTAATTTTTTTTATTTAAATACTGGCTAGAAATGTCGATTTTGGGCCGACTTGAGCTGACAAAAAATAAGACGTAGCTGACGTAGCTTAGACGATTACTCGATTGCAGAAAAAGTTTACGTTTTTGGCTGATAGAGGCGCTAGTAGTAAATTAGAAATACCTTATATAAAGTGACTTTTGATTTTTTTTATTGCAAATAACAACACTAGTTATTATTGCTATCAAGTTGGTAGGATAGATAGATACGCTACCAATGGAAAAGTCTAATTTCCTCCCACTTAGCGCCGCCAGCAACACGGTACACAATCCAACAGTATATTGACACTGAAAAGCCCCAGGCACTTTGACAAATACATTGTTCATAAGGCACTGTGATGGTTTTTAAGAGGGTAAATGTACATTTATTAGTTAATTAGTTGATTCTGAACATTTTAAGACCAATATTGTCGAAATTAAACAAGGTTTAGTACCAGAAAAGTGTTTTGGAAATTTTGACTTTCTGCGGGGGGAAACATTCGGCGCACGGGGATGATGCACGTGACGTCACAACGGGGAAGATAGGGCAAGATAACTCCTCCTCTTTTACGCTACACTCAGCAAAAAGTTTTTTCCAACGTCAGTGATACAGGATCTTGCGTGTTTTTAATTTGTGTTGTTTTGTTTTCCCCCGATTTGCACCCAACAATATATTTTTTTCTCAAACAAGGAGATGCAATACTTAACGTTTCTCCATTTCTTTGTCATTGTATTGACGCGTTTTTAATTTTAATTATACGTACATAAAACTAAAACAGCTAAAAGGTATGTTTTTAAGGTATTTTGAGCGCATCAACTGCAACTTCTGAAAGGATCTTATAATGACTCAAATTCCTGAAAATATAATGCAAAATAATTTTCAGGCCAAACAGTTTCCAGTATCCTATTCGTTCCCTCTTTCAGCTTTTCAGGCCAAATCTCCTTCAGTTTCTTCTCCGTTCTCTCTTTCAGCTTTTTAGGCAAAAACTCTTTCAGTTTCTTCTACGTTCCCTCCTTCTGCTTCTACAGGCTAAAAATCTTTCAGTTTCTTCTTCGTTCCCCTTTTCTGCTTCTATAGGCCAAATCACCTTCATCGTTCCTTCTTTCTTTTTTTCAGACCAAATTTCTTTGACACTCTTCTACACTCTCCCACCATGTTCTCTGGCCCAGTTACCTTAAGATTCAACTCCACTCTCCTCTATTCATGTAAAACTAATATTTAGCTATTCTTTAACTAAAATATCCGAAAGAAAAAGAAAATTCAATTGTTTACTTTCTAAGCGACAATATTTAAACTTCCGTTTCATTCTGATGAGTCAATGGAGTTTGGCACGGAAAATCACGCCTAATTCTTAGAACATTACTTTGAATTAAGTTAAAATCTTATGCGAACTCTATTGTAGGGCCTACTCGATATTAAATATGTATTTTAGAAAACCCATGAACCCTCCGTGGTTGAATCGGGGTTTTATTGTGTAAAAAAAAAAATACCAAACCGCTTCTGACGGCGATTTCCACCAATGACAGTGCGCGCTATCACGCGCTAATTACAATTTCGCGGCCATTAAGAATTTAAATGGCAATAACTTTGCACAGGCTTCATGAGTCAGCCACATATTTACATAGAATTAAGTATTTAAATTCGTAATTAAATTCGTAAGCACAGGTCTCATGGGCCAGCGGCCAGCCTAAACCCATTACTAAGACTGCCACGATCATTTCGGTGTTTGGAGTCGAAACGCCTTTCTTTAACAGTGTGGAGTTCCATCATAACATTGCTTTTTTTACACATCCGCCTCGATAAAGCAATCTGGGGAAGAGTGAGCAATTCAATAGTCTGCATGCCTATTAACATGTCAGCAGACAAGTTCCATCTATTTTGATCGATTTTTAGACAGTAAATCTCAATCCGGGGTTAGTCCGCCAGATAGTTATTCTCTTCCCTTTCTTCCGTGAGAGAATAGAACTTCGTACTGACAAACTTCTCAATACCTTAACAAGAATTGGTTAATATTCAGACGGACCAGGGCTGGGTTTTAGTGTCCAAAAATCGCGATCAGCGCATTGAGTGAAACCCCCGATTACGGCGCATGCCGATGTTTTGCATATCTCACCGCTCAGAAATATCTGTCGGGCCCCAGGTTTTCTACCCACCTTATCCTTTCCCACATTATGACTTAACAAGCAATAATCTGTTTCAACTCACGTTTTGTAGGTTAAATAAACTCCCATTTGCAATCGTTTAGCAACTAAGGCGTAATTCATGTTTCAGTCTTTCAGATAGAAAAATAAAAGACAGAATCAAGCGCAGGCCTAATAAGAAAAACAATTTGAATTTCATGCATAGATTTTTCCCATATCATATGGCCACCACATTTCTCTTATTCAAATGCCTTGCTGTTTGCAACACATGGGCGCGAAATTGTACTCAGCGCTGTAAAGCACGCGCTACCATTGGTGGAAATGGCCATCAGACGAAGTTTTTTTTGTTTCTTTTACAAAATAAATCCCCGTTTCAACCATGGAGGGTTTATAAAGGGTTTTGTATACATATTTAAGACATCTCTTACATTATAGTTCGGCGCTGAACAGAAATTCTAATCAAATTATTTCCAGTTCCGGAAATTCTGAACTTTAGATTTGACTTTAGTAATTGATGAGTGAAGAAACATCACCGATTAAAGCGATTACAGTTGTAGTAAGTAAATTTTTGCCACGTTACTTCTAATAGGAAAAACTTAATTAAAGATTGTAGGCAAGTTTGGCTATGACGGAAACAAGAAGTCTTAGTTTTCCAGATAAATGCTTCATTAAAAAATCGGTTCTTAATGGAAGCGCTATCATAGATGTCTACGAGTACATAATTTAACCTGAAAAATCTGTACCACTTTGTCTAAGTAATATTTTTTAATTAGAAATAAATGACATGAGCTTATTCATAATGTCTATGTTTGCATACTGAATCGAGAACTTTAAAAGATTACTAAAACAACTACTAAGTACTAAAAACGATAAAATGGATTAGGGAATTCTGATTTAGCGAGCGATGAGAAAGAAAAAGAACAAGGGGATCCGCGAAGTGGGTTGTAGACTAGTCTTTAATACGAAGCGATTTATTCCGATTTTTTAATTTGATGTGCTACCTAAATAGTCAATACAATATGGCTATTTTTTATTCAAATGTAATAAGGACTTACGGTAACTTAGTTCGTTTTTATACATATTTACATTTTTCACCGTACATTGTAACACATTCACACGGGGAGAGAGTGGTGTGGCCGGTGGGGGGGCGGAGCCCCCCACCGGACGGCCCACGAGGTCCCCGTGAATTAATGCAATTCTTATCTAATTAGTACATATTTGTAGTTGCATCTTCGATTTTCCAAATTATTTAATTTTATAAACCTCTAAGCATTTAACCCAGAGAAGAAGGGAAAACTTGAGCCCTTCATCTCTGATTTAACCCCATACTTCCACAATTTGTTATGATAATATACTTCTTTATCGTTTACTTCTTTGCAAATTCCGCACTTATGCTAAAATTTTTCAAGCATCATCTGCCGTGTTGCATTCCGTAGCATAGGCCTATTTCTGTTAGATCATGTAACATAAAACTTCTACTTTCATTCCCATACCGACCATACCCTCCGGGAACTTGGCGACCTAAGTCGCGAAATTGTGTTTCTCATCTCCGCCCGTGCACAAAACTTTAGGGCAGAGCCAATGTCCCAATGAGACTATGAGAAGAAGCCCTGAGCTGGGCCACTAAGGAAGACTATGCGCGGACAGTCCGGACACGTTTTTTTTATTTATCTAATGCCGTTTTCCAATTGGCAGATTTTTGCTAGAAATTTCGTATATATTCTCAAATATCCACAAAAGTCATTCCATTGGGCAAATATCTCAGATGGAGTTATCAGAGATCGATTTTTGAGGTCATATATCCACTCCTGCCCAAAAGGTGGATTGAGATTTATGATTTATAGTTTTTTTTATTTTCAAGGGAGACCATTGAGAGTCGTCTTTTACATGGCTGAATGGGAAGACACTTTTTTTCCCGATAACACGAATTCCGACTTTCAGTACTTCATTTATGATAAAGAAGGTGGCTTTGTCTATAATTATTGGGAACAAAAATTGAAGTTTAGCTTACAAATTGACGGTTAACAGGAGTCCCGGACGAAGGATACCGTTTCATTGGGCAGACTATATATTTTTTATTAAATGATTTTTTAGGGAATATTTAAAAACTTTCAAATATTTGCGTATTAAAAGTCTGCCAATGGAAAACGGCATAACTTCTACGCACTACCTACAGATGGCGCAGCAGTAGGGATGTTTTGATCGTCGATCCGAAAAAAAACGATCCGAAGAAATCTGAGGGAAGGGGAGGATGATAATCTCGGGTCATTTCTATTTCTATTCGTTCGACAACAAATAATAAAGTGCACTTAGCTGAACTTCACGGTCCAGCCTACTCAACCGTACCTCATAACATGAAGGAAATATCTTTTTTTCAAACTGACGTTAAACGTCTCTACTGTTTGTTAGCTTGAGGGTTAACTCAACTCTCTATCGCTCTAATAGTAAATTGTATTTTCGGGAGGCAACCGAGCCAAACCGAGTCGTCGAAGTAATGTTTTGGCGTTGTAATGAGTTGAACAGTACCATCTCAACCGAAAACTCAAGTTGTTTCAACTTTCCACCCCAAAATTGAAAATTTGCATTTTACCGTGAACCGAAGACCAAGCCATTTGACGCAAAAACGTGCCTATTTATGTTTAAGTAAGCCGAGTTGACATTCTAATAATGAGAGTCGACGTCAAGTTAGTCAAGTTTTATTTTGATACCAGTGGTACCAAATTGTCGACGAAATTGTCGCTTACTCTCACTTAACTACAAAAATCTCGAAATCTGAGTGTTTTGGATCAACCTTTTTCAGTATATGTTAATCCTAACTAGGAATAAGATTTAATGCGAATAAAATACGAAAGGCGGGAACATATTGCGGACTTTTTCGGCTATAGTGTTGTTTAACAAAGCTGTGAAAATGCGGGATATAAGTAGCTTTTTCTTAACTCAAGTAATAATGGTCCGACGAAAGTGTAAATATGCATGTGATGACGACATATCGTACTACAATCAGTATATTTTCTTGTATGTGCCCAAATGAAAGAAGTTTTCCTCGTAGTTAGTTTAATTTACTTAAGAAGTAGTTTCGATACGTGTCTGGTATAAAGTATTGATTTCTACGAAGCACTGTGTTCAAAGTAGTGGGCCGGGGATTTATCTCCCGAGGCGGATAGGTGATTTTCTACTATTGTTGGTCGACTATTATCAAAGTTCACGTTCCTATTTTCATTAAATGCTATCACCCTATTTATGATTTATCATGTTTGTCAATCTTCTATAAATATATCGTTTATAGGCTACCTAATAATATGTGTTATATACTACTATACATATAGCTCAGCTTATTTAATTGAAATTTAGTGCAGCCGGCTAATCAACATTGGTTGCCATTACCATTTATTAAAGTAAAAAAAAAAATAGTAGTAAGAAAGCGGACGTACGGCACTGCATCACGCACACTCAGAGACCAAATATTGCGTAGGTATTTTACTATCTGCAGATGCATAACTTATATTCACGTGGCACAGTTAACCACCAAGAGGACGAAATGTGAATTACATATTAGATCGTTCTAAAAAATATCAGTATTTCCATTTTTTTTCTCGGACAGATCGATTGATGCCATTGGTTAGGTAATTTTTCTAGTTTAAATGACACGGGACGTAAACTGTCTGTGAGCGTGTGAGTGCAGTAAATGATAGAAATGAATCGAAGTCAGATAAGATTACATAGAAAGTAGAGGGTGGAAGATACAAAAAGATGTAGAGGTTGATCGCTGAGTCAGCCAGGAGAAAAAGGACGCAAAAGGAACGAAGCATAGCTGGGAACACGGCGTCTGAGTCGATGGTACATCTCGTTCCGTATAGCTATCAGAGTGTGGACTGGAGAAAATAACTCAGAACTGATGGTGTGAGAAAACATTTCTTCCTACTTGTAAATCAGTGCCAGGGGATGCGGCTCGTGGGGGCGAGACATCACACCGTTACAGGAAGACTTCAAATAGAAGTTTGACGCCCACGCCTACGGTTGCCTCCCCTACGTCTGAGCCAATCATGTTCTGTCATTTGCGTGAATGGCTGTTTTCGAAGGAAACGGTCCCTAGCCCCGCCCGGTCTTCTACCATCGCTGTGCATCTCTCTCTCTGCTTGGCCCCACGTAAGGCGGTACCAAGATTGGGCGAAGGGGCGGGGCTTGTGTCGACTATCAAGGACAACAACACTGTATGCTTCTGGTAGACTGTAGTCAATCGACAACGGTCTCGACCAGTGCATGCGGTTAGACAATACTTGCGCTCGGTTTCGTTAGTATTGCTTCGTTTTCATTTGTATGCGCAAACTGCTTCTGCGTTTGAAGGGAAACACCGCGAAAAGTTTGAACGAACAGTGCGAATAGTGTAGAAAGAGGAAAGACGACGAAAGAATTCTTCAGTGGCAACGGTTCTAGTTGCTTATTGGAATTGACGAGTATTTGTCCTATCGTCATTAGAGAACCATCGGCATTTATTTTCACACGTGTACAAATCAGCGATTTGTGTGTGATCGCAGGCTCTAAATAAGAGAGAAGGAACCCCCGAAAAACATTCGAAAATGATCATGACGTGTGCCGGCTGTGATCGAGCCATTTTGGACAAGTTTCTTCTAACTGTTTTAGATCGTACGTGGCACGCCGAGTGTGTTCGATGTGCTGATTGTCGTAATATTCTTGCCGAGCGCTGCTTCTCCAGAGACGGAAAACTCTATTGCAGGACCGACTTCTTCAGGTAAAACTCACTTTTCCTTGCTTCTAAGTGGAATCATAAGTTACATTCGGTCGAAACCGTCTCGTAAACATTCACACAGCATCCCGAATCTCCCAAATTATAGACTTGGCTAGCGCTCTGTGACCGTCAAATGGTTTAACAATTTTTTGATCTGGTGTGCGGTTGACATGATGTAAATGGGACAGTTGAATGGTCAATCGCCTCCACATTCGACCTATGTATTTTGATAGTAGTCCATTCGTTTAAATCACTTTATTACAAATTTACATTTTGAATCATAAAATGTCATTTGACAAGGATTCCGAATAGCGTTGACGACAATAAGACGAACTTTTGAATTGTCTTCGTCGGTCTTCGTGTCACTTTGTCTACGTCTAGTCTACACAGCTAAGGAGGCTGTGTAGAACCCCGGCCCGCCGTGCAACATGACTCCGTTCATATGGCAGCCCCACGACGGGGTGCGTAATGAGATCCGACCACTAGGTCCTGGAACGTCACGTCTCATTAATCGCCACGTTAAATGACCTTTTCCTCTTGTCGCACTCTCAGTCATGGGCTCGCCGGCTCGGGCTCTGTATGAATTTTCTCCCGTGTATTATTTTGTTGGAATTTCAGTCCACAGAATACCCAACATCAAGAGGAGTTTATTTTATTTTTTTTTTATTTTTTTTTTTTTTTTTTTTTTTTTTTTTTTTTTTGGGGGGGGGGGGAGGAATTAAAGTTCATCTTCCGATCCGTGCGTCGAAAAGATCTCACCCTGTGTTGTATCAAAAACACTTCAGCTTTCGAAAATACTTCAAAAGAGTCGCATCCAAAAAGGAGTGATGAATTTGTACATGCATACATTGAACACGTACGACAGACAGATAGTTGCTGCCTCCCCCCCCCTCCCCAGATTGACGTGGAAAGTTGAAAGAAAGGTTAACAATTAAAAAATTCTTCCTTTTTTATATTCTGTAAATTCAGTCTGGTTGGGAATGATAGAGGGAATGCTTCTTGCGTATAAAAAATTTCAAAAAGAATACCGTGGGATATTGCTTATTTATCACCTTGAGATCACAACCGATCACAACGTCTTAGAATCGGTGTTGACTGCATTTTTGTTCATTCACGGCAGATTTGTTAACCTCCTTCTTTTTCCAGGCGGTACGGCACAAAGTGTGGAGGCTGCGGCCAGGGCTTGTCTCCGACGGATTTGGTGCGGAAGGCTCGCGATAAAGTTTACCATCTACGATGCTTCACCTGTGCCCTGTGTCGGCGACAGCTGTCTACTGGAGAAGAACTCTATCTACTAGACGATGCCCGTTTCCTTTGCAAGGAAGATTTCATCCGAGGAAAAGCAGCTCCCGGTAAGGAAAATTGGACTTTCAATTGCTTCATTTCAATCCGGCGCGATTTTGTTGGGTCAATGAAACGGTTCGATTCGACCCGACGGCGGTCGTTTACCCAAAAAGAGAATAACTGGCTCTTGTGCATACAAAGGCCACACTCATAGGATAGGAACGAGTTGTTTAGATTTACCTGGCGATACGATGTGTGTCAATAGTCGAGACACATGGTCCCAACTGCTGGTGTTCCGGTGTGCAACGCCGGCACTTCAGTTCCATTTGCTGTTGTTCCGATTGACACAACTGTTCCATAGTTCCATTCCGTTTCCGAGTACCGCCCCTTCTAATTGATATTGACGCGATATCTTGAACCAGAACGTTGAATGGCAGGTGCAGTGTTGTCGAGTACACCTTAAACCTTAGTGTTCAGATCGTTAGATCGTTCGGGGAGGGAGTAGGGGGTTGGAAAAGGGAGAGCCGAAGAAGACAGAACTGATGATGGAACGGAGATAAAACAGACACAAAAAAATCCTTCGACTAAAATACGCTGTACTGCATTCAGTATGTCGGCCTCACCCTATAATTGCTGGGAAGCGATAAGATCGATTCTTGACCCCTCTTCTCTCAACTCTTTCCTCTTTTCATGTTTTCCTTTTCGGTTGTGCTGCTGTTCTTGACAACCTGTTATTATTCACACGACTGTGCGTCATCCAGTTAGTTACCACTCGCCCACATGTGGGAAGATTCATGGGTTGACCCGTGATCAGGAGTTGTTTGGAGTGGTTCCTCCTGCTTCTGTCTCGGACTCTACGAGTTGAAAATTAACGGCCGTTTTTTCGTTCCCCATTCATGGCACCATCTATTCAACAACACTGAATGCGTTTCCAGTATGTATTCTTCTTCCGATTCAAGTCAAACCACCCAGAAAATGATCTGTGATTATCCAAGCAATTAGTAATTATCAAGCAACCGACCAAGACTCGTTCAGAGTTGAGACTAGTCCGCTGGTAAATTTACAACAACAACAACAAAAATTAACAGAGAAATTAATATATCTGCCTTGTTTTGGCCTCGTGTTAAATGCAACCATTTCCATTTGAAAATCTAAATCTTGTAAACCTAGCTGCACACCTATAACTGGACCTTCAGGACGTTATTCGCCCAATTCCACGTCCGTTCTATCAAAAAGACAAAATAGTTTGTTCCCTGTAGTTAGGACTGCGTAGAAAAATGATTTGAGACGTGAAAAATGCCCAAGCACCGTTGTGAGGTTGGTTTTACACAGGCAGAGGCACAGGATATTCGATCCACCATCACATGGCAAAAGTCTGCCCATTACAAAGGCGACCCGCTGCGCTTTTCGGGAAGCCCTCTAATGCTGAAGCTGCAACATACTTCTGGCCCTCTTCTTTCATCTCGTGTTTTCTTTCTCTCTCTTTTTTTCTTTCCTTTTTTTGCTGTCTTTCTTATTTTATTCAAGTCTCTTTTGTCTCGCCTTTTTTGCCCCTATCTGCTTCTGGGCCGTCTATGCTTTGCGCATCCACGGAGAAGTGGCTTGCGCCAGGTTGTCAGCACAAAAACATGCAACTTCAAAATAAAAGATCGAATTGAGTCGAGTTCTGCTAGGACTTTCCTAGCCATTCTTTAAGTTTCAACGTTTAACGATTGGAACGTTTACAACATTTAACGACCACCGCTTAAGGCCGCCACCATGTAAAAGTGACGATTCCTTTAACCAAAGATAAGGCTTTTAACAGAAATACTTTGAATCTCGTTTAGACTTTTCCAGAGTGTTGAAACTTCGAGTATCAGGTAACAAATTCTGTTGAGAAAATCCGTTGAAACATTTAACAAGGCTTAAATTCTTGTAATGTGGACTGTGGTCTTGTTTTATATCCATGTTCCAGCCTACCAGTCTACCAGCAGGGCCACTAAATACTAAGTAACAGAAAAAAAGACAATTGTCATCCGCTGTCGAAAGCGTGCAGCGTTTCTAGAGTCATAATTTTACATACGTTATATCGCTACATAGCCTGAGTCAAAGCCTCCTGAGATGCCAGAGCCCCGAGAGGTGCATGAGCTGGTGAGACTAGGTAGGTAAGGCTACTACACGTGAAAAAGTGCGTATTGTGACGATGAATAATAACGAAAACCAAAGGGGCCGTGTTTGAAAGATGCCGAGTAATGGTACCGTTGCAGTGAGGCCAGCGGTTGGGCGGATCTTGTTTGTTACTATTTTAAAGGCTTCACGTGCCGACAGTGAGTCTGCTTTTATGTTATCGAATACGTTCAACTATATAGCCTTTCATCGTTTGTTTTTTTTTCGTTTTCGTTTTTCGTTTTTCTTCGTCTGCCTTAACCTTTTATTAGCCGTGTTTCTCCCAGTTTCTCCACTTCTATCGACTTGTGCGATCTACAACGATTGACTCCGACCGTCATTGGCTTGTACATTGTAACAGCCGGTAACAGCGTACCCCTTTCACTTAGACTGCTAATTCTGCATACACAATTACAAATTAGCTGAAGATTAGCTAGAGTAACGAAATGAAATTCTAGCTCTGCCCTCCTAAGAGCCAAGTTCAATTATGTAACTTTTGACTTGTAGGCTATTGAGCTATATGCGTGTTAAATGCATATGTTATTACCTAACTACCCTGCATTTATGTAGGTATGACCAAGTTGTGATCAGTGATCACCCTGGAGAATCGAATGCGTACGTAGTGATCTATATCTAGGCCTACCCGAATTGACCAGTGGGAACACGCGCGCACCTTGTCTGATCTAGAAGACTAACACAGAATTCAATGATACTGTAGCCGGTCCTTTGTCCAAAAGCGCTATCGTAGAAAAGAAATAGGGTACGCCGTTGCGCGGTCGACTGAGTTCGATAACGAGTACCGGTCGTACCTGTACGTAGCGTATGTATGCTTATTTATTTATTGGCTATTTCGGTTTCTTGCTAGCGAGGCTGCTAGAAGAACTGAGCACTTGAATGCAATCTCCTGCTGCTGTTGGGGGGTAAATACAGAAACAACACATCGCCACAACATCAAGCGTAACGTTCGAAACAAAAGAGATGGATTGCGTGTCACTCGGCAGACAGTTGGTTCGCTGCAGGACTGCAGCATCTAAAGGTGTCGAGTTTCTTACACACCGTATAGCCTAGCCCGTATCTCGTATCCGCTCGTATCGACTATGTGCGTACCACGCGTCCAACAATATCTCTTCGATCCCCTATGAAGAGACGCGTCTTGACTCTACGTCCGTGTTCACTAAAGCTACAGTGTTGTTCTGTTGTATTTTTCGTCAGCGCCTTTGTATAAGTCAGCGCCTAGTCGTATGAATCAGAGACGATGATGAACGACAGTACCGGTATTCAAAACGATTCACTTGTTTTGATGGTAACTTCTCTTTACGGGCATAGACGAGTCTATGATAACTTTCTTCTGGTGAAAAAGAGAAGACAAAAAAGTACAAGGGGAAAAGGAAAGGGAGGGGAAAAAAAGAAACAAGAAGAGAGAAGAAAAAACAAGAAAGAAAAGGAGAGGTAAAAGATGGTATTCTTTTTGGTATTCTTTGGCGGGTAAGACTGTACATCATGAGTCTGGCTTGGTCGGCGGTTGGCTGCTGCTGACGGGGCCATGGAGAGGGGTCAAACATTGACCGGGGACTCGGAAAAAGCCGAGCCTGAGTCTGTTGTGCACCGACGGTCCGTATAGGACCCCCGACCGCGACCAGCAAAGTGGCCACGGCCAGCGTAAACCCCCGCTGTTTTCCACCTTCGAACCAGCTCGCTCGCTCGCTCGCTCCAAGAAGAAGAAGAAGAAGCGGGAATATACAAGAGATTATTTTCTTCTTTTCTTTTAAGAGTTCTCAAAAAAAAAAAAGAAAAAAAAAAAGTGAAGATCCGAGAGTTGAGGGGTAAAACTCTCATGCAACTGCAGTTACCCCGAATTTGGCTGGTTGTCGACAGGAGACAAAAAGATACACCCCCTTTCCCTTTTGCCCCTGGATCAAAACAAATTTTGAAATATACAGGAGATGACGAGCTAGGGCTACGCCGAGTGAATGAATTTCAATGAGACAAGTAGAATTTGGAAACAACGAAAAAAGGAGTAGAAAATAGAGCCAAAAGGATGAAAAACGATGAGCAAATGACAAGTTGATATCGTTCTTTTCATTACTTACGGTATTCAACTTGTTTTGTCGCATTCATTTCATCGCAACAGCCGGTTAAACGGCGTTGCCGGCGCGGTCCATCTGCATCGGAGAACAAAAGTGGCTCGGAGAGGAACAGGAAAAGTCGACGTCAACAGGAGAAAAGTCGAGCCAATGCGAAAAAGATGGATGGTTGTTGACGGCGTAGCAGCGACCTGCGAGGTCGGTTCTTGTTTTTGACACAGCGACCAGGTCAAGTCAGCCAGTCTGGTTTCCAATTACTGAATAGCCGGTAGCTAGTGCATGCAGCCGCGTTGAAGTAGCATAGCATAAATGCAGTTGAATGTATATAGTGTCGGACTGGAAAGGTAGGAACGGAACGGCGGTGATGATTGGTCACGCCAAGGTGTGCACGACTGTTATATTCCTGTGGCCAAATCGTCTATCGCACAAGCAGACTGTCCCTTCCTTTTTTGCAGGGCATTCTAGTCGGTGCTGTAAGAAAGCAGCTAATCTGGTTGGTTTATAATGGCAGCGTCTATAGGCTCGACTATAGGAACTATAGTGAGAATAAAGCCTAGGCCATCTAAGGCAATAACACAATAACACGTATCTAGTAGTGTAGAAGCCAAACGGAGCAGCCAACAGCAGCAAGCCGGCGGGTAGCTCTTGTCTATGCATGCTGGGCGACAAGTGGCTGCAGGTCGGAGGTCAACGGTGTTTCGTGCCGTGACAACATGCGGCGATCATCTTCCTTCGGGGAGCAGAAGGGAATATATATAAGGGACCACGGGTTTTCTTATTCTCTCTCTCTTACCGATGGCCTTCTTTTTTTCCCTATTGTTATGCTATTTGGTGCTGGTCTTTCTCCATCTTCCCTTTTTGCCTTTGGTCTCCCATTGTGCTGCCATTTCCAACCGCGTCTCTACCGTAGGCATCATCATCGCTCGGGTTCATAACACAGCTTCGTTCCAGCTGCTGCCTCCGCCATCCATTTGAATAAACAATTGCCACAGTGCCCTTTGTAAATTTGACCATTTTCAACGTCCCTAGCTCCCTACAAGAGATCTGTCGTCACTAAAAGAAAATCATCTTGAAAATCATACCATCGATCCAGGGGGAAATATATAAATTAGTTGAAACCCCCCGAAAACACATTACTTACTTTATCTTGCTTCCTAGTTTGGATGCGTAACTCGTTTGATCTATTTCACGATGACGTGAGCAGCAACTGATATCCGTTGCAACCTAGCAAGAATCACGAACCCTAGTTTCGATTTTTCAAAATATCATTTCGTTTTTTTTCTTCCTCTTTTGGTCCGCTTTCGGTAGCCGTATCAGAGCAGATAGACAGTCGGCGATGTAATCGACTATGTTATCGAAGCCAGTGGGGAGGGAGGAGGTTAGCCACATAAGCAACGCCCAAATCGGTTTCTTCTATTTAGAATTCGAACACAATCGCATTGAAGAGCACTAGCTGTCGGTACACGACGGCTGTAGGGAGGAGGACATCAGACAAACATACACGGAGTTGTTCACAATGCACCCCCCGTCCACCAGCCCCTCCAACGCCCTTTGGCACGTGGCTGAATATTTTAGCATGGCGACCTCTGACCTTTGAGTATAGGCGACCAACCCCTCGCCTCTTTGGCTCTTTCTCTCTCCATCGTATGCGTATGCGTATGCCACTCACCCTCGGTACTCGCCGCGCCGTATGCTATTTTCTAGTTATTCTCCATCTCCCGACAAACAGCCAGCATCAGACCGTATATATATTCAAGCCACCACAGTATGGTATAACTATAGTCGGTAGGAAGGCAGGCTGTATAGTCGGCAGACTCGTAGCGAAACAACCATGAAGCATGAACCCCTCCCTTTAGCAGTGTGTAACTGTGTAAAGGACGACGGGTCCAGACAAAAGATTGAGTCTGTATATAGTATATACAGAAACGCACCATGAAAACTGGCGGGCGGTGTGCACAATGAGCTGTATCTGCATGGATAAATAAATGGCTTGCGGTCCCACTTCATGAAATAGTCATAAGCCTACTTTAGGGTGAGGGAGATTGGGGAAATTAGGTCTTGACAAACAGCTCGCCCACACGGCCAGGCACCCACTGCACCACTAGGTCTTCGCCACAACCACAACAGTCTCTGTCTCTGTTACGTGACGACGCTCTTTAGGAGAAACTGTCAAACGCCTAGCCGAAAACCGAGATGAACTCGCATTCCAAACTGATTCTTGTTGTGATGGATGGTGGCATCATTACGTCGCAAGAACCCTAGGCCTAAATACTACGCAAATGCGGAAATGGTGTAATTATTGACAAATTCTGAAGAAAGACGGGAATTTCAACACATTTTCCAAGTTTTTTTGTTTGTTTTTTTCTGTTTTTTTTTTTCTTTTCTTCTGGAGATGAGAATAGTCGACATGCTGCGGTCGGGAGAATTTATAAAAGGGAAGGCTACTTTACCTCTACACACCAAATAAGAGCCTACACGTGAACTTGGCACCCTCAAATTATCGCCTTTTGTTCCTTTCCAAGACTGAAAATAGCCTACCAATCTTGTTTTCTTTTTCTGCTCCTTTTTCTTCTTCTTTTTCTTCAAACGCCTGAAAAAAGGGGGGCAAAGAATGAGGAAAGGTGAATTCCTCCGTCCGAAAGAATAGGCTGAGGGAGGAAGAAAAACACCAGCCGTAGGTTAAAATGACCACGATTCTCGGCTAGAAGGCCACATTAATGCATGCTAGACAGACGATAAGGCTATTTGTTTCTTTTCTCCTGTCTTACATGATGTTAGGGTGAAGGTGGGCTTAAGTAGTTACCTGACTACCTGGTGAAACAACAGCATAACACTGTGTTCTACACCGATCACTTTTTTTCTCAGCCGAAGAGAATAGCCCTCTCGCCTCAAACATTTGTTATCGTGTGTTTATCGACAAATTCCCCGCGAGTTCACAAAGCTTTTAAAGTGAATGTTGTATGAATTCAAGTCAAGCTACACTATGCCACCATAGTCTATACGCAGGTAATAGTAAAGTACATTTTTTCTTGACACGAAATCATGTGAGCGGTTTGGCGATCCGTGACGTGTTGTTCCACCAAGCGAAATTGGTGGGCTTTCTTGAAACAGTGCCGCGCTCGTCCGCGCTATAGTTTTTATTTCTTTTTCTGGCTTTTTGATTTTCTTTTCTTTTCTTTTTCTTCTTCTTCTTCTTCTTCTTCTTCTTCTCGTTCTCTCATCTTGGCGAGTTGTTTGGTGGCGAGTTGAGACGAGACAGAAGAGGAGGAGGGGGACGGGGAGTGGGGAGGGAGAGAATAAGAAACGAAAAGAGGACCGTGTGCCGACAACAGGACTTCAACAGTGACCTCCTGCTGGGCTGACATGCGTCCATCATTGTGAACTTTAACCCTCCCCTTTTCCCTCCTTCTCTTCTTCCATCCTTCCTCCTTCAGTCCTTCTTGTCCGCTGATGCCCGCCTGCTCTTCTGCCCGCTTCTGCCCTCCCTTTGGCTCGACCCCTCCTTATTTCCCCCCAACGCGTTATTTCTTTCTTCTCCTGACAATGGCTTTTCTTCTTTTGTTGGATCTTGTATTGTGGATTCATCATATACAGTACAAGGATAGACAGACAGTATAGTAGTCTACACTAGATAACCTAGACGCTATATACCGAATGAATACTATATATACATAAATAAATGTTGCTCTTGGGCTAGCTAGTTTTGCGGCTGGGCCACTGGCTCTTGTAGCCATTGTGACGTACGTACGCCGGCCATACAATGCCTCATGGCATTGGTGTGCGCCATGCCAGCAGCCTCTATCGTCTACATACTCTGCGCGTAGTACGCATTTTTAGAAGAAGAAGAAGTGTCCCGTTGGACTGATTTCGAGACTATTTTCGTCCAGCGAAGGCCAGTGAAGGACGTCGCCGAGCCGAGCCGATTCAATGCGACTGGCTTTGCACCATCCAATTCATCCATTAAAGCGAGTCGGCGCGGCGCCTATAATGGCCGACGCCGACTATATGGCTCGGGTATATATCTGAGCTCCGTCCACTCGTCCGTCCATCTATAGCCTACGCTGCACTATAGTACAGTACGGGCAACGGCGTACGGCGATATCCCCAAGTCTGAAAAGTCGATCGTTGCTTTTGTTGGCGAGTTGAATGGCAGTATATCGCGACCGAATAGAGAAGGATGGAGGAACTGGATGCTGGAACTGGAGGGAGGAACGAATAGGAATAAGAGGACGGACGGCAGAATATTCTCGAGAATAAGATTAAGATGAGGAGGAGGGTCAGGTCACATCCAAAAGAGACTAAACTAACAAATCTATTCCTTTTGGATTTGCATGAATACAGAGCTGCTGCTGAATTCGGCATCGGATGACGACGACGACGAGACTCTCTCCATCTCGCTCTCTATCGAGAAGGAAGCCAACAACAACAATCACAACCATCATTGTCCTGTTAGTGCACTGAGCAGCAGTGGGGCCAGCAGCTTAACCATGCCCTCTCCGAACCGACCGCTGACTCCCATCACGCAGGGCCTAATCATACCGCCACCTCCATCCTCCGATGGCATTGTCATCAAACCTCAGCGGCCTTCTACACCCTCTACCACCATCGACGACAAGGATGGCAACGATTCCGAAGGTACGCACTACGCTAGCTATTGATTACAGTACCGCCATTGACGACCAGACGACCAGACGACCTACGCAGAGTGCCAGTTCTGAACTCTTATACGGCCCACCGTATGGCTGGTCTCTGCCAGGGTCCCGCTCTCTGTTTTGACTCGGCACTCGCCAGTGCCTCAGTGCCAATTGCCAAAGACGAAGGCAAATGGAAAAAGGAAAAGGGTCGACTGTCGACTGCCCTGTAGGGCTGGTCCGGACTGGCGCTGGCCTACATAACGGACAGCTTAATAATGGATATCCATTTCCTTTGAATCTTGCGTAGGCTCGGTTGATGGGGATGGAGAAGGCGAGAGCCGCAGTGACAACCCGTCCGAATCCAAATCTCCGGACGAAGGCGGTGCTGGATCCAAACGACGTGGTCCCCGTACCACCATCAAAGCCAAACAGCTGGAGATCCTCAAGAATGCATTCTCTCAGACGCCGAAACCGACGAGGCACATTCGAGAGCAGCTGGCCAAGGAGACGGGCTTACCTATGCGAGTCATCCAGGTCAGAGAATAACACATACAACAAGCCTATCCTATCCCTTCCTTGCGTGCATCACTCTAATTCTTCTTCATTCCATCGGTTTACCCCCCCAAAACACGTTAATATATAACTATATAACTAATAAACAAGCTTCAAGTCTAACTATTACTAACACAATATTTCGGACCCATTTCTATCGTCAATCAGTTTCACACTCGAGGCCTGACCTATCACTTGTATTATAACACGTAGCAAATCGCATTGTTTCTGATATACATCAAGTAGGTAGTCGACGGGAATGCTTTTGCGCAATTGGGTTGCGCAATTAGGCCTCTTAGACTGATGGACTATAACGACCTATAAACTCATTTCAATTGTATTTCGCTATTTCGCTCGATGGTCTAGGTGTGGTTCCAGAACAAGCGCTCCAAGGAACGCCGATTGAAGCAGTTGACTTCCATGGGTCTGAGGCCGTACTTTGGAGCTTCACGCAAGCTACGAGGTTTCCCGGTAAGCCCGGGTATGGACGACGGCTCTGGCGTCGTTGGTGGATTCAACCCTTACTTCGATCCCAAATACGCTGCGGATTTCGCTTATGGCGGAGCACCTGGAGGCCCTCATCCACATTTCGGCCTGCATTCGCACGGACCGCCTCATCCACTGCAACATCATCCCAACCCTCCATTTGGTGACTTCTTTGGTGGACCTCATCCGCCTCCTCCCCCGCCCCCTTCATCCGCGCAAGGAGTACCTGGAGCACCCCCCGGTGCAGGAGCTCAAGGGCCAGCTGGAAACGCGCCTTTTGGCGGCGGACCTGGTAAGCGACACTAGCGACTAGCTGAGTCTTAGCCTTAGCCTTAGCCTTTAGCTATGCCTATCCTAAGCATTCGGAACAGTGGGGAGTTGCCTTCCAGCATCTCCTCCTCCCTAGGCTCGACCTCCGTCCCTTCTTCCTTCATCTCACATAAAAATTGAGAAAACAATCCTAGTGGACACGGGCAATCCAAGTGCGGGAAAATGAAGAAGAGAATGAGGGTCGTGTGATCGTGTCCAGAAATGAGGAAGATTTTTTCAGGCTATATATCAACAGCCCGGCGCGGCGGCATGCGCCCTAAAACACGAAAAACACGAAAACACAGAAGAAAGATATATAGCGCGACTCCTTCTCTTTCTTTTTTCTTTTTTCTTTTCTTTTTGTTATCGTGTTGTTTTCTTTCGTTTGCGTTAGGCCCACGGTTTTCTCAGAGTTTTTCTTCGCCCCAGCAGCAAGCCCGTCGTCGTCTTTTGAACGTTCAACCGATTCCAAGAAGTCAGTTTTACCCGTCGTCTTTGACTCGATTGAAATTTGAAGCAAGCACACGTAGGCCAAAGTCTGGATGGAAGCTGCGTCAGCGGAATTGTCGGAGCAAGTCGTTGTGCATCCGATGATGCATTGATGCGCGTGAAATACGATCCGACAGGCCAGTCCATGTCTGGCGCACAAGACACTTGATCGCGTTAGGTGGTCTCTGATACGGATTTCCTCTTGCTTTATTTTCCCATGAGCGAACAGGCCTAGGCCTACCTAGGCCTCGTCTCCGTTGAGCAAATGCCAACATTTCATTTTCGTTGGCGAACGAACCAAACTGTTGTTGTCTACCCACAAGAAACGGAACTCGGACTAACTAGGCATAACGAATCAAGTTGATTAACGGCAGGGTCTGCATGGTCTGATGGTGGAAGATTTGACGATTGGTTGTCAATTCTTCAAAAGTCTAACTTTCCCCCGCTGTTTAGTGGCGCTTTAGTCGGCTTTAGCGCACCCGCCATCGGCAGTTTGTCGTTGGGAGCGTGTGCGGTAATTCGATCTGTTGGACGACGGGTGGCAAATACTTCGGTATTGAACGGCGCTCGCTTCCCTCAAGAGTCAAGAGGATCGAGAGGGTGCCGGACGACTTGCTGGGTCAACAAAGGGCCCCAAGTTTGGGTGGCTGTGCAGACAACGTTGACGACAGCAGCCTTGTTTGTGCACGGCAAACAGTTTGTGGACATCGGTCAACCAACGGCCGATGTTACAGAGGATCTGGGGTTCCTCTAAGAGTTAGAAGGAAATGATGTGACGTTGATGGCCAACATGGAGCTAAACATCAGACGGAACTGAATAAAAAGGCAATTGACTAGCATGGAAATTCATTCATGTATAGACGGCCGTAAATAAAAGACACATATAGCAGCCAGCAGCCACGTCTCTGAAAAGGTAGACAGATTCATTTCATTTCAGGCTTTGATAGGATGAAAAAGAGATGGAAAAAGGGCCGCCGGACACGGACTATAGGCTATACAGGCCGGCATAGAGTTATTGCTAATGCAAAGCGATACAAATGCGACTATAGCTTTATTAGTCGCTGCATTGATATCGTTTGCGCCGCAATGCTACGGCTCGGACTCTCGATGACTAGCCAAGGGAACAGATCTATATGTTATGTTATGTAGTAATTGTAGTATATATGTGGCTAGTTCGTCAGTAGGCAGCAGTATGGAAGTATGCGAGTATGCGGATAATGTCGGAGAGTAGATGGCCTATCTATCTCGTACGCGTCCCTCAGCAGCATAGATAGTCAAGCGAGCGAGTGTGATTCTGGCGTAGCAGAAATAATAGGATTTCCGTCTTTGGTAAAGATTTGAAAACATTCCCGAATATCCTGCTCCGAGTTTGCTCGCTTCACTCGCCGACTGCCTCGTATAGACGGCGACGGCGACGACGATGGTACAGTTGAGAGGATGATAGCGATTCGAAGGGTAAGCCGGTTGCTGCATGGCACACGGCCCGTCCGCCTGTCCGTCAGAGATAACAGACAGCAGGCCAGATCAAAAGGAGACTGTTGGGCGGACGGTACCGATAGCTTTTATACTTGCAAGCCAGAGCCTATAGCTTTCCCTCTTTCGCTTGTTGGTCCTGCTGTGTATTCTCTCTCTCTCTCTCTCTCTCTCTCTCTGTATATATAGGCTACGTTTGGCACAAGAGGGATTAAGTTCCCTCTTTCTTTCGATACGTGCAACATCATAGACTTTAGGGGGGGGGGAGAGAGAGTCACAGAGGGGAGAATATAAGCTTTGGTTGCTCAACATCAGAAAGAGGGTAGTAGAAGAAGAAAAAAAAAGAGAGGAAAAGTTTCCCTCGGGTTGGTGTATTGAGTTGACTGCACAGTTCAAGCTGTTGACTTTTCTAACCGGCTTCGGCCGCTTTGAATCGGTGACAGATGCAGCGATGCAGGATCGGGCCGTGCGCTACGGTTGACAGAGCTATACAGAGCGGCAACTGTCTAGCTCTATAGTCGAAGCCTAGTAGAAGTGGAATATTGTCTTCTATTCATCGTGTGCGGTTCGTCTGTATACACAGCTCACTCCACAAAGTTCGAACCGACTAGGCCTAGCTAGACTTCTTTTTTTTTTTCTTCAACAACTTGCACACACTTTGTCAAAGCCGTCTCTCCCTTCTTCTGACCAACGCCATTTGTCCATCAGACGCAAACATTTCTGTAGCCCGCTGTAGTCATTCATACACAGGGGAGTTCAATACATGACCGCAATGCCGTCGATTCTTGCAACGAAAACGGCATTGCTGAGATCCGTTGAATATGATACACATTCTGGCTACTACAGACCGACTCGACGACCTAACATATAGGGCAACTAATCAGCATCATTTCTCTTTTCTCCTTAAATAGGAATGGGCAACTCCATGGATCCATCCTCGGGAATGGGTGGAGGTGAATTCGGACAAATGGGCGACCCATCTCAGTATCTGACTCCGAACGACCTGATCTCGCAGCGCTCAAGTCCAGACTTCATGCCTGGAGGTACAGTTCCGTCACTTCTTCTTTCGTGCGCGTTCGCCTTAACCCTACCTAGTCTTGCTTCGCCATCATCAAAACTCAACTCAAAGTCTTTCTTCTGTCTAGGTTCGGGTAACTTTGCGGAGCATCAGCAAATGAACGAAGGCCTCGTCTGGTGACTTTAGTCAGTTCATCTGAGCGCGTGGAACTTGTAGAAGAAAGGAGGAGGATCAAGGAGCGAAGGAGCGGCATACGAGGATCAATGTGGTCGATTACTCTGCACAGAGCGAAGACAAGATACCGAAAAAAGAAGAGAGCGGGGGGGAAAAATTCTTTTGTGCTGTTGTGTTTTTCTAGGCCATGCTATACAATGTTATAGATGCGTGTGATTACAGCAACATTGCATTGCGCAATCATTAGCGTCAAGTGTAGCCCCCCTTCTTCCTCATTTGGATCCAACTTTACGATGTATTGTCATGGGTAGAAGCCGAGCCGAGCCGAACCGAACCGAGCTCTACTACTACTAGCTACTACTACTACGAGCACCGTGCACTGCATCACCAGTATTCGAAAAGGGCATCGTCATTGAAAAGAGGTTTCCAACCAACAAGCTGCACGACAACATGGAACCGTTGAACGAATTAGATATTGTAGGTGTTTGCCTGTTTGCGTCATCTCTTTTTCCTATTCAGTCCTCATATCTGCCCGACTGAATCAACAACAAATTATCGCCCCCCCCTCCGTCTCACGTAACGTATGAAAACAAAACAAAAAAAAAACAGGTCGTGGTTAAGTTTCTGTAAGTTTAGTTGGTTGATATCAGTTGTTTTTATCCGTTTCTCTCATACCCTCTAAGACATCTCCCCCCGTTTTTTTTTGATTGCCCCAATTTCTTTTGTTTGTAATGGCGTCGGTGATGAGCGTTTGTTATGTACAAGTGTGTTTTTCTCTCCTGTGCTAAACCCACACACGTATACAGTAAAACAAAAAAACAAACTCGGTGGATTCAAAACTATACCCCTTCCCCTCCCCATCTGAGCGCAATGAAATGTGACGTGTTCATTTGTTCCATAAGATGAAGGCATCGTGGTCAACATTATGGATGACACGTTGCGTAGGTTGAGTAAAAGTCGTCGACCTCCCCATCAAGGAAAAAGAAAACATTACCTCTTCCCATCATTTACGTTCTTGTCCACACGAGTTTCTCTCTCTCTCTCTCTCTTTCTTTCTCTCTCTCTTATTGGTGTAAAATGTCGAACGGCTAAGCAAATAGCCGAGCCGATGACGATATTACTGTACATATAGAAAAGTATATACAGAATTGTCAGAGAAAGGAAACAAATAAATAGTTCGTTTAGTCGTCGCCAATGTATTTCTTCATTCATTTCATTCATCTAACAAACTAACATGTAGACTAGCCACAGCCAGGTTGGCGCCAGTCGATCCAGATATATGACGCATACAAGCGCGGTTGTGTTATTGATTATGTTTGACGAGCGGGTACGATATACCGTATGTAAGATATACAGTACGGTACGGGGTATTTGAAATTGAAACAAGAAGTCTATTTGAAGACGAAAGGAGAAAACGAACTTGTTTGGTAGTCGGGAGCGGAGCTCCTCCTCTTTCTTGAGGTTCAGCCCCTTCGCCCTTGTTGACATGGCAAAAGCCTTGCGTGCAAGACCGGCGTATTCACACCTGCGTGCCGCTTGGATGCCCGCCTCCTTCTCGCCCCATCGCCGCATCGCATGGAAAACCAAAAAAGTAATCCCACAGAAGATAGCTTAGTAAACGGTAATGAAGGTTCATTTTCGCCGCCACCATCGAGTCGAGTCGTGTTGTTGTTTTCCCTTCTCTTCTTCTATACTACACGAAAAGATCATTTTCCCTCTCATTCGTTCCTTTTCTCGGCCGTTTCAAAACACCGAAATTCCATCCCTCCGACGTTTGTATACATGCACACTATACTATATATACTATATACTATATACTACATGTATATATATATATATATATGCCGGGCTATATATACAGATGGCTGCGCGGCCAGACGGGAGGAAGGAGGCGGGATATTACACGAAGATTTGTGGAGTAGAACCAAGGGGGGAAGAAAAATAAAGACACGATACGGTGAATTAAAGGGCACCACCATTTTCTCTGTGTCGGCCTTCGCTAGAGCACAGACCCTTGGCAAAGAACAACACTACCTACCTTCAGATACCGACGGATCCTACTCGCTCGACACCGTCTACGCGCAACCGTGTACAACGATGAAGGAAAAAGACACGCAGGGTTTTGTTTAACCTAGGCTAATTAATGGACGACGTTCCTCTCTCTTACCAATACCAAACTCGCTACCTCCTCCATCAGATAACAGCCAAATAGTGCTACGACAAGGTGCTCGTTTGTGGCCAATTAGGGGCTATAAAAACTGACCCCACAACGTCACCCAGCGCTCGACTTCTTTTCAAATTCAACGGCGAGTAGGGCCGTCCGCAGGGAGCAAGAAAGAGCCGCAGAAAAATATCGCCTGGTGCGTATTTCTATGCATTTCTGATGGCATTGACGTGAATTTGAATGGGGCAGAATGACGTCTCACCTATTCTTCCTTTTTACACATAGATCGTATCTTTTCCGTCGCGCAGCCGATTGCTTTGGCAGTGCCAAATGGAATTAGAGACTTTCTCTTACTCACACGCCTCTTGTTTACTCGTATCCTTCCCCCAAGTCTATAGCGCCATATAGTCTATGTATATATATATATATGGTATAGAAGAAGCAGGCGGATCGTATCGTTTGCAACGTCTGCGGTTGTTTCTTGATGGCTAGTAGGCGATGCTCGTTGCTCTGTAGTTAGTGCTCTCCTTTTTCCCCCGTCTCCGAATGTGTGCCGGTGTAATAAGGTAGTACTTGTGACGTATGAGACATGAGTCGTGCGCGCTCCATCTTTCCATGTCTGATCAATGATCAATAGACAAACAGGACAGCCCATGCGTTGCTACCACCCGATGCATCCCGAATGCTTTCTTTTGCCCCTTTTCATTTGCATATCATTTCACGATCGGCAGACTCAATAGCGACGATACGACAGAGGACAAAAAAGAAAAGAAAAAGAAAGAATAAAAAAAAAAGAGAGAGAAATTTTTACCCGAGTAGTCCGCCCGAGTCGTTTCTTTCTTCTCTGCTGCAGGGGCAGCTTGGGGTTGTGGAAAAGGGGATAGTTCCAATCTGGCGGAAAATGCATTGGGGAGAGAGAAAGAGAGAGGTTTAAGCGCGCGCGACCAAAAACGTTGATAGATGGGACTTGAAGATATCGGGCTTGTCGGTGGAACAAAGGGTTCTCGAAAGAAACGCATTACCCAAGAGGAAGATAGGGACAGAAAACGACAGCAGAAGAGGGGTTATAGCAGCGAGGGTGTGAGGGGTTGTTCGGATGGCACGCACGGAACACATACAGTTGACATACGGCACTGCATGGAAATATACAAAGTTCTCGGCTGCTGTCGACTCCGGAAAAAAGGGGACCGAATCCTTAGTTAGGAGGACGAAACACAATTTGGAGGTTGCCAGAGGTTGCAGAAGGGGTTCGTTCATCGCTGGCCAGCCGATCGGTCGGGATGCTGCTCCCTTCCTTCATGTCTATCACAGTCAAACAATACTTTGGGGGTCTGTCGCCAGGTCGATATGCACCCCGCAGTCGAAAAAGCGACAAATGTTCTCATTTTGCCGCCTCAACGGGCGGTCCCGTTTTCCTATTCTCGCCGACTCTTCGACTTGTCTCTTCTTCTTTTCCAGTTCTTTTCACTCTTTTTCCCCCTCATTTTCAACAGGCCCTTCGCCCCGCGCAGTGACGATGGTCCATGGATGGTGCGCGTTATTTCAAACACTCGTCAACAAGTGCTACCCCTTTTGTACAACTTAAACACATTTGTCACTTCAATCGTCCTCCTGCTGTCCTCGTCTAGTTTGCGCAACAGCAGGTTCTTTTCTAATACAAATTCATTTCAGCACTTTAACTTGATTCAAAAACAAATTGGTGTTCTTTTTCGCTGTTGTTTTTTTTTTCATCCGACCACTTGTACTCGTGTCCATCGTTCCGCTTTTCTCTTTAAATTTAAACTAGCTGGTGAGGCAAGTTGACAACAAAGTACTTGGAGTGCTCATTTCCAAAGCTGCTCATCAAGGTATTCATTGGTCTGCTTCCTTCTGCAATCGTTGTATCAATAATTTAAAGACGTCTAGGCTATACCACGACCACCAGCAAGTCTGCGGTTCACCAAACGTCTCACGAACCAGAAACGTAAGAGACAAGCAGCCGGACTGCTGTTGGATCGTACTTCACGAACCATTACGCATACGGTATTAGCGGTGCAACTACTTTGTGTAGAGGCAAGTTTCTCAAAACAAATGTTCTCAGACATGGCTTTGAAGGCGGAGTAGGTAGGAAAACTCGTTGCTCTTGAAAAATTCGATCAAGTGACGCTCTGGACATATTCGGCACCACCGCATCTTTGCGGTGTCTCTTATGCGACTAGCCTAGTTTATGTGTCCTTATTATGAGTACAATGTCCCAGCAGTGTTACTTACGTTGTATTTTCAGTAAATGCTGCTACCGTTGCCGTCTAGTCTCGTCTCGTGTAGTCTAAATATATATTTATATTCTTGTTTCCTGTGTATATACAAGAAAACTGTTTATCTGAGTGGAATCAAATTGTTAGGATATATAGTGAAGAGAGAGCGAGAGAGAGAGACTCGGCTCTCTCAGGAACGGCACAAGAAGATGAGATGGGGTGTAGGGAGACACACAGACACACAGACACACACACAAATCCCCACTACATGTATAGGTTGCTGCTCTCATGCAATCTTAGCCACGTCCGATTCGATTTAGTCGGGGAAATGAGGTAGGTACCCCTGGGGAGGAGGACTAGCCATTGACGTGACATGATCTGTCACCACCAAAACTCCATCATCCAGCCCTCCTCCGAAGTATTACAACAAGATCCATCGTCGGCCGATGGGACTAAGGTTCTCTTCTCCTTTTCTATCCTTAATACTTTAGATCACTATGTATACAAGACCTTGGCTCTGCCTTTGCTGCCTCACACCACAACTGCTCCACCGTTTCCAACTAGTCAACTTCCTTGCCAAGCTACATCTCTTTTATATACGGTATCTCATACTACGTACATATATATATGTTTCATTTCGATCAACTTTCAGTCGGACGGCCAGTCCAACTCCACTCGCACCGACTGTCGACTATTCCAACTTATTCAATCAACAGTCAAAAAATCTATATACGTAGATTTGTATTTCTTCAAGTCAAAATAGCCATACAAAAGTTTAGACAATGAAGAAAAAAAACCAGAAAATGGAACACATTCCATTTTTCTGGCCAACACAACTCGATTGTTGTTATCTAGACATACTGTGGAACGTAAAAGAGTTTGCGTACAACTTACTTCAACACGCACAGACAAAAACGATCATACTTCCATCTTTCCAATATTCTTTAATCAGGTCTGTGTTATGTCATGCCTTTGCCAACTAGCGTGCGAAAAATATTCAACCATCTCACAGGGAATTTCCCGTTAACATTCGCCAGTCGTCAAAGACCAAGAATTCGAGCCGATCACGAAACATTCCAAATTTGACAATCAACTATCAAATAACAGACACTTAATATATGTTTATATATAAACTGTATTAACAATAACATTTCCAATTTGTTCGTGAACCCTTTGTTTTGTGGACGAAGAAATAGCTAATGCCGAATTCAGTCAAGTGGAACGGTAAGTTGTAACATAACTCAGCTGTCAGGGTGTTCCGGCTTTTAAATGAAGCAAAGGGTAAGATATGGGATCTTTGTCTCAGGAAAAAATAGTAGTCAGAGAAGGGTGAACTGCTGACGATGGTTCAACGAAATTACCCAGCAAACGGACCAAGTATTCGTCCGACTGTTCTTGGGCCTTTTTCATTTTTGTAGGCTCCAGCAAGAAGGGCACGTAGCTATCGTTTCTCTCCCTTCGTATTTCATTTTTTTTTTTTCATCTGAAAAGAGCCAACCTTCCGTTTCACATCATTTGCCTATGCCATTTTCACGAAATAGCCAACGGTAACGTTATGAGTTGGGCTTTCAAGAAAGAAAAAAACGGGGGAGGTGTCAGGGGTTGTAGAATATTGGACGCGTGATTTATAGGAAAGCTATCGTATGACTAGTTCAGTCGTGTTGTTAAATCAACTAGAGAGATATCAACTTGTAGGGAGGAGTATTTAACAAGAATATTACCAGTGGAAAAAGAAAAAGAAGAAAAGGGAAAATAGAGAAGAAAAGAAAAACACAAGCGGGGCGAGGAGAAGCGGGCCGAGAAACTAAACGAATTGGACGGAACGCGTTGTAAGTTGTAACCTACAGCGTTAAAAATGAAAATGAAGAAGAAAAAAGGCCAAAAGAACACTTGGGCTGTATTACCTTCTCCTCCTCTTGCTTCTTCTTCTTCTTCTTCTCTCTCTCTCTGCCTCCCATAATGAGACGCTTCGCACCAACTCATTTACTCCTCTCCTCTCCTCAGTCCCATCACAGCCAAAAAGCCTCAGCACTTTCTTCCTTCTATTTTTTAAGTTTTTCTTTCTTTTCTTCTTTTCTTTTAACTTTGCCTTCGTCTTTCTTTTTCTCTCTTGCCTTCGTCTTTGCCTTCCTTTTTTTGTACCTGCCTTCGCCAATAATCTTACGCCATCTTTTATTATCACTTTGTTCTCTTTTAACCTGGGCTCTGGAGGCAAAGAACTAAGGAACAGGAACACGTTGAATACGAAGAACGAATGAAAGAACTGGGCGAAATCGGCAGGCTTTTCCCAGCCTCTAAAATATAAACCATGTTGATTGATCAAATTTACATGCGTCTCAGGTGAATGTGTGGTTCTAGTCCAAGAGAAGATGGGCTGTGCACATCTATTAACCGGACTGATGGTTTTCCGATTTGTTTTGGGGTTTGCCCGCGACTATTACGGTGGCCGTCAATAGTTGACGCGGAAGAGGGCCAAATGCGATTTGTCCATAGGAAAATCGTTGCATCTAGCGCAGGGTGATGTAACGTCGTTACCGATGTTTCTTCCTCCCCTTCTCTGTTGTCTGTTATTGACGTGGAGGCCGGTTAGGAAATAGCCATTAACGATAGAGTACGTAGGAAGTCGGCACTACCCCCGCACCAATGCGACAAAGGAAATTGGTATTTACGTGCAGTTGATGAACTGCGCCTTACTTTATAGGAAATAAATATACCAATAATGTTATGGTTGATTGCTAAGACAACAGGTTCTTTCCCAAATATTTTTATGTTTAGTTTGCGGTGGTCCACTTGAAGTTGCCCGACGACCCAGCTACTGACCACCCTGTTTTATACCAAGGAGGTAGGGACAAATAACTCTTCCGAGTTCATCATATCAAATGAATCTGTAACTGATGATGGTAATAAAAGGTACAAAAATCTAAAAGTAACGGAAATGACTATGTACGTGAGAATTTTCGCCTTGTTTTTTTTTTGTTTTTTTTTGTCTCTTAATAATGGTAATACCGAGAGTAAAATTCTAAGATTAGATTAAGACCGTTTGGTAAGTTTGGATTCGAGCTGAACAGCAGCAATTAAATAATTACATACACGAATTCGTGAAACCGCAGTTCAACAATCTTAAAAACACGACCCTAGTCGACATTAATTCGATTAAACTGGTTTTCGTTTCCTTTCGGCTTCTCAGTTCGGAAGACTATTAAAAACGGGCTGCCGTTCAAGAGAGGAAAAGAAAATCATCAAGGAAACCTCTGCAAGTGTGCTTTTTTTGCTTTGGTGAAAATGCTTCGGGAAGGAGAAGCGAAGCTTTGACCTTTGTAACACGGTATATTTCCCTCCGAAACCCCAAAGCTGATCCGTTGTTACTTTTTTATGACTACCAACCCACCCATATATACATGCATATATATATATATTCTAGATGTACTATGGTATAACATACAAATCGGTTTGTGTTTGGGGGAAAACCCAAGGAATATCTTACCACCACCGTGTTCTCCCCACTCAATCCAACCTCCCTGCGCTCCAGTACGGCAGTGATAGAAAGATGAGGGGACATGAAAAAGATCAATCAACATGAACAAGAGGAATAGTCCCTGGAGTGCAGTGAACAAGTGCTCTCATATAAAATGCCACCAACTGTTACGAATTTCAGATCGGGAAACCCGGGAAACTCACAAACGATATGTTGTGTTGGCCCATATGTGATACTATGTATATGCTGCCTCCGCAAGTATACATTCATGCGCCAGCCATCGTCACTCTCACCAGGCGTCGAAATAACATTTTTTTGCCCCCTAACGACTAGTCGCTCGCCATCATCCCTCGGCACTCAACACATGTCGTCTGACGGCTCGTTCGATGGAAAACCATCACCCAAGTTCTTGAAGTTGTTTACTTTATTCCAGCATTACAGTTTGGTAACATTCATTATTAGCGGAACAAAAAAGCCTAGGTCTACTCACTCAGCTTTGGCCATATGTGCTTTGAAACTGGATTTTAAAAAATACATTTCTACCAGGAAAAAGAAAGGGAGAAGAAAGGAATACATTTGATGGAAAATTCGACCTCGAAATAGTAGCCTACCATCGCCTACAATAAAGTAAAGAAAAGTGCACTCTACATAGAAATTGCAGTTAGATTGTATGATGCTGATGCCATATCTGTAAGATGAGAGTGGGATGTGGAAGCGGAAAAATCACGTATGTAATAGGGTTCCAAAACTCAATCTACGAAGGAAGGCAACCGCAAAACGCGATTTGGGCAAGTTTTCGGTTTGATATCGATTGGGGAAGAACGAGCGGGCGAGGGGAAGGGGAATATAACATCGTCGGAGAAGGTAGAGTAGAGAGAACAGAGCACGAATAAGGCAGGGGTATTGACGGGACCGACTTGACCTTCACGATTTGCTAAAGGATATTTCAGATAAGTACTAGGTTTATTGTATATCTACTGAAGTAGGAGCCGGATAGTCTAGAGATGAGAGGGAAGTCTATTTCAGTGCGGCGATAATTGCATATTTCATGCAGACTATGCGGGAATATGAGTCACGGAAACTTCAGTTTAGGCCTCCCTACGCCTCCGCTGTAAAAGTCGTTTAGCTGAAAGGTAAAAGTCTACGATGAGAACTGTTAAGAAGTCGTCGTCGTATATGATGACTGTGTGCGATTTATAGCGGGCTTTGAGAAATGTATCAGACAGGAAAGCCCAAGTCAAAGCCAAGGCAAAGTTTAACATCTTGGTTGAGAAAGAAAGAAAGAAGTGTTAAAAGAAGTTTCACGATATACCATGAAGATCTAGTAAATCAAAGGAAGAGATCGGGCGTGTAGATAGTGTCTAGTGAAACAGCAGTCAAGTTGGAAAAGTTGATGTGTTTGTGTGCTGCGTGATGCGTGCTGTTGCAAGGGAGGGGTGGCACCCTGAGCGATTTGTGGAGACCGATAACGATTTTCCAGCCCGGCGATTCGTAATAAGCTCACCCACAATCTCCCTCCTCCCATGTTATGGCTGCAATCCTCTCTCGTCGTTCTCTTTTCTCTCTTCTAGCAGCAGCCAACACAGCTAAAGGGAGAGAGAGAGACGAATTCGTTTCGATTGCCGGGTGGGTGGGTGATTAGCTTCGGCAACGATCTTTCGTCCATCCGACGAAATCGTCCAACGCAGTTGATGCCGTTTTTCAGACTTATAGGAAAACAATTGTGAAAGATGGGATTGCCGTCTCGGTTATAGGGTCTAACATTTCCCTAATATATAATGGGGAGGAAGTCGTAACCGGTCGTAACCTATTCGGACGTGTTTTTAAGCAAGTTAAACTTTCAAGTTTGAGATGGACGGGAATCCGGGTGTCGGACATTTCCCGAAAGATGGACTATTTAGGTGTATCATGTATTTATTATTGGATTGCCCAGACTTCTGACTGAGCCCCTTTCATCATTTATGTGTAACCATGAATAAGGGAATCGTTGCCACTAGTTCCAAGTTATATTCTTCTTTCGTTGTATATTTCACAGCCATGAGCCATCACAGGTCAGGTGATGTCGGGTGAACGTAAAAGCGAAGAGGGCCAAGAGGTAAAAGCAGGCAGGCAAAGGTAGGAAATAATACAACTGTTTTCCCCGTGCGTATCGGTCGACGAGTGGGTCAAGAAATGGTTTCCCACTGAGTGCCGACTTGCCTGGTCGCTATGGACTCAAAGGCCATCACTGCCGGTGATTAATGGACCCTTGGCTCACTTTTTTATGTGCTACAACCTTGTGTAGATTTCCCTCCAATATACCAGCGAGGCGAGCAGGCTTACCCTTACCATCGAAGGTTCCTCGATTTTAAACCACCTTTCTCCTCCCTTCAGCGACAGCAGCCTTTACTGCCTTCACTGCCTCCAACTATGTCATTTCTCTTCTACTCATAACAAAAAATCATCTCTATTTTGACCAAATAGATTTCAAAAATTAATAAGCGTACAACTCGTTGATTACGAAAGTGTAGTCAAAGTGTCTAAGATTTGGGCTACGAAACCCGATTGGTTTTTGTCCGAAACATCAAGTGCTCGTACGTAGGTATACGTAGCAAAAGAATAACACCCGAATCTAACTTACGGGGAAAATAAGCGGAAAAGGGGAGAAGGTTTGTTTATTGGATTTCATTGTAGAATCTCGTCGAAAAATATTCAAAAGTAGCTTAGTCGATAGATCTTCGTATCCGGTAAGCATCTGTTGATGGTCAGCAGATGGGAAGCGACTCCTTTTCGGTAACCTCTGACCCACAATCACCGCTAACCAATATATCTTTTAGGAACTGAACTCGCTAGTTTTTTGGTATGGACGAGGCGAGAGAAACTAGCACCAGCAGCCCCCCCCCCCCTTCTTTAAGAGAAAAGGCCGACCGTCACGGACCGGACCGACTCTCTCACTCCCTCTTCCTCTGTTGTAAAGTGCCGAAAATAACAGTTATATAAATCTTAAAAGCGGAACCCCGAGTACTGGAAAAACGGAAAGCTATCAGGACGAGTTGAGAAGACGCAAGAAAAACCCTCGGAAAAAAATGCTTATAGTATCGGGCGAGTAGGTACATTCGTAGTTCACTCAGCAGCTGCACCTTCGTGAAGCTTGAAAGAAAGAAGGAGAAAACAAGATAAAGAAAGAAAATAAAAACAAAACAAAAAAAAAAAATTGGATTTGTTTCATTTTGCTTTGAAGCACAACTTGTGATATGTTTAGCGTCCCTCAACCCATAACATCGATGATGCGTCGCGTCGCGTTTCTTCTTCTCCTTGTTTTGGCCCCGCAAAACGAGAGAGAGAGATGTGAAGGAAAAGCAGGAACTTGAGACTCGAGAAGTTGATAGGTAACGAAGTTGTGCGTTGATCGGGAAAGAGAAACAATCTCGCGCGAAAATGTCCAGACTTGATGGAAGCTTCGTAGCATTGCAATTGCCAACCATCGCAACTGCTTCCTCTACCACTCCATCATGCAAATATTATTATGACGTCGAGTTGTATAAGGGAATTACCATCTCGACTCTCAGCGAGTGGACTAAAAGGCTCAATGAGATTATCTCTTCTGGATAGATTTGGGGACAGGGGTAATAACTTTCCTAACTGACGACAAGGCAGTGCGAGAAGAACAGACAATTGCGTTAGTCCCTCCGATTCACACTTTACGTAGGGTGGTCTCTGTACTCACACGAGCTATTTCAATGTGAATAAATAGCCACGGGTGCTCTTTGAAAGGCAATGACGGTGCGTTCACATCAGGACAAAGTCAACCGGTCCTTTCTCCTTCCTACGTGTTAGCTGCTTTAACCGAACGACCAGAATACAACAGGGGGGGTGGAGAGTAAAAGACAGACACGGACGGACGTAGCTAACCGCAAAACTAAATCACCCGCGCATGTGAACTTCAGAGATGAATTGGAAAACACATCTGGAAAAATAGCTGCTATAAAGAATCAACACTATTTTCCCCCTTTTTCTTCCTGTCTAGGAATCGAGCAGTCAAAACATGTGAGACAAGAACTGATGTTTACGACTGCGGCTACACCCACATATTCTCAAGAATTGTAGAAGCTAGCAAACGGAAATTTTTCGTTTCGTACTTTGACTTGAACACTTTTAGGTGAAGTTATGAAAACTCTACACCACATAAATTCGAACCTCCAGCCCTTCACGAATATAATACCGTATTTTCTTTTTTAGAAAAATAAAGGTGAAATCGAAGTTTGTATACAAGGAGGCTCGGAGGCAGCATCAGCGTTTGGGGAAAAAAGGAAGCTGTCTACATGTAAAGACGGCTGAGTCTCCTGCAGAGGTAGTCGAGGCGAACTCCCACAGTGACACGAAGCTGCGATTTAAAGAGAGAGAGAGAGAGAGAGAGAGAGAGAGAGAGAGAGAGAGAGAAAAGAGAGGAAGAAAAGGCATTTCAACTCCTCGAATTACGGGACTTCTGTTGTCGGTAGCGTCTGATGGTCTGCGGGTGTCCAACAGCTTCAGTATTCTACGTAGACTAAACCTCTGAACAAAAGAAACTCCTAAAAGTATTTTTTTTATTTTTTTTTATTTTTATTTTTTTGAACATATTAGCCTTCTCGTCCACTGTGCAAGATAATGACTCCGAAGTTAAGACGAGTTAAGGTATGCAAAACATTTTGTCTCTATTATCTATCGTATAAATCTGTTCCCGTGTCAGTCTTATTTTATACCAACAGTTGATGAAGAATCAAAGAGCTACTTTGCCATCTTTTTTAGTAGTGCGCTGCATCCATAAAGCTCCTGTTTTATGACACAGCCAAGTGCAAATAAGTCTACTCTAGCAGGTGAACTTTGTGCGTTATATAGCATTTTAGTTGCATTCGATCAAGATATCCGTTTTCAGATTTTTAACTGATCTTTAAAGATTGAATGCCGGTCATACGAGAGATAGATACCTCCGTATTTGTTATTGTTGTTGCAAAAGAAAGGAAGGTTTCTTAGGTTTGAAAACTGGGTTGCAAAGGAAAAGAGAAAAAGAAAGAAAGAAAAAAACAACAAAACAAAACAAAACAACAACACCCGGGAAGAAGGAAAAAAAGACGAATAAGGCGCATGCATAAACAAATCCAAACTTGGATATAAATACACACCAAAGAAACACGGTAAGAAAAGAGAAGTTTGAAGAAAGGGAAGGTATACAGAAGAAGGACCTCCTACCGCTAGCCTATTCTGGTTTGGAATAAAGCAAGTGGCCGCACAAAAGGGAAAGAGAAACCTGCTGTTCGATGATACATAGAATTTAAAAGCATTTGGTTCCACGGACCTTTAGGCCTATGTGTGGTTGGTTTGCTTTCAATAGATCTTACGGGAAACACGAGGGCTATTGTGTTAATTTAAAATATACACAACATTCTTGCGCCCCAAGCGTCTTCATTTCAGCGATTTCTGACAGCGGCTTTGGCACCTAGAGGAAAACCAAAGCCGACTGCGCTGATTTTTAAATGCAAATTCCAATATTCCCTTGCATAAATAACAGCGCCGCCCTGTATATACATAAACAGCCGAATGTTGGACTTCAATAAAAAGTTCAACATTCAAAAGTGACCAGAATGCAGGGACAAAACTTTGCAGTCGATACCATCACCAGTCCACCATTAGGTTATCCTAAAAATAGGTTGATTGAGTTAAAAAATTCAAGTCTAGAGTTACGAATCTTTCAAGTCTATTACTTTAGGTTTGTAGTCTTTAATAGGTATAGGGCGGTGTGAATAAGGAGTCGATAAATTTTTCTTTATACATCCCACACTTCTAAAACACACCCAAAAATCGATGCGCTCATGAATTCGGATGCAGGCTATGGAATGAACTGACTACCTGCTGAAACTGCCCAAAGTTTTCTACTATCTTTCGTTAACTTAAATTCTCCAGTCGAGTGCGAGAAAATCCGGATAGAAGTAGGTAGTGAATGCAAAGAATTTACTACAGACTTCGTGACAAAAAAATTGCCTTTCATTTTGAGACATGAAGATAGCCTACCTCCCAGGTTTTTCGTTTGTAAAGGGAAGGGGTAAACAATAGATGGAATCTGCGCAGAAGGCTAGCCGCTTATTCTCCCTTCTTCTTTGTAAACCTTGCTGGCGCACTGCTGTTTTCGACATGCAAAGCTGTCACACGTACTGTGTTTGTCCAACCGCCATTGGAACTGCGATCAAAATTTGTCCCCGAATTTTCGAGCCGTAATAGAAAAAAGACGGAGCCGCTTAGCTGACCAACCGGTTGTCTGGTCTTGAAATTCACATGTATATCACTCGGCTGTTTTCCGGATTTCTCCTTAAATCATCATAAGCGTGGAACTAGTACTTAAAGGAAGTGTACAAGTTTTAAAAATACATATTATACCGTTTACTGTAGGTCGGAGTTGGTTACGATTTTGTGCGCTTCATATTCCTTTTTGCTTCGCTCTCCATGAACTTTTGTAGCATTGTTCCAAGTTTTCTTTATCGTCAATAAATATTAGTAGGCAAAACAGGAGAAGAGACAGGTTAACACCCCCTCGGGCATAAGGAACCAATCGAAAAGCGGACTGAAACTTGTAGAGAAAATGTAATAGCCATGGCAACAAGCCAGTCTCTCTCTCTTTCTCCCGTTCGCTCTCCTCGAGTATAATCTTCATCCGACATTTTACGGTGTACAATATGCTGTTCTTCAAAAGAAACGACGTCGTCATGACAACCTTTTCTGCCAAATATTGACTAGTCCTCCCTACTCTCTATGATGTGTAGTGTATACCTAACTGTAGGAGAAGAGAAGAAGATAAGGAACATTGAGTCAGGGAAGACACAGAGGTGGGGAAGATAGAGAAGAGAGAATTTTAAGCGAGTAATACTATATGAATAATTTTAGGCAATTCCTACCACAACATCTTTGCAAAACATTCATAGTATTTTCCTTAATCTCTTTTATCTTTAGTGAAGTTTATTAGTGGAAAGGAAGTAAAGAACTTAAAAAACGCAACAAAATGAAAAAAGCTTGCGAACGATTTTCTTTTTATTAAATAAAGGTTGATTGCAAAAATTTAAAAAGAGTAAACCACGATCGTCTATCATTACACTCACGATCGACTATCATTACCTTTGGAAACGTCGAGTAAGAAATTGGCCTTGATTTAATAACTCGGAAATATTACTATGGTCACCCCAAACCATATTTCAACAGTAGGCTAATGCAAACTATAGAAAACTATAGAGGGAAATTTAGAATTCATTCTAGAAACTTATTCTTTGTTATTTCTATAAAATTGAGTGCTATACTTGGATACGGCGATTTTTGATCAAGACCTGTAAGAGCGGGCATCTTGAGAGTGACGAGAAGGAAACAGGCTTTCGGAGCTAAGGAAACATCCAGAAGGTAAAAAAAAGCTAGGGTAAAGCTTATGCAAAACTAACATAAACAAGAGGAAAATGCCAGCTTTTTGATAGTATCCCATTAAGCCACACTGTTTCTGCCGCATGAGGTTAAACTGACAACAACTGATCTTGATGTTTGATAGTCAAACTTTAGTTCTCTTCGCTTCTTTCTTTGGGCTGTAATAAGTTGCTCACAACTAAAAAAACTTTGACGTGCTCGAAATTATGGTGAAATTGTGTATATAATTTAAAACAGCGATTGTATTTTGAAAAATATATATTTATTAGGTTAAATAGATAAATCGATTGTATATTGGACTGCATTTTCTTTTAGAGGCTTCTAGAGGTTTTTCATTTTGGGGACGACATTCATCGATTGACTTTTAAGCAAAGTTTCACGTGGTGCTTTTTCGACGCAAGTCAGGCAATGCCCTACAAGAAGGCATGTTGGTTAGTGATTCTAGTCTATAATGATTAGGAATATGTGCTAGGTACTTACTATTTCGCAAAGAGGAAATTTCGAAAGAAAGGGAAGTAGAGTTTTTACTTGTCTCGAAAATTTTTCCGCTTTATTTGATTTACCTATGGTTGACTATATAGCTAGATTCTGTCCTATAGTTCTCTTGTTTGTTGTTCGGCCCTCATAAGATACACGTTAAGACGATATGACGATGGAATTCCTGATTATTTTTGTGACACTCTTATAAAGTGTTTCTTTAAAATGGATTTTGAAATGCAATTAATTTTCTGGAAGCAAATGTAAACTTGTAACACGAAAAAAAGGCTGACCGATAAGAAGGACGAAGAAGGAGAGGTGAGAAAACAGCAGAGGAGAAAAGCGAGAAAGAAAAGACGGAGGGAAGGCCATTACATATGTTAAGCTCTTGGTCGTATAATGCATATTTGCTGTCGAGTTCTGCCGTCGGTACCTGGTTGGCATGTTGGCTTGTCTGCGAGTTTCGGAGTTTGTTTGTGTGTCTGCACCAATGTTATGTGTGCGCGTAACTATGAACGTGTTCCGGCATGTCTCTCGGCATAGACTCTTCTGTTCTGTTCAATGTCTGAGCTGCATTTATCCCGAGGGAGTCACCAATCACGCTCTTTCCAAATGGAAACGTCAGTCGGTACCCTCCCCTTTGCGTGACTAGGCCGCATTCTTCCCTCTACTCCACCTCCTCTTCCTCTTTGTTTCCCGCTCTCCACCATCGCAGGCCACTATCTCTCTCTCCTTCTATATAGACTCGCCTCCATCTTTCCCTTTATATTCTTTCCACACGAAGTCGAAAGTATCAAAGAATATTGTGTGCAATGGCATTTTTCTCAATACCACCAACATGTCTACACACCTACCTGCTTTTTAAAGGTGAATTGTCGACACTCTTTCATGTTTTTCCGACTGTTTTTCTTCCTGCCTCACTCCTATCACTAAGTTACATGAGGGATCAAAATTGCTCAGGCTTGAAGTTTTACCATTTTTACGCAGAGTCAATTTATGAAAACCTTTTTTGGGACACATAGCATTCAAGAAACTTGTACTACTCAAGAAATTCCTTCAGGATTTTATTTTTAGCTACATCAATTATTTTCAAAGCCTTATTTAAAAAAATAGCACAGAGAGCTTCTTTAGCTGTGGGATTATTAATAGTACTACTGAAATCGGCAGTTAGCCATGGCAACATTGTGAGGGGAACTTTTTGTTGATCTGACCGGACTTCTGCAGCAAGGGGTTATATTTTTTCCTACTACATGAAAAAAAATATCCCCATAGCTCTATGAAGGATACTGCCAGGACAAGTTTACGGGGATTCTGAGAGTGTCGGTGTATCCTATATGTTATAGAATTGTCCCCGATACAAAATTTTGCATTCCAATTATTTTGCTTAGAAATAAATATCAAATAAATATAAACGCTTTCGTATCGTTAATGTATATTTTCTGCGGATTTCAAAATCATTGCTCAACTTTGACTAGAGCTTGAACAGACTTTTTGCAGAGTAAAAAAAAAGAAAGGGAAAAGGAACGTATGCAGTCTAGGAAGAGAATGAAGCGCGCAGCAAGTCGAGCGCTCGCACGGGTGGGGGGGGGAGGGGGCTGTCACGACCAGAAAATCGGAGCCCGGCATCAGATCGCACCCTTCAGTTGCAGGCAGGAAAATTAAACGAGAGGGAAAGGAGGGGGTAGAACGTAGAAGGGATTTAGATATATTCATGCATACTACACGCACAGAGACAGGTCATGTCAAGACAGGACTATGTACGGAAAGGGAAATCTTTGAGGCGTCAGTCGTTCCGGGTTAACACGGCGACAAAAGCATGGTGACTTGCTGAAAATTCATCCTTTGTCACCAACCATTTTCTTATTTAGACATCGAGTTGGTAGCACGTGACCTCGGCGATTCAACTCCATCTGTACCCTGCGAGCAACAATGATACACGTACGGCACGCTTACTATGTGACCGTCAATTGATGAGTCTACTTTTGTGGACTTGGGAAGGTAGAATGTAGATCAAAAAATGAATTCCTTTCTTTTTTCTTTCGTTCAAAACAAAATTGTACTTCCTATTTGTGCGTGCGTTCTATTTGTGGCATTGCCAACGGGAATCACTGGCCTATTATAAGCCGTTTGGGTGCGGTAGATGGTCGGCCATACTATTGATTTCGTACAATTTAGTTTGTATTATGAAGAAACTTTTACTGTTATTTTTTTTCCAAACGGTTTAGTAGTTGAATTGCTGTTGCCACAAAATATCGCTGCCTACCTTTTACTTAATTCGTTTGGGAAAGTTAACGTTAAGATTTTACATTATTTCGTTTACACATGGAGCTTACTTTAAAGAAAAGCGACCAAAGAACTAAATAGTATTTCTTAAAAATAAAGCAAAAAGGCCAATGCTCCATTGCATGCACGTATAAATATTTAAGGGAATCATTTAGAAAAATAAATGTAAATGTTCGTTTGACACAGATGACTATGTCTGAGGCTAACATTTTTTCCTCGAGTTTTCTTGTGTTGAAAACGTCTACCCGATAGACTGGAGTTGCATCACCTACAATACGTGCAAGACAGCCAGCAGTACGGGGGGGGGGCTGTTACTAATGAGCCAATCTAAATGCATGATGCGTTTCAAATGACTAGCGTATATCAAACAGAAAAAAGTCGACGGTGAGGGGTAGTACAGAGAGAGTAGCTGAAGGAAATTGTCGATTCTATGCTGTATGGGATGGTTAGCTTATTTCCCACATAATATTGTCAATACTTTTTGTAGAAGTGGAATTTGCAAAAAAATTATTTATATCGTAAACAAGTAAAAAATATCCACTTTTTTCAAGAGGAGTTGAGCAAAAAATTAGCACAAAGACTACGTCAGAAAGACATTGAGAATTTAACAGACGAGAGAAGCAAGTAAAACTTGTGCTGGTAGTCTTCATTCGCGCTACCTATAAGCTTCTCCTTGGGGAATCTCGGACTTGTCACATGCACACGTTGCTTATGACATTCTACATTCTCTGCGAGAGGGTAGGGAGTGGGCTGTGATATGACAGAAGCAGCTGATAGGTCCTGTCAACCAGAAAATCACCCAGAATATTACACGTGCGCTACCTTCCAAATCATGCACTTAGCATCCTCAATGAAACGAAAATGGCTCGCTTTACAAAAACAACACGACAAGTTTGAGGTACAGGCAAATGAACGACCGGCGATGTCGTATCTTCATCGGAGCTAGTCAGAGAGCTTGTGGTAAACAATAGACAGCTTTCAGTTTTCGGTAAAAATAAAAACTGCTGAAGAATCTATCCGATCCGTCTATCACAACTGACTTTCAAGATGCATTTATTATTCGAGATGCATGTCTGGAGTCGATACAACTGGTTGCCTGTTCTGAAAGTGCTTCCCATTTCAATACTTCTATGTTGGAAAACTGATCGGAAAGTCGAAAGAAATGATGGATTTGTTGCTCTCCAATTGCTGCAGTAGCCATTGTTCCATTATTTGTTTCAGAAATACAGGCGGAATACTAAACCCAAAATTCTGCCTGTGGCGACCCTACGATCCAGAAAATGTAAATCCGTCAGAAAAGAAGACAAAAGGTACACCCTAGTTCCCCCAATAGGGTCGAATCTAGTTTTAATTATTTGTCTTACCCAAGGAATCGCTGTTCACTGCTCAAAAAGTACCGACCCCTTGCTTGTTTTTCACAACTACTAACTAAGTAACCAAACAAATCGCTACGTTCGTTAACTAAATTTCAACAATAGAGCTCTGTTATAGTGCTTAGATTTATAGATTGCGATTCGTTACGTGACACGATTTGTCCCCTTAAATTGAGTAGTGTTAAATGTGAATACGGTACCGCTACAGAATGTGATTATTACAAATAAGAATTATTCAGATTTCAACATTTAGTGAAGTGTTTATTTAAGTATTACGTATATAAGAGCGTGTTCTTGGTTGTTACGAAACCAAAATTCAGAGTTGAATAAACAGCTTTCGGGGGGTACAAAAAAGGTCGCTAAGAGATCAGACTGACACGTGAGCGACGGTCCCCCGATGCGTTACGGAAGCGACATTCGAAATCTGTTGATCTTCTCATTTCCGCTAACGTCAGCTAGCAGCCGTCTCAGTATTCCTTCCTTGTTTCCCCTTTCTCGGCCAGGAAAAGGCTTAGGTTTTCTGGTTGAATCAATCAGAGTATACAAACTATAAAATGATGGAAATGTAAGCTATAATGACATTTAAGTTTTGCTTACTGTACGTAAGATCGATGATCTTCAATAAATGCATCAGAATTATTAAGCGATGCAAATAATGGCGAGCCTTATCCGAGATGTCGCCAAAAATATAAAAAACATCGGCATGTGTGAGCCTAAAGGATCGTTCAGACTTGACCCTTTTTGGGGTCCTTATGTCATGATTTTCAAGAAACATAAGAAAAAAGTAAGCCAAAAAAATCTGAAAAAATTCACTGACATAAGGTTTTGAAAGACATAATATTAGGGCTGAACCTAATTCTTATGCTATGTTTCATTCTTCTGTAAACTGGTGTTTTTTGTAAATTTTCATGACATAAGGACCCAAAACATAAGAAAAGGGTGCTAGTCTGAACGGGCCTTAAAATGTATATATTTGTATTTCTATGTTGTGAAGTTCTCAATCCTTTACAAAATTTCCTTATCAAATTTTCTTAAATCGTAATCGTTGAACAGGATTGCGACAACCCCATTAGTCATAACGTCGAAACAAAACCTCTTCACCAGAAACAGAAAAGTATTTTTTTGTCGTATACTAAACCCGCGGAAAAAAGGAAGAAGAATCAAAAATCACTCTGGCTAGTAAATTTTTTCATACCATGCCATTAAATGTATCTAATGTATTTCACCGGCTTTTACGGAAAGGGCGTATATACGACGGCTTGGGAATTGTTCGGGAAAATTTAGAGGCAAGAAAAGAGATCGTACCCTTAGAGTTATGGAGGATTGGATATGACTGAACAAATTGATAGAGCCTTTTCTCCCCGTTCGTATTTTTTTGGAGTCCCTGGCTGTTGTTTAGGCTATTTTATACTTGAGAGCTCCCAAAACTATTTCGCAGTCGGGGGTAAAATGTCGTGTACATTACCAGCGGCGCGCTTCGATACCGCGGCGCGGCAAAACTCCCTCAGCAGGTGATCTCGGTTGTGTTCCCATCAGCTTCAAAACACACACAACTTTTAAAAGTTGACCTTTTAGGTAGTTTTTCGAATGCGTTGAATCTCGATTCGTTCCGTAGATAGATAGAACCGACCAGCGATTTCGTGTGGTGAGAAACGGCGTGAGAATTCTCATCTCTGTTGTAGTCTCTCTCTCCGGTCCGTAAAGTCGCCTCGCACTCCCAGATTGTTGAACTGTAGTTTTCTCTGCTATCTATTTATAAAGAGAGGAAGAAGAGAATGGATGTAGAAGGAGATGGATCCTTGGTTGATTTATTTGATCACTAAATTATTTGATTAGACCGACGAGTTGATGCTGAAGAAAACCTTGCAGGACGCATGCGGGACTACGCGCAATGAATACTATGAATACCATAGCAATCTTATCCATTTTCGATCGACCTGCTGGTGGTGCTGCCAGCGATGCACGATCGAATCCAATTTCAATCACGTTCGGATCGCATGAGGCATCTGTACATGGTTTTCCCGATTTTACAAAACGTCTCCGATTTTGGTTGCAGCACGCCCGTTACACATCAGAAAGCTTCAGTAGACATGGAATGGACATGCGTTCCCCACCCCGAAGCAGCCCCGCGGTGCCCGGGTCACAAGGCCGTGACAAGTTGTCGAGGGTGCTCAGTCCCTCAACACTTGGTTCGCTACCCATTGATCTCGGACGCCTCCAATTCCGATCGCCATACAAGACTCTCTCGTGTTCCTCCCCCCCCCCCATCCTTCGTATTTCTCTCTTTTACGCAGCGTATGGGACAACATTATGATGTCAGCGGCGCAGTCCATGAACATCAAGAGTACTAGTAGAGAAGGACCGAGAACGGACGGGAGACCGGCAGTGGTGTAACCTATATACCGTACTATACGCTCGTCTAGTCTAGGCTACGTATCTTTAACTCTATAGTCTATACGGGGATTTATATTTTGGAAGATTGTGGGACGTGAAGGAAGAGGGTAAAGCCAACAACAGGCCACTGTTTCTCCCGCTCGCGCTTTGTCTCTGGGGTGATATCAAGCGAAATGGAAGGATTGGAAGCCCCAAGGATTTACGACGTTGAGCCGATCACAAACTTGCTATCCCGGGCAAGAGCCCCAGTAGGCCCATCGTGTCTTTTTATATCCCTCCTGTCTTTTCATTCTCCTCTGCGCAGGAGCACGCACATGTGGTTCGAATAGCCTGACTCCTTCCTTCCTTTCCTTTTTTTCCTCCCCTTTTTTCGTCTCGTTCTTCGTCTTCTTTCTCTCTTTAGTTCTTCTTTTTCCTATCCCCTTTCTTTCTCCGAATAGATAGCCAACAATGGAAGTGAACACACATAACCTACAATTATATGCGTACGACGCGGTACGACGCTACGAATGACGTCAATATTCACCAAACGGCTCTGGGGAAGATTAACAATCTACAAGCAAGACAAACGAAAACCCTTGAATGTCATGGTATTGTTACAGTGTATACTATTTGTTTAGATTTAGCAAAAGCGTTAGATGCAGAACGCTGCAGTGAACACAATACTCTTCAGCGAAGGTGTGAAGTGAGAGGAAAATATGCGAATGCACAGGGAATGTAAAAAACAAAATGTTTTCGGGAAGACGCAATGGAAATAATAAGATTATTTGTAAAATTCTCTTCATTGGTAACCTTAGGGTGTTTGCTATTGACTCTCTAAAGTGTTACTGGTATCGTATGTACTTTTCGTTTCACGTTTTAAATTTATTCTGAAAGGGGATTCTTACTCTTTGTTTAGTGTAAGAAATGATTAACTAAATGCGACCATTTTCGAAGATGGGAAGAATTGAATATTGTATCTAGCCGCGTTGGTCACGATCAAATGAAAATATTGAAGTGTGTGTACTATTACAAATATTTGAAACTGTAACATTTCAGACACAAGTTTACTTAACGGCTTGATACAATTGTCAAGCAACTTTCTGGGTTTCATCTATTGGTCACACAGAAGGCCTATAAATAGCGCTTTTTTTAAAACCATTACTTTATCAAATCAAAACGGGAATGAACTCTTTCTCTTAGAGAGATTGATTACAGCATAGCTTTCCAATATATATCCAAAGAGGAACATAAGGAGCACAAAAGAAATGTCGAGGACCATTGAGACTTGAGAGTGTTCAACCAGTTGACTGCCTTGTTGAAATGTATTCATTGGTTGGCCTATGCCAACACTTTAGCTCTTACTTACCACATTTTGGATATAAGCAGTGCGATCACGTCTATAAGATTTCTATTGGCTATCCTGTACGCAAAAAATGAAGAAGAAGACTCGTGTTTGTTTTCCTTAAGCATACATTCGTAATTCAGATCATTGGCTACTCACCTAAGGTTCAGATAGTAAAGTTTTTAAGAAGGTCGGGTTCTGTTGTGCGTACACCCATGTGCGCGGCAGATATATATCATTGTGCGTGTGCGGAAGGAAAGGGCGGCCGTAAAGAACGCAGCAGGGTGGCTGGGGTTTACGCGGTGTACGCCCCTTGCAAAGAAAGACAAAGCGAACGCACGTGGGTTTCATCGGTGCTGTATGTACACATTGATTTTGTATACCTTTATGGATTGCGGCTGTGTGTTTACCTAGAAGAATTATAATTTCACTAAATGCTACATTATGAAAATAATTTGAATCGCAAAGGTTATTGGGTTCAATATGTTTCTTAGTTGGCTGACGGAAAAATTGATTGGCTACTTTATGGATTATGCTGTCGGTGCAGCACTACGTACGTACCAAAATTGAAAGAAATAAGAAACCACAGTTTATAGTGTGCCTATTTAATATTTGGTCTGCATGGTAATGAGTTTGAAAAGAGAGGCAGCGAGGGAAAATGGCAGAGGATATATCATTTTATGTGCTGCTAGCCGCTGGATCGGGAACCCAACTACTTTTAAGTGCAGCAAGATACATCTAATACTCTTTTCATTTTTCCACCTCAGTCGGCTGGGACATGAATATTTTTCCTTTTTTACAGTCAGGTTAAGCTGTAGAACAGTAGGAGGGCGGGAAATATTACACATGGCCCCCCTCCTCCTCTTAGTCTCCCTTATACTCCCTATCTGTATATGCCCACCACTTGAAAACGAAACGACTGAGAGAAAGAGAGAGAGAGAGAGAGAGAGAGAAAGAAAAAAATAACACGGGGGTCTGATTGTATGTTTGTTTGTCTGTTGTCCTCATCTTTTGTGGGGTTTTGTGGGCTCAGACATGGACTCCGTGTGAAAAAGCGCAATTGTTGTCATTACACCAGCTTGTGTCGCACGTCTATTACATAAAAAGCCTGCCTAGGAGGTGTGTCCATCGTAAGCTTATTAAAGGGAAATACTACGGAATCAACAGTAAGTGACTAGTTATGAACTGCATATTTGGCGAATCGCAGTTTGTAACCATAATCATTATAAGCTAACTTCTATACGGAGATCAATCAATATCAGCATAGACGATATGGCTAACGCTAACCGGCTAAATAATGATTACGAAACACATTACAGATTCACAGGTGAGTGTAAGTTAAAAAGTTAGTACCGTAACAAGTTTATGGGAAAAGGGAGCGAAAAGTAGGCATGGAACCTATAATATATGATGAGGAGATTTGTACTTAAACGGAGGGGTGTTGTAGGCATCTTGTTTACATAGGCATTATTGCCAAAGAGGGAGGGCATCAACCCACTTTCAAATGTATTTCAACCTCTTTTGCCACCCTTTAATTACGGGGTAGGAGGTATGTGGCCAACCCTAACTTCTATTACTCGACTACTCCGTGGCTGTACCGATCAGTCATCATTCGACGATGAACTGGGGGAAAAGCTTGATTAGTTTTTTTCTCTCTCTCTCTTTCTCTCTCTCTTGGTTGTTGTTATTCCGTGCTCTCTTTCGTACCTTTTTTCTTCTTCTTCCTTTCCTCTCTTGAACTGACAACAAAAAATAGATAGGAGCGAGCGAGCTTTCAGAAACCGAAGCGTCCGTCCATCCCCCTGGATTGGTATTCCTGTATGACGAACCAGCCAACCAGAGGGATCGGAGACAGCATGGGAGAAAAATACAAAAAATACAAAAGTAAAAAAGTAGAAAATGTAGAAGAGATTCGTTTTCCTCTCGTGGCTTTCCCTCCATAGACCTTCGTCTTTCGTCATCCCCTTATGCTGCAAGTGCGCCCAGCGATAAGGAAAGATGGATTGGACGTCCCCTTTTCCCCTCCCTCTCTTTTTTTCTCTCTCTCTCCTTCTCGTAGCTTTACGCTTTTATGCCAGAAGTACACAGAGGCGAAGCTACTGCTGCTATGCGGGTCTGAAGATAGGTATGTAAATTTCGGGACTAGAAGGAAATTTATATGCATAAAGAATTTCCGAAACGAACAGAAAGCACCAAGCAGGCAGACACACGAGTACAAAAGAGACGGGGGAATATAAGCGGAGGCGAGTTTGGAGGAGGAGAGCAGTCTGTGATGAGGAGAGGATACAGAAGTCTTGCTCATTGGTCCAAATCTCTCCGTTGATGAAGCGGACGGGGGCTTTCTCCTCAGTAGCTCTCTTGTCGGACCAAAACACGCTTGAAAGGAATCGAAAATATCCTGCTTCAACACTTGCAAACAGCAGAAGAGTACAAGAACAGGACAAGGACGCACACCACCTAGCAATTAGGATAATAACAGGGCTCCTATGCAAATGAAGTTTTGTTCGGAAAAAAAGTAAAAAACCAACCATCGCCAACCATCTTGCTAGATCGCCACATCAGCTCTACCAACGTAAAAATATACATACTACAGTTATGTTTCGCTACTTAAAGGTTCACGATGAAAATCCTGTAGGCTACAAGTAATTTGGATGTCAATGCCTACTGTGTGATATATATAGAATGAAGCTTCCGAGTTACAACATCCAAAATCATTCAATGTACCTTGTTTTCTTTTGTGCCAATTTGTAATCATTGATTTAGAGTATTCATCACCAAAAAAGTGGACTTAGAAAGAAAATAGCGTTTCACTTTGTAGATACGTACTGCATACTAATATACTAACCCGATTGTCTTTATGATATCTTTTTTACAAGAATGACTTCTTTTTGGATCAAATCAATTTCATGTCAAAAGTCGTACTTCTGCATGCTGGGAACAATTCGGAGGAAAACATTACTTCAAAATTTTGAAAATTATGAAAGCAGAAATTCTAGCTTTGCATAGGCACTGCATAATCGGAAATACAATCGAGACTCGCTTAGTTTCATGTGTACAACAGTCAACGACTGTCTCTTGCGATTAGAACTAATGGGGCTTGGGGGTCGACTGCCATTTTATCTGTCTGTGCTATAGTTCGCTCTGCTGCATTCTTGATGTAATGAGGATGGATAGAAAATGTACACTCGAGTCCTAGCTTATGGGTAAACAACACTCTCGATCAAACCCAGCGTGACAGCCCTCCAACTAAGGTGCAGTCGAATGGGGATGATCTTAACAAACTTCCCCTTCAGTTTACAAAAGACGATATTAAATTCTGCATAAGCAACAGGTCTGTTGCTATACGGTATGACCTGATCCTAATCATTGCTATTCATTAAGAAATTGCTAAAGTACTAATAACTAAGAAAAGCTTATTATTAGCCTTTTAGGGCTAGAATGTTAGCCTCTTATCATACAAGGAGGAACTGTAACGTAGTGAATTTAGGCTATGAACGGGACGCCGTCCTTCGCCAAAGCCAGTCTCCCTAAAAAATAACTGGGGTGACCTCATGGGTAGCCTATTGTTCGGTAATGATACTTTCTTTATATTGTACTGGTAAAAGTTGTTTGGTCTTCTCCAGGTCTTCCATACCGAGTTCCATACACTGGAACAGGGGATTTTGCAACGCTTCATAACTAACCTAGTTTTTGCATTTCCTTTTGCTTTCAGGATTATTATATTTGCTTAACTCTCTTTGAAATATCAATATCCACGATTCTGGAAGTCTTTAAAATCCGGATATATTTTAATAATACAAGATTTGTATATCTATCTAAAAAAAGTTCAAGATTCTTTAAATGAATGATATAATGCGATGTTTGCATTTGTTGCCATAAATGAAATGTACGTCCTATTGGCACTTTGTTTTTGACTCGTTCTTTGTTCGGGGATTTATTTGAGGAAGCGGACAAGCTTTGTGTTAGTAATAAGTGCAAACTGTGTCGTGATTAAGTAAGTCTTTTAACATAGGTAGTAAGAGTTGGACACTGCTTTTATTTCAAAAGAATACTAGCAGCAGCTTTCTGGCGGTCACGTGGAGTAATCATCCTGCTGGGGGTTGGCTATATGGCTACCCCAGAAAGGAAAAAAAATAGTGATTCTGAATCCTATGGTTATACGTGTGCCTTTGCGTGGCTCATCATTCAAGCACGTCAGTCACGGACTGTCAGTTTTTTCCGTGCTCTTTTCACGCGAACGTGCGCAATAGGCGTGTAGCGCAGCCAACCCCATCAAATAGAAATTCGACCGTAGTCGCCGTTGCGTATCAGTCCAGCCTGTCCATTCCACGGCAGTAGTAACTGCCATATACTAAAAAAATGTATATATTCTTCAGCGTTTTACATCTGGACAAATCGGGTGTTATTATATTTAACGTTTACGAAAAGAATTTTGAAACCAAACCCTTTTATACTTGTATCCAGGTATACCACGAAAACACATTCAAGTCCTATTCCTTTCGTATTTGTGTATAATGATTGGTGTACATAAGAAGTCGTACTAAATTTAACTGTCTAGAATGGAAGTATATAGGCTATCATTCTAAAAATGTTACGACAGGATACCAAAGAACTGGAATTATTCTTACGAATTAGTCCCACAATTGAAATCGGCGTCGCGACTCATTTTCGTTTTACGTATTCAAAATATCCTGAGCATCCAAATGGAAGGAAAACATGTCTTCAAAAACCATCAACGCTAATGAAAATGTAAAAATAATTTGGACGAAGTGGATAGACAATTTTTGGATGTTATCCTACAGCAGCCTGAACAAAGGTGATGACATACTAGAAACCTTTCAAACATGCCAGGAATGAGTAGAGGGTCCCACACATGGAAACGAAAGAATCAGCAGCATAGATAGAAAAGTACAATAGGGGACCTATATTACAGTGTGAGACACGTGTTGGCAGCAACGATGTGGAAAACACGTTTGGCACGCCATCGATAGTATATGTGCAAGTGGATATAGGTTATACGAGTTCCTCTTTAGGCCCACCATTTCTGTTCGGAGGGTTGGATTTATTTATACGTATAAAAATAGATTTATGAGGTTTGTACCGTACTTACATAGAAACGGTATGGCACGATGGTGCGTGTCTCCCTATGTGAGCAATGAATAGGGGAAATGAAACAAAAAGGAGAATGAACACATGAGCAGGCGAGAAACAGGGGGGCGGGAGTGTGAACTCGACGACAGGCTCATCAGCGTTCCGTTTCCAAATCGAACTGGAAACCAGCGGTGTTGTTTGTCGAAACAAACCCTTGGCAACGAATAACCTACTTCATTAGTGCCATGCTACTTGGCAGGATAGTAGCGTTAAAATATGTCGTTGAACTGAACCGGATGCTGGCTGGGTTAACTCACAGGAAACGGCAGGGAACCAAGCCGTTACTCGAATTATTGGCGATACTTCTTTGTTAAAAATAAAAAATTCTATGTAGATTGTCAAATGTACGTAATCGATTATTATGCCAGACCATTTATTACTCCTAAATAGAAATGCCTTACTGCAAATCACTTATAAAAATTCACGATGTTCATGAATACGGCTTCAGAATAGACATTTTAATTCCATGAATGCATACGAATCATCACCAGATCATCCGAGTAAAATTAAAAATCAGTGAAATGTTTCGACTGCAATAACTTCGTTTTCAGATGCAAAGATGCTAATACTAAACGGAACTGATGTAATGAGCAAACGGCTTGAAGATGAGCAATGTGAACATATCATTTGCTGTTTGCAGGAAAAAGAAAAGTATAGTAGGTAAACGGGAAGGAAAACAGAGGAAAAGTAGAAGGGGGGAACGGGGTGCGACTGGTGTTGAGAATTATCAGCCTTTGACGACTTGCTCATCAAGACTCTTTGACTAATGAAGATGAAATGGGCAGGATATGAACTACAGCGGCAAAAAGACCTAGAAATAGAGGCGGCAGAACATGACACGCCCCCACATGTGGGAAGAACTTGAAATACTTGGTGTTGAGAGCGCAAGGGCTTCAAGCTAGTAATCATGAGGAATGTCATGTGCGAACGCGATCGCAAAAGAGTTAAGAGATGTTACGCTTCCTTAGGATGAGTATCATCAATCTTAATCAATTGCGAAAAAGACAACGTATTTGTCGATTCGTCACTTGGTATTCGTACGGTCTCCTGTTTGTGACGTTCATCGAACAAGTATTTTTGTCGCTAAATTTCTTTCAAAAATTTAACAGAGACGCCATCTAGATGCCAGTCCAGAAAGAATAAGGGATAAAAATGATTTTTTCCGTCTTCAAAAGTAAAAAAAAAAAAATTAAAAATTAAAAAAACACGCATGTACGCCAGCGTACATTTGTAATCAGTTGAAGCGCGATGTTCCGTTAACGAAAACGAATAACAAAAACTTTCGTTAATAAGCGCTTTTTGCCGGCGTTATCGAAAGCGAAAACGAAACGAATGCAAAATTAAAAATGAAAACGAGCGGTTTTGAGAAACCATTTTTCGTTTTTATTTTTTTGTTTTGTTTTTGCCCTCTCGCGACCTTTTTCTATTATTACGTAGTTTACGTCAATTTTTTCTCATACATGCGATTAGTCAACACTATATTTTTCGCATAAAGGATTTATTTTCGATTCCGATTGTAATACGGCCTCTTTTAAAAAATTCAGTTGAAATCTTCAAAAAATAACGAAAACGAAATGAAATTTACCACGTCAATGACGGCTTTCAGTGAAGACGACGTTAACGAAACGATCGTTTTCGTTTTGGATTACATAACGAAACGAAAACGAAATAGATAAAAAAAAATTTACGAAACTAAAACGAAGCGGTTCTACAAACTCGGTAACGGAACATCACCTAGCGCGAAAACTTCTCATTAGTAGTTACAAAAGTATATTTAGCCCGCGTTTAGCCCGCAGACTTTTCCACCCGGTACCTTTGACGTTCCAAATTCCCAATTCCGCATTTTACCCAGTCCTTGATCCATTATAACCGAGTCCGCTCCTAAGTGACAACACTTTTTTCCAGATCGCGGTCTTGGTTTCTATATTTTATTGTGCTTATATTATCAAAAAGATACATGTAATTAACTACAATATTTTAATAACGGTCGGACTCACAGAATTGTGCTTAAAACAAATATATGATTGAATCTGTCGATCAGTCGATCCATATTCACTCTTATTGACAGCAGATCTGACGCCATTGATTACTAATAAATGTAAATACTTTATGTTTACTGACAGATCAATTACGAGGAGAAACAGAAATTAAGTTTTCTAGTTGCAATTCTTGCATATACTGAAGATGACTGCCAAAGGGAATCCCCATCCTTTCGTTTATTGGGCTCAAAACAGTTCACATGTTTTGCTCCGTGTTGATCTAAAGGATGTAAAGGTATAGTATATAAAAATAGTCAACTTCTTTTGTAATTTTATTTTGTATTATATTACATATTTTAAGGATCCAGATGTGCAAGTAAATGAAAACCATGTAAAATTTACAGCCACTGGTGTGGGTGCTAGAGGAACTCTATTGTATGAGTTTGAATTGGAACTTGGTGCAAATATAGTCCCTGTGGTTAGAAAGACATGATTCTATCACCCTTAAGTTATATATTGAATTTTATCTTCATTTTTGGTTTATTAGTCAAGTCAGTATAGAGTTACTGCTCGGCAGGTTGATATTAGTTTGAAGAAACAGAAAGATGGATGGTGGTCAAAACTTACTAGTTCTACTCTAAAGCCCACATGGCTTAAGGTGGGAATTAATGAATGGAAGCTACTTAGCTTCTGTGAATGAAACTTTGAAAGTTTTTGTTATTATATTTATATTTACAGATTGATTTTGATAAATGGAGAACTGAAGAAGATGATGATATAGCATCTAATAGCATTGCTTCAAACAAATTAGATGCATATGATGAAGAGCATGCTGTTGATCACCCAAGTTTCAATCTAGAAAACCTCAGGAAAACATACTTATTTGTGTACAATTTATGGCAATTTCTTGGATTCACATATATTTTTTCCATTCTGGTCTACAAATATTACAAGTTTGGATCTGGTAAGTTGTATCCATTCACAAAATTTATATTAAAATTGAAAATTAATATACTTAGTAACAATATACTTTGTCTTTCAGAATTTATTCCGACTGCATACCAGGCTGTTAATTTTCCTCTTAAGTTTTGTCAGCTCATGCAAACTCTAGAGATTTTTCATCCTTTATTTGGCTATACTAAAGGAAGCATCATGGAGCCAATAGTTCAAGTTGGTGGGAGATCCATAATATTATTTTGTCTTATTGAAGCTGAAGAGAGGATTCAAGACAAGCCAGTCATATTCTATTTAATTATATGTTGGTCTATCATAGAGCTTTTCAGGTAATCAGTGTACTAGTTGTAGTTTAATTCAGGATTTACCAAAAAATAATTTTTTAAAGGTATCCTTACTACATGACAAGAGTGTACAACAAAGATTTTGGCGTCGTTACTTGGCTGCGATATACTGTTTGGATCCCTCTTTATCCGCTTGGATTTCTGTGTGAGGGGATTGTTATATTAAGGTATGATGAATGGGAAAAATTACTTGTATACTTATTCTATATTATGCCTTCATATTTTTATGACTAGAAACATTCCGTACTTCGAGGAAACCGGGAAGTTCTCCGTTAGCTTACCAAACCAGTTTAATTTTTCATTTCATTTTCCTACACTGATGAGAATGTATCTTTTGTTCTTCTTTTTACCTGCGATGTATACGATGATGAGTTACATGCAGCGTCAAAGAAGTAAAAAGTTAAGAAGTGGCTCGAGCCATTCAGCTAGTAAAATAAAAACAAATTAATTGACTTCTAGAATAACGCTTGTATAATTAATCGATGATCTGCGATGGTGTAGTAATGAAATTAATTTATATTTCAAGAAGCAGTAAACAATACAATTTCGAATTCATATTGATAACAAAATTACCCATAAGAATTTGGCACACTATATAATAACACATGGTGCATGACATCAGTTTTTTTACTTTTCTCAAAAATCCTGCAGTCGTAGGACAAATAAATTCTTGAACTATAAAAGTTTAAGACAAATATTAAGTGCTCTTAAAGGAATAATAACAATGGAATATTTTGAAGATAATTAAACGATAGCGTTAACAAAATGTGTGCTTTTCGGATTAAAAACCCCACTATTCAGCTAGTGAGACATAACTCAGGCATCAGCTTCACCGGCAAGTTGGTAGTGTTGTCTTCGGAGCGCCGATAGTCGAAGACGTTCCTTTTCCAGCGAAGACTCAAGCTCTAACACTTTGACTTGTGATTCCATTTCCAAACGTTTGGCTTGATGCAGTGTTAAATGGGCAAAGTCCAAAACAGCTAGTTTTTCAATCGAAACGTGCAATGGTAATTATCAACCCTATTTCTTAGTACACATTAAATTCACAACTTACTGGATTCTTCTACAAGCTCTGCACAATGTTTTGCAGTTGCGACAACTCCGCCCGTAGCCAACGATACTGCTTTGGACGACTCAGCCAATGCTTGGAGGTTTTTACTTTGGAGTTCCGCTTTAACGCGGCTTGCATACACAAGCTGAGCCGTCGAAGCAGCAATTTCTTGGGAGGCAACGGTAAGTTGTTCAAATTTAGCATGGCCCTTTACTACATTATCTGCTGCATCTCTACAGAGAAAAAAAAAAGCTAATACGTACACATAAAACAAAATATTCTAAATTCCATACGTCAACAGCTTTGCACCAAAACCCACAGCCTTTGCTGCCGACAATAGACCTTCTGTCCACCGATGATTTCGTTTGTAAAATTCTCTGGCAGTTGCAGATCCTAAACAAAAAACATGTATATAGGAAATGCTCATAATCAAAATATGTAATAACTTTAAAGACCTTTTCCACGAGCAACTATTTCTTCTTGAAGAACCTTGGCTTTCCTGATTAAGTCGACGATTGCCTTCATCAAAGCGGTGCAAGAATCTAATACCTTCTCATTCACTTCCAACTTTACACCAGTTTGGGAATTTTTAGAATTATCCCAAAGTTGAGCAATTCGCGCAGCTGCCTCTTCTATAGCACGCTCCATTGCTCCTAATTCGTTTTCGAGTTCTTCTCCAACATTACCCTGATCGGCTATGGCCTTCAATGATTCGGTTACAGCATCAACTAGCTCATCCAGATCCCGCAGAGCATTTTTAATCTTTAAAATATGCTCAGTGACAGCCTTTATTAAAATTAGCATATATAATTCTATTACCAGTGATGAATTCGATTCGATCTCTTCATTTTGAAATGGCTGCTGAAGAACTCCAAAGAAAACTAAAGCTACATTCCCCGCCGCAACACACTTCTTTAGCACGTCATCTGCTTTATCAATATCAGGCAGACTATGGGCCAACTGTTGACCATGATGCAATGCATAGCCTACTGACTGGGCGAAAGGAAAGATCAGAGGTATTGCACAGCATGCGGCCTCCTCACTTTCATTGTTTGAACAATAGACATTTAATGACTTGGTCAGTGAGTCCAACAAAGATATGGCTCCTTTGGCCGAAGATCCATTATACTCTATAATTAAGTTATAAGAAATAAGATTTTTGTTTGCCCCGAAAATTATTTTTTTTTGCATATACCTTGAATGTTTAGAGAAACAACGGGGGGTTTCGACAAATCTGCGACGCACTTTTCCAAATATTTTTCTGCCTTTAAGGAAATATCAACTACTCGTTCATGTAAACACAAAACACAAGGCAGTATTTAGAGAAAATTTTAAAAAAGGAAATCTATAGTTTTAGCGAATGAATCTTGAGTACTTAGAATTCGTTGGAACAATTTCATCGATTCCGTCTTCCTTGCAAGAAGTTCTGAATTATGACGGGCAATCTGTTGTATAAGTTTCTGGGATTCCTCTTGTAGGCGGACTTTGTCAGCATCCAGAATTTTAACTCTTTCTTCTAGTTTAAATATATTTCCCTGTTTTAGTAAACACCAAAAAGGTTGTTTTAAAAAATTAATTAATTAACATTAAAGTAAGGAACCTACCTGCACTTCGGTAGCATTAGATCTCAATTGTTCTCTTTCACTGGTAAGATCAAGGACCAAGGCTTCTTTGGCTTCTTTATAAGCATTAAACTCCTCTTCCTTCCTCTTACCAATTTCTATGGCTTGGTCCAATTTGCTGTGTAACTCCAGTGACATTTTTTGGCTATCTTCCAAAGCAGCCTTCAACTCCAATTCCGATAATTTAAATTTATTTTTATCATCTTGGAGATCAATTATTTCAGCTGCCATAGACTGATTACGTTGTTCAAGACTCTCGAGTTTCACCTATCCGTTAAAAAGGAAATAAAAAAATTGTGTTTCCAGCAGGTAACAAATGAATGAAGGAATTGATTATATTCTAACCTGCAGATTTTCTCTGACACTTGACAACTCTTCCTTCTCTTTCAGAATCTGAAGAATCGTTGCATCCTGAGTAGATTTAAACGCAACAAATTCAGCGTCAGTGTCCGTTGCCCTTGCCTTCAGTTGCTCCAGACTTTGTTCCAGTTCTTGCCGTTCCTTAACGTTCTGCTCCAACTTGGCTATCAATTCCTCCCTTTCCTTTTCGAGCTCAATCTTTTCTTGCTGAATAGTTGTAAGTTTATTTTCAATATCTTCAATCTTATGCTCGGTAGTCGATACGATCGTCTGTGCACAACATAATTGAAATTCAAAGTTAAATGATAACGAGCTACATTATACAAGAGTTAACAGAACATTCTTCACCTTTAACTGGTCATTCGATTCTTGAAGAACCATTTTCTCGTGGCAAAGTTGCTGAATCTTTTCGTCCTCAGCTCCTTTTAAAATCCCAAGCTCATTTTGTGCTTCTTTCAGACTGGCTTTTGATAGTTCTAGAGAATCTTGCAGTTCACATTGTACTTTATTATTTTCTTCAAGGGCAGTATTTGCGACTGAAAACTTTTTGTCCACTTCAGCCTTCTGGCGAAGTAGATTAATGTGTTCTTCGCGAAGTTTTTGATACACTTCTTTTAGCTTCACAAATTTGTCCTCCCATCCTTTCGCTCGCTTTCCCATCTCCTAAAAGAATAAGAGCTTGTTACAGCTTTCGTCGCCTTTCAATTAGTATTTTCGTTACATCTAACTGTAGTTGAACTACTGATCCCATCTGCGCCGACTGTGCTGCTTCACTTAATTTCCTTTCAATATCTTCTTTTTGTTTTAACGCCTCTTCAATTTCAATTTCTTTCTCAGACAAGCGCATTTCCAAAGTAAGAATTTCTTGCCGAAGATCTCCCGTATCTTGATTATATGCGTCACGAACCTTCTTTAATTCAGCTGACAGTTGTTCCAACTGATGCAGCAAATGCTCTATATATCGATCTCTAGAAACAAAACAAAATAAATTAATGGGTTCGAAAAATCGTTATTGAAAATGTCATCCACGGCAAATTTGTTCAACACCTTTCAAGCAATAAATCAGGAGAAGATCCATTTCTTTCCGATAAATCAGAATCAAGCTGAACAAGCGTTTCGTCAACTTGCGGTGGCTGAATAGGTTCGTTCGGTAGTATAACAACTGGTGTGACATGACGACTTAGCTCGCTGGATATAAAAAAATTCGGTGGATTCTGTTAAACACGAACACATTGATTGTTTGAGCCAGAAGTACAAGAAATAAATCCGGAAGTTTACCTCATCCAAGTATGGCACTTGGATTAACGATTTGAAATATTGAAGAGTGCTTGATTGTAAGTAAAATTGCCTCAAAGCCTTAAACTGTTTTAGAAACCTGATACGGTGACCTTCCAAGGTATCAGGCGGAAGGCCTAGAAAACGGAAGTTTTAGTTAACAATTAGTAGTTTTCATTAAAAAATGGATGAATACAATTGTGTAGTTTAAACAGAAGCTTGACAATGAAATCATAGACTTGGGAAGAGTCTTGAATGCAGGGGATGAGGGGAGCGAGTCGACATTGTCCGGCATTGGTCATTGAATTCGACCGTGACATATCCAAAGACCCAAACACTAAAAAGAAACGATAAAAGGATGGTAATTTTCAAAAATCATATTGGAACTATTAAAGCAATAGGTATATAGCCGTACCAGCTAACTGAAGGGCAAGAATTTCATCCATATAATCCAATAGCTCAACTGATAACTGAAAGCTAAGCAAGGTTGGGTGAGTCACACAAGCCATATATCTTACAAGGTAAAAGCACACATTTGCTGGAATGCTTACTATAGATTGATGTCATGTTCACACACAGAGTCAATTTCTTCATCTTTAATCATCAAATTCCCTGGGAATTTTGGATTTCTTCTATGGAAGTCGAGCTTTACAACTAGAAGCCGACAGTACAAATAGATTAATTTACCATATCCTTCTTTAAAGTGTCCCTTGAAAAACATGGAAAAGGTATACATTAAAAGTCAGTTTTTAGCATTTAACATACACAAATGAAAACCAACCCATAATTTCCCTTTGTCTACCAAAAATTCTCTATGTTGCTGTGAATCTTTCTGCAAATTCATATTAATAAAGAAATTGAAATGATTGTCAAGCTATACACTTGCTTTATTTATACCAAAACATTTGGGTGTCCTTCACGTAGAATTTTGTGCAAGGTGTGACAGAACTTCCATGCAATAATGGGATTTGAATGAATTGGTAACCTCACTATGATGGACCAAAATATCTGGCTGCCTTTTGCTTGAAAAGTACCAATAATAGCACCTGAAAAAGAGGAACAAGATATGTAAAAAAGTAAAAAGGAAGAGACCTTGAGAGTACATACTGCGAACATGCTTGGCTTTTACAGGCACTTCTGATTCATTTACTGCTTTACTGACAGCCAAAGTCTAAGAAGAATTTGTTTATTATTGGGAAAAATAATAACTTGGGAGCAAATTCAATTATATATACCTGTGATTTTTCAAAATTTTCGCGTTCTTGATCTAAAATTTTGAGCCAACGTTTTTAAATTTGTTTATTCTTAGTTAAATGATAGATTGCGAAACATTACCAAGCGAAGTTCGTGAACGATTAATAGGTAACGTACGTCCAGCCATTTTATTGTTCCGTCACGATAAACGGACAATTTTCACCAAGACGCGCCCAAATATCAACAGCAGCAGCTGACGATTGGAGCTTCCGGTCGAATGACAGCCGTACAAGGAAACACAAACGAAAGACGGAAAGAACCAACACAAGTTACCCAACCTCGAATCAAATTTCCTGTCGTCTAAGATTGTACACACAACTATGCAGAATGACAACTTGAAGGCCGGCACTTTAAGCAATTCTAATGCTATCTAGTGGCCAGTGACAGTCAAGAGTCTAATGCAAAACGGAGATAAGAAGTTGGATACGGACTTGTGGCGGCAGCTGGCTTCGGTTGCGCGAACTGTTGTAGGCTACCTAGAAATCGAACTATTCGAACATATAAAAAAGCCATCTTTGGGCAAGGTTCATCGTATTCCACTTTGATAGTTTTGTGGTAGAGAAAAATAATAATAAGTATATGACAGGGTTTTGTGTTCGCTGGAAATGACGACCCAATTGGTTGCGATTTTACTCGGGTGATCAATATCACATTTTTCATTAGTAGGCTACACCAAGGTCGTCGTTTCAGCAAGAGGCAGGGAATATAACGACGAATTGTGAATAAGAATATATATATAGTCTCCGACGAAGCCTACTTTAGTACTAGTACTAAATTCGGCAAAAGAATTACGACGAAATTCTATTATTAAACTATTGTCTGATGTAATACTCAATGGCAATATTGTGGAATTTTTCGTAATTTGCGTTAATTTGGTAATTTGCGTTAATTGCTGAGAGACTTGTCGATTTCCAACCCGATCGAGCAGAGTCAGTAAATGAACCAATAAGAGTCGGGAACTTCAATTCTCGATTGGTTCTTTTCACGTCACGTGACCATGGGACGTTGAATGGGTCGGTTTCCAAATTACGCTTATTAATTAACCCTGTTGTGGAATTGAATTTGTTAGTAGCTTAATAGCGATGTTTTAAACTTATTGTCGACTTTGATCGCAAAAATACATTAAATGAATTTAGAAGAACGCCGATGGTAACAACTGGTATTGATAACCTTTAGTTGATCATCATATATGCACAAAATAATCTTTCTTTTACCAAAACTTTCTCAAGTCTTCAAGTCCCTAATTCTGTAAACTAGATTGAACTAGATGCAGCCAATAAAAAAAGTTTCTCTGTTAGAAAAAAACAAGCAAACAACCCTGTGGCGATCTGTAACCGTAAGTGGTCCAAATACCAACCTGTACGTATTATTATTGAAAAATCGCTTGAACTATAAAAACGAGAAACAAATGAGATTGGCCACAAAAAATATGCTCAATCATGAAACAGGTGATTAAGTGTTTAAGCGAGTTCAATGTTACCATATTACAATTACTGAAGCCGATTTAGTGTACTGTGTACATTTCCGATGATTTCCCGATCGAAAATCCGATCAACACATTTTACGTTTCGCGTTTTTAGATCTGCTTCAAATTTCAGTTGTCTCCCAACCAGTTGACCCAAACAGTTCAACATCAATCGGTCAGTATATCAGGCAAATTTTAACGTATGAATTTCTTTCCCCGGCCACTTCCCTCAATTTATTACGGTAAAAATGGGCTCACAATTTACAATAAATTACAGAACATCCTGAATAGGGGGCAGAAAATGTGTTTTTATCAAACACTAGAAAGACTTCAGTGTTCACAAGTATTGACTAAAATAGCATTATGCAAATAGATTCGACCTAAAGTTTGGTATCAGGTTTTTCGTTCAAATCAATACGGTTACTAACGGAAAAAGTTCCGTATATTCAAGGTCCCACCCGTTACATGAATCATTCATTCCTTTCTTCTGCTGCCTTTCGTTCCCAGTCTTTGGCACTTTATTTCTTCTTATTCACTTGTGTCCTTTGTATAATAAGGTTTCAAAGAGATAGTACGTAAGACAAGCCCTTGCACTGAGCTCCAAATTACTTTGGCACTTGGAATAGCTATCATTACACTTCCATGAACTGAAAACGTGAAAAAGGAATTGGAAAAGAGAGAAGTTGCAAAAAACCCCTTAGCGATCGAATAAGTTCGTGCTGTATGTGTAAAAAGCTGATTTCTCCAAATGCAACAATCAGATATCCCTACAATAGGATGTATCTGTAGATTATGCAATCCTCAAATACGTACACTACTTAGGGCAGACAAATTGATCAGCTAGAATATGGGAAGAAATGATGAAAAATAAAATGGTCATCAGGTAGATGAAAATGCAATTTTTTCGTCCTTTGGAAATTAATAAAAATGGTTTGCGAGTTCCTGTAGCTGTTAAACCTTTCGCTATTAGGCTCCAGTCTACTGTGTTTCTTGTCCCTCATTTTTTTTCTCTACCTTCTTCTTTCTTTTTTCACGAGGCTTTTTCTGTTGGCTAGAGGTTTTCTTGTTTCCTAACGGATTGCCCCAGAGGTAAAGAACCAGAAACTCCGAAAGAGCTAAAAGAGAAAGAAGCGAAGAAAAAGAATGAGTAAAAAGAGGAGGGGGACGATGACTGGGGATTGGGTTTGACCACTTTGCCTCAGGTGAATTTACTTCTACCTAGCCCGAACGAGGCGTCAGGTAGTCTTCAGCTGGCAGTCTTACCAGCGAGTTCTGAAGAACGCATACCTCTGTGTTGTGGGTGCTCGCCTCGGTTATTCTTACTCATTTAATACTGCCGCAGTAACAGTACGTCCCTCTACCTTGGTGTAGTCTTATGTAGTCTTTTAATTTTCGAAGATTGACGTTATTATGTAGATTGGTTCCGAAATTTTACATCTACTAATCCGCAGAAAACTCGGGATCGGATTAATTAATTTCCTTCAGGTATTTATTGCTTATTATTTTTTAGCCTACGACTGTGTGCGATAAGGTGCATTATAAGAAAGAAACATGGTCTGACTGTTGCAAGAAGTGCGTGTCATAACGAAGACGGTATATGAGTGGGACCGGAAATCGTGGTGGACGTGTTTTCCCTCGCAACTAAGGCCGACTGTAGTATAAATATGATTTCGTTCACGTTCAATGCTGTTGTAACGAGGCTAGTGAACTCACTTTTCCCAGGCATTATCGCCGGCGCGTGGAAAAATTTCCGCTCATTTATCTCTAGCCAAGCATTTCTAGACAAAAAAAAAATGAATGACTTGTCTTAAAAACTGAAGAAAACTTGCGTTAACGCATGAACAGAGAGGAGAAGTGAATATTGAGTTTCCAATGTGAATCGCAACATCAAGATTGGTTGTGGTCAAGTCTCGGCTCATCTGAAAAGATAATGCAGGCAACCAAACTTGCTGGCCATTATTATTATGTATGCGTAAGATTTACCTATCAATAACTGCTTGGCAGTCGAATGTGCGGATTTAGGGTTAGGCTGTCTCACGATGCTGAATAAGCTCAGCTGCTCTTCAGGCGCGCATCTTAAAGTAGGAGAGTACCCAAGCAGGCCGATGAACTTGAGTAGCGTCCATACGAAAAACAAGCTTATCTACATGTATGCGCATGTATGTGACTTTGTGTAGGGCCTACAGCAAACACCCCCACCCATTCATTTTTACTATGTCACTTGGATGAATTCGATTTCACATCCTATCATTTCCCATGACGATGTTGACTTTTGTAGTGTTGGCGAAAATGTCAACAGAAAATTTGTACTATAAGTTCTGTTTATTTGATTCCCTTCTTGTTTAATTGTGTAGGAGTAAAAGGAATTGACTAAGAGACCAGAATTATTTCCTTTTTGGTTAAAATAATATCTTAATGAATTTGAGAGTTTAATAACTTTCTTGTTGTGATAGCAAGAGCTTGCCAGCTGTCACGCACCTTCTGTCTTTCTTCCAAAGATGAAAGTTAACTCAACCGACTTAGTAGTAGGCTGGAATATTCAAAGAAGCTGCAATTCTGAATGCACGTATTCTATCGTCAGTCAACTGACAATCACGTTGGATTATTCGAAAGGAATGTTGTGGAAAAGATGCATGAGAAACTGACAAAAAAGTATTCAGAGTATGTGAGGTGTAGTGTCTCTGAAGGATTATTAAGGGGAATCGTTTCTGCAATAAATCTTGAACTAGAATGACTTTGGATTTAGATCGTTCCGTTTTGGGGCTGAGCTGTCTACGAGCAGCAAACCAGTCGGCAATCACATATTTGTGACTGCTAAGTCTAGAAGATTTTTTAAAGGGAATGTCGGGGAATGTTGATATTCTTTTGTTCATTTCTACTGTTGTTGTACTGTAACATTTCTCAGATTCAAGCAAGTTGCGTGATGAGACGAGTAAAAAAAAAAAGAAAAGAAACAGTCGAGTGCAAAGTTTCCCCACGGGGCATCTTTCCTCCTGTACATGCACGCAGCGCTCACACACAACAGGCAGTGCACGCACTGGATATGCGGGGCCTTGCGGTGCCGATGACCCTCCCTGAGGCAACCTGGTTTTATCCACGCCTTTTTTTTTCTTTCTCCCAGCCGGTTCGACATACCTGCCTTCCCTGCTTCGAGTATGCACATGCCCGACCGAAAGGTTTCGTCTTCTCCCACCCACTCGTCGTCGCTTCCTCTTCAAACCAGTCTTATCATTTAATAGTGTAAATCGTGTTTCCAGTTTCCAGTTCGGCAGGTGGATTTCCCGGCAAACAGGTTTTCGCTATAGACTCTCTCATATCACCTGATGTTCACCGCAGCCGGAATAAGTTACCGCACATATTGTTTGACTCCATTTCCGACCTTCCTCCTTGTTAGGATTAGAGAAATTTCAATTGACCCCCCACTAGTTTCTTGTTCTATGTTCGAGTTCAGGCGCCAGGGTCTTGTACACGGTAGAAATAGGTTTGGTGTGGAGGAAAAAAAATCGACTTTTTGGCAAATGGGCGGGTTGTATCCTACCAATTTTCCGCTCTGAAGCGAATAGCCGAGAGAGCAGCCTTGTTTTTTTTTTAAATGCATAGCCTCAGAGGAAAGAAAAGGGCAGGAAGTAGTCAAGTCAATGTTATGAAAGCCGTTTCGTTTAAGCTTTCTCTATTATAGATATTGTAGTACAAAATACGGTGCCTGAATTTGGACTGCGAGCTTTTGTTCGGAACGATTGCAGCGAATCGGTAAGGTCACACAAATAGGTCTGCCTGAAAAAAACGGAGAAATTCCTGACGCGCCGTGCGCCAGATGGAAGATTTTCAATAGGCTAATCCTGGTCATAGTTTCTAATTCGTACAAGTGCGTACAAGCAATTGAAGATGGTGTTTCAAATTTCCCAAATGGTTATCGAGTCCAATAGCTCCGTACTGATTGGGCAGTTAATAATGGTTATATTTTCTTCGTACACAGTACTGTATTAACGGCCCCGTTGATAGCACTGGATTACACGAAAACAAGACTTCCGAAACAGAAACGTAGCGGATAACCCTGAAAGACGCATACGGAAGACGCGTACTCGGATAAACACGCGGCTTTGTCGGCATATCAGTTCCGCATGCCATCGAAAACTATTATAGCGTAGGCTGCTGAGGCCTACAGACTACAGTTTCTTCCTTTTATATGTTCCATCATCAGCTTCATTCTTGTCGATCACAAAGAATCAGACGATGAAAGGAAAAATTATGCACAAGCAACTTAGACAAAATCTCAGAGATCTATTCGCCCGTGATGCTCATTGGCACGACATCTTCTTAAGCTGCCAAAATATGAGTTAGCAAGTTTCCATTGTCTCTTGGGCGGCATTGAGCGTTTGCCTTTCAACTCATTAAAAATATATTTTTCTCGTTTTCAGGTGGCCAGACAATTCCGACGCAATGGGGAACTCGAAGGCGGCAAACAGTACGCCGCAGTTCATGGCATTCCTGGTTTTCCTTTCTGCTTCCCTTAGTACGGTTTCCTCGAGGAGCGACTCGACAAAATCAACTAACCCTTTTGCCAATGCCCTGCCACACCTGGACAACGACGATTACACCAGTGATAATCCTTTCGAGAGACCGTGCACAGAGGCAAAGCGCGGCCTAGACCTTCCATGCACTTGTTCAAGCGGTCCCGACAACGGGACCTACATTAACTGTGACCGAATGGTCTTCCCCGGCGACTTTCCTGTCCTACCCTACCGTTACCGAATTCACGGTTTCTCACAGCGCCTCACTGGTTACCAGGCGTTCCCTGCCCAACTCTTTACGGCTAGTGATGTGCCCCTGAAGCGATTGGACCTGTCTCAAAATGGCGTAGTCCTCATTACGGAAAAACTGTTGGACGGCATTGGTGACACTCTTGAAGAAATCAACCTCAGTCAAAATTTGCTTGGGGACCAGCTCAACCCTATCTTTTCAACGACCGAATTCCATCACCTCAAGCAGCTTAAACGTCTTGACCTCAGTGACAATGATTTAAAAGCTCTAGACGACTCTATCGTAAAAGGATGTGATAGGCTACAGGTGTGCAATTTAATTGTCTTTCATCAAAACTTTACCTATCGACAAACATAAGCTGTTTCTCTATATTTGGTACATACTAACTTATTGCAAAACCATCCGATTCATTTTCCTCAGCTTTTGCTTCGAACAAAAGTTAAAGAAAACTATTTTTAGCTTTAAGAACATGTGAGTGAGTTTCTTCCACCATAACAGCTTTCTCTTTGACACTAATCTAGGATTTGCGACTGGAACGCAACAGCTTGACGCGTGTTCCGAGCGGCGCCTTAAAGGAACCGAGGGCTCTTCAGCGTTTAAATCTAGAGCACAACAATATTGGTAATGTTAGCCATATTTTTCTTTCGTGCATATTCATGCGTTAATTAGTTGCAGGGAACCGGCAATTTGGAAAAGTTATAACTAGCATAAACTTTTAAAGAGCATCAGTTGACAGGATAAAGGGAAGATAAGGATGATTATACATCGGATATTCAATTTTAAACCGTAAAAAATATTCGTGTACATTAAGGAAAATGAGGAGACGAAAATGAGAACTGAAGTTGGCGATTCATTAAAAATAATGTGTATAAAATTCCTCAGCAAGTGCACGTAAAAGAGGTCAATAAGTTAAACAAGTTTATATTATCGACATTCTATGGATGTTTCATCTATCAGATTTCTGTTGATGGTTTAAATAAGATAAACTTCTATCCACTGAACAGCTGTTGCTCAGTGTACTCCTCTAGTGTTTAAAATTTTGGCCCTTAGACAGGTTTTCCTAATGACTACCAATTTTTGACTCAGGTTTTACGATCAACTTTGAGCGTTTAAAATGCGACTCTTCAAGAAAGTAAAAACCAGGACAAACTATCGAGCTGGAATTTCTAAATCGCTTGAAACCCTAATCTGTTATACGATTTACATAATTTTTGAGATCGAAACGAAATAATAATCTCTACAAGTACGCACCGCCATAGTTTTCAGCAGGAAATTGTTTTCTGTGTCACAGCTTGGCGACTTGTTGATGCAATCAAGCCAGGGTGAAAGATCCTCTCCCATATAAATAATCCAAAAGATCTCAAGGGTCTCAGCCATGATCAAAGGCCATGGCAAAGGCCAGCCTAGTCAGACTGCAGTTTTATACTGTTATACAGGAGCCTAAGGTTGTCACGAATGTGAGAAAGCGACGTGCTGGATTGAGTCGCGTGCATACATTCCCCTTGCGGGAGTCATTTCGTGGTCAAATGTAAATATAGTAAAAAAAAAACCTAATGCTATAGTAAAGAGACCCACAATCGAGTTACATCACCTTCATCCGGAACTCAAATGACATTTTTTAAAAAAGCTTGCTATATAGTGGTTACTTCTTTGCAACGAGTCAGGTTATTTTTATGCATAATAAAACTACGGTACTGAACGTGTTGTCCTAGTTTTAGTATCTGATTGTTAAATAATATATTGCTTATGATAGGTGCAATTGGGAACGAGGCCTTCGCTCAGCAGACTTCGCTACGTTCGTTGAATATGTCACACAACGTTATAGCTAATATTGACATGACTGCCTTTAAAGGACTAAATCAACTTCAGAAACTCGACCTGAGCTTCAACAAAATTTCACGTCTTTCTGAGAGATTATTTCAAGGTATTCAAATGTTGAAAAAACTAACAATGGATATATTTTTAAAAAATCTTTAATTTTCATTAATTTTTTTATTTTACTTTTTGTTACCGGAAATAGATGTCTCCATGTTACAAGACGTAGATCTGAGCAATAATTTTTTGTCCTCAATCCCAACTTCATTGACTGGCTTGCCCTCTCTAAAGAGACTTTCCCTATCGGCCAATCTTATCCAGGTAATTTCACTACTTAAGCACATCTTCCGACTCAGTTCCGCTCACTAAATGTGTTCTGTTAAATGATTAGAATCTAGATAGCGGAGCTTTGGGAGAACTTCCCAGCTTAGAATACTTGGACGTCTCCAGGAACAACATCGCCGAGCTCCCTAATGGCACTCTATCTAGAATGAGCCGCCTGAAGACATTGCAATTTAGTGTCAATACACTTCGCAAGGTAAACAGATTATGCGTGGGGTCAAATGCTAAGCGTAAATATCAAAGTAGAAACTCTGATGGTTTCAATATTTTGAAATAGCGTGACGATAAATGTTAACATAAAAGTCAAATGGACGTCTGCTATTTGATTTATCTTTCGGCAATAAAGATTCTGGCGTACATTCACCTGAACATTATATACCCCGACGAGCCAGGTTTCTCTCAAATTCTTGACGACTGCTATTTGTTATCAGGTGGAAGATGATGCTTTCCGAGGATTGGACCAGCTGGAAGACCTATACCTGGACGACAATGGTATCCTAGTGGTGCCGCAGTCCGCCTTGCGCCACGTAACCAAACTGCGCCGGCTGTCGCTCTCTTTCAACCGGATCGCCGTCGTTTCGGGTCAGCTCTTTGGTTCTACCACCGAGCTGCAACATCTGTCGCTTTCCTACAACGTTATTAGGGAACTACCGGAAGAAGCCTTCCTGCCCATAAAGTCTTTGCGGCGACTAGAGTTGCGTGGCAACCAACTAACCGCCATACAAGCCAGCACTTTCCGTAGTCTAGCACCGTCTCTACAAGAACTGGACTTGGGTCGAAACAGGATCAGTGAATTGGAGGCACTAGACCTTCCTCAAGTTCAGACTCTCAAACTGGACCACAATAATCTAACGGCGCTGAAACGCGGCCAATTTTCCAAGATGACGCAACTGATTGCACTCAATGTCAGTCACAACGGTATCGACTTGGTACCTAGCGGCATCTTTCGCGGTCTCTATCGGCTTCGCCAGATCGACTTGCGCAGCAATAATTTAGCTACGTTAGCCGTAGGTGTCTTTGATGGATTGGCCAACTTGCGCGCTGTTTATCTACAGGACAATTTGATTCAGTTGATTGACTCGAGGACGTTCAGTCAGTTGCCGCAGCTGCGCTTGCTCCAACTTGGTCGAAATCAAATCACTGAAATTCGGTCCAACGCCTTCGACAATCTTCCCCAGCTCAGAAAGATTGTTCTGTCAAGCAATCAACTCCAGAGTGTGCCCAAGAGTTTGTCGCGCACCACTAATGCCACAATACCAGTCGAGGTTCTCGACCTATCGGACAACAAGTTATCCATCATAACAATTCGAGACTTTTTCTACTGGTCCAAATTGGAGTATGTTAGTTTGGCTCGTAACAAAATTGCCTCGATTGAAGAATCATCATTTCAGCAACAGGCATCTACACTCAAGACATTGGATTTGTCACGTAACAAGCTCAAATCGTTACCGGCCGGTCTGGTCACCCGGGCCGTTAAACTGCGGGCAATCGACGTCAGCCGTAATTTGTTGGACAGAGTCAGTGCCACCGCTTTTCAAAATTCGACACAACTTCAGACAATTAATCTGAGTTATAACCGGCTAAGGTCACTTCCCGAGCACCTTTTCCAAGGAATCACTCGCCTTCACTTGAACTTGGAACACAACCGACTCAGTTCGCTACCTTCCAGCATCTTTGATCGCTCCAAAATTCACGGGCTGCTCTCTATTCATTTGGGTCACAATTTTTTCGAAGAAGTGCCCATTGATGCTTTGCAAAAGCAATTTTTCCACTTGGAATATTTGAGTTTGGCCAACAACCGACTTCGTGTCATACCGGCCGATACCAACATTCTCGTTACAATCAAGACGCTCGACTTGTCTTTCAACCCAATGACGGAAGAATCGGTTCACAATGTGCTCAGTGAGCCAAAAAAGGTCAAGGATCTCAATATGGCTTCTACTGGAATTTCCCGGATACCAGTGTTGGAAACACCGTTCCTGCGCCGTTTGAACCTCTCCTCGAACAAACTCGATGGTCTGAACGAAACCGTTTTCCAACGGCCGACGTTGCTGGAGATGCTGGACCTCTCCAATAATCAAATCGTTGGTAGCGGAGCCGGGCTACCTAATGTTTGGTCACGAATGATCTTCCTCAAGAAGCTGATCCTTTCCGGCAACCCCATCAGTCAGATCGTCAAGGGTGATCTCTCTCACTTGTCTTCACTCGAATCACTTGAACTTGTTGACCTAACTTCGTGCACTAGACTGGATAGCCAAGCCTTTTCCAGCCTACCTAGTTTGCGTAGTCTGAAAATTCACGGATTGCCACGTCTGGAATCGCTTCAGTCGCGCAACATTTTACAGCACATTACGACACTCGAACGAGTGGACATTGAGATCACCGAACCAACATTACAGGACCAATTAGCTCCTGCTTTTCTGCCCAGAATCCGCGAAATTCACGTCCACGGCAGGGGCGTTCTGCGTTCAATATCGCCTGCTACTTTGGCAGGTATGACCAGTCCTCAGATCCTTTTCGCTCTTCATGACACAGTCGTCACAAGTCTACCGGCCTCTCTACTCTTCCCCGTGCCGATGTCGACTGAATTGACGCTTGACCTGTCCGGCACAAAGCTGCCTGTTTTTAGCCCACAATTTCTGGCCGCTGCCGATAACCATCGTCAATTTCTGGAGCTGCGCGGTTTACGAGAGAATCCCATCATTTGCGACTGTAACGCTCGACCGTTTCGCAGGTGGCTGAAGGCGCACGTGCCTCAGAAGGGTTTTCGATCCAGACGCCGGCCGCGCCAGACTCTGTTAGACGATTCGTCAAGTATTTTGGTTCGTGTGTCGGCTAGTAGTAGCCTTCTTGGTCGACCTATCCGAGGCAACGATACTGTTGCCCCAACTCCTGCCAGTCAACAGGCAAACGACCTAGTAGCCTTCAAGTTTTCCAACAGTGACGCCAAGAACACGACCATGTCGCCTCCCCAACGTCCGCAGAGTACGTCCAGCACTTCCAGTGCCTCTCGAGATTATGCGGAGGAATTGCCAGTCACCCAATCCGATGGTGAGGTGTTTGTCGTTACAATTGGCTATGAAGACGTTCAAGCTGGTGAAGAGGAAGATGGTGTTCATTCAGCCAACGACGACTCGAGTCTTAGTTTGTCGCAGGAGTTGGCTGACGTACGCTGCAGCGGTCCACCGCCTCTCTTGGGCATCCGTTTGATAGACATGGCGGAAGAGGATCTAAGCTGCGATGGCCTTGGTCGTGGTGAAGTAGTCGTCCCGTCTTCAGAGACTGAAAATACTTTGAAAGACACGATCGATGTAGTAGTCGCTGCTAGACCCAGTCGGCCCATATTTACACCTACTTACTCTCCTCCCGTCCTCAGTACGACAAACATAACAGAGGGTGAACCAGAAATCATCTGGTACAACGAGAATGAAGACACGCATGCAGGCAACGATGCGATTTTGCGCAACAACATCATCAACAAGGACCGTCGGTATCCGGAGCTCAAATACGGCGGTAATGCTCGCGCTGAGAGTGCTGCCGGTGCTGGCGGCCCGGGATTGCATCACATGGATGCTGTTATTATCGGAATTGTAGGAGGTGTCGTAGCTTTTGTAGCTTTGTTGATCATCATTATATGTTTGGTTCGACTCCGATCGGCCGCACCTTACCGTGGCGGTCCCATGGCTGGAGCTTTAGCTCTTAGACATGACAAGTGTACTTGCGTGGGCCCTAGTAGTGGGCACCCAATGTTGTGCCACTGTCTGCCAGGGTATCCTGGCCATGCTTTGCACGGCCCACCTTCGCTTCAGTCGCTAGCCGGCTTACCAGCATTGCCTTCGTTACCTTTACCTTTACCTCCATGCGCTCCGTCAAACAGTCGCGGTGTCGCTGGCTCCATCTACAGCGTACCCATTTCAAGGAAAATAGGGTCGCCTCCGCAGCATCATCCGCGTTCTGCTCTAGGCTTAGCCAGCCGCTCCAGCTTTTATCCCCCAACACCTTATTACGTCACTTTCCCACCCGAATCAGAGACTTGATGAACTACATTCGAAGCGAATATGGCGTTTTAGGTAAATGTCGATTATATGTGTGTATGAATGGATCAAGATGTTTGTATTGGGTAATTTTATACCGTGCAATTTGATGATAATTTTTGGATTGTGTTTTTCAGTTGAGAATTTGATAGCTCATTTTGAGCTTGAAAAATCGTGAAATTTCATTCAACTCAGACTGCGAGCTTCTCAACATGAAAGAGAAAGCGATACGTATGTGACACAAAGGATGTCAGCCCTATGCGTGCTCATTTACCATCGAATCATCATATTTATGTGTACATGCTTGTAAATACACTGCATCTCTTCAAGAAACTACTTTCTGTTGAAATTACGTTGTGACTTGGGCAATTTATACTTGGAACTAGGAAGTCAATAAATTGGAATGGAATGGGCGATACCGATATTGCCTTATCGACATGAAGTACGTACTGTACTAGAAAGGGGGGGAGCACCGGGATTAAGCATTGAACAGGAGTTGGCATCAAATGGAATGTACATCAAAAAGAAGAAGTTTTTGTAAAATTTGAAGTGCATAGTTACGGGTTACAATTTTGAAAATTAATTGGAAGAAAAAAGAAGACGAACACCATATTTTTTTCGAGCTTATGTGTATGATATCAGCTGCGTATCAGCTAGGTAGCGATCGATCAGCTGCAAAGCGTTTAACACAGCAGGGTGTGGTGCAGACTCCGCTCTTATATTTATGTAAGTAGTATTTGTAGTATACGTTGTTAGTATTTATGGTAAACGTACGTTATCTGGGTAAACGTTATCGAATAGTAGCGAGAACGGCGGAATGAGAATAACCTAACCGAAAAAACGAATGATCCGTGGCTCCGATCAGCTAGACGGTTCGGCAACCGTCCGCAACGTTTTTTTTTTCGGACGATTGCCGAATTATCTAAAATGATATACAATTTTGACACAATCGATTCTTTAAAAATTAATAGAGTTAGGCACCAAAATAATCTGGTCAACTCCCCTTTTCCTGGGCTTTGGTCGCTTGCGCGACATTTTCCCCTGACTAGAATAGAGGCGGTAGATTTTTTTAAAAATTTCTCTCGAATGGAAAATAAGTCGGGACACAATGTGGAACTTTTTCCATATTGTACTCCAATTCTTTACTGGATTAAGCGACGGTTTAAAAGAAAAGAGTGGGACAAGACAAAGCGATCGTCACCATGGTTTACATCCTGTTGGTATAAGGATGTCCGTGCGAAAGTCGTACAGAGCCCGAGTGTGGCCATCTTAATTTTGCTTTTCTCGTCCATCGTGTTCTCTACCATTCGATATACAAGCACACAAAAGGCACAGAAACGCCAGTGTTAAGTTAGGGCTTATTAAATAATAGCCTACACATTTAGATTATACGATTCTTACCTTTTCGAAGCAGTTGTAATTCTATGAAATCTAGAAAACTGGAGACTAAGTGGTTAGACAAAGGCAAAGGAAAGAAACGTGTATGCGATGTTTTTCTTTTCTTGCCTCTCATTTCCTCGAACACAAGTTAGAAAAATTACATTTCTGATTCTGACTAAAACACAAGGTCGATGAAAAACAAGACTGCGGCCTGATCTGCACGCTGCACCATTTGGTGTCTGTTGTTAACTGTTAAGCTCTATTCCCGCTTGCGCTCTATTCCCGCAGAGTTCCCGCTTGCGTCGCGTTCCGACTATAACTGCCGCTACAGCTAGCGACTTGATTTCCTTATACGAAGAAAAAAGCTATTTTATTGCAGAGCTTACTCTGTCGATTTCAAATGATGGTTCAGAACTGTCACGGTCGTAGGGTATTAGTTAATGAATAGAAAGGAATAAATGATGGTCTAAACACATTTTTTAATGTACTAAAATGCGTTTATTATGTACACGAATTTTGAAAAATACAAGAACTATTAATCAAATGAATTAATCAGACGTCATCAACACGTAATATAATTTTGAATGCACCCCGAGAACGGGTTGAGAATTTTGATTGGCCCATTGTAAATTTACATCACACGGAACCTTCCGCTAGCATCAGCGCCGTCATCGTCATCCATCTTCTGGTACAATCTCTTGCTGATCTGTTTGCGCTGTGAAGTTACGCGGAGGTGAAACTCCTTCAAATAAGCATCCTTGCGGTTCTGAGCCTGGGCCAGTTTTGTCCCTTTCTTTTGCGCCTTCTTTTCAGCTGCGGACAAGCCTCGACGTGGGACAGGTTTCTTGACAACTTCTTGAACTTGCTCCTCGGCAAAGGATTCGAAAGAGTATTCGTCCATCCATTTGGTCACGAGGATGTGTCCGCGGTAAAGAACGGGGGACGGACATTTTCCCAAGCCAGATTTCTCCATGTCAACCAACGCCTTGAATTTCTTCTTCATGGTAGATTTGTCATCGTGATTCACTTTGATAGCGAATTGGAGATCGTTCTCACCAGTGGCGTAGTAAACGCTGTTGGCATGGTCAGAAGAAACGCAGCGCTCAATCTTCAAGGGGAAATGGGCTTCATTCCGTAGTTTCACCAAAATGGATCGAGTCTTCATATCCAAGAGCTCCTCTTCCGAGTCGTTTTCAGCGACAGCTTGTTCGATCTGAGCATCGTTCTTATGGGCCAGCCATTTGTCGTAAAAGATCCGCTCTCGCTCTTGTCGAAGTCGTTTCTCTTCCGCTTTCTTCATCATTGTTTCATCCTTGTCCACTTGTGCAACGGGCTCGGCTGGAATTTCCACTGCCAGTTCTTGTTCAGGGCCATGCACTCCCGGAGTAGGATCAACTGCCGCTTCTTGGCCAATTCCGTCGATAACTGCATTCTCCGATCCTCGTCGGTACCAGGCGTATGCTGCCACGGCGGCGGCTCCAGTCGTAAGACCAAAACAAACAAAGCAATGCATTGTAAGATTACGGGAAAATTCGAAACTTTCTGTAAAATCAAACTGAATTCACTAAATATGGCTTTTCTGACTGTTTCAATTTACTTGTGAAAGCGTATTGAACGTAGTAGGTTAGGCTAAGCTTGATACGACACTCTGTAAGTAGGTTCACACACTTCGAAGACTGCAACCTCCCATTTTCTTGTTCTACTGGTTTTAAAAATTAAGTTTCTTAATAAAAACCACTTTTGTCGCATTACTAGAATTTTGAATTTCCAACAATATTCAATGATAATCTCTTTAAATAATTATAGATATTTTTTATTTATTGGGTCGTTTTCATTTCCTCTCGTACCGTTAGCTATAGCTATCTACCTACTGTATTTCGCCTGGTCTCTCGAACCGGCTTAGGAGGAGACCGGTGCTTTTTGAATTAAACTAACTTGAAGTAAACGTGCTATACAGTCGGATTCTTCAATTTCGTTTTTTAAATGACATCAGAAATCGATTAACTTTTCTTGTTTCAGTACAGATATGTACATTGCAGATTTATATATAATATTGCTTACGGGCCTATACGACGGTACCTGTAAACGATCTTAAGAAGTCATTTCTTTATTTTTATTTTCCGTAACAAAAACATGAATGCATAACTAATCTAATGAGTCAACAACTTCTTTGATAGACACAATTCACAAAGCCAAATTAATGACATAACGACTTGATTAGAGTACAGTAATAATCAAGCACGACGCATAATCATACCACGTACGGTAACGTTCTAGCTTCTAGGTTACAAACTTCATGTCGGAAATTTGAAAATGTGAAAAGAAAATAAGGCTCATTGTTGATTAGCTTGCGAGTGAGGGCGGCATTTTGGCCAAGTTTCTGCTGAAGATTCTCATTGCGAGCCAAGTAGCCTGTCCGGCGCTCTTGTTTCTCGACGGCGATCATCAGGTCAATGTAATCTGGAGCGTAGAGAGGGTGCAGGCGTAGAGCGATCTCATCGAGGAGCTGAATCAACGGATGTGCCGTCTGCGCCACCTCTAAAAGACGTCTTTTGTAGTCGCGCAGTTGATTCGACAACTGTTCCAAAATCTCGGTACAATGTGGCCGGTTTATCTGTTTCTGCAGACTTGAATTTCTCGCGAACATCCTCTGAAGACTTTTGAGTTTTCTTCGCCACTTGTTCTCATTTATAATTTTCAGTCGAGTGATCTGAGTAAGAGCAACGCGCTGGGCATATCTTGCAATTGCCTTGTGAATCAATTGCGAAGCAAGCAGATGGATCTTCTCCTTCCGAGCACGGAGAGTGGCAAGTCCAACAACACTCTCGACAATTGAGAGCAAAATGGCTGACATCTTTCTTTTCCGCCACCACGGACTCCAATTCAAACATGAAATCCTGATTTCCGCCAATTCGCTTTCGTGATCGTCGAGAATCTTCTTCATTTGTTTCAATTCTTCGATTTTGACCAGCCCAATGCGGATGAGCTGTTAGAGACCTTCGACGACCACTAGCTACTATTCTCTTGCGTTCTTCGTTTTCCATCAGCACCTCCTTCGTCAGGATCAAGGAAGTCGTCTTCATTCCGTAAAGCTCTAGGAAAAAGTCTGCGAAACTCTTCAAACCCATTCGGAAGTAGTGACTGTTGAATAGATCCTTCTCGTCGGTGGCAAAGTAACCGGAGCTGTTGAATATATGGTGGAATGGCCTGTCGTTGGAATCCAGCGGATAAGGGATCGCGGCTTCTTCGATGGCGGCCAGGACTGGCGGCTCCGATCCGTCAGCAAATGTCACCATGATGCGAATGCTGTCGCGAATGTTTTTACCAGAAATGAACATGATCGATTCGAAGACGTAGCGCTGAGTCGGTGTCCAACTCGGGGATGAGGCTGATTCCGCATTTGTCGCGAGCGACGAAAGTCGGCGCTGGTAACAGTCCCTCCTCTAGTAAATTATAATGTGGATGATAGATGGCGCTGGCGACCAGTCTCGTCATTTTCCTTGCTTTCGGCTGTTTGCTGGTTGATGGCAAGAGTTTTGGTCGAAGTGGCGTTAGCGGCAGAAGTGCGATAGTGTCGGTCAGCATATATGTTGGTGTGTTCATGAAACTCGTGTCGCATTATTGCACGTTTCATCTGCAATGACAACGTGGAACTTGATTGGATAAGTCGGATAAGTGTACTGTGCAAGAAAAATGAGTTGGGGAATTGAACTTTGGGTGAGTTGTGTCTCGTTTTCAGGAAAGAATCTCATATCGTAACCCACCCACCCTACTTCACAGTAGTATAGCAGTCAACAACAGCCAGACGACCCAGCCCTAGCTTACAGCGTTTGAAGAAACCATTTCTAGGTTTTTCGACCTGCCCGTCGAAATTGCTTGAACAAAAAAGTCCTTTCTGGCTGCTTTTTTACGTTTTTTCTTGTTGTTATCAGTAATCTTCAAAGCAGAAAACTATCTCAGTCCCGTTGTAACTTTCTTAGACCATGGTGTAAACAGACCTGAAACTACGTTTTTCTGTTATCTAGCTGAATTTTCCTCGTTACTCAATCGTTCGTTGGTAGTGGTAAACAATACATTTAAATGGTTTTATTTATGGTCTTGTCTAGTGGAGTTGTCTAGATGAGACGTCAAGACTTGCAAATGTTGCTTCTCTTGTTTCGGAAATCTCGTTGGGCGTTTTATATCACTAGCAGGATGCTGTTGGGTGTACTTGATCGTTTGAGGATTCCCGTCGACTCACAGCATCAAATATCAAATTTCCTGTCGACCAATTTCCACAGAGTTAGGACTTTCCGTTTGAGCTTCGTTTCCGTCGATTGCTGAGGTTGCATTTCCTCTCGGTGTTTGGAGGAGTTTTCTGTTTTGATAACTGGTTAGGCCAGTTGAATCTACAGAATTTGATCGAAGCACGTTAACCATGCGTACCGTATCGTCGAGTCACGGAATACGTTCTCCCAGAGATGCATAACTATATATTTAGTTTAGATCAAGTATATTTGACAAGATTTGGTTTAAAATACTCTTCGCCAAAATGGCTTTATTGTCATCCGGGTTTGGACGTTGCAACAGTGAGTGAAGACGGCGGCGGAATGCGTTTTGTTCGTAATGTTAACAGATCGTTTTCTTCATTCCAAGTCGAGGCCTCTCTTCTCTAGTCTTCAGTTTTCAAATCACGCCACGGCTTTTGTCGTCGTTCACGTTCGAATCACAGGCACGGCCCGTCGGTGGAATTTGTCTTCCAGCCGTACTTTCATGGATCCTCACCTTCTTCCGTTCCTTCTTTTTTTTCCTTTCTTTTTTCCTTTCTTTTACGTTGCCGGCATGTTCTAAATCTGTTCGAGGGGGCGTTTGTTGCAGCAGCCAAAAGATTGTGACGTCTTCGGCTCGAGTCATGTGATCTGAGAGCTGCTGAACGATCCTCGCTCTTGTACAAGACAAGAGATATTCCCGATTTATTTCTGGCCTAGACCTCCTTTACTCGTTTTGCGTCTTGGAACAAAAAACCGTTTGATCTGCGTCTTTGTTTCATGTCATACTTCAAATTTGACTGACTTTTTTTTTGTCTTATCAGCTATGCGATAAGGTCCCTTTTGTGATTAACATCTCGACATATTTCTATTGTTGACCGAGTCTAACTTTTACAATTTCTAAATATCTAGGACCAATACGACAACGTAGCTGCCCACACCCAAAAGGGCATCGACTTTCTTGAACGCTATGGGAACTTTATACGAGATCGGTGTGCGATCGAATCCGAGTACGCCGGCAAATTGAGGTGATACATAAATTATCAATTGTTTTTATTGCACTCGATTAAAAATTGTATGGCTCTTGTTTTGTTTTTTTTCTTGCTTATCCAGGCGGCTGGTAAAGTCGTATATGCCGAAGAAAAAGGAAGAAGAAGAATACCAGTAAGTGGGAATTTTTTTCCTTTACAAAAAATTATATATACTTAAAGAATAGGATGCCTCGGGCATGCCCATAGCTGTTCTCGTGGCCGACAACGCCTCCAGCGGAACCCCAACTCGCAGCGATAATGCTCGAGATCAGTTGAATTGTTTCAAAGACGATACGCCTTGCCAGGAAACGTTGAGACCATATCCTCGTTTTTTTGTGGAGTTAACTGATTCTGTCATTCTGACGTACAACGCACAGTAGATATTTTAGACGACGACGAATTCAAAGTGTATGTATATTCCGTGAGCGCCGTGAGCAGAATTGCAAGCTTCTTCGTATTCTCTTTGACGAGAGAGATGCTTTTTTATGAAGTGGCAGACACTGGTGTTATTGTGTTGATGTTTCCTCGGTCTCGACTCCCGCTATGTTGCACAATGAACAGCCGCGTCCAATGGCAAGAAAGAAAGGCGCTGTGCCGGAATACGTAAACGGCACGACCCACTAAACTCGAATCTTTCTCTGCGTTGTTGAGACAACAACACGTTGGCCTTGTCTGTTTTCGAATTCTCGTTTCACCCAACAAATTCTTCACCTGCTATGAAACACGGGTGCCATGTGGCAACCCTCCTACCCTCCTCCAAGAACTATCGATTTTTTCACCAGCGCGCGCGTGTGTGTGGGTAGGCTGACTCATCATGACGTCACCCCTCTGCCCCCCTCAGAACAGCAATCCAATCAAACCTAGCCTAACCCCCCCCCCCCTTCCTACAGGCGGGTTGCAACATTGACCCTCGGGACGTCAAAAGACGCCATCGTTCATGGTCGAAATAGTTATTGACTAGTATTCTCGATTGTTTGCCTCGACTCGACTCGAATTTATCATGACCCGTGTAGCATTCCTTCTTCCTTAGCTCATTACACGAGCATGTGAATACTTACAAGCTATTTGTGACCAGGTGCACCAAACAGCACGGGTCAGTTGGCCTGTAACGAAACTTTCATTTCCTTTTGGAAACTCAAGAGGGGTGAAGCAAGGCTTGGTCTATTCCGGTTATAACCCGTACACTATTTCAGCCCACCATATCGGAGATAATGAGACGGAGGGAGGAAAGAAAAGGAAAAAAAAACTGTCGCGGTTGTCGGTGAGCGTTCATTGAGCATGCAGTAGACGGTAGAATATCGAACCAACGTCGCCATTCACACTTTTAATACGACCTTCCTTTTCAATCAATAACAAGAAAGTTTTTCTGTTCAGTCGCCGTTGACTGTTTCTTCTGACAGGAATGTAGAATTCACTGTCTGTTCGTTCGAGTATATTTTGAGTTGCTGTCCCTAATTTTTCCAAGTTGAGGAAACAAACAAAGCTGGAAATGAGTTGAGAAAAAGAGAAAAAAGTTTTTGTCCTTGTCTGTCTAGTCTTCTTTCTATTTTATCTCTCGTCACCTCGCGTGTGTGTATTCTTTGTCAGGAAATGATGGTTGACCTTTCACTTGTGCTTCCATATAGGATGCGCCACAAAACGGATCGGTGGAAAAAAAAGTAGAAGAATGACGAGCTAGAGCTAAAGCGAATAAATTCCGTTTTTTAAAAGTATTTTTTCAGTGAAAGGTTAATAAGATTCAGTACTCCATCTATGATGCGCCGTACTTCGTTGCTTTAGGGGTGATATTCTACGGACAATCTTGTTAGGCAAAGACGAAACCCTTGTGGCCGATTTTCTGTCGCTATCCGCGACGACGAAGAATTACTCAGTCACGCACTGGGAAAGGGGGCTGTGTCGTGTCGTTCTTCTTCGTCGTCTTCGTCTACTTCCCCTTGTCTTTCTCTCTATGGGGGTCTTCAGATTATACTCTTGAATCTGATTTGCTCATTCGTGCTCTTTTCTCTGTTATTTCGGCACTCGGGGGAAGTTGACACTGAAAATCTAATCATACCCGACATCCTATACATACATCTTTGCTTAGATCTTTCTCTCTCTCTCTCTCTCCCTCCCTTAAGTAACCGAGGGAGGATAATGACAATAAGGCATGGAGAGGCCATCTGTTTGGTGCGTCATTCAGTCAGAACGTGTATAGGTGACAAACCCTCAGTTGATTAGCCTTTAACGATGGAGAGAAGATGACAACGAAGCGGACGATAGCTGGTCGCGCCTTCTGTTAAGTTGAACGAGAACAAAAACATAAGCCGATAGTTTGTTGCTTTCGATTGGCGAGAGATATGTCCGTGTGACGCTGAATATGGCATTTATTTTTTCCTCGTTTGGTAATTAACTCGGGGCGCGGACTTGCGTGCGCACGGGGAGCCTGGGAATGGGATTTTCTCTCCGTTTCTCTCTCTCTCTCTCTCTCCTTCTTCTCCCTCTCGCTAGGCTTTCTTCCTATGTCGTTCCATTTTTTTGTCGTGTTTCTTTCTCGTCTCCATCGCAGCGTATCCATCGTAGCTCTTAATAGGTTCCCATGCGGCGCACCAACGTCCCGGCGTCCGCAGCCAGCCAGCTGTGCATTGGCCACAGATCCCGCTCTATCGAGTTACGTTCAGTGTGTGGTATAAATGATCTGATTTTTTTGTCTTTTCATTTTCAACAGATTTTCGTGCCAGAAAGCGTTCCGCGACGTCCTGACCGAAGTCAATGATCAAGCTGGCCAGCATGAAGTGGTCGCCGAGAACCTAACGTCAGCCGTCACCAAGGAAATTGTGGCTCTCGTAAAAGACTTGAAAGAAGAACGTAAAAAGGTACTTGCCGTTGATGAATTTGATAAATGTAACATCGCCTTCAATTTAAGAAAAACCATTCATATCAGTTGGCCATGGGTTAGCAGAGAGGAAATGGCTTTCAAGTTGTCCTCCCTTTAATAATCGAATTTTCTGGGAAAAGAGAAGTTAAGTGGCAACAGCGGAATTCTTCAATTCCTCCCATACTTTACACACACACACACACACACACCCGCAGCTCGTAGACAAGGGCTTCAAGGACATGTTGGTTCTTTGGAAGGTTTGGATAATCATCGAGCGGTTCGACAGCATTGTCTTGTTTCGGGTGGTTATCCGAGTTTAGTTCGTGCTTCGTGTGTCCCGTTCGTTCGACTTTTCTCTCGGTCGTGGCGGTAGTAGAAGGAGTTGTAGTTACTATTTGCCTTTGGCGTTGCACCCATTCCCAAATTCAGAAAACATAAACAAAAGGGGGGAAATAAGTGAATATCAAACAGACCGAAATAAGTGTAATGTATGCATATATAGTGGCTCCACCACCACCACCTTCGCAACCACCTTTTCTCCAACGAACACGTAGAATGTTGCATTTTTTCCAGTCGCCCGCGGAGGTGTCACACTTTGCAAACTCGGTCTCGACCTTGAGACCTCACGTTTCCATCTGAATACCTGTTGCTAGCGTTGAGCTCTAATTTGTATCGACTAGAAAGTTGGATGGGCTTTTCACTGGCTTTTACGACATGTTATAAATTCATAATGCATGGATTTGATGGTTGACAGGCTCTACAGGAAGGTGCAAAATTGCAGTCGACGCTGAATCAGCAGCTGTCAACGTTGGATCGGGCACAGAAGAATTATGAAAAGGCTTTCCGGGAAGCAGAGCGGGCAGAAGACGCGTACCGCAAAGCCGACGCGGATCTGAACCTCTCTAGAGCTGACGTGGAGAAGCAGCGCATTAACTCGTCCATCAAAAGTCACCAGTGCGATGACAACAAAAACGAGTACGCTAAGCAGCTGCAGAAAACCAACGAGCTTCAGACATGTCACTACCAGGTGCGTGGGAAACGGACGACTTTTTCTCTTTCGGTTGCGACGACGACAACGACGTCGACGCACCTCAAGACGCCCAAGATATTTTTATTTTTTTGTGTGTGTGTGTCGAGTTTTGGCGAGCCGGCTCTTCGTCTTATTATCGCCAACGAGGTTGCGGGGCCACTCTCAACCTCTCTGATGGTAATAAGGACGCTAAAATGACTGTGATGCTGTCATTATTTGTCGGAGCGCAACTCTCCCTCGCTGCGGTCGGAAAGGGATTGTCCCAACAGATGTTACATTAACGTCAACATGGCGTGTATGTAATAACAGTAAAAATCTGGCCGAGAGATGGCTGTCTGGTGTGTTTTTTAGGGCGGTTCTCCTAATTTTATTGATTTCCCTTGGATGTTATCAAGAATTTCTTTCCTGAGTAATCCTATTTCTTCTCTTTTGCAGACGGCCCTGCCAGGTGTGTTCCATACCCTACAGGAGTTGGACGATAAAAGAATCAAACAAATTGAGAATTTTATCCGGAAGGGCGTCGATATAGAACGAAGTGTCTTTCCCATAATTAACAAATGTTTGGACGGAATCATTCGAGCAGCCGACAGCGTTGATCCCGAAAAGGTGACCTCCTTGTTCTTGCACTAGTTCATTTCCAGGTGAAACATCACCTCGCCATTTCCAATAATAACAATACTTTCGATTATTATCGATAGGACTCGCGGTTGGTGATTGAACGGTACAAGTCTGGTTTCTCGCCACCGGAAGATGTCCCCTTTGAAGACCTGAGCAATATGCGAAGTGGCAGCGTCGGCTCGGACTCGTCCAGCAATGGCGGCGGCGTGGGCAGTGGCGCCATTCATTCCACCATTAGCCTTACCTCGAGCGGTATCCTCAAGTCCGAGACGAAAAGCGGCACGTTGACCGCTATGAAACTTAAAAAACGGGCCGGCATCTTTAGCATATTCAACGCTGGCAAGGTAACGTCATGAGTTACCAACATCCTTTTTCGCAAGAAGAAATAGAGGGGAACAAGGGGGCCGTCACTAATACCACCTAGAGATCCATGATGATAAAACCGTCCGATTATTTTTATTTTTATTTTTTTTTCTTCTTTAAATCAACCAATCAACTTTGCCTATTTTTGAGTTGAAATCTTGTCGGTTTTTTCTCATTCTTTTCTCACCCTTGTTTTGTTATTGTTTCTTTTCTCGTTCTGCAAAAAAATGGATGCCGAGCGTGGAGACGCTACCATCCGTAGTATTGTAGCACGCCACACTCTCAAGTGCACTAATCAATTATCGTAAGTATTTGAATCTGAACAATTTTACGTTTCCCCGCTTGCGCTCGCCCACTTCATCCACTGTGACGAATCTGTTGATCAACTGAAAATCTTTGCTGCCAGCATGCACACATCATCTTTTTCATCTTTTTTTCCCCCGCACGTCCTCTCACGCTTCTGTCGCCAGTGTGTCTTGGAATTAATGAGGATCTGGGGCTTGGGATTTTTTTTTCTTGCAAAGTGATAGAGTTTAGAGAGGTCCGACACAATGTCGCGTCCTTAAAAGATAATTGTGTTCTGTCCTTAATGCTTGGCTGTTTCTTATTCCAGTCGTCTCTCATCGCCTTGGTCGAACCCAAGGAGGATTTTAGTGATTTGGCACCGAACCAGCGACGCAAGAAGTTGCAACAGCGGCTGGACGAGATCAACACGCGTTTACTGCAGGAGACGGCGACGCGCGACGGACTCATGAAAATGAAGGGCGTCTACGAACAAAACCGCGCCTTAGGCGACCCGCTTTCCATTGAGGGCCAACTGACAGAGAGTGGACAGAGGTATTTCAACCCTTCGATCGATCGATTTCGTATTTGATTTGACCCAAGTGCTGCTGAATCGCCGAGTCCTCTCTCTTCGCTTCCTAAACAGGAATAGAACCCCTCTTGGTCATATGCTAAATAAAGAGTCGGTTTCGTGAGAGGCAGCGACGGTATGCCAACATCACGTACTGCTGCTACTGCTAGGGTGGCGAGTTGCCGAACTCGGAACCGAAATGGTGTTTCTAATGAGACGGCATATTTCGTTTCTTTTCGTCTCTCCTCTTCCAACTCTTGAACGAACGAATGTACGTACGTAATGGTGGGAAACCTTGAAGGTTAGGGCACGGATCATCCGTCACCATCTTCTTTCCAAAAAGTGTGACCTTGAAGTACCAGGAAGCGTGCGGTGGCCGCCGTGACGGCCAACACAACAAGACGTGTCTTTCCAACTCTTCTCCTTTTTTTCATGGTTTTGTCACTGATGTACAAAAAAGAAAACTCGTCGTGCTTGGTCAATTCCGTTTTCTTCAATATTTAAGATGAAACTAACATGGTCTTGTTTTCTCCATTTTTAATCTCCCAGGTTAGACAAATTACGGCTGGAACTCCACAAGTTTCAAGGCTACCTTGACGAAGCTGAAGGTCGAGTGTCGACCCACACGTTAAATGCATCCGGCGTTCGAGCATCGTCGACGACGGGAATTAACGGCAGCAATGGAGGACTCGGATTGAGAAAAATGGGATCGAAAGGATCCAACAACGCTCTTCCACAACATGGTTCGGATGAGTCGCTCAGTCGAAGCGCTTCTGACTCGAGTGTTTCCAATCCCAACGCCAAACCGTCACTACCTGGAACACCTCAACCTACTCACGGGTACGATCACGAAATATCAATTCGGAACGAATCCACTAGTAAATTCTATACAACGAATCATTTGTTTAGGTCGTCCCATAGTCCGGAAAGCGGAGTCGGCTCACACGCCTCACATACTAGCTTCCCCGATTCAGAGGTGGAAAGGCTTTACGCTAACGCTGAGGCGGAGATTGACGCTGAAGAGGACGATACGCTCAACGGGAGCGAAGTGTACGAAAGCGAACTACTGCCAGTTTTGGGTACCTGCCGAGCACTTTACGCATTTGAAGGTTAGTTGTCGGCGTATTACAACAATGTTTGAAACCGTTCAGAAAACCACGGCATTCTGAAAGAACGGTTGAGTTCTTCTTCTTCTTTTCCGACTCTCACGCTGCATGCTTGCTATGGGGTAGTGGTTATGGCCTTATCTGATGAGAAGCTTTACTCTTTATATTGATACACTTCGGTGATGATGCTTATAATGCTACAAACACCTCATGTCACTCTGAAACGGGCCTTTACCTTACTGCTATCCCTTCTGGAAGGGCTGATTATCGATGTATCTCGTGTCACCAACTAAAATGATTTTTTTTTGTGTGTTGTTTCATGCCAGCCCAAAGCGAAGGCTCCATCCCCCTGCACGAAGGCGAAGAGCTGTTCGTCATCGAAGTCGACCAAGGAGACGGCTGGACAAGAGTTCGGCGGAATTCCGGCTTTGAGGAAGGCTTTGTTCCCACCTCCTATATTCAGTGTACGCTGTATAATAATTGCTAGTTCACCCACCAACACTTGCCCCATCCGCGTCTTCAATTATTTATTGGCTATTAAAAAAAACAGTCTTTCTTATCGAAGAGAAACAAAGGCAGTGTGAGGCTGATCATTCCGTCGTTGCCGACCACGACGGCCCATTGGTTAGGAGTAGCTAACGGATTTTAAAATAGTAATAACCAAAATCTTTCACGGCTCTTTTTTTCCCTCGAAGTCCCACAAACAATTTAAACGTTTTTTTTTTGTTTTCTTCCTCTTTTATTACAGCAATTAAAAAATCTTGGTTTGAGTTGCGTCGCGACTTTGACTTTTTTGTTGTTTTTTTTTCTTTTTTCCTCTTTTAATTCGCATTCGGTGAAGACATGTTATCGTCATTTGGCGTGCAATCGCTTCTTCTTTCTTTTTCCTTTTTCTTTCTTTATCTCACCTTATGTATCCGTTCGCTCTCGTCGCCCAAAATTTGGTCATCGCTTGATGCGAACAAGTTGACCCATTACTTAAAACTTCAAATTTTTCTAACCAGGAATTCTTGATAGGGTATGTGTGCGCTGCCTTTTTGCGTGTGAACGTTTCGCTGCCTTTCGATATATACTTTTAGTTTTACCTCTCTTCCCGTAATTTTTCCGTTCGTTTTCAGTTTGCAAAAGACGTGGAGTTCCGTGTACAGTATGTCCGTTGTGGGGCGTCAGGACTAGGGTTGTAAGAAGAAGAAAAAGAAAACCGTTGCATAAGAACTTGGTGTCCGTTACAGGGCGACCACATCTTGTGTCGATGAAGTGAGTTCGTTCGATGGGGGGAAATTATATAATTCCTTCTGGAAGCAATTAGCGAATTAATTCCGCGCTGAAATCCGCATTATGTCAGGTGTATTTTGCGTTTGATTTCAAATTTAAAATTGACAGTGATTTGTGTATGTGTCTGTGTAAGTACTAGTTTCTATTTTCGCCGCGTTTTCCACCTTCGTTCTTCTCTTTTTTTTTTAAATTTGTTTGTCCTCTTGATTTTGGCGTCCAAGGAAGGTCTACATTTGTCATTTAATTCGTATATGCTCAATGCGACGCAAGTCTCGGTCGGGAATAAACGTGTCTGCTTCCCTTTAATTGGAACTGTATAGCAATCAAATTTTTTTTTAGTTATTAGAATTTGACTAATATTATTGTCTTTGTTTATCTCTGGGGAATATTATACCATCGAGGGACGAGAGACTTGTTGATACAGGACAAGGTCTTCAAATCGAAAGCTAAATTTTCTTCACAGGCCAATGGTCGTGGGATTTTCGTCGCGCAGAAGAAAAACCGACGACAATCAGTAGGATGGGGTATAAAACGATGGTCGAGATCCGATAACGACGAAGAATCCCTTTTTCCGGAAGGGCAAACCACGGAGGAAGCTATGTACGCGCAACCAACATATTATTCAATACGCTTAAGTTGATTGTAAGACACACATAGTAGTAATGTCTATGAAAAGTTTTATCGCAGTTGTAACACGACAATAAGGTCATAGAGCCAATAGCTTCGTTTACTTCCAAACTCCAAAGTCCAAACTGTCCAGCGACAAGATTAGAAAGAAGAACAAACAAGATACGTACGAAATGTTCGCTAACAAGTAAATGACAAACTAACGTGCAAGTTGGCAGCTCGATGTATCAGCAAGATCGGCATAATCACATACTCCCCTTGTACGGTCGAAGAGTAACATATCTGGGCATTTAATTAAAGTTGGATTGCCGTGAAGACATTGGTAATACCGATCGCACATAGACGGATCCTCGTGTGGAAAGAGTCCTGTCTTTCGGGGGCACTTCTCTTTTTTAAGTGATTCCTCTTTAAAAACCATAAAATAAGTCTCGTGAATTTTCAATAAACGTGTTCTAGCTATTTTCTTACGCAGTAGAGGTCGGCCTTTACAATCTGCCCCGTTCAACAAAACGCAATTTTGGATGCCAAAATCAAACACAGTTCCGTCCTCACACAATTGTGGTATTGCGATTCCTAAAATTTGAAATCCAATAATAATACTTGGACAAATTTGGCGTCAACGTAAAACTCACCATTGTTGCAGATGTAATATTTATCGCACTGCCAATGTAAAACGGGAAATAAAGAGGGCTTACGGCTTAAGTTTAGTAATGTAGCGATATACCTGAGAGTTGTCGGCGATTTTGTACGGACGTGGACTGTAAAAAGAAAACAGGGTACAGTTTAAAATGGCGAACGTGATATTTGTGATATAAGTTAAAAGGTATACCGAGGGACGCATTCGACAAGTCCTGGCACTTGCTTCCAGAACTCTCCTGAGAATACTCAATATTTTAAATTAAATTTCAATTTTTTTGTCAATACCTCCGTTAGTACATTACCTTCCTTTGGTTGAGCGAATGTAACTGTAATAAATAGAAGACCAGCTCCCAGTATCCACAGATGTAGTGTTTGCAACATGTTAAACTCGTTCTGTCTTCCGCTCTCTCGATCGGACCGATCCTTGACGAAGTAACCTGGTAAAGTGTTCTTGTAAAGCGACCTCTTCAAGCAAAATTCCAGAAATGTGATTGCTGTCTCAAAATGTCTGCTAGACTGGCACCTCGCTTAACAACCTGATTGGCATCGAACTGGCTCCACCCAAACTCACCCCTCACTCGGTATTGTTTGCTTAAATGTTTGATTCTCAAGAAGATCCTCAGGAGAGTACGCTTCATATAAATGGCAATTCCCGGGAGTAAAACAAGGTCGGAAAATATCGCACAAGCTCCGTATTTCGTTTATGTACGTATGTGTCATATTTTAGATTTAGGTTTAATCCGTCCCTGTGGATTAATTCACGCAACAGCCTTGGTTTGAAGGCCGTGTCTTTCTTATTTAAAATGGGCTGAAGATGAGTAGACATCGATCATTCAGCAGTTGCATCACTCACTGAGAACATGTGGATCAAGACGCTCCTTGCTGTTGTCGCCTGTCTAGGTTTCATTGGTATGTCAGAACTTAAAACCCGTTAAAACCCGTAGTCTTTTTAAATTCTCATTTACTTTGGTTTGAAGCAGATGCGGCATCAGCATCGACTCCCCAGTGCGAGCTTAGTAGACGACCCTATATGATAGAGGACACGGAATTTTGTGACAAGTATTTTGTTTGTCACAATGGAAAGGTAAACAATTCGTACTTCAAATTATTTGTTCCTACTTAATTTTCTTTTGTTACTTTTTTAGGCGACTGAAGAATTTTGCGATGATGGCCTTGTATTCGACCCTACAAAAGACAAATGTGAACTGCCCCATGCGGTTCAATGTGGCAACAGAACAAAGCAACGTAAACCTGTTCTATTTCTTAATCAAAAACTTAGTAGCGCTTGATTGCCGCATAACATAAGAATACCAAATACGGATGGGTGCATTGACCTGGAACTCGGGCATCTTAAGACCGTATTTCGATTTAGGTTGTGTAATTATAGAACATTTTTTCAAAACCCCGATTATTTTGGGGTACGATGGAGATCATCGTAAATTTAGAATAGCTTTTAGAATTGATCATTCAATCTATTTTTATTTCGAGTAACGACTCACTTTTTGAAAAAGTTACCTACAAGTTGCTTCCGCTATCTAGTGGTCATGGTTTGAAGCGTTTTGAACGCATACCCAAGGCCGTTTTGTATCTCACGCACTAATTTGAACGTCTTTTTCATATGGCCTAACCTACATATCTTGATATCGAAAGTTTTTTGTTTTACATTGATGGACTAGATATGCTTTCTTAGAAAATTATGACCAGTTTTTGCATCCTGTCCTAGTCTTAATACTTGTTTGTGATTGCTGGTAATTTCAGAAAATGCACGACCAACCTCTCACTGCCCGCGTCGTAACGGAATGTACCCCGTGAGTGGAACTTGCGACAAGGTTAGTCATTGAACAGCGTATTTGGTCCTGTTCATATTTCTACGCAATCATTAATAACCGTTATATTCAACACAATGTCGTTACTACTCTTTATTTTCAGTTTTATCATTGCACGGACGGACAACATACTCTAATAACATGCCCGCCTGGTGTCATTTTCGAGCCATCAGTTGGAGCTTGTGTCCATGCCGATCAAACAAATCGACCAAACTGCAGCGCCACCCGTAAGTTGATACATCAGTTGCACGAAAGCGCCCTCAATCTTAATCCCCTTGGTCGTAACATGAAACAATTGCGGTTACTTTGTCAGAGGTTCTCCACTTCGTGTGCCCAGTGACGGCCAATCCGTCCACCCTGCGTTTCGGTGATCACGATCGACTAGCTCACCCGACTTCCTGCCGACATTTTTACATGTGCCTCTTGACTGGAATGCCTCGGTATGTGTTTTGCAGCTTTACCAGCCATTTCTCTCCTTGTCTCAACTAGAGATTCTAATCAGTACTATTTTCTATACAGTATGGGTGGATGCACATATGGATTGGTTTTTAATCCGGTGTCTGGTCGCTGCGACCAGCCCAAAAACGTCGCTGGATGGTAAGATTTACAACCAGACTATATATATGTTTTTTTCTCGTCTCGCAAATGGAAATAAAAGAATAGCTTTTTTTGCCCGACGTTTTGACATAGTGAAAAGTGGTATGGAGAGGATGATCCGATTGAGGAGGATGGCCTTTCCGAGGACTCGATCTTGCCGTCACTCGCAACTAAGAAGATCAACAACTCAGCTGTCCGGTCATCTGCTTCGACGGTGTCCAGGATCGAGTCGGAACAAACGGTCAAGTCAAATCCTCGTCGTTTGTCGACAGGAACTAATCGCTTCGGCCGAGTCCAGCAACCAGAATCAATCGATTCCGTTGAGTCCGATGTGAACGTTGAGTAGGAGTTTTAGTCATCCAATTGTCTTCGTGTATTTCTCCTTATATTAGTGTTTCTGTAATACCGTATCTGGTCCAAAGAACAAATTATATTTGATTGACGATTATCGTGTTACCTGATTTACCTCCTTTCGTGACATGAATTCTAAAACGAAAGCTCTACCAATGGCGATTATTGGCCAGCGGGAAGGCAAACATATCACAATTGCAAAGGTCTGTGGTTGATTGTATTCAATACTGGAGAGGTCTCACTTTTGCGAATTTGTAAAAATACAACTCTTTTTTTTCCCCTCTTGAATCAGATAATTAACATTGGACTTCTTACCAAACAAACGCCTTAACCGTATTAAGACATAAAAAATAGAATTCTTTCTCAAGTTTTTCCCACGTTTTCCCTTAGTACTGACCAGTTTGACTACTTTCACTCAGCGCAGAAGGTGACGCGTGAGTGTCTTCTAAACCTCTTGAAAGACAAGCCACCGCACCGAAATTGGAATTTTCCCCCAGACTCACGTGAAAGTATGTATAAGCCCCGTTACGATTTTCAGCGACAGCTTTGAAGCGTGCTTCTATTAAATCAACTTTTATATCTGAATGGAAACCTATTATGAGATGTATTTACTACGACTTAAATTTCAGCCTCTCCTTGAATAGTTATGCCTGAAGATAAAATGTTGTTTATCAATTAGACAAATGATGATGGGTTTTGTAGACTTGTCCTTGAGAGCTGAGACTTGTAATTGATAGTTCACGAAATTTTTTTCATTCGTTCTATCATTGACATTCATTCCTCCCGCTTCGGTTACGGAGATTGGCAAAGATTGTTGTTCATGGACAAGGAACTTCTTCAAGTCTGTGTGAAAGGTGGCTTTTCCGTTTTTCCCCTTCTCCAGACTTCATACATTCTAAAGTCTTTTAGGACGTCATCGTTCTCTCAATGTACGAACCTTTCTCTTTTTCTTAAACCTTCCAGAAACTTTGCATTGACTTGACCGTCGTCAACAAAACTCGGCATCAGTCTGTTGAAGCCACGCAAGTAAACAACACCTCATCGCACTCACTCCGGAATAAAGAAGCTATGTCCGTTTTCCAGCTTGTTATTACGGTGGTGCTACTCTGGGCACAAGGTACCAAATACAACTGCATCTAATTCTTTCTATTTCTGTAAAGCTTAATATTGGTTTTGCTCGATTTTTGGAAATACCAGCTCAGGCAGCCGACTGTCCGTATCCCAACGGATATTTCCCTGACCCATCCCGATGTGACAAGTTTTTGGAATGCCGCGATGGTGTCGCTGAGGAGGTCACGTGCCCCGATGGCCTTTTGGTGAATGAGAAAGCTGCCTCTTTCCGCTATCCTTGCGATTATCCCATCGAAGTTGACTGTGGCAAAAGGACTGCGCCGTGTAAGTTTTTATTCATTATGCTAAAATATTAGCGCTGTTTTTAGATACGATATGGACGTTTGATGAATTTTTATAATTTAATGTTGATATTTATTTTGATAGCTGGCTCTGGAGCGTCTGGCAACTGCCTCCGTAAATGGGGTATGTTCAAGATTGGAGATAGCTGCGGTGACTTTGTTAATTGCGTCGATGGAGTTGAGCACGTATTCAAGTGTCCCGAAGGATTAGCCTGGCATCCGACTCTTTGGCGCTGCGAATACCCCGACGAAGTACCAACTTGCGACGTCGAAGGTATTCTTCATATTCTATTCTATTTATTTTTATTCTACTCGCAGAGTCAGTTGCCGTTGCAAGAAAAATGTTTCATTCAATGTCTCTGGTTTGTAATTGATAGCATTCCTTGGCTTCAAGTGCCCAACTGTTGATGAATACGTCGGCGCAAGCAACCCTCGCTACGCTCATCCGGTAATAAACAAACCCTCACTTTAACTATTATTCGTTCTCTGTTAACTCATGAAGTCTGTGTTATCGATAAACTGAATAGCCTTATAACTTCAGTGCACGTTTATATTAAAGCTGTTGCATTGTTTTTTTAATAATTTTTTTCGTTTTTTTGTAGTCCGACTGCGCTCGTTACTTCGTCTGCATTGAAGGAACTAAACCAAGACTGCACGTTTGCGGAGCCAAAACTGTGTTCGACCCAGCCATCGGCTCGTGTGGTGACCCAGCTAACGTACCCAAATGGTATGAATTCTTTTTGGTTAAATTAATTATTCTAATTTAAATTATGTTGGAAATTTATCAAATTTTGGTAAATTTCTTGAAGCTTTAAATTCATTGCCTAGATGGCGTTATAGTTCACTATCGATAGAGAAAAAAACCCGTCCAATCGGACGATTTTAAATTATTTTAATTATATGCAAACGTCTTATCAATGATTTTTTTTGCATTGTTTTTACGTCACAGCGCCAACTATTACCCCCCAGAGCCTGTTGAGGAGAAACAATATTCTTAAACTTTTAAGATCAGCAGGAGAGGGTCGAAGAGACGAACATATCGAGAGAATAGAGTATGATATTAATCTATTGTTGCGTTTTGATTATTTACTGCGAATACACCATCTAACGCCGTAGTCTTGATTATTGTCTCACTAATTTTATCCTTCTAGCAAATAAGCGAAAAAATAAGTCAAAATAAGATTCCGGTGACATGTAAGACTTCGTTGAATTCTAAGAACGCCTGAAAAGAACACGACGTCTCCATAATCGGCCGAGTAAAACTGTCGATTTGATATATCAATTTACATTTTCAGCAAATTTTCTTTTATAGTTACGATCTTTTAAATTCTCTCGCACTCCGAAGTAGAAAATTCTCTGGTTTAAATGTTGAAGGGAAGACGCCGAGTGTTCCCCGGCCCAACAAAATTTAGTACTGTAAATGATTAACTTCAAGCGGGAGTGAAATGCAGCCTAGTAACTGCTGCACTGGTTCCCATACTTCTAAAACATCATTAGATTTACCCTTTTTCCACATATGAAACGAAAAACGAAAGAAGATGTTAAAAAAAAGTAAAATGGCGAATGTTTAAGCAACGGATTTCCTACACCTGACTCGAAAGTTTGCCACCAAAAAGCACTCATGAAATCTATCCACCACTTAATCTTTATTATTTACCTTTTGAAAAAAAAACGTCACTATGCGTTACGACGTTCAAAAATGCACGGTTGCAAATGTCTTTCCTAGCTGGTACCGTAACTGTATCTGAAAATAAACATCTGGTATCTGGTTCTTTTGATATGAAATGGATGGCTCTCCAACATCAATAGAACTAAATGAGGCATATCTCACGTTCTCACGATATAGTTTGAAATATGGGATCAGCTGCTGTTTGATCAGATCATTGAAAATACAGGATCAATAGATGTAGAAGGGGTGTGAGAGCGTGGGAGCATGAGACGCATGAGACGGTGAACAGAACACGCGTGAAAACGGGGATTTTACAAGTTACAACAACAACCTTTGAATAGACTACTATCTATATTTAATTGGGCGCATCCGCATTTGCTTTATGAATTAAAAACCACCTAGTTCCTCTATCATAGAAATGAATAAGGGGCCTGTACAGACGCAAATCAAAATTGTGAAATGATCACGTACGAGTGGGCTGTTGACGTCGAGTGTCCTTGTGAAATCTCAAGGACCCTTTGGTAAGCGGTGTTAGAGAAAGGAGCCGGAGCACACTCGTGCAGCAGTGGACAACACCAAATGAGATTATGGTTCACCTAGTTGCAGGTGATGTCATGTGTATGAATGGACGGTATTCGACTTTGATCTGCGTCTTTACATCTGCTGCTGTATAGCATTGACGAAATTATCTTAATTTGAAAGAGACGAAAGGGAAGAGAAATGAGGACGTGCTGCAAGTTCGTGGCCACGTTTCAAAGAAGAGCAGCATTTGATATCATGGCTTTGAATAAAACCAAGCCCAGCAGTCCCACATAAAAGAGTTCAGAACGCCCTATCGCAACGCGCACACACACAACCCAACAGCAGGTAACACAATCGGACGTTAACATTAAGAGAGAGCAAAAAGCCTGTGACCCTTTGATCTCTTATATTATTTTGGGCTTGTATATTTGAAAAGGCAAACCGGAAAGAAAGTCCTACCGTATAGGAATATATTGATCACTTCGTCTATTTTGTTAGAAGATCTTGATGCCAGTACACTTTTCGTTACCTATTAGCCTACATGGCGACATATGCAAGTACCGTGTTTGTCGAAACACATTAAAAAGCATATTTGGCTCTTTATCGCCCCCATGGAAAGATTGAGGGGTGGGTATGCGTCATCGGGTGAGTTTCTGCATGTTATTTGTTGGTTCAGCTCGTTCTGTTCCCCCCACCCCTATATATGCTGGAGGGTTACGGCGAAAATTAGTCGTATGTTGTTCTAAGGCGTTGTTGGGCGGTTGGCTATATAGAGATACAAAGTGGATAACATGTGTGGGCATCATAGTTCACCATGTTTGGTCGGCCGTTAGTAAGGCGTGCGCCATCTGCTGGAAGTGTGCAAGCAGCTCAGGAGGAGACAACATCGTGTTTCCTGTCGCTCACGTACTACACCACTGACTGACTAGCAGTAGCAGCAGTACATTGTCAATATTTGTTCGGAACCCTTGTGAATCGACAAGTTCAGGCGAGCGGGACAATGTGGGACCAAGTCTACATACGGAATAATCGAACAATAAACACTGGAATGCGACGGAGGGACGGGCGGAGGGAAGGGCGGCCTCTTGAACGTCAACATCTTTTATGAGACATCAAATGGAACGGCCTTTTAGTGTGAGAAGACCCAGTTAATGAGCTTTTCAGGCCTTGTCACGTCAGATGTGTATATCCTAAGAGAATTGAACTTGGGCAGTTTGGCAGTTTGGCACTTTACCTTATTTGTGCGCTCCAGGGCAAAACTAACGTAGTCACCTGTGAATTATTGAAGCGGAAGTCGTATATTTTCTTGTGGAAACGCGGAAATTTGTTCTTGCGCATTGACAAGAAGAGAAATAGTAAATAGACTACTGCGTAGAGCAAATAGTGAAACAGCAGGGGGAGTTACTATTATATGGCTCGGCTGTAATGTACGAGTGGGGTTCCCAAACTCAAGCTCGGTCCCTCTTGGAAAGGAAGAAGACTAGCAGTTGTCTTTATGCTTCTCTAACGCGACATTACCCCATCGATGAAGAAGGAAGAGCAGCGAAGAGCTCCATTCCCAGCGACAGCACCCTTCTTTTCAAATTCAAGAATGGTGACTTACCTATGACTTGCGTGCTCGGCTTCGTTCCACGCCAACGCGCAACCTTGCTGGGCGCACGATGCGTCGATATTCTAACTCATCCCCACTTCACCCCACGGAATGGAAGAAGGGGACGGACGACTTTTTTTTTTTCGTTGTTTCTTTTTTATCATTTCGAATTTTCTGTGGATTTCAGTCTGACTTCACAGAATACAGTCTGGCATCACATCAGGTCAATTTCTCACGCGATCGTGAGATTTGATTTGTCGCTAGATGGATGCCGCAAACTATCAATTGTATCGCATCGACAATGTGGCTCTGCGTTTCTTACGACGACGGTGATGACGACAACGAGTTATATTATTAATCATTTCCCGTCGATTTATTTTCTTATTACTGTTTCTACTGCTTCGTTGTTGTCTATGTTTGTGGCAACGATTGCTGTTTTAAAAATCTTTCCAGATTAGATCTATAGAGTCGAAACACATGCGTATACCCCTAATGGAAATAATATTATTGAAAATTCGGATGTCGTGTTCTGTGTTGACAAAGCCTAACGAAATGAGGGACCAATCCAGAGAACGGAAATCCTACAGCACACACATTTGTTAGCCAATCTGTACTAACAAGACGTTTCCCTAGCGAATCTCATGAAATCACAAACGTAAAGCCTTGGCTTTATAGGCTTCTGGACGGCAGCAAGTTTCATAAAGGATCAAAGAAATGACAGCCAACTCGTTAGTTTGAATTGCAAGCAACATAAAAATTGTCAAAAGAAAATATTATTTTCGTGAAACCTTGTCACTACTACGCGGTCCAACTAGACAGTTTTTCATCTTCAGTCAATAATGTCGAACACACACAAACAATACTCCTGTGCCTTAATTGCCATGAAAGCGGTGTGTCACCTTTGTTGGTGGGACGAAATCTATTTCCCTTGCTGTTCCCCTTAAACAATCATGTTTTATTTGGTCCTTCGTTCTGGGATTCGCCCGCGCTTCAAACTTATTTACTATTTACGCTGAATTCACTAGCAGCTGAATGAGTGTGTGTGTAGGGGGGAGGGGGCGCTTATTCTTGCTCTCTTTTTTGGTGGACATCGACCAATCTTTGTTTCGAATTTCGGGGTATAGAACGAGAGAAGCGTATGCGAGACCCTCGTCTTACAAGGCACTGCGCACAATGTGTGCGGCCTGCGGGCGGGCCCACAAGGACCCACAACTGAAGCTTGATCGAACGGTAAGTCCCATAGTGTTGTTCTAGAGTAGTGTTCCCCGGCTTCCCCTTCGTCTAGTCTAGAAGTTTGAGTCAGCCCGCCGCGCGCTCCTCCATTTATTCCTGCAGTCGCTGTGCACTTGCTTTCAGTTGGAACCCCGACACGACGACTGGCAGTAGCGCGCATTCGTATAGTGGTCGTCCTTTATTCTTGGTTCTTTTGACGTGCTCGTGGATTTCGTTGCCCTACTCAACGAGTTTTTTAACTCTTGAATGACTACTGATTAGTTCTCATTTTATGCTTCGTCGCTTGTCGTTGACTTCCCGATAGCAGCTATCCGGGAATACATTTCAGCATCGTGGAAACTGGTAAGAGGAAGACTGTTGTCGAAAATTCCAAATCCAGATTTACAAATGCAAGCTCATTCAAATTAGCGGCTTGTTTAAACTGAAGAACCAAAAGAAAAAGGAAAAAGTACTAGGAATTGGAAGAAACTGTTGCCTGGAAGATCGTGTTCCTTGGGTTAAAATACAGTACAACCCATTGTTGATTGCTGGCCAGGTGAGAAAAAACAGCTGCTACTTGCCCGTGGTACGTTTTCCTGTCCCAAGTGATGAAATCGAGGTGTTTTTAGTGCAATGCCATGTGAAGAAAACAAACATCCACACCAGATGTTTCTTTTCTTCATCCATCGACAACGACAGAGAGAATACCTACGTGTAGTCGTGTAGGCGGACAATATACTACATTGTCTGATGCGGCTTATGGGCCGATCGATTATCCATTCCCATGAGGTTCGAACTCCAGAGTGGAAAGCAATTTATCCAGAGGAAATTGTAGAAACAAAGCAAACAACTAGTGCAGAAGAGAGGGAAGTGGTCCGTACGTACCGGTTGACGACGAGATGGCCGGGGTAAAGTAGGTCAATTGGCAAACAATTATCACCTTGTCAATCTCTCGTCTACGCTATGAAAGATTCATTCGACGTTTCCTGAATGGGAGCGTCTCAAGTCTCTTGTGATGTCCTGATGACACAAAAGGTTAATTGAAATCGTTGTCTGCGAGCACTGGCAAGTTGCAGCACTTAGTAGTGTATTGCCTATATGCTCGCATTCCTGGCAAAGAAGTTAGTTTTCACGTTTGCCATTGGGCAGGCATTTTACGCATATGATTGTGACGCACAACCAAGTTCCTTACGTTTATGTCCCATAGATTCATTACGCAACCCGCAGCCTTGATTTGATAAATGCTGTCGAACGAAGAATGTGGGTATGAAATGAAGACCCCTCACACATACGTACTGATTCTGTGACGTAAAATTTGGTAAAATTTCATCAATTTGGTTGAGGAATGAGGATAATATGAGACACCGTGCGTAAAATTTGATGTATTAAATAGGGGTGAATACTATGTAGATAATTGGAGCGCTGGTTAACACTACCGCATTCCAATAAAGCAATTCTTTGTTTTCAGCTGAGTGCATGATGCTGATTTCATGATTCTTGATTAAGTTTAGGAGACGACGTAGAAATCATATCATAACAATTCGAAATCATAACAATTAGCGTAAAGTAGGAATTTCGTTGTAAACAACTTCAGAAATTAAGAGCGTAATCATCGGATTTTTACAAAACAAATTTGATTGCATTTGACAGTAAATTTGCCTTATTTTCCACCTTTACAGTTTAATTATCGTCTTCTTTTTTTTAATTCCCTTAGATCTTACATTTTTGTGAGATTGGATAGCTCGTATCTTAGAAATGTTGCCTAGACACCCGTTTGATCTAGTAGAAATCTTTCAACCATAATTCTCCTGAATCATCAAAAAATGTTTAACATGGTCTTGGAAAGACTGAATTTTAATCGGATTACGGAAAGTGATCCCTTATAGCACAATTTTACACAAGTTGTCTTTATGATAGCTACCTTTATGACTGGAATGACTTTTTTTTGGATATCAATTCATGCCAAAAGCCGTACTTTTGCCGAGACTTTTGTTTGGTGGGATATGTTTTTCTGTACTAAAATGTTTATTACAACTTCATTTTTCATTATTACGCGTCATTTTAAATACGGACGCACACTAATGACATTATACATTTCTGGGAAGCTGAAAGCTGTAGGATATATCTATTATATGTAGTTTGGAGTATCAATGTATCTAGTTTACCATCGAGTATCGGGGTAGGCTAGTCTTTAGGAGACTAGAAAATCTCATTTATAGGCGAAAAAATCGTTTTTTTTGTTTGATATCCGCCTGTCCGAAATCTGTTTGTGTTGACTTTGCTTTATCTCTGGAATCGGGACCATTTATGAAACACCCGCGAACGTTTTTTTTCGAGTACTACTCTAGGTTACAACTCGTTTTAAGCGTAAAACAACTTCTGTAATGTTAATAGAAGTTGCAAGTCATCTTTGAAGAAAAGTGTTTTAGTTGGTGCACTACTGTATGTTACGTCACCACTATGATACCACCATCATCAGGGTCTTAAGACTCTTTACCTCTCATTAGCTCATTATCTTGATACCCCATTGAGCATTGACTCAGCATAGATTGACTTGTCGTTTATTATGTCTCACTCCCCTTCCCCCTCTGGAAGCTTTACTTTGGAGAGGGAAGAGCCAATGAGAGCCATCACATCACAGCCTATATATACGTTATATATTGATGCTGAAGCTATATATGCGCGAGATTGTAGCGTACATGTGCGAGATTGCTTTTCATAGGTCGACTATTACCGTTGGAAGACCGAGAGGAAGACCGACGGGTCGGCAACACAATGACGACCAAATGATAATGTGACAGATTCCTTTTGTTGCGTGTCGGCATTAATATATATTAATCTAGAATCTAATAAAGTAATAATTCGAAAACGATTCACATTGCAATTGGAAAGTTCTCGTTTATATTTTGATGCAGTTCTTTCAATTTGTGGTCACAAATAAAATTGCTTATCGTTTGATCACGCTAATGCCGCTAACAAAAATTCATGGAAGCAAAAATTGAACAAACAAAAAGCAAAAAAAAAAGCAAAAAAGTAAAAGTAGTTAGACTGTTAAAACTAGCAGTAACTACAATTTTTGGGAAAACAAAGAGGGCTTGACTTTAACTATCTTGCCCTTATTTTCGTTCCGTTCTTGCTGCTCTCTTCTAACAAACTTATAAGTATATTATCACGCCAAATTAGTTGAATTATACCCCGTGTTAATTATTTTCTGATTCAAATCCGCATTCAAATCTAGTGGTTTTATTTATCTAGCTTAATTTATCTTTTGTATTCGCAGGATGTACTGATGTACCTTAGAACCACCTACATCACCAACAGCCAAGCCATTGTCTGCTTGTGGAACATGTTTTTGAGAACCTAGGATGATGGTCACATCGGAGCTTTACAATGGTCCCAGCCCATTCTCATTAGACAAGATGTATAAGTTGGTCGTCATCATAGTCCTCTTTTTTACTGGTGCTTCAACGTCGTTCGCCCTCAACCTAGGTAAATGTAACTTGAATTCGTCTAACATAATCCATAAATGATTATCCTTCAGGCGGGAATTTTGCACTTGAATTATATAGCTGTCTTGTCATTTTTCGACATCCATATATAAAGTTAAGTGGAAGGTATGAATGATATGAAGGATGTCCCTCTCCCGTTCTGTTTAACACGCTATAATCCATATTTCCGCGGGAGTTTCTTTGTTTTTAATTTACTTATCGAAGTTCTGACATTATTTCTCTCTCCAACCGAGGCGCTAATGTACCCAAATTTTTCAACTACTGACAGTCGATGGAAAACATTTCCTTTTCCATGTTTTGAATCGTTATTTTAGATGATGATCCCTCCAGCTCTCACTAAGAGCTTCAGCGCATAAGATACGTATTCGCTAACCAAAGACCAAAGTTCCTGTTTTGCCGCCCGTGTTTATTGACAGCTTGCCGGGACTCTTGTTGAATTCTGCAGTAGTCATAGCAAAGAAGGTAGAAACATAAGTAGAGCAACGAATGCTCCGTTGCTAGGATTCTACCACCAGGGAACCAGTCTAATTTGAAAGGAAAGGAAAGGACAGGAAGAGATTTCTTTAACGGAATTTTATAAATTCTCTCAAGAAACGTCTGTAGTCTGGAATTAATTTAAATTTGTTTGAGTGAATTGTAATTATTTGTTTAAATCTTCACGTCAATGGCTAATGAAAACAGCAAGACAAATTAAAGGAGTGGGAAATCATGCATATATTTAACCGTATTTAACAATATAAGCCGTTATATTTTATCTACGGTACTATACCAATGTATCTGTGCAAGATACTGTTAAGAGAATATTAATTTGTGCAGTTCCGGTTTAATTTTTTGAGAATAATAGTCTCATACCGTATTATCCCTTGGACGCAGAAACATGTAATACGCCTCTTGGTCTGGAATCAGGCCTTATAAAAGATTCGGCCATTACGGCAAGCTCGTCGTATGATGCCAGCAACGTGGGGCCTCAATTTGCTAGGTATATATATACCAATCAATAATTATAGTTCCCACATGTCGACATGTAATAAGTTAAATGATAAAATTTACATATTTTTTTCGTTTTTTTTTCTGGAAGATTGCATGGGCATATATACAGCAACGGGTGAAAGTTTCCTGACAGGATTAAAAAAGTGGCTGCTTTTATTTTATACCCATTCATAGTTACGTTTAAAAAACATATATTTGGGAAGGGTAAGAAAATAGCATCACAGAACTACCGGTAGATGTAATATATATTCGCGTCATGTATCGTTGCTGTATTAAGCAAATATATATTCCCATGTATCGTAGGCTACCAATAAACATAAAACTAGCTATAGTATGAGACAAACAATCCCTAAAGTTTTTTTTTTACTTGTAACACCTGAGCTATTCAAAATGAGAGAAATACGGTATTGAACATGTTGTGAAAATAAATGCACCGGCCCTGAAGGTCAATCATGATGTGACCCAAGAGGCCAAGACAGCGCCCATTCCGGTTAATCCGGCATTCCCAATTCTCCTCAATGTTATCTTCTATCCTTCCTTTATTTTCTCTTTCTTCTGATACCACCAGACGACATGGGAGCACCGCACAATTTCATCAACACTCATATTTCATCACTTCCCGATCATAGGATCGGGAAGGAGGATACCCAATCCCGTTTTCTTCTCATATTATTTCCTTTACTTAAGAAAAAAACAACGCCGACTTTTTTTTCGCGATGAACGTGAATTGGAAAGCGATAAAAATGATATTTCATATTCCATATTGTGTTTATTATCGCCATACATATTTCATGCACACATCTCTTTTCTTATAAATAAGATTACTTCTCAAAATATAACATTGGGTCACTATAATTATCTTGACATGTAACCGTCAGGTTGCATCAGGATAAAAACGGTGGTGCATGGTGCCCAAAGCAGCAGGTTATGCGTGGTATAAAGGAATGGATCGAAATAGATCTGAAAACGATGCACGCCATTTCTACTGTTCAAACTCAAGTAGGGCTTAGATTTCAAACGTGGAGGATAAGGAAAGACATGCTTTTAATATACTTCACACAGGGTCGTTTCGGTAATGGCCAAGGCCAAGAGTATGTGGAACAATATAAAATAGAATACTGGAGACCTGGGATGGAACGCTGGACTCGCTACCGCGATCGAACAGGTGCTGAAGTGAGTATTTTCTTACCGTTCTTACCGTTCGATTAAAATATGACAAAATTGTCGTCTTCGAATTAACGCAGATCTTCTCGGGTAACACCAACACATACATGGTGACAAAGAGCGCCCTGGACCCTGTCATAATAGCCAGTAAAATTAGATTGGTACCATATTCTTTGCATCGCCGAACGGTAAATCCATAAATACGTTTACGACAGAACTAGTCTCCCGCTAATCTAACGCATTTTTGTATCAAGGTCTGTCTTCGTATGGAATTATCTGGTTGTCAGTACCAAGGTAATTTGTTTTGTGTATAGGCTACACAAATTTTATGTATTTTATTTGTTTCCCCATTTTATACCTCATACAAAATTTACAATAAATATTATGTTAATTTATCAGAGACACCCTATTTCTAAAGGGACACGAGCTACAACTTATTGATGTAGTACAATTTGCAAATAGGCGTGATTAACCTACTTTTCATTTGTTTTAATGGTTTCATAAAACAATTACAGAAGGAGTTGTCAGTTATTCAGTTCCCCAAGGAGATGTTTTTCGTAGTGGAGATTTGATCGACGAAACTTACGATGGAATAGTGGAAAACGGATTCCTCAAAGGTAAAACGCTATCTTTAAGTCTAAAAGTTACGGCCATTAGAATGTTTGCCTCTCATCTTTCATACCTATATAATATAATAATAATAACCATTTCCCCACTACTAAGCTATTAACCATTGTTTAAAACAAGAAGGTTAACATAACTATATTTTATGCGTATTTTTCAAATTTGAAACTCATCCTAAAATCAACTTTTACAAAATTCCGCATGTAAAATAGGCGGACTTGGTCAGCTCATCGACGGGCGAACTGGACACGACAACGTCGAGTTAGACTCCACGGCATTCGGTAAAGGTAGGTAAGGTTGTCAAGGAAAAATTGATTAAATTTACCATCAAACTATACTAGCTAGAGGAAATTCTCATCATTTATTACAATAGCAATTTTTTTTATTCACAATGTGGTTCAAAATGTAATTATTACATTTTTTAGGAAGGAAATTAAATGCCGGTTTTTTCTCTGACAACAGGATACGAATGGGTCGGTTGGCAAAATAAAACGAATGCCCCACGCCTCGTCCCTTTGGAACTCACTTTCGAGTTCGAAGGCGTTCGCAACTTTTCTCGAATTGATGTCTTTGCTAACAACGACTACCACAAACACATTCAGGTAGGCTATTTGCCGCACGTGGGCACGCATACTTTCGCTAGCTCCATCGTACAGAACGCTACCGCACCTCTATTGATTTTGTCGTACGCAAGACCCAAATAATACCCATCACGCCCAACTCTTACCCGCAAAGGTTGGTTGTTGGAGACCCCCGCAAAACCCCGCCCGACGTGAAACGTTGACCTAAAACAGTTTTTGAGTGGTTTCTTTTCGATTAAATCTTAACTTCTAGCGGGGAAGGGGGTTAAGGCAACCCTTCGTGTTTAGTTTGAGAGGTGTGTAGGAAATCTAGGGAGAGACTTATGCTAGTTTCTACGGATGCTCTCCCCCTATATCAGTCTACTGCTGGGGTGGCTCTGATTCTGTTCTAGTCGTTCTAGCGGCACTCCAGCATCGCAAGTAAAGTAATTGAATTACTTATCTAATAGCCTGGCAGCTTGTTTTTCAGTCTGGCAACCTCACAATTGGGGGCTTAACTTGTATGGTGCAACTTATTAAATCGAATTGGAAACATTAAAGCACATCCTCGATTGGATGTTGAATCTTCTAGCTACACTGTTTAAAATTATTGATTGTTTTTTTTCTGTTTTAGGTGTTTTCAGAGTTGAGAGTTCTCTTTAGCATTGGCGGTCGTCACTTCCCTTCAGATAGCGCTGTTACTTATTTTTATATGCCCGATCTCGTCTTGGACAACGCCCGCAACGTATCGATTCATCTCGGCTTCAAGCTGGCTCGATACCTTAAGCTTCAATTTACCTTTGCTGCCGAGTGGTTCGTCATAAGCGAAATCTATTTTCAATCTGGTACGTGAAACGCTTGCTGATTCATCGTTTTATTTTTTTTTTTTTATTTTCCACATAACACGTGGACATCTTTTTGCCGAAAGACATCTTAAGTGTGTTTTTGAGACCATTTTTTCTTTTAATGGCGTACTCGGTAACCGAGCGTTGCCGTTTTTTGACCGCGGACCAGATAAATCGGGTACATCAAATTCAACAAGGAGACCGACTGAAGAGGTTGAGGGTGCAATAAAAATGAATAGAACTGAATGAAGGCTAGATAGATGAAGAAGAGGTGGTAGAAGGCAAGGGATGAGTGGGTTGGGGACAAAAAGCGACGACTGCGAGCAACACAACTATACATAATTCACAACATTACAATCTAATTCTTTTTCTAGATGACCTATCATGATAAAAATAACTCAACGTGCAGGAATAGGTTAGATGAATTAGTCCTCAACATTTCAAGGACAATCGAGTAACCGTTTTTGTCATATTTCGCGGCTGCGCCATAAGCGCCATGTTAAACACGGCGATTTCAGCTGCTCGCCTTTTGCCCGACTATCGTCACATAAATCAACAATATAAGATAGCCGTTCGTTACGTTACCACTTAATTAATATCAACTAAATATTAATAAACTCAGATCAAAGTTCACTGTTTCAAAACGTTTGATTTTTATTTTTCATACGTATTTTCATGATTTAAAAAAATGGCGAAATTTGAAATTTTAAAGTCGAGTTAAGGATGGAAAAGATACTTATTTTCGAGGCAAGTTTTAGAAGGGTCTTACGCTAATGCTTTTATACAAAGGTCCCTGTAAAATCATAATATTGCAATTACTTCGGGGTTTTTCTTTCCCACTTCTTAACTTCACCCCACTAAGTGTTTTGTTTTAATTCATGCCTATAGCAAAATGACATTTTGACGGATGAAACTTATTGCAAAATCCTTATTCTTATTTCATGTCGATCCTCGCGATTGACACAGAACAAATCGAAGGAAACTTTAGTGACGAGGTTCGAGCCAGGGGACGTCTAACGGATGAAGGCTACTTGCAACGCGATGCAGTTGCCCAGATCAAAACATCAGTCACTGAGGATGATTGTAAGTAACCCACAAAAGTGTGTACTGATCATTTTTGTTGAGTTATGTTGTCCTTTTTTCAATTTGATGACACAAATGCAAAGTTGTCTTCTTCATTTTGCCCATTTTAAAATTTCATCTTTTTTTGAATAAGTGTTGAGTTTATATATATTCCTGTCGATTTTAAGTCAAACGTCACCGCTTGAGTAAGAACTTAATATAATACTCCATCCGTCCGCTCCATCTTTTCCACAGTTACCTTGTTGGCCAATGGAGATTCGAACCATACGGGAATTATAATAGGAGTAATGACATCGATAATTATCGCGTTAGTAGGCGCCATAGTCGGCATGAGCATACGCAATGTCAGACAAGCCGTCGGACGTTCTATTCTACCGGCTTCATTTGGAAGAATGAGTCCAAAGGTCTGGCTATAACTTTTCACCTTTGTTTGTTTCATTTTCGTTTTATTAGAATTACAGCTGCATTTACTTGTAATTGCATTACAGCCGAATGTTAATTGCAGGATTTGGTTTTGGCTAAAAAGCCTAACCATGCCGATTTCCATTTTGGAACGCCAAACCAAACCAATTATGACAACAAGATGTTCTCAAGGATAGTCGAACCGAATGTTATAAATGTAGAAAGAAGTAACTCACCAAACTCTTCAACTGTTTACAATGAGCCGTTCTCGGACGACGCGTGCTCTTTAGGCGTTCCATCAAAAATCGATCTAACTGTGCCCATTGAGAATATTACCCTGGGTAAGGCACTGTGCGGAAACAGGATTGGACTGAAGCCTGTGCAGTAACGGAAGAAAATCTGCTCACTTTAAATCCTTACTTTGAATCTTATTTTAAAAGCCGAACAGGATTATTACGATATTCCAATATATTCCTGTAAAACTGAGCGGCCTTCTCCCATAGCCATGTCTACTGCACAACAAATGGCCCGGATATATGCGCCTTCTGTTCTACGAAATGATGAAACAAAACATTCAGCGGCCACACCACTGCTGGCTCGGTGCAGCCCGATGAATACTGGTCTTGCCACAGGAAAACAGAAACTCTTCTCGTTGAACGACAGCTTTTACGCAACAACGGATTTACTTAATCAATTTGAAGTGGTCACTACTTTACCAACTGATACATCTAGCGATGCAAGTGACCACTTCGAGGAACAATTGATGCAGATTGCACCAAAAAAACTGAATCGTATTAATCGATTATCCCGTGGATTATTCGGAGAGGAAGTAAGTTCTTTTTGCTATACGCAAATCATTATGATTCGTAGTAATATAAAGTCCTAGAAACAAACAAAACTGAGTTCTATGTCTTGAACCTAAAGTTGTTTATGCCAAAGAACTTTGCCTTGACTTCTTGCCTGTGATTCGATGTTGGTTATCGATGATTCGAATGGCGTGCTTGATTTATTATGGAATGGTCAAGTGTTACTAGGGCAGTACACAACCGTTGCTAGGGTCATTGTAAATTATTCAACAGAATATCGATTTATTGATGTGCCGAAAGAGGACAATTCCAAGAACTAGCGAAGGGACCCCTAATAAAAAGAACTAATCCTTAGTGCTTAACAATGCCGTGCATATGGCGAAACGTTATTTTGGCATATGTTTCGAAACCTTACCAATTATACGTTACGTACCAATTGTAGGTACATTTATGCCAGTTTGTGACAGAGGACTTGAAAAGTGTAAATGTGCTCTCTCGTCAGTTTCCTTCTTATTGGACAAGGTAATTTAATTTGAAAAAGTTATTTAAGTTTTAATCGACAACTAGTATGAATGTTTTAGTTATTAACAAAGTTTAGCAATAAAAATTTGGCCATACCAATTAATGATCATGATATTTAATTTTTGAAGGATTGAAATGGCTAAAGAATACCGAGCGCAGTGCAAACTGGAGCATGACAGATTACTACCGCTTCTCGGTTTAGTATTACCGCAACAACCGGAAAACCATTATTCCTTAGTATTTAGCTACGGTCAAGCGTGCGACATGTGCCAATTTTTACAGGAACATGTTGCAGAAACTTCGGCCCTGAGTGGTAGAACTCTTAGGTAAACGTATAGTATTTTTATTATTTAAATCCTCGTAGTGTCGTACATACAATTTAATGCAACAAGTTATGCATTAAGCGCCTTTGATGCGAGGGAATGTGAATTAGAGAAAGAATAATTTTGAGCATTTAGACTGTGCTGTTGTGTAGGTGTACAATATGATGTGTGAAAAAGAAGGCCATCAAACTAGCATTTTATTTTGAAGGCTGAAACGGGTAGTTTGTTGGCTGAAACGGGCACCTTTCAATATTATAAATGTATAATGCGATTACATTTGGTACCGGATAGGGTAGCAACCAAAAATACTATGTAAAAGTTAATAACGTATTGCGATTACATTTAATAGTTATGGGTGCCTTATCTACATGGCGAAGCAAATAGCGGCTGCTATGGAATACTTAGAAGGAAACAAGATTATTCACCGGGATTTAGCTACTAGGTACTGTACACAGCACAGTAAACATTCTTGGTAAAAAATATTTGAATTAAAAATTTTTATTGAGATAGAAATTGCCTAGTAGAACCCAACTATGGCGTGAAAATAGCTCCTTTTGGAATTAATAGCGAACTTTATCCAACTGATTATTTTGCTATTGACGACGGAAGATATATTCCACTTAGATGGATGGCGTGGGAGAGCGTGTCTCTGGTAAGCTTCATTTCTGCAGTAACTTCTAATAGTTTGGATATACGTGACATAAACAATGTTTGACACAGACAACATGCAATATTTGGTGATTCTTGGTATATTTAGGATAAATTTAGCTCGAGCAGTGACGTTTGGTCGTTTGCTGTTCTCTTGTGGGAAATTCTGACATTTGCTCGTGATCCACCCATGGAGGCACTAAATGACGAGGAAGTTCTCCATCTCCTAATGAATTATCAGCAGCAAGAAGATAACACCGCCGAGGTTAGATGATCCGCTTTCTTTTCTTTTTTTGTTTGTCTTTAATCTATAGATGTCGTCGTAGCAGACGAAATTTTTTTGGCGGTGCCTGACTTTGTGGCTTGTGCCTTATTACCATCGGGGATGGTAAGCCGATTTGTCCAAAAATATTTTGATGTCCAAATCTGACCTACGGAGCCAAGGGGACCTAACCTACTAGAGTTAGCTTTTTATAATTTAAATTTAACCTAAGCAAACCTAACGTAGCCTAGCCCATTAGCTATTCGCCATCTTAACCTACAATCGGATGACATTAAGAACGGATGTCGGCATTTGGATCATTGGTCCTACTTCATAAGTAGGCAGCCGAATTGACAGTGACGGATTATAATTTTATTGTGATCAATTCAGCTCTGGCAACTTTCATCATTTCTCTAGATTTGTTGTAGGAAAGTTTGTAGGCTATGGTCATGCGTTCAAGAGGTGTGCTTTTCTTATGGGGCGAAAAAATCTGCGAAAACGGTACTAATTTGAAAACGCATGAAAACATGAGTTCTAGGCTGTTGATTACAGACAAGACAGATTTTTAAAATACACATTATAAGTCTTTAAATCTTACCTTTATACGAATGCGCAAAAAATTCACTGTATCTACGTTCATTTAGTCGTTTAAAGTAGTCCCATTTTAAGATAACTATATATATGTTTTTCAATTGTCTGTGTGTGACCGGATGTCACTACGGTATTTGTTGAAAAATCTTCAATCTTTACAATGTGCATTTTGAGAGGAAACAGGCAGAAATTATTAGTTACGCAGCACTGTTTGTGCAGCATCATTTCCGCTTTCCGCACTAGTACCCGGGGTTCTAAAAAGTTCTTACCTCCACACTCTCGATAAACTTCATGATTGTCTCATTAATATTAAACTAATCTTCACAGATGCTGCTTACCAACCCAATCCTCTGTCCCAAAGAAATTTATGACTTGATGTGCGAATGTTGGCAGCGCAATGAGACAGACCGGCCTACATTTAAAGAAATCCACATGTTTTTGATGCGCAAGAATCTAGGTAATTTGAGAATATTACGTGTTTCTCTTTTATTTATTTTCTGGCTCAACAAATTTTGAATGTTTTAGGCTACGATCCTAGGATAAATTAATAAAGACATCTTGAGTTGGAAGGTTAGCTAACGGCTAACGGCTACATACGTACGTTCTCACCAACTTCCTATAAAACTAGTACTCCAGGAAATTTGCTTCTGTGGATTGCAACCGATGGCTTTTTTTAAGTTGTAATCGATAAAAAGTAAAGGAAGAAACTGTTTTTTGAGCTTGATTTTTATATTCAGTCAATCTTTATGGTTATGCCTATACCAGTGTTTCTTATACAAATATGTTAGTAATAATGAGATAACGTGAAATGAAGTAAAAGATGGTGGTAAATGTTTTAATACTTTAAATGCATTTATAATTTTATGCCAAATGAAACAAGTATATACAACTTCATCGCACGCTGTATTATGTACAGTAGGTATATCAATATCCTACGGTACATCAAGAACTACTCGATCGTGCACTAAGAATACGTCGTTAAATCTTAACGAGCTACTTAAGCGTCAGCACGACAAAATTTCTTCTTTCAATAGACTATTCACCACCACAGCTCTTTCTAAGTCATGTGTTTTGTACGTATTTGTTCAATACAAAGTTGTAGTGTATATCTCACGGATTTTCAATTTTTTTGTCTACTGTGTATATACGTACAAGTTAAAGCCACGACTTCAGAGAAGTTGTAATCTGTTGATTCAATTTGGTTTGACGAAACGACTGGGATTGCTGAAACGGCATAGTAAATTAACTACAACTGGATTATTAAAGTTTACATGGAGTTGCGGAACATTACGGTGCCGCGTCGTCTACCTCTCTTTGCTTTGATTTCTTGAGGCGCTTTTTATAAAAAAAGGCGCTCCAGCATGTACCTTGTCTGTGGAGTAAGTATTTTCCGAGAACGCCGAGTTTTACGTCGTGCACGTTCAACTTACCTATACTGATCGAAAAGGTGAAATCGTGAACGAACGAGCTAGATCTCGAATTCTCGTTACATGTGTTTTTGTTTTCGCACTATTTTTAATGCCAATACATCCACATGTGTAATGGTACGTCCTATGTTGAGATCATCTTCTATTTTATCAACACATTTGGTTAAATGCATACTACCAATACAAAACATTCAGCTCAAGTGTCAGTTCTTGGCAAACGAAAATAGAAGGGAATTTGAGATGTATACCGTACACCCTTATGGATGTTCTATCGTATTATAAAAGACATAAAAGGTACTCGGCCTTAGAAGGATATGAGGCACGAATGATTTCTTCTCCCTTTTCAGCTTTAGAGCCTGGAGTTTCAGTTTCAGACTTCCACAACGTAGCTCTTAGTCGGGCAAATATTACAAGAACAAAAAGAAGAAGCGCGAAGGGGAGTCTGGAAAAGCTGGATAGGAGTTGATTTTTTGAATGCTCGTACGCGATAGGCAAATCTCGAGTGCCTGGCTCTTGGCATCTTGAACACGTTCCTATATATTCTAGGATTTTCTCCTCCACTGGGCACCGACTCCATTTCCAAAGCTTAGTTCTGTTTTCTCAGCCCTCCTATATTCACCATCTTTCTTGTGATGATGCGCGATGTCCGATTCACGTCATGTCTCATGTCTGTTGTTCTATCCAGCGGAAATTAAAGATGCAACTCTAGATCACTTCCAAGCTGTTTATATACATAACGCGTGCCCCTGTCACCTTCTCTAAGAACGACGTCACCCCTCCATTTTCTTCTGTCAAACTTGACGTCGCTTCCGGTCGGTCCTGATATTGGCTAAGAAACTGTGTACCGTTCGACAGCTGCCTAACGTCAGTCAAATAATTCAATGGCACTCGAGTGCCTCTCTGATACATGATCAACATTTTTATCATTATTATCTGCTAAGCTGACATTCGAATTTTGAATAACAGCTAGTATGAACGACACTCACATTAAGATGGAATCATAAAACAGGAAAACTGTTGAAATTTAAAGCTATGAGCTTGAACTTTGACTTTAGTATTGTACGTTAACATTTTAAAATTATCACTCAATAAAAAAAAATGTTCCAGAGCAGAAATGGAGACCGAAAGATTTGTTTAAATCGCCATCTCATTCAGCCAGTCACAATTCAAGTGTAAAAAATACTTTCAGCAATGAAGACGCAGGCACATGTTTTTCAATGCTAAAAAAGCTTTTAATTTATTGCTACCGTAGTTATTTTATAGGCTGCCGTTGTTATGCGTGATATAGGTCGTTATGCGTGGCATAGTGCGCCAGCACGCACATTTTTCTGTGGAGTCAGACTAAAGCATGCTTTTGAGTGGGGTTGAGGTCTATAGAGGCTATAGAGGTATATGTATTGATTAACGCAGTTTTTGAATACAAACTTTCTAATTATTTTGCAGAGTAAAAAATAATTTAATTAATATTCTTTAAAAATTTCCCCCTCTTCTCAAATAAATGAAGGCCCATATATTACTAATACATCTTATCAGCATTGGTGCTGTCAAGTCTTCATTACACGACTATACATACAACAAGTCACTTACTAGATAACTACCACTTACGGTACTTAATTAGCTTTTACAATGTAATCCCAAAGCGCAGTTGTCTTCCCTAAACTACGCGAGGGCGCAAAAGTAGTAACGAGGTTTTCTTTCTCCGTTTTGCTTGTTAGTTCTTATGAACGCATCAGAGAAAATATAATTTTATCTAACATAGCACTGGATCATTAAACGAAACGAACAGTGCCAAGTGAGTGAATGAATGTATTAGCGTGTATTAGTGCCGGATGGGTTTCTAACAAGACTCTTATCAGAAGGTGCGGTTAAGTAAACGACGTGTCCCTTGAGCACAATGAAAGTAGAATTGTGTTTTTGGAAGCAGCACGTAGCGCAAAGAGCACTTGTGTTCAGCAGCTGATCTCAGCTTAACTACAATACAGCCATCAACAAAGAGAGAAGAAATATAGCGAGAAAAAGTGTTGAGTCACAGGTTGTCACAAGTTGAGTCATCAGAACTGCAGTTTATATTTCTTATTGTTATACCAATAAGCAGTGTTGTACACATGCAAGTGTTGGCAAGTGTATGGGGACTACGTGAAAAGAACCCGAGTTTTTGCCCCCCGTGAACGCGGTTTGATTGATTTATTCTATACATCACATTTATAATTGAGTACGCTATCGTAAAAAGACTCGATCGAAAGTCTAAAGAACATTTCCGGTACACACGTGCGTATTACATTACCCCTTCTCAGCAGTTCTCCCTATTCCTCCTGCATTGTCTACTATGATGTATGTGTCGACCGATATAGAACATGACGAAACTGGTGAAACAGAATTCCCGTGAATAGAAAAATAGCGTGGAATCCTGTGAAAAGGATGAGTTTTTTTTGTGACATTAATTTGTCGGAAAAATTGTGAACTTCTGATAGTGATTGTCAAGCTGCACTAAGTGACACGAAGCATCGAAAATTGCAGAAAAGAAGAAAGAGCCTATACAAAAATGTCTAAGCTGAAATGCGCTGAAATGCGCGGTCTCACGGCCTCAGTGATACCTGAGGCATACATCTTCCCTCAACTATTGGTGCAGCATGTACATAACACTTTCCAATTTTTGTTGTTGTTGTGTCAAGCTCAAGCCTATTAAAGTATATATCAAATAAATACGATGGAGGGGACGTGTAACGAATATTCGGCGATGCGCACGGGGTGCGCCCTCCCTCTTTCCCTCAATAATCGATGAAAATATGAAATTACATGGTCGATGGGTGTACCACCCCGCTCTGCCACCTACATGTATGTAAACAAGTAAGGGTGCAGAATGTGTGCACAGTGGAAGGCGCAGCACCGCCGTTGAAGGCAAAGACGCGCGCCGAGCCGCCGACGGGGCTAGAGCTAGAAATCATGGAACCATACTGCCCGGTCCACCAGTCGCCGAGCAGCCATTGATGTGGTTGGTGGTTGGACCGAGCGGTAGCCGCTACTTTTTTCGAGTGACTTGTTTGTTAGTTGAACTGTTTGATGTCCTCCCCATTATTACGGTTCGCTAATTGATTGTAGAAACCGTTTGTGCAGGTTAATTGGCTCGTATTGTTCGAACTTATTATTTAGTCTTCCTTATTCTCTGACGAACTTAGGTCTGTCCTTATAGTTAATAGTTTTTCACTTAAGAGAGAAAAGTATGTCAATGTAACGTGCTCTTCCCGCTGTTATACTACAAATATTTTATATACGCACGAGCCCCAATGAATTAATTTCGAATGATGAATGTCAATTGGTTTCTTTAACTCAAGTTCCGACTCGACTGCGTGTAAGAGGATAGTAATTTCATAGAGAGCTGACATAGCTTTTCGTAATAACATGCCTCCCAACACTGTCCGTTTTTACTGATCACGGAACAGCAAAATTAGAGTTTATAACTTGAAAGTCCAAATAAAAGCGTAGGCGTATATTGTCCTTAATCGTTTGATCAAAATTTTAATTGTTCATTATCTGCAACAGGCAAAAGTGATATGGGTAACCCGAGTTTACGTGTTCCGGTTTACCGGTTTATCCGTTCCATAACTTCTTCTTTCCTCTTGACATCGTTGATTATCCATTCAACCGTTGTATCATTGGATATCCGTGAGTGACACCTTAATGTCTTTTCTTTTGATTTCTTTTCTTTGTGGCATCTATTGATTTGGAAACGGTCATACTATGATTTGGAGGTTTCACGTTCGCTGCCCATGCATTACGTAATAAGATCGATTAACCGAAATAAGGAGCGAGGGATAGGTAGACACGTTTTGCTTCAATATCCAAAGAGCGGAAACTTATTTGCGCAGAAGGGTGAAGAATACAGCGAGAAAAAGGGGAAATAAAAAAAGGTCGGCTGATGTGGACGGCGTGTCGACAATTAATCTTAGCTCCATCATAAGGGGGCACAAAAGGGCGTTAGCCATCGTACTTCTCCAACAGGCTACCATGCGCTTTACTCTGGCCGCATTGTCGTCTTGCCTGGTGTGTGTGCCTCCTACCCCTTAAAAAATAGTTTCATTAATTTTCTCACTCCCCTTGTAACTAATGCTAGACGAAAAGAATATAAAACGACGACGCTGTCGCAAAGAGCTTTTTTGGCCGTAATAACTGCTAGAAAAATGTTCAGTCTTTGCCAGATGACCAACCAAAGTTTTCGCTATGAAATGTCTCTACGAATATTATACTTGAGCTGCCAACCAACCATATAGCCTTTAAATAGCTATCGCTACTATATCATTAATTCTATCGATTCGAGCTACATAAAAACAAGCTGAATTTAGTAAACTGCCTTTCCCTGGCAATCGATTACTAGCGGATGGAGTTACAAAACAAACACCCCCGAAACATCACTCATTTGATAGGATGTCATTATTTAAACGTGCTGTGTAGCTAGCAGTGATACAACGGCGGCAAATGCACTAACACTAACAGGAAACAGTAGCTCTGAATCTGTGCAACAAAAAAAAAAACCAGAAAGAGACTCGTAACTCGTTACAGTTCGTAGTAGAGCTCTTTTCACATCCATATATAGTACTCATAAAAGAGCATTATGCTGCAGGGGGACGATCGCCATATGCAACTAACTTGGGTGGGGGGGGGGACGGGGAGAGAGTCGTAGACTCGTAGCAATGCTAACCCCTGAGGAACTGTAAGCTGTCCGTCTGATATAGTTCCTGCAGGAGTCCAAAACTTTTCTATTTAAACTTTCAGGACGCTCAGAGAATCTAAATCTGAATTTAAACAACCGGTTGTACGGACATAGCGTAGATTATGTACGCAGACCATTTTCTCAAGTAGAACGAAACCAGATTAAAATGTGGACAGCACTGCGAAAATGTCGAAAAAACCTCGTCTTTAAACTATTAAATGATTCACGCAAGACCCAAACTGAAATTGAATTGCCGATCTAGAGTCGTGTCGTCAGCCTATGGGTATGCAGGTTGGAGGGTTACCAGGCCAAAAAGCCAATGCAGGTATACCAGACTCGGCGTTGAGTAGCAGTTCCGCTTTCGACTGGCCATCAGTTGGACCCCAACACGCGAGGTAAACATCCCTTCTAATTCCTTTTTAATGCGCTGCTTTATTTGCGGACTGGCTACATGGCTCACTAATCAAATGTGGCTTTGTTTCTAATTACAAAGGAAAACATGACATTATTAGCTTTCCTATTCGTCAAATTGTAAATGTACACTACCAAATAGCCTTACTAAGGTCATCGTCTATATTAGTAATTGAATTATATGCGCTATGGGCGTTATTACGCGCGTTCTCTTAAATGTGCTTGACATTTGTAAAGGATTGCTAATAAACCCTTAGTTCACCAGTTAGAATTAGATAAGGGATCACGTGGAACTGACAGCGTGAGAGGCAGTATTTCTTAGACATTCGTCGTCTTTCGAAGGTTGACTTTTCTTGTGTCCAACTCGGCTCGCTACCTATTGCACGAATGTTGAAATTTAGGGGAGACCTTCCTAGAAGGTCTGGAAAGGGGGGGGGAGTATAAAACCGTCGAGTTGAGAATACAACAAATGACAGGATTCCACGCTATCGTGTAAAGGCTATTATAAGGAAAAGGGTAACAACAAACGGCAAATAAGACGAATAAAGTTTGAGATAGTTAGACCATAATTGGATGACCCCTTGCCTATTCGGGGGGAAAGGGAAACAGGCATAGCTGAATGCCACGTACCCACCTGCACGCAAGAAACCTGGCCTACCACGCCGTTTGGTCACACTGGATCCAACCAACGGCGTTTAGCTGAATTGGGACACCTAAACCATTACCTTCCATTTGTTTCGTGTGTTACCGTAGTTGATTTCTTACAAACAGTGCAATAGATAATATGTTATTAACATGTTATGTATATGAGATACATTAAATCGTAAACGCATAGCTGTGACTTTACGGATAGGTTACATATTCGTATTCAAGCGACAGCGTTTCGTACTTTGTAGTTAGTTGTAGATCCGGAAGGGTGCTTGAAGAACGGTTGCGTTATGAAGCAATCAGGATAGTGGTGCATGGGGGAAACGCCCGTCCTTTCCTACCCCACGTTCCTACTCCCCACCTTACATCCTATTTAGTTAATGTATCTCGAAAAATAAGGCTCCTAAATAAAGAAAAATGTTAGGTGTGACTGTAAGCTTACTTCAAAGTGCTCAAAGAAAAATCGCGCGTCCTGAGTCGCAAGTCACTGTCAAATTCTAATGTCGTAATATGTACCGTAATCAGATGTAAAAGCCGATGTACCTTGTGGATATGAAACATGCATACTTTAATAAGATTTTTTCAAGAAAGTGCATTCCAGCTGAGTAGTATTTATTAAGCAGTAGGTATGTTCAATAGATAGTAGTAATTAGACGTTAGGAATTAAACTTGAAGTAAATGTACAATCGTCCGATACTATCATAGAGGAAAATTCGTACGAATATGGATCATGCACTCGTAATTACATGTAGCTACCTTTCTGTTCTGGAACCTACCGATTTAGCAAGCAATTTACACATACGGATAGCCTTATATTATACTGGAATCAGTGGATAAATCTTCGTTATTTTGATAGAATTCAGAAGCCCAATTTATTGAAGTGATAGAATATTTTTGAAATACATATACGCTTTCCCGTACATAAGGATTACATGTAATAAATTCAGTTCACAGCCTAATTTAAGATTAACACGTGATAAGAGAATAATGCAGCCAGGTGAATTAGCTGGCATTTGATTGCATGTCAGCTACTACAATGGTCCTGCATAAAAATATTCTTTCAACTTTGTTCGTAAAATTGAATATCTTAAAATCGGCATTTTATTTCAATCAATAGAGTTACTCGTGCATTGAGTTTCAATCTAATTTTTTATTGTTATTTAAATAACCGTTAACAATTCCACGCATTTGGGTACGCACGCAGCACTTGAATTCCAGAAAAAAACGCGTGTAACAAAGGAAACCGAAATGTCTGTAACATGGTACAGTCTACTCACGTAGGCTATTTTATCAGAAGAGTTCAAGGAAGAGTTAACAGCTTGATCGACTGAGAATTGTTTTAAAGAACATTAGACTAAAATAAGATCTGGACTAAATGAGTGTTTTGTTAAAATCGCCAGGCATTTCCTATGGATGCGGGCCGATGTAGTACCGTACGTCATTTTATATATATCTACTAATGTATTCTGTAGCAGATTTTTCTGCTTTTAAACGCGGTAGCCCAGTTTAGTATTTATTAATTAATTTACTGTAAATTACAGTAATAGTGTTAAATATGCAGCAGAACACGAATGCGAAAGCTCACACTTTGGGTATTAACAAAACCATCCACGGTGTTTACTTTACATATACACTGTTATGGTAAGATTTCATTCTGTATATTGTTTCGTTGAACCAAGACAGCAGTAGTTGCCATACTATAAGAAATGCGCACTTCATAGTTTATGGCGTATTACATCATCCAGAATGTAATGCCGTAATACAAATTCCGTACCGTACCTACGAAAGTACCGTTATAGTTGTATGGGTATGGTAATGGAGAAACCCAACTCTAAGAGAACTTCCTATTCTACTCACGTTAAACTTGAGTAGGATGGCCACTTTACGATCGTGGCAGTACTTACTGTTTGTAGATCATTTCCGTGGCGTGTGTCATGCTCATCAGTTATATTGTTCTTTTTTGTCACAAGTCGCCGTGCAAGATCGAAGCGACTGGCAGCGTTTCCTAACGACGTAACGTAGTACTGGTATCGTGTTTTGGGGAACCGCCGACAAAGAGACATCGCGTGCCTGAGAGTCCGGCCGAGTTGGCTATTGACTATAGTATATTGAATAGCAGATTATCGAAATCTCATCTACGTCTGAGGAAGCGAAATATCTCTAGGGATATGTAGCTATAGAAACTCATCACGGATTCAAATCCTTTGTGTTATTCCTCTTAAAGTCGAGATGTACGATTGTCTGCCTCCGCAGCTAGAAAAAGATGAATACAGGCAATAGGGTTGGCGTCATTGTTTTTTTTTCCCTAGCTTTTTTACTTGTGGGAAAATGAGGAGTAACAGTGTTTTTAGTAGATGCTCGCTACGTTATGCTTATCCAGAGTAGCCTACGGTATACGTCATGTGAAGCATAATCCAATCTCTTTTTCACGGTAGCCTAGCCTTCTCGCGCCGAAAGGTGAAATCCCTGTCATAAAGTCCATTTGGGTGAATCCATAAACATCCGCATAAGAATATATGGCGATGGAATTAGAGGAGAAAATTTCCCCGTGTTAGGTATATCCAAGACTTAATCCGTTCAGAAACAGGCCTGAATGGTTTTGCACCCCGTCTGTCCCGCACATTTGTCTCTTCCACGCTGCTTCCACGTTTATCAAAGGCTAGACATTTCCGGATATTCCTGTGAATGTTGGCCACGTGAACAATCTCTTGGACGAGCGACTACCTTAGATAACTCAATTGATAAGGCGATAAGCGTAGTTTATATGAAAGCCAATTAAAGTCTCCGCTTACAAATCCAACTTTTCTATTTTAAAAATTGATGAATTAATAAACTCCTGTAAAATCGTCAAAAATGTCTTGTACTCTGAAGGGAACTCGATCTAGATAGCTGAGTGAAACCTGTAGGACATCTAAAACAGACAAAAAAACGCCGAAGACGTTATTCAGCAAACCAGACTACCTATAATGCTCAACTTTTTTAAATTATTGTCATCACACAAAGAAAGAGATCAATAAAAATCTGCAAGGAAGTTTAAATGAAACTCCCTAAAAAACCGTTTTCATGGTCTTTCTAAAACCTACGTGCTTTAGGGTTCGTTGTTGTAGACTCATGTTGAATGCAGCTTGTTTTCCCATGCTTTCAATGATCTATTATTCGGGCATGTACCATGTTCAAGTCATACCGCCACCAACGCAAATTTTGCATTGGCTTTAGCTTTAGTTGGAAAAAAAGATAGCAAATATGGAAACTTGACCTAATTTTTTAACACTTTATAAAGAAAGATATCTTTGAACCACATGCGATAAATATTGCGAAATTTCTTCAGTTGATGGTTGACTACTAAAACTACTAAATAAAATGCTCATAGTTCTCATTATAGATTAAACTCTCTACTTTATGCCTACGCAGCAAGAAGCTGTGTAGATTATTGAGATAATCGAAATTTTCGTTGTCATGTTTGTTTATTTGACAGGCTAAACGTCGATCGTAGTGGAGGAGCCTGGTGTCCGAAGCAGCAAATAGCGGAAAATGTCAAAGAATACCTGCAGATTAATTTCGTCAACGTATCTGTCATCAGTGGAATAGCTACACAGGGTCGATATGGCAATGGACGAGGTCAAGAGTATGCTGAACAATTCAGGTTGGAGTACTGGCGACCTGAACTAGCCCTTTGGCGCACCTATCGCCGTTGGGACGGTAACGACGTACGTGATGATCAGTTGATATAATTCGTTTTCCTATCTTTTCCTCTCTTATTGTTGATGGCCTAATGCTGTAGCCATTAATCATTCGTCGTGACATATGTCAGTATGTCACTTTGAAATCCTCCAATTCACGAAAACTGAAGCACCATTGCCCCTTTCAGTCAGTTCATAAGTAGCGCCCGATCTTTTTATTTTTTTCGGACACTTTTGAATTAAAGAAAAGTAGCTACCTACACATAGACGCTTGACTTTTAAAAATAATAATTGCAGGTTCTACGCGTTTTAATGCTATATATTCTGGGAGTCGGCTGGTTGTCAGTATTACCTTCTTACATTCCTTTTTGTGCACTTTTCTTGGGGGGAGGGGGAGAGAATAAAGACGAAGACGAGAAATATGAACCCTTTAATCGAAATTCAATACCGGTACTTACTAATTAACATTTTACCTTGCATTACAATCACAATGAACAACAGCGAATTAAAGTTGCATCTTTCGGTTGTTTTTTGAATGAACAATTTGTTTATATATAAAGATATTGAAATGGTTATTTGATTGCAATACGCGTGATTGAGTCACTTAACTAGCCTACAAGACTAATTTAGCGTTTTTGCAACTTATATCTTGTTAATATAGATATTAGAAGGGAACTGGGACACAAAAACCATCACCCATCACGATCTAAGCCCACCAATTATTGCAAAGCGTCTTCGAGTCATCCCATATGGTATATATCCACGGACCGTATGCATGCGAGTGGAGCTTTATGGATGTGATTGGAATGGTGAGTTTTAAAACCCCTCCCTTGTAGTTACGTCTCAATGTTACCTCCTTCATTCTTAATTAAGTATGACGTATCCGATTAATAAGCTTCCTTATTCTAAGATGCCAAACGTTACTTCATATAAGAGAAAGAACATTCAGATCATGAATCCGATTAATCTACGAAACTTGAGATCTGAATATGGCCATGTTTCCTGGAACTTTGCAGATTACCAGGATCCATATTCAATAATATTTCCATATTTCAAGATGCTTCAGCCATGATCTTAATAAACAATTAATAGATGCGCAGTTCTGTCTAACAGACTAGCTGAAACACGGCTGCAGTTTAGCTTTAGAATATTTAAAAATCAGTGTAAATATGTAGATTTTAAAATGTACTTATAATGTACATTAGGTACATTTAAAAAGCTATATAGCATATTATAGGTTAGTCACATGCAAATTTAAGCGTTATTTCTTTTTATTACGTTCATGGTGATTTATTCCCCTTTAACGAAGAGCTTGCATTTGGTTGAACAGAAAAAATTGCGTCATACTCAATTCCCGTGGGCAGTAGTTCATGGTCTGGTTCAGTGAGTGTTGAGGATCTGACCTACGACGGTTTCAAAGACGACAGCACTTGGACTGGTGGTCTGGGGATGCTAACAGATGGAGAGTATGGGTCAAGTAACTTCAAAGTGGACGCAAGCACTCTCAAAGGTATACAATTAGACAAAAATGTATCGCAATACCTTTTCTGTATTCATCTAGTAGTTGCAGTAGCTTCTTAATGGTAATTGATTTCTACGCGCCTAGTCATAGCCAGAGGATTGAACATAACCGCGCGGATCTTAGTTACAACAAACTTCTTTTTTACAGGTCAGGGGTGGGTAGGATGGAAGAACAGTTCGCTCAAACAAAAACCAATAGAATTAGTGTTTAATTTTGACAACCTTCGCAACTTTTCGGCTGTCCACATTCATGCAAGCAATCAATTTACAAAGGGGATTCAAGTAAGTTTTTATGTGTTTTAAAAGCTTGCAATGCTTGTTTTATAGAAATGTTCGTCACTTTTCAACACCTTTTAACAAATATCATGCAAAAGAATCATGCATTAAAGTAGGAAAAAGGTAATACATGTTTTGTTTTCGCCGATGAAACTCGTGTTAGGTGTTCTCCAAAGTAAACTTGAGATTCAGTGTCGGTGGACAACGGTTCAATAAAAAAATCGTCAACTATTTCTATATGGAAGACTTAGCCTTAGAAAATTCCCGCAATGGTATAAAATCTCAGTAGGTTTACTATTGATATCTGTGATAAAAATTTTGAAATTTTCCTCACGATTTAGTTACCGTTCGTATACCCCACGTTTGCGCCGCCCACGTGAAAATGCAACTGTGGTTCGCTGCTCAGTGGATAATGATTAGCGAAGTTACATTCGATTCTGGTAAGTAGTTTTGGGCTCTTTATAGAATAGATTAATATTTTTTGTCAGGAGTAATCCTTTGAGATTGAAGCGCAAGCACGCGACGTGTTTTTTTTGCGTTTCCACTAAAATTGTCCAATAAACTTTTAGTTTTACCCCTTTTGGAAGGGGTAAGGGGAAAGAGACTTCTAAAGAATTCCTAAGAATTCTTGACGGTCGATCGTTAACGATCATTGCTTTTAAAATTTAAACCAGGTCTATATGATAATATATAATTAGGCTTCTTTTGGCGAGTGTCTAACACACAGGTGGGTCCTTTGCTATGGCCTGTCCTAGGGATATATATATTGATTTACTTTTCCATAATTTATAATGGGCTTGAAGCATACCTTACAAGTGTTCAGTGATATCTTGCACTAAATTCAATCGAAGCCATGCATGACTCCGGTTGATTGAATGCCGGGAACAAATCGAATTAATACACCTAGAAAAGATCATGCAGTATACACATCACTCACTACACCCCAAAATATGCCATAAGCCACTTGAAATTTGGTAGTAATTCTGAAGTAATTTTGTTTCCAAACGACGGGAATGAAATTCTCAAAATTTACAAATAGCGTATTATGATTAAAAGAGTAGGCTAGTTGATTGACTACAAAAGAAACGGAAAATTAAGTACCTTGAACTTTTACAGAAATCCCTGAAGGACATCATATAACAGACGAGCTGATGTCTGACAATGAAGCCAATGAATTTGACGAGGATGTGTTGTTGTTAAATGGATCAGATCCGCCTCCGGAATCGACAGTTTTTAATACAGGTAATTCAGTGGGACCCCAATTTATACGAAATTCTCATGAGAGCCCTTGTTTTAAATTTTATTTCATCGAGATCCTGATTTTTCGGTGAATTTTGGAACAAACAGCTTTGTCCATTTATAGATTTTTTCCCCCGAAACGAGGTTTTGGGGTTAAACGAGAATTACAATTTATTACAAGTTCACCAAACACAAACCAAGTTCATTTGGGAGGTATATGGTGGAGAATTTACAGACGGTTTGCGTTTGGTGAATTTTTAAGATTTATCATAGAATTTTAATTTATCAGAAATTCTCAAAACGGCCAAACGCAATTTTTCACAGAATCAACACATATCCATGGTTACTTTGAAGCAATTGTGGGAGCGTTATCGGCCATCATGCTTCTCCTGATTACAGCAATTGTCATAATCATTTTGATGAGCCACCGCAAGAAGTCTATGCAAGAAAATATTGTTACATTCAGTGCTCCTTTCGATGTTAGTAGAGGAAAACAAATTTTTGTGGAACTTGAGCTTAATTAGCAGCTTTCACTTCAATGTTTATTTATGATGAGTTTAGTTGGCGACTTTAAATAGTAAAGAGGGCACAGTTTTGGGATACAGCTCCGAAAAATCGTATTCCATTAAAAGCATTCACTACTCACAACCAACAAAGAATGAACAAATAGTATCAAACTCAGACTATGCAGGTGATTAGATTCTCACCAATATATACTTTCAGTTAATAGAAATAAGTATGTGATTTATCGAAAAGGGAATGTGGCAGAGACTACCACAAATCAGCCGATCAACCTAATTAACGTCCAGTTCAGTAGTCTCCGTTTTCATCATACCCCTGCAGCGCGCCAAACCGTCGTAAGCTTAAATAACCACTTCCCCCGCATATCGACGGATCCTATCAGCCGAAAATCTTGTGGAAAATCGACTCGAAGTAAAACTGAATCATCTGACACGGTATATTCAGTGGATTTCTTTATATTACTGCTCCATTGGTCGAACTATAATCCCTTATTTAAAATATTCATATGTTTTCACAATTTGTTGGCAGACTGGAATCACTTGGAATGTCAGGCCGCTGTCTGAACGCTTAGCAGTGGATAACATTTCAAATTCACCTTGCGTTCCTGAAATTCCAAGACAATGTCTCAGATTAGTTGAGTGGCTAGGATCTTCCACCTATGGAGAGGTAACTTCTTACACTCTAATGCATGAATTTTTTCTGCCCTTCTGTTCCTTCCTTGCTATATTAATTAGATGTTTTTTTACCATTCAAACATCTAGCTATTATTAATGCACATAATTCGTTTAACAATTTTGCTTTAAAAACTTTTGATATAAAGGAAATGCATTATTTTGATAAAATTTCAAATAATTTAAAAGTCACTTAATTGTCGTTTCCCGTAATCATTAAGTCATTAATAATCATTATATACGCTTAATTTTACAGGCATACATTTGCCATGTAGTAAGATCCAGTGAGTATGAAAATCTTTCTATGCAAGAGCCCGTGTTGGTCCGAGGAGGACCAGTTAAAGAGACAAAAAGTTTTCTTGCCGAGATCAAACTCCTGTCTTCCATCGATCACGAAAACATATGTACCCTACTTGCATATAGTTGCTCAGCTGGTATGGGCTGGATGATTTTCGAATGTCCTGTGTACGGCGATCTCAATAGCTATTTAAAACAGCTACGAATCATGATAAGGTAAAGTGCTTTCCGACTTCCCGTATCACATACATTTTCATCGTAAATGTCGCTTACTCATACAATGAATGCATAGTGCGCCGACGCGGCTTTCAAAAGTTCAAATATCGCCTGCTTCATACTACCGTGTGCGTGTGTAGAGGTCTGTTCATAGTAACTGTAACCACTGTTCACAGTACCCCTTTAACGTCAATGTCACGGGGTATTTTCTCCACACCTCCAATTTAGAGAAAGCATGGCCTATTTAAACTTTGAGTTTTTGATCATCAATAGCTCATTGGGGAATTAAATTGAAAAGTCTGGAGTGTTAATTGTATGTATGGTCTACACTAGTTTTTCATCAGTTTTTTCAAACTGATAACTGCGATACAAATTTGACAGACAACTTCAGATGTTATTATGTACTAACATTGTATGTAGTAGGTTGAGTTGACCATGACGATAAGGTCTCACGCCATTGTATCTAATTGAAAATTTTCTCTTGCAGTAATAAAAGCGTACTCAAACTTGCCTCGCAAGTAGCCGCAGCTATGGTATATCTCGAAGAGAAGGGAATGGCGCACAAGGATTTGGCCACGAGGTAGGTTCTATTTCCAAGCAAATTCCATACGTAACACGGTACATTGTAATTGCTTTGCCTATAGCTGCTTAATTTAGAGTTTCCTATAGCACATTGTTTTACACGATTATTTTGATTCTTCCTTGGACTCTTTCTCCAAAGAAATTGTCTGTTAGGCCCTGAACTTCAAGTTAAAGTCAGTGATTTGGCTTTAATTTCCGCCGCTTTTAAGGAAGACTATGGAGAAGTTCGTGGACGGAAGCCACTGCCTCTACGCTGGCTTCCATGGGAAACTCTTGTTTTGGTAATAAGCTTCAGTTGTATCCGAATCGAGTTAAACATGCATATATTATCCCACGAAGCATTTGCATAGCTGTCAATCGTAAATTACAGAATTTATATTTATCTTCAACTGATAAAATAGCCACCAAAAATGCTTACCTCCTCCCACCCTTCCCGGGTTAAATACCCCTCGCGCTCCAAGATGCCACGGCTAAACAAAACTTGCTGGATTTTTTTATTTGAATTTTACCTAATAGAAATTAACGAAGAAACCCTCTGATTTTTTTTTGCAACCTGGAATAAGTATGTACAAATTGGTCGCCAGCCTGTACTTAGCTAGCTAAGAGATTTTGCAGCTGGACCCGTCGATCAAAATAAAAGATACGGCCTTGCCATTTTTTTAAAATTATATCTTGGCCCCCTATGATGCAAAGTTGAAAAAAATTCAGCCCTTAAAAATGAAATCGGCTATCGAAAATTTTCGCTGAGACTGTTTTCGATACATGGAGGCATGGAGCGAGAGAAGAGAGAGGGGACACGGTTTACCCGCGAGGCTTAGTTGCGAGGGTTCAGAAGCCCTGGTGGTATAATCTTGAACCATTGTTCCCTCTCTCATGTTTCAACTCCCTGTACGGAAAAGTGTGATTTCGATGACTGATTTGTTAAGTTAAACTGCTACTGTAGATGTCATAATTGTTGTTTTTTTTTCCAGGATAAATTTACCAAGAGTAGCGGTGTCTGGATGTTAGCTGTAACTGTGTGGGAAATAACCGTGTGTGCGAGAGACCGCCCATACAGTTCCATGAACGATACGCAAGTCATACTAAATGCTGATCATTTTTTTTATGCGGACGGCAAGCAGGTATTTAAGAATAAGTATAGGGTACGAATTTATTGTGTTTTGATACTTACCATTGGAACCAGACAATTCTACCGCAACCAAAAGAACGGCCGGGTCAGCTTTACAAATGGATGGTGTCATGCTGGTCTCGAGACGAAATCGAACGCCCTTCCTTCAACGATTCGGCCACTTTTCTAGATCAGTTGGCAAAAGATTATTGATCTTAACCCCCAATTTGACTAATACTATTCATCATCCTATTCTGATAGTTATGCCAATTTCACACCAATTTGTCACCAAGACACTCGGGTATCGGTTTATCCATTCATCTTTGTTCTCGTTTCGATCCCCATCATTTAGTAGAACAAATATTAGCACACAGGATGGGCAAAACAAAATCTTCAGGGCACTTTAAAATTCTTTAATTACATATAGGACTGTTGCATAGGCAGACAAATCTCACTAGAATGTGTGTTGCATAATCGTGTAAGCTTTTAATTTGGACAGGACCTCGATCTCCCATAATTTTCTAGTTTATGAATGTTAAAATTTCCAAAATACTAGTCTGTTTCACTTGTAAATACAACAATAGGCACTGAGAACTGCATTTATACATTAAAAGGTTTACTAATGTTACATGTGTACAAATTTTCCCGCGGCTGGATGGTGTGCTGCACATAACGAAGAATGTACTTATTAATAGCCAAGGGCAAGATTACAATTTCTTCAGATCACAAGATCTCGAATTTAGCACAATTCTTACAGCGGTAACAGATATTGTGAGACTGCTCGATCTACCTCAAGTCACAATATACCGTAGCAGTTTTCTATTAGTAGAGATTAGTTTCGTCTTTGTATTCTATTTGGTCCAAAAATCAACAATAATTTAACAACGCATTAATCTCGCTTGGTGAAAAACAAGTTGACTGTTATCTCTCAACCCTATTCATTGTGGATGAACACTTGGTTGCACTTATTATTAACCCAACAGAGTTCTCAAAACGAAATAAAATGAATCCTAGCGCAGGATGGTCCCGATGACTCGCAACAAACATGCACTTGTGTCCTACCACAGACACGACGTAAAAATACACTACTCTCTCACTTAGAGGTTCTTTCAATCCTGGCTTCCATTTCCCCTTTTTCTATGCACAGAACAACGTGTCGATCGCTTTGTGTTTACATCGAATCCAATCGGGAATCAAATGAGGAGAGGTCGGCAAACTTTTGCGTTTTCCTTCCTTTTTAACGACTTCAAACCTAGTCTGCACTAGAGCTTTTTCTTGCGCGCTATGTCGCTATCTCGTTACGTAAAAATAAACATAAGTCAATACACACTTAACTATAATGTAAGTCATATACGTACAGGAAAGGTCGAAATTGATACAAGAAAGCCAATGCGTTATTGATGATGTTGGAACCTTCCTCCAAAATATTTGATTCTCAAAGGGTGTTGCTTGCGTAAAAGTTCTTAAGGAAACCGTATTTTAGTCGGCTTGCGTAAAAATTTGAAACTTTTCAAACTTTTTCGGTTACGGTACTCTGTTATTGCACAAAGTAAAAAATACCTTAACGTAAGGCGCTAGGAGTCTATTATGGACTGAAATTCAGTAACAATGTAGCCGAAAATCCTCCGTAGCAACATAGCGCGTAAGAAAAATCTCTATTAGGCTTTAACTAAAATAACAAGACAGGTTAGTAACAAATAGAAATCAAATACTTCTAGCTGCCTTTCTTCTAATTTGCTTAGACTGAAATTTTTGAAAGGTATACGCTCGGTAACAGAGCAATGTTTATTTGTATTCAATTCGACAATTTTTTTACAATTACTGGGTTGATCATGCAAATCCTATAACAATTTCGAAAAGCAGATAAAGATTTAGTGCGACAGTGCTCGGAGGAAAAAAAACTAAATTCTGGGTTACATTAATCGGAGCCCATGAACAGAAGAAAAACAAACAACGACCTCTGATTTCGAAGGCAGCTTTTAAAACGAAAACATAAATGGCGATCGATGGCCATTAACAAGGCAGGCTATAAGTTCCTCGTAATTTTTCGGGACACAGAGAAGCTAGCCAACCAATATACTGATCATTCGACTAATCGCCGACTAGCGACAAGGTTTTCGATTGAAGAAATGTGAGGAGATCCATCAGACCCGACTAGCTGGATGAAGTTCAAATGAAATTACGGCGTGGGAGGAGTTGCTGGTTTGTGTCATGTAGCCCGTTTATCGTAGGTCACACAACACCCGAAATCGTATACCGGGCTTATATCAAAAGGGAGGTAAAGAAGGTCAGATCGCATTGTCTCAGGAAATTATTCAATGGGGTCGCGTGAAAAACGAGTCTGAGTTGTGGCGGTTTCGTTTACCAGACTCTTCTGATTGTGATTGTTGTTGTTGAAGTTGGTGCTGTTGTTGCGCTATCTGGCGGTCTCGTTGCTGCTGAAGTAGTCCACTGCCGTTTCGGTAGTTCAATAACTCGCGTATATGTTGTACAATCAAGTCAATGGCCACTGGAAGATACAAGAAAAAAAGTTTGGAATTCCTTAGTTGTTTTTACAATTTCGTACATAGTAATAAGTATTCGAAGATTATTCGAGAATTAATTTAAGACAAACGTATAAATAAAATAAAATGTGACTTTTTGCAACTACGAGTTCTGCTATTTAACATCGCTTGACACAAACATATTTTTATATACATCATTCCATGCCAAATTAATCCACCCTCTCTCAAATGGTTCGAATATTCGAAAGGAATAATATATCTTTAATGGGAATTCCCAAAATCGTAGCTACCGGAAGTTTATTGAACTACTTGCGATCGCCCCGGTCAAATTTATTGACACGCCAAGTCAACAAGTATTCACTATTAGGAATCGGTTGAGTCTATAAAACGCATTAGCAGCGTTTTCAACGCAAACGCGTCGATTAAACAAGGAATTTCAACAATAATGTGTATTATCGGTCCATTTCAATTACAGTCCCTTCACGAATTCAGAAATGAGGAAATCCAGCAGCGAAACGTCACAATTGAATCACAGATCTCTGAGCTGTCAGATTTTTCTTTCATCTTCCACTTCGTGATGGGAACATATAACGCAAAAATATTACTTTTGATTCGGTACACCAATGAGAAAAAGAGAAAATTAATAAGGCACATTTCAATTGTCTGAGAAAAAAAAATTCAGACAAAAACATATACCATGGCGAACATCGACATATATATATGATAATATATATGCTCTATTACATGTAAAGGGAAAAAGTCAAATGGGTATGATAATCGGAATGAGGATTTAAAACCATCGTATGTGAGGTGTTATAGGGAACGCATAGCAAATGGTAATGAATTGGGGCGCCTTCATTTGATTGGTAAGTTTAGCATCTCAATTCCCTAACCCCTTTTACGCATTTCCCGAATGAGCTGTACTAGGTCCCTGGATATATCTCATCTTCAAGAAGACATCATAGCAGCACTTTGTAAATAGGATCCCCTACGTCCAGTCAGATTTGCGTTGCAGATTACTATATCCCTTATGTGCTGGACGATTAGATCTATGGCAACTGAAATGATGAAAACAAGCAACATTTAGTTCTACGAGTCGAAACGAGAGAAAAAGGAAAAAAAAAAAACTAAATATCGCACAATGCCTATGGGCAAATCTGGTGTAAATTCCCGGTTCTATACAACAATTTAAAACCAAAATCCTCAGATTTGCCACTTTGATAAATGAGAAACGTAACTGTGCTGAAAGTAAACTAACCTGTATTATCCGCTCCACGAGGTATAATAACATCCGCAAACTTTTTGGTCTGAAATATATAGAAATTTTTATAAGTTAATACTGTTTGTTCCTATGGAAATTTTTATGTGTAACAGAAAATGTGATATTTTACCGGTAAACAAAATTCTTCAAATGCTGGCTTGACCAGAGTTGTGTATTGAGCCAATACTTGTTCAAGGTCCCTTCCACGTTCCCGTATATCGCGAAGAACTAATTGAGAGGAAGCATAAACAATTATTAATATACTTATTGCACTATAAAAATAATCTGTTGTTACCTCTTCTAGATAACCGTGTGTCAGCATCAGTGTCAACAAATAATTTCATGTGAAAAACTTCTCTAATTTCAGGGAAATAAAAGACCAAGATTCCTTCAAACAACAGAACATCAGCAGGGTAGATGGTTACAAACTCATCCACTTTCCTGTAATATACATAAAGTCAGCTATGGATTTGTAATCCTTTAAAAAATCAACACCTTGAGTTGGTCTTGAAATCATAAACAGGAATTTTGCAAACTCTTCCATCCAAAATATCTTGAAGTGTCTTCAAAATCAATTGATTATCGAAAGCATCTGAAGTTGCAATAACATTTGTATTAAATGTAGACAATACATGCTAGAATCAAGCTGTAAGACAAAACATACCTGGGTGATCGAAATTGAAAAGTCCTTTAGAGGCTTTAATGCTCTCTGCTGGATTAAGTTCCCGATAGAAACTGTCCTGACTAATACAAACAACTTGGCGTTGCCTGTGGTCAATTTCATCTTGACCAAGCTTCTCCATGATCCTACTACACACTGTAGACTGTGATTACAAGAGGGAAAAAAAGTAATGACAAAGCAATTTCTAAAAATAAAATAAATTTCTTTGTGTCTCTGTGTACCTTGCCAGATGCAGTTCCACCAGCCACGCCGATCAAAAAAGGTGTTTTGGTCCCATAACCATTGAAAGTTTTCAGCCCATTGTAGGAAAATCTTCTGTCTGCAGCCATGGCTGATGACATTAACAAAGTTGGCCGCGGGAAAAAATGGAGTTGATTCCTTCCTGTGGCAAATAGAAGAACGGTAGCAGCATGCCGTTTTATACAGCAAGCCATCCCAAGCATTCTAATCGATAGTACTACAGTAGCAATCGATCTATATTCGTCACCACGTGGTGGTCTCATTTTCTTATATTACTTTTAGAGTTGCAACTCAATCTTTCTCTTTCTATTTAAAAAACGAATCTTATTTTTCACAATGTTTAAAAACGCTATTCTATGCGCATTTTAATGTGTTTTATCTTGAAAGAAATCTGATATTTGGATTGTAAATTGAAACCCGATTACCCACATTGTGTCATAGCGACTTGCGTCGCCAAGTTTCTGGGTACTAAACTGCAATAATGATTTGAAAAGGGCCAATAAATTTTTTTCCGATTTTTCCTATGGCTTAGCATCTTTTCTTGACTTGGAACTTCACTATATTTCAAATGTCAGATTATTTCATAACATATACTAAATGATAGAAATGGAATAGCCAAAAATAACCTGAATAAGTGCCGGACACCTTAATGTTGGCGCAATAATTACCAATCAACTCCCACCCGAACCGAAAGACTTGATTTCACATAGTCTTCAGCCCCAAAATATTTTCGTTTCTATCAATTCAGGAGAGAGTCAGTGTGAGCCAGCCATCAGTTTTATTTTATAGGTCATAAAGTGTATATAATACTAGCGGTAGCCTAATCAAAGCCTCCTTTCGGGTAAGTCTCATTACCGTACGCAAAAAATGATTTGAAAACTTTTGTTCCTTACTTTTGGAACGACAGTTGTATAAAAACAAGCCAAATATTTAACCAACCTAGGACGAAGGTAGGCCGGCGAGGCTTTATTAAATGATTTTAGATTTTTTTTTTTATTCGCGCAATAATTTTTTTTTTTTTTTTTGGGGAGGGAGGGGGTTCCTGAACGACCATTCCTTTCAGGAAGTTTTCCTAAATCACCCAATTTTCCTGAACGACTGGCACCCTATTATAAAAGCGGGGTTCGACATTACTTTTACTCTCCATCTCTTTAGTTTAGTACGTAATTTGAATTTCATGATATGGATTGCATTAAAAGCTAATAGAAACACGGGGGAAAAAATGGAAAATGATAACCGGTCGGTATTATCCGAGTAAATGTAATACTACCAATGGGGCAATGGCGCAATAATCTTTGTTCCTATCTGATTAAAAAAAAATTCTACTGGTTGCTTTAAAAAGATAACATCAGTAACGCAGTTGCAGCTGAGACCAGGAATTATCTCTGAATCCCCTACATATCGCCAGTTATTAAGTCACAGTGCTACTTACAAACCTAATAGAGTAGTGAAAGTCTTTCGTGAAGTTTCCTTCCTTTTGAAGAAATGGACTGGGATAGTTATTGTATAAAATCCCCTAACTTTCATCTTTATTAATTACGAAGATAACTAGAGCAAAACTAGCACGAACATGGCGCCAATCTAAAGAATAGCTTCTTTTATTACCAGGACTCAAATTACCCAGACAGCAGATCAACTCACCATAAGACTTTCTTTACTGACATTGGTACGTTAAATACATTGGTTTACTCAAATATGAACCAATTTTATAAAGTTTTAACTTTAAAAGCTCAAAGAGCTCTCGTTAAGAGCGCCGAACAAGGTTTAGGGCTTAAAAATTCTTTGCTAGTAGTCCTAATAATGCCTTATAACAGAGCCTTATTTTAAAAATGTTATTGGTTTAAGAAACCCTATATCTTTTTGAATACATAACAATCGTTTCCTTGGCATGCTTTAGTTATGGCCTACTGGTTGCTGCAACCAGTAGAAAATGAAAATTCTAGTGTAGCCGGCCATTCGTTAACTCTCACAACATCGTTCACTCCCTTATCATTTGCATAATTTTATGTAATCCAACAGAGTTGACGAGATGTTTTGATCGAATGGCATAAAGTCGGAATTTATCGTTGGTATATTGTTTCTGTAGGGTGAAAGCTGCTTATTAAATGACTTGTGTTAACTATGCTTTAGATTCAAATGTAATAAAAGACCTTGGTAAGGCCTCAGATATAATAAGGTGTTAAGGTACATCCACATGGCATGACAATAGGTCCGCCCGACACCAGCCCTCATTGGTCAGATAAAAACGTAAAAAAGTCCGAAGGAAAAACCGGAGAAGAATTCACCCTTTTGGCTGACGCAACAATGCATGCGCCGGGGGATTCCTTTTCGGCAAACTTTGTGTATAATAGTAATACTGCCAGTTTAGGATCCTCCTGAATAAAAGACAGAGTTTTCTCCGGTTTTCTCTCCCTTGAGGACTTAATTAGTGTGTTCCTTTACGCCACTTCTCTTATGAGTTAATCTAACAGACGTAAGACTTTACAAGAGTCAATGCGCACAAGCTTTTTTGTTTTAACTTGTTTTATTCTTAATTGTATCTAGTAACCACCCGAAGTAATGGGACACCTCCCTTTTTTCGTCGTTTTAACACGGGCGCTTATGGCGGGGTTTTTATTTTTTTGTAATTCGTGGAATCGAGCTAAATTTTTGAAAATTACGGTATGCCGTGCCACCCCCATGACTAATAGATCTTAAAAATCCTGATTTTTTTCCATCAGCGGTTTCAGAGCAAACGTATAGTGCATATTTATCGGGACACCCCCTTTTTTCCCTACCGTAGGGTGGGGCTACTTGCAACAAAAACTGTCAAAAAAGTGATGTTTTTTAACGATAACTCCCGTAATGCAATAGTTTAGGTAATATGGTAAAAAGCGTTTGTAGAGAATTAAAAGGCGAATCCGCCTGTATCCTTCCCATCTCCATATATTTTGTAGAAAAAGTTCTGTGAGTATTTAAAAAAGCTGTGCATTTCTTATGGCAATGGCGGCCCCCCAAAAAAAGGGGCTACTTGACACACAGAGGTTTTTCTCGATTTTTGGGGTATTGCTACATGCATATCCTACGACATTCATTTTTCACACAAAACTCATTTAGGGTTAGTAAAATGTGATTCTGCAAAAAAATTTCAAAAATTTTAATTTCTTCTGGTGTTGCAAGTAGCTCTGCCTGTTGCAAGTAGCCCCACTCTACGGTACTACTCCCATGTAAACGGAAGGTTTAAAAAATCTTCGACTTCTAGTCGAAAATCAAGTTTTAAAATCTCCCGTTTACACCAATGCCTGTACGGCATGAAGACATTGGCTACCTTCGACACTGGCTACCCATGGGGGCGACACTTGCTACCCCGACATAGGCTACCTTATTAAAAAGACACTTGCTACCCGAATAAAAGGACAGTGGCTACCTACATTGGCTGCCTTCCTATTTTAATTAAAATGTTCCCAACTCAGAAAATCAGGCCACTGATTGCCTGTAGAAGGGCTTTCTACGCGCGTACAGAATGACGATAACTTCGATGGAGAACAGCTACGTGAACCCTCGCGTGAACCCCCACAGCCCCCAGTCCTCGCTCGACGCCAATAACGCTTTTTGGCGAGGTTTCCCCATACTTTTGATCCTGACGATGCGATGATACGATACGATACGATGCGACGATCATTCTACTTGTACGTCCGGCTGGTCGCGGGCAACGGGGGTTGTGGGTTGCTTTGCCTGGCATTCCTGCCGGGCACGAGCAGATCGTTCCTGTCGAATGAACAACGACCAGCTGAACCTGATCGTGGACGTGGACTTGATCGTGGAGGAAGAAGAGGAGCTATGATGTATCGTGCCTGCTGAGCCCGAGGTACCCTTTCCCGTTCCAGTTGAGCCCGAGATGCTGCCTGTTCCCGCTCCAGCTTTGCCTAGATTTTACGCGGTCGTGTTCAACGGGCATGTTGCGTCCACTTGTCATGAGCTCGACCGGCGATTGTATGTTCCCTCCTCCTTCCCAGCCGCCGAACTCGTTTGGACGCAACTGTGGCCCCTGATATCGACCATGCTCGTGCTGGTCGTGGCCGGTCGTGGCCGAGCAACTAGCTACACATATACGCAAGATATAACGTTGTGATCTGACGGATATTTAAATTAATTTGCGAAGGTAGCCAATGTAGGTAGCTACTGTTCTTTTATTTGGGTAGCCAGTGTCTTTTTTATTAAGGTAGCGAGTGTCGGGGTAGCAAGTGTCGCCCCCATGGGTAGCCAGTGTCGAAGGTAGCCAATGTCCAATTCCCGCCTGTACAAGCAAACTCGAAAAAAAATCAGCGTGCACAACAAGATTTTTTTTTTGATAAAATCTTAGTTTACTAAGTTTAACTAGCTTAATTTCAAATGGTCGAAAATCCGATTTCCCCATCAACAGACCCATTTGCCGTTTTTTCACAGAAACGGGTTGGACTAAAAAAGGTCTAACATTTTGAGTAGATACTGTACAAAAAACGAAATTATTTTTTATGATAACAACTTATTAAAACTTGTGTTATGATCACATCAATTAGTAGTTGGTGTCAGTAAATCCAAATTAATTTCCCGTTGCTTGACTTTAGGTTTAAAAAATGAGCTTCAACTTTCATTATGCTGAGGCTAAACAACTTCCTGCAATTTTAGAACTAACTGAAACAGAGGAAAAATTTATCGATACATTGAAAATAATTCAAGACCCGTTTCTGAAAAACTTAAAACCTTACTTTAATCCTGAAGACCACGAATTTATATCAGTTCTGCAGGTAATTTCAACCTTTCTTCATTTTTGATGATTAGCTATAGCGTAAAAAATAATTTGAAAAACTAAGATACGCATGTCTTCTGATGTTTATCTCGTCGTGAATCAAAGGCCATTTTAGACGCACATTCTTCATTTTACGAAAAGTTAATTCGCTGCAAAAGTGTTGTAGCAATTTTGGAGTTGTTCACAAGCTGGTATGATCAAATGCTGGTGCATAGCTTATATATCTACCGACTGCCTTTTGTTCAAGACAAAATAGATCATTTGTGTCAATGTAATAAACCATTGGATGAACAAATTAAGGTAATTTGACTAATTTCTCTTTCCTAAAAAAAAAAAAAACGATGTCCTAACCAAACTTCTACTTATTCGTAGAAGGATTTGCAAGAATTCAAGTACCTATCGTTAACTAACGATCTCTTGATTCGACCGTCTCAACGGTTTTTGAAGTACAAGCTGTTGATTGAGAAACTAATTGAATCGCCTGTTAGCACTGTAGGTTCACGAAGCAAGAAGAATCGTCAACTTTTATCTTTATCATTTAGACGTAGTACGGTACCACGGAACAGTAATAATATCTCCTGATTTAAGTTGAGAGTGCAGCATTAGATCCCTTGGACACGAGGTGCATGACGGACTCATGAGGTTCCCAAATAAATATCCCCGATAAAAAAAAAGTGCCAAGTGGACACAAGCTCCCCAGATAAAAAAATTTCTCTTTCATTTATGCTTATAAGACACATAAGGTCCACCCGAAACAAGGTATTTACCCCGGCACGCGATTCCGCATTTATCAGACACCCCGATATTAAGGTTCCCAATATTTTTTAAATGAAATTTCCTGGTTTTCTGGGCAGGACTCTTATTCCGTTAAAATGTTTTCCCCTAACTTCTACCGTGTTCCTACAATACGTATTTCTTTTAGGGACATAAGGGGACAACGCCAACGCCATGTCATATTATGGGGCAAAAGGCAATCGAAGTGATTGAAGACGTATCTCGTTATCTGGACGAAGTTAGAAGAAGCTATGATGACTGGAAAAAAGTTAAAGATGCAACCGTAAGACAGCCAAATTGTGTTTTTGGTATTTGATCGTTGACAAGGATCAATACTGATCTTGCAGAATCGTATCTCAAACTGGAAGGACAAAAATTCTTTGGAAAGCGAGAATTTAGGCATTCTTATGCATGAAGGCGAATTGAATGTTTTGTGTTCAGGGAACGAGGCACCTAAACTTCACTACGTTTTCCTCTTTAGTCGAAAATTAATTGCCTGTGATATCGTCAAAACCGTAAGAATTATCCGGAATTATTTATTTTAATGTACAGTTAGTTGTTATTTAGTTTAACTTCAAGTAGCCTACTGTAATTTTGGACACATTTTCCAAACAAAAACGAACGAGTGTATTATGTAGTATTGTATTGACGTTGCGACTTGCGAGGATGTCGTAAAGAATATCAATGCGGTACTGTAGTATCGTTCATGTAGTAACTTGACAAAATCAAATTTTCAAAGCTCAGGTGTCCAAAGTTACCCCAGCTACCCCAGTTACCCCTAGTTTAGCTAACTACACAACAAGTTTAAAGGAAAAGATCTCAATAAAGATGACTCCTTTTTTTTAGCCTGACAAACAACCGAAAAAATCTTTTCTCTATTGTTGGGACCTAGATTTGGATCAGTATAACTTAAAAGATAATGAAGTGAGCAAGACAACTTTCGTAATGAAATCACGAAAAATTTTGCCGGCAACTTGTGATGGCAATCAAGATGCGGTGTGTGGTGTACGTCCTATCACCACCCTAGAAGTTGTAGAAATAAGAGCGAAAATTAACGCACTTAAAATTTGGCTCCCTAAGTTTCGACAGGCAATGTAACAATAATATATTATATAGATTTAATTAAAATTAAAATTTAAACCATTTCACTTACATAATCAATTTATTGTCTTCCTTAGTGACCTATTACAGCCAGTGGAGGCCAGGAACAACAGTCACCAATTTGATATAATTTCTTCCCAGTTACCTACAAAAACCAAATGCGGTTATTGTCAAAAACTTCTAAGAGGCTTTTATCCGCACGTAAGAAATTGGGCAAGGGCAAATATCATCCATCATTCAACCAATGCTTGTTATTAACGTTTAAATACTTAAAGGGATATAGTTGCAAAGCGTGCCATGTGGTTCTTCATAAAGAATGCCTGGTTCTAGATCGAATATGCCCTGCTGATGAGAATTCGTCACAATCGCTAGATCATTATCCTTGGTACCGTAATACATCTTATGAAAGCAGCAGTCAAGGTGTTCAAAATTACGTAACGTGTCTTGGGGAAATTTTTGATAATGTAACGTGTCCCACCAAGCATATAAGTACGATTTTTAACATGAATTGATAACCAAAAGAAGTCACTCCAGTCAAAAAGATATCATAAAGACAATTTGTGTACAAGTGTGCTATACTTGTATCTTGCCCTACCTATAACTTATAGGTAGGGCAAGTACCCGAATTGGTTATAGGCTATAACAATGCAAAGGCTGTCAAAAAGTTTGAAGACTCTCCAACACGTGTACATAGTTATGAACGCCATATATAAACAAACTAAAGCAAAGTAAACTAACTTTTATACGCTTTTATATATAATTATACTATTGTTAATTAAGGTATGCTGGAATAATGTCAAGGGAAGATTCTGAATTCGCTTTAAAAGACGCACAAACTGGAACTTTTCTTCTGCGCTACAAATTAGAGTCGTTTGTCGACCACAAGACAAACCGCTATGCTATAAGTGTAAAGTAAGAAACCATTTACAATTTTTGCTAGTGTAAACAAATAATTGTTAAGAACCCGAAATCAATATGACTGTTCTGGCAATTCAGCAAAAAACATTAGTTGAACTTCGTACCGTAGTAATTCTCGATTTACAAACAATTGTCAATATTTATACCGTATCAGTTCTCAGTTCATATAGGTTCACGCTGTTTTAAGTTTTAAGGCTCATTTGATAAAAACGTGCATTCCCACCAAAATGTCCTTAAAATATTTAAAGCTAGGTTCACACCGGTCATAGTCCTTAACAAGTCAAAAAATTCGTTAAGTAAAATTTTATTAACAAACGTACTTAGTGCATAAGTTGCCTCCAGAGTCAACTTATCCACTATGCAAAAAAGCTGCTTTAAGCCTCTTAAACATGTTTTTGAGGTTGTTTTAAGTTTTAATGCCCAACTCTTAAGTATGGTCGATTCCCACCAAAATTCGCTTAAAACAAGTAAAACGTACTTAAATGACTGTTTTTAGATTTCTTAAGCCTTGTTCACACCAGACATAAGAAAGCTTAAAACAGTCGCTTAAGTACGTTTTACATGTTTTAAGGACATTTTGGTGTGAATGCACCTTTTTTAAAGCTAGGTTCACACCGGTCATAGTCCTTAAGAAGTCAAAAAAATCGTTAAGTATAATTTTATTAACGAACGTACTTAGTGCATAAGTTGCCTCCAGAGTCAACTTATCCATTATGGAAAAAAGCTGCTTTAAGCCTCTTAAACGTGTTTTTGAGGTTGTTTTAAGTTTTAAGGCCGAACTCTAAAGTAAAGTCCATTCACACCAAAATTTGCTTAAAACAAGTAAAACGTACTTAAATGACTGTTTCTAGATTTCTTATGACCGGTGTGAACCTAGCTTAAGAAATGAGCCTTAAAGCTTAAAACAGCCCTTAAAACACGTTTTGGAGGCTTAAAGCAGCTTTTGTGCATACGCATGCGACAACTTACGCCTTAAATACTTCTTTTACTTAACGACTTTTTTCAACTCTTAAGGACTATGACCGGTGTGAACAAGGCTTTATGACCGGTGTGAACCTAGCTTATAAAACGTACTTTAGCGACTGTTTTAAGCTTCCTTAAGCTAGGTTCACACCGGTCATAGTCCTTAAGAAGTCCAAAACTGCGTTAAGTAAAATTGTATTAATAATGAACGTACTTAGTGCATAAGTTGCCTCCAGAGTCAACTTATCCACTATGCAAAAAAGCTGCTTTAAGCCTCTTAAACATGTTTTCGAGGTTGTTTTAAGTTTTAAGGCCCAACTCTTAAGTAAGGTCCATTCACACCAAAATTTGCTTAAAACAAGTAAAACGTACTTCAACGACTGACTGTTTTTAGATTTCTTATGACCGGTGTGAACCTAGCTTTATGACTGGTGTGAACCAGGCTTAAAATATATAGTAAGTACTAAAATCAAGTATATATGAACTACTGGGTTTATCTATGTCGGTGCGCCAAGGGTGTTTCGGCTATTCCACCGACATTGGGTAGACGGAGACAATTTGTGTACAAATGCCTCATACGGTACGGCTATCGGCTATTTATTTAAGCGCTTATTCAATGTGACTGGTATGAACAAGGTTTGATGAAGCTATTATGTTAATGTTTAATGGCGTTTTCCAATGGCAAAAATAGAGCGAGTCAATTTTGCTCCAGATCTGAAAAAGAGCGAGCTAGCTCCGAGCCGGATTTTGGAAACTGCTCTATCTCTGAGCAGTTTCGGTCATTTTCATTGGAACAATTTTAACCACTTTTGATAGCTCGAAAATAGGGCTTGGTCTCTCAGCGTCAAGGGCAGACGAAATTTTCCCTATACAACCCATGTCGGAACTTGCTCCGAAACGGAGCAAGATCTGTCGCTCCGCCGATTTTGACGGAGCTACATTATTTCGGATCTAGAGCAGCTCCGTGGCAGATCTGGAGCAACTCCACTTCCCATTGGAACGACAAGCTCCGGCACGGAGCGCTCGATTTTTTCCCATTGAACAACTTTTAGGCCGAAATCTAAAAAAGATCGCTCCTTTTTTACCATTGGAAAACGCCATATGTCGACAACTCTTTTAATAGGTGTACAGCTTCAGTGAAACATATTCGAATTCATCAAGAGAGACTCCTTATTCAACGCGAACAATATGTTTACTTCCTCCGGGAAGATAAAAAATTTGATTCAATAAAGCAGCTGGTAGATTTTTTTTCTCAACAAAAACTTAAGGAATACTTTTCTGATAGGTATTTTAAAATATTATTCCATACAAAATTTCAGAATTTTTTCTTACCAGAAATTCTTACATAGCTTGAATGTCGAATTATCAATCCCTTGGAGACGTGTCGTTCACACAGCGGTCGCTTTATACGACAGCATTAGCACTAAGGTACACCAAACCAAATTTATGTCCGTACACATGTCGCACACATTTCAAGGCCTATAATAGAATTTGAAGCTGGCTGATTTTTCCAACACCTCCGTAAGGCGTAAATTGTTTCAAATAGGATTTTGCCCATTTAAATTTGTTTCCGCATTTTTTTTGGGTACAGACCAACCAGAAAATATTTCAGAAAATGAGTTCCAAATTAATATCAAGTGGATAAATTTATGATAATGTAATTTATCATTTCGGTAAAAATTCGGAAGCAGGAAAACGACAAAGTGAGTCTCAATACAAGGACTTCATTTTGTGTCGTGAGTTTAATCTTTAAAAAACAACAACCTGGGATCAGAAAACCCTGTATACGGTAAACGATTTCCCAGTTAAAAATGTGTGTAAAAGTGGGAAAAACGGCCCAGTCCTTTGGATGCGCTAAGTTATTGTTAATTATTAAATAGACTCGTGGAACCCTGAACTAAAAAGTTAAAAGCTTTGAAATTATAAATTATTGGTATACACCTTTATTAGGTGACGGAAACTGACGATACGGCGTTTAAGACTATTTCGTTTGTGAAAGGCCAATGTATTATCATTTTGGGGAAAGAGTATGACGCACATGGCTGGTGGCGTGGTTTTTCTGATGGAAAGGTATTTCAGTTTATTAATACAGACATTTGCATGCTTAGATTATCTTTGTTTTTGCAACTTTTCATAGGAAGGATACTTTCCCAAAAATTACGTGAAATAAGATCACGATTGACTAAACTATTTGTCCGAATGTCATTCCAGATAGTAAATTGTGAAAACTGTAATTTCGTTCCTTGTTTCTCTATTTTGTTGTTGTCCCAATCCATTTGAAAAGATTCTTCATTGAAATAATGTGTCGGTTGACTTGTCGGCATACAACCTCTCAAATTGTGGTAAATATGAAAAATGAATGTAGCTTAGTCTAAGTCTATCTAAGTCCAAGTCTGAGCACATTCTAGGAATTTGTGGAATTGTCTATGAAAACGGGAGGGGTAAAACTAGTTAGGACCTGGCGATGTATATAGTATATTAATATATATATTTTTTTTTACTAAAAACTGTATTTCACCAGCTGGACAGTCTATTACAGTAAAAACGCTTGGGATGCGAATTGCATGAAACGAGGTTAAATTGACAAGGAAAGAAAAGTCGCATCGCTAAAACGGCGACGATACCAGCTTGCACGCACGTCATGGGGTGGGGTGGGGCAAAATGTACAACATGATTGAAAAACCAGCAAGACGATGGGTGGTGTATACCTTCCGATGTTTTCTCCATGAAAACGGACAGACGATGAAAGCTGGAAGTCGGTGATTAACAGGAACAGTAATTAATTTAAAGGTCATATTCAATCAGTTCGCTTGATTTGCAAAAGAAAAGAAACGTATGTACAACAAAAGAACGGTTCCATACTCGGCAAATAGAAAACATAAAAAGAGATCACTCTCACACAGCACAAGAGCCTTTAAAAATGGCACTTAAATGTAAATGCCTTCTGTGTGTTTAGCGTGTGAAGGTGGTACAAAAGACATGTTGGGATTGGGTGGGCTAGACATTCCTTCCGACCAGTCAGAGGTCGAATGAGGCGAAGCTGAGCTCCATTGTCCAGGAGATTCCGGAGACGGGGTTAGATAGGCTTCGGGAGGATGCAAAACATGCTGAGAAGGCGAAGGATCCATGTGCGAATGGGGCGGCGTAGGGTAGTGCTGTTGGTAGTATTGGGGCATCCCCGTGTTGGTATTACGATAGCTCATCATCGTCTCGGGGAACTCGAAGCCTGTCCGTTGTTGAGCAGCAGCCCTCATAGCCGCAATGTGAGTTGGCGAAGTCGGCAAGGAAGGCCGGCTTCCTCCTTTAGATGGCGACGTGATGCCATTCTGAACCAGGTTCTGTTGAGGAGGTGAACCTGCGTAGCTACTGGCCGGTGGCGATAGAGCGAACTGAGGCGGCGAGAGAGACGACTGGTACGCCGTGTTGACGGCCAAGGCGTTGTAGGACATGGCCTGTTGCTGGAGGTTCGTATTCATAGCTGACGAGACGGTCGACGCCGGCAAAGATGTCTGTCTTTGATGGATGGTCGATTGCTGCGGATGCTGCTGCTGGGGAAGGTGATTCCGATAGTCGTAGTGGACATATCCGTAGTTGCTGGAAGGATCCATGTTGGACATGTGTATTGCCTGCATCGAAGCGGCCGTCTTCATGCACTCATCATAAGGCGGTGGTTGAGGTGGATTGCCAGATGGCATGTGCGGGTGGCTTCCGCCATATGACATGACGCTGTAAGGGCTAGGAGTTGCACCCATATCAACTGTGAGACAAAAGAAATGGAAATGAATCATATGGTACGGGAAAGAAGGGCAATGCAAAGATGATATTACCAGTTGGTGGAGATTCTAGTGAGTGGGAGTTAGCCGGCGATAGGGTCAACGAAACTGTTGAAACGCTGTCGACGCTCTGAACAGTGTTGGTACTGCCAGCATTGTCGTTCTTTTTCTTGCGGCCATTGGTGTTGGTACGCCTTTTGGTGGCCGTGTTGGTGTTGCCTGCAGCGGCGACAACTGGAGCTTCATCCAAGTTGGAAACGCTGCTACCTAAATGGCGTTGAGTTTCACGAGCTGCGGCAACGGTTGACTTTGGTCGCTTCTTGGGCTTCGGTGGCCGTCCAGTTGTTCCAGTCGGGGCTGGTTCATTTTGAGCAGCAGCATCATTGCTTCTGCTGGCGTTGCTGGATTGGGCGCTGCTCATGGGCATTACATGGTGATTACTTCTGGGGATGTGCTCGTCCAAAAGACGAACAATGTCGTGGTGCAGTCGTTCTTGGGCAACATCGCGTGGAAGTCTGTCCATGTGATCAGGAATATCTCTATTCGCATGATGGTCCAACAGAGAGCGGACAGCTTCGAAAGATCCCTCTCTGGCGGCTAAGAACAATGGTGTTTCATCCTAAAAACCGATACAAAATCATTAGGAACATCCCAATCAATTCTCAAGAATAATCAACTAACCTTATTGTTTTGGGCGTCTTTATTTGCTCCGTGTGATAGCAAGATGTTGACTGCATCAGTATTGTTTACAGCGGCGGCCCAATGAAGTGGGGTCTTTCCTTGGTCATCAGCTGAGTTGATGTCCACATCAGCGTTGATTAAATCCTCAACCATTCCTTCGATGGCTAGACGAGCAGCCAAGATCAATGGGGTTGTTCCGTCATGCATCCGGGAGTTCAGATTGGTTGCTCGATTGCGGAGTAGGATTTGGAAGACACCTTGAGCGTCAGAGGCTACAGCAGCGTGCAACGGAGTACGACCGGTGTTATCTTGGGAATTGGCGTCGGCTCCAGCTTCAAGTAAACGTTTGGCAGCATCAGCCCTGGCGTACCTAGCGGCCAAATGAAGTGATGTTTCGCCTGTCTTGTCCATAGTAGCGTTGGGTTTGGCTCCTTGCATCAATAGGTCTTGAATGATGGCGGCCGAACCGTCTTCTTCATCATCTTCGCCAGTATCAAGTCCGTTGCCGCGATAGGAAGCGATCATTAACGGGGTAAATCCGTACGGTCCGCGAACATCAACTTCCACACCAGAGATATCAGGCGATCCGTATTGGTTGGGTGGAGTAAAAGCCACACCTGACATGTCCGGTCGAACATCGGCAGCGTCCAAATGTTGTTGGGTCCAAGGGCGTGGGTCGTTCTCATCGTATTCAGTCATGGCCGTCTGGTCACTAGAGTAGCCACCCTCGGATGAACGGATGCGCTTCATGGGTGGTCGGTCCATAGAATCTTCGTCATCAGACCAGCGGGATCCATCCATGCCCATGTTGCCATGATCCATGTAGCCAGACATGTCAGGAGGCATTCCCATACCCATTCCCATGGAAGGATCGATGTCCAGTCGGTTGGTCGATGGCTGTTTGTGGAGGTTGCGCATTTCTTGGCCGTCGGGTCCACGACGACGGGAAGTACGTCTCTGAACAACAACGTTGTTGCTCAAGAAACCGTCGGGGAACCAAGTGATACCGCGAGCTCGTTTGCGGTTGGTGGTAACCAAAACACCGACCACAAGGGCCACGACCAAGACACACAAAGCGCCAACGATGACGTAAGTCAGTTTTGCGTAGGTAGAATCGATGGGAATTTCCGGTGGTCCGGCATCAAGTCCCAAGACTCGATGGATAGGGAAATCAGCATCCAGGGAATGGTCCGATGCTGAGGCAGCCAAAAATTGAGCAACTTGACTGGCTCTGGAGAAACATTCGCCACCGAGAACCTGACTGCACTTCCTGTTGTCGATTTCAATGAATACGATGACTCCTCTAGCTCCATGTGGATAGATGTGAGAAGATCCAAACGGAAACGCGTTGGAGGGATCGTCTCCCAAATTCCAAGGGTAGACCATTTCGTTACCCTATAGATCAAATCAAATGTTAGACGACCCATGGCACAATTTTCCATATGAATGCGAAAAAACAAACAAAGAGAAAACTTTCGAGTCTACATACCATAGGGTCGAGCTTAATCCGGACGGTGGTGCGGAGTTGTCTGCCAATGGAACGGACAAACGCCACACTCATATTCCTGAAGGTGGGTAGATCCATTTCGAGGACCACGGATACTGAACCCATGGCCAGAATGGAGGGGTTTTCTTCGCAATCAAGACCATCCCAGTTACATTCGGCATTGTTACAACCGTGGTCGCATTTTCCGTTGGCGTAGTGACTTTGGCAGTAAGCGTCATAGATGGGATTGCAAGGTTGGACATCACCCCGTTCATCACAATCGTGACCGTCGAAAAGACATTCAGGATTGTTGCACTCTTCGTCGCAAATCTTGTTCTTGAACAACTCCCAACACCTGAGTGGTGCAGTACAATTGGCCCATGGGCTGACACCCAAAGAACAATCGCCTCCGTCAAAATCGCAGCCAGGAGTGTTGCAATCTTCATCACAAATTCCGTTGCCGGATTTGTCGTGACATCCTTGACTGGCGCACTGAATCTTGTCTCGGAGAAGTTCATCGGAAATGCCGTTCGGGGTTGTCTTGCGGCCAACACCACCTGGGAATCGCGGATCGTAAGACTCGCACTGCTGGCCATTCCAAGTGGCAGGACAGTTGCATTCAAATCTGCCCATTCGGTTCTAAAAATTTATAGACAAAAAAATTAAAATCAAGATAAACAAGTGGAAATGGTCGTTAACTTACGCGACAAATTCCGTTGTTTTTGCAAGGATTCGACTGACATTCGTCATAAGAGTCTAGTTCGCAACGAGCGCCGCTGATTCCTGGCGGACAAGTGCAGAGGAATCCTTGTTGGTAAGGTCGGCATGTTCCACCATTTTGACAAGGTGTCGAATCGCATTCAGAGCTGGAATCACAATTCTTGCCGGAGAATCCAGCAGGGCAGACGCAAGTGTGTCCCAACTCACCATTGACGCACATACCACCATTGTTACAAGGTGAGCTCTCGCAAAAGTTGATCTTAAGTTCGCAATGACGGCCCATGTAGCCCGGTTTGCAATGGCAGCGATAGTTGTTGACAAGTTGGACGCAGTTGAGAGTTCCAGTAGCCGAGCAAGGATCCGAAAGACATTCGTTGACATCACCTTCGCAGCGTGGTCCGACGAAACCTGGCGGGCATTGGCACTCGAACGCGCCGATCTTGTCGATACAAGCGCCTCCGTGGTGGCAAGCTCCTTCGAAACATTCGTTGACATTGATTTCGCAAAGAATGCCCAGAGTTCCGTGCGGACAAGAGCAAGAAAAGGCATTGACCAAGTCGTGGCAGACGCCGCCATTCTGGCATGGATTCGAGTAGCAGTCGTTGATGTTATACTCGCAATTAGGGCCTTGGAAACCGGGTGGGCAAGTACAAGAATGAGAGCCAATGAGATCTTTGCATGTAGCTCCATTCTGGCAAGGTGCCGAGTCGCATTCGTTGATTTCGTGCTGACAGTAGCTGCCCGTATAACCTAGAGTAATTATAAATAAAAACCATCAGGTTAATTTTCGAATTAGATGAAATAAGAAAATGAAGTTACCTTCAGCACAGACGCATCGATGACTGTTGCCAATGTCTTCGCATTTTCCGCCATGGCGACAGAGTTCGGAAACGGCAGATCCCTTACGAAGAGCGGCATCTTTACAAGAGACCATCTCAACGTCGCAAAGGATTCCAGTCCAACCCGGTGCGCAGGTGCACTGATACGTCTGATTAACTTGTTTGCAAGTAGCTCCATTGAAGCAAGGGCCTTGTCCGGGTTGTCCAGGAAGAAGTTGAGATCCCGTATGCGAAATACCGCCCATGGAACACCAATCGACGAAGCTTTCGCAACGCGTTCCGGTGAATCCATATGGGCAGTGGCAAAGATAAGATCCAAGGCGATCGCTGCAAGTGGCTCCGTTGAGACAAGGGTTCGAGTCGCATTCGTTGATCCGGAACTGGCAGTTTGAACCGGTGTAGCCGGGCGGACAAAGACAAGTGTAGGTATTGATGCCGTCGACGCAGGTACCGTTGTTCATACAGGAACTAGCCGTACAATCTTCGTCATTGGTTTGACAATTGGTGCTGGAGAAACCCAACGGACACGTACAAGTGTACGAGTTGACGTAGTCTCGACAAGTGGCGCCGTTGCGGCACGGACTGGAAGCGCATTCGTCCATGTCCGACTCGCAGTGTTTGCCCCCAAATCCATCGACGCAAAGGCATGTGTACTCTCCGATTCCATCGAGGCAAGTGCCGCCGTTTTTGCAGGGGAAAGTAGCGCAATCATCGGTGTTGGTCAAACAATCACGCCCTTCGTAGCCTTTGGCACAGAGGCAGACGTAAGATCCGTTGGTGTTTTGGCATGTGGCTCCGTTGCGACACGGTGAAGAAATAGCGCATTCGTCAATGTCTTCATCGCACAAACGACCAGTGTAGCCTAGTTCGCAAGTACAGGCGAAATCCAGATAATTGCTAGACGGAGTGCATTTGGCTCCATTGCGACACTTGTTGGGTGCGCACGGGTCCAATTCCGCGTCGCAGTTACGGCCGGTGTATGGCAGATCGCAGACACACTGGTAGTCGTGAACGAGGTCGATACAAGAACCGCCATGTCGGCAAGGTGTAGAAGCGCAGTCGTCCACGTTCAGCTAAAATTTTTATAATAACCAAATTCGTTAAATTATTATTTTTTTTCTAAATTGTAAACAGTTTGTCGAAAATACCTCGCAATTGCGGCCGCTGTAGCCTTTGGTGCATGTACACGTGTAGTTGTTGAGAGCGTCGCGGCAAGTGCCACCATGCTGGCAGGGATTAGATTGACACTCATCGATGTTGAGTTCGCATCTTTTGCCACCGTATCCTTTGGGGCAATTGCAAATGAATTGACTTACGCCATCCTCACAGCTGCCACCATTCATGCAAGGATTCGACTCGCATTCGTTGACATCACTCAAACAACGAGCGTCAAAATAGCCGCGGGGACAATCGCATTTGAAACCGTTGACCAGATCCGTGCATTTGCCTAAGAATTCAAATGGCATTTTAGATAAAGCAAAAACTGAATGAAAGGAACCGAGATGGATAAAAAAGATTTACCTCCGTTGGAACAGGGATTGCTGGCGCATTCGTTGATGTTTGTCTCGCAATGCTGGCCGGTGAACCCTGGAACACAATCGCAAGTGTAGCGATTGATACCATCAATACATGTGGCTCCATTGCGGCACGGATTGCTGAAACATTCATTGACGTTGTACTCGCAATTGCGACCGGAAGTTCCAGGTTGACAGCGGCACTGATAGCCGCTGATAAGATCTTCGCAATGTCCACCAAACTGGCAAGGATTCGATTCGCATTCATTGATTTGCGTCTGACATAACAGTCCGTTATATCCAGGATGGCATTGGCAAGTGAACGAATTGACACCATCGACACAGTCTCCGTGATGACAAGGGGAACTCTGGCAATCGTTGATGTTGACTTCGCAATTCAATCCAGTGAATCCTTGGGGGCAGTCGCATGTGTATCCAGCAACAGAATCGCGGCAGACGCCACCGTTTTGACAGGGAGCGCTGACACAATCGTCGATGTTGATGTGGCATTTCTTTCCAGAGAAGCCAGGCGGACAGACACATTTGTAGCCATTGATCATATCAGTACAGATACCGCCATTGATGCAAGGGTTTGAGGCGCACTCGTCGATGTCAACTTCGCAATGGACTCCAGTGTAGCCTAAAAGGAGAACGAGATGAAGAATGTTGTCATTGATGCATCGACAAATAGACTTGATCCATCTCTCTGAGGCAGCTGTTAGATCTATATCGACATTTTCCAAGGAGCTGATGGATTGCGTCGAGTGAAATCGGACCAGGCCTGGTGGCTTATCTCAGATTACAACGGCCACTTAGGGCCCAACTCGAGAATTTGAGACAAACACATGGTTTTTAAAGAAGCCCATATGGTTTCCCACGCCAAGTTAACCTTCACTTTCCCAACGAAAGAAGGCAAAAAGTCGCAGGACCTTTGACCCTTTATTGCCACACCCGGAAGAGATCAACACAAGTACATACCTGGCATGCAGACACAGCGGAAGGCTCCACGTTCATCGAGGCAAGTTCCGTCATTTTGGCAAGGATTCGAGTCGCATTCATTGATGTTAATTTCGCATCGGGGGCCGGTAAAACCACGAGTGCAACTACAGCGGAACGATCCTGGAGTATTGACGCAAAGTCCGTCGTGTTCGCAGGGAGAACCGGCTTCGCATTCGTCGATGTCTTCGGTACAGTCGACTCCTTTGTATCCGTTGGGGCATGAGCACATGTAAGTGCCATCAATGGGACTTGTATCGCAGATCGCTCCGGCGTGACACGGATTCGAAGCACAGGCATCGTCCAAATGACAAAGCAATCCGGTTTTACCTATTGGTCGTCGTCAGAGAATAAATCAGTTATTACAAATCAATTAAAACCGGTTTGAGTCGCTGTGTCGAGTCTGAAACTCTCGGCTCTCTTTTTTTACCTGGAGCGCATTGGCAAAAGAAGCTGCCAACGCGGTCGTGACAAGTGGCGCCATTGAAGCAAGCGGCACCGGCGCAATCGTCGATATTTTCCGAACAGTCGGATCCGGTCCATCCGTTGACGCAAATGCAAGAGAATCCGCCATGAGTGTTGGTGCATGTGGCGCCGTTTTTACAAACGCTAGGCCTCAATGCACATTCGTCGACGTCTTGGTTGCAGTAAGGGCCGGTAAAAGATGGTGGACATTGGCACGTGTACGAATTGACGCCATCGACGCAAGTAGCGCCATTTTGACACAAGTGACCCGGGCAGTCGTTGACATTTTCTTGACAATTTGTCCCGGTGAAACCTGAATGATTTAAAGGGAATAAGAAAAGAGGAAAGTAAGGATTGAGTTGAAATGGCAACGCTGCATCTTGTAGACAGGAAAGAATTCTTTGTTGGTCATCGCCCAGGTGTTCTTTTTGGAGAAAGGTGGAGGGGTCGGAACATAAAAGAGCCTGGAGAGATTTGAGAGAGAGAGAGGGGCTTGGATATTTATATGCAAGTTCTCTATGGATGGACGAAGTTTGCCCCGAGGCTATAACAAGTTTTCTGGCTTTCTTGTGTGTGGGAATGTTCCCACCGATGGAAGCCAAGCACATCCGAAATCTGATGACTTTGGATTTAAACTTGAGCTCCATTTATCAGAACGACAATGACTTTATGACGTCTCTCTCTCTCTAACCAGATTGAATATTACTACTGCTACTCTAGTCTTGTTTTCTTTCGTCGAATTCGTTCCACTTGTCATAAACAAAAAGGTTCAACAACAATCAAATTTTATGAGTAGAAAAACTTACCGGGAGGACAGCGGCATTCGTAGTTGAGGGAATCGATGGCTCTGCATGCACCGCCATTCTGGCACGGTGACGGACTGCACGGCACGTACTGATTTTCACAATTCTGGCCCGTAAATCCAGTATGGCAGTTGCATCTGGATTTTCAAAGAAAGAAAGACGACGTTTAGCACGCGGCATGAAAAATACATGAGAGACACGTGACGGGAAAGTACAAAATTTTCAATCTAGTGCCAACTGGCGATTTAATAGACGTGTTTTCGCCTCCACTCGGCCGTGGTTTCTCACGCTTACAGCCTTGAAAAAAAGAATCGTATAAATATATATATATACGCATTTGTTTCCCCCATCTACTTTTAATGGACCTCGCTTCCGCACCAAATCGTTGTGTCTAACTAATAAATAAACAAACGATCATCATCGCAGGTGGGAAACTGTGACAATCGTCCTGACTGGGCGAAAATCTCCAACTTTCTACGTTAGAAAACTCTGTCGAGTCAGCTCAGTAATCATTTGACAATCATGGCGTCTACGTCTACGAGATAAGGGGCGTCAAGAAAGGCAAACAGATGGCTGATGTGTACACTGACTTGTATGATCCGTGCGTGTTGACACAACGTCCGTGAACGCACGGGTTGCGTTTACATTCGTCGATGTCCACGGCGCAAGTTGCTCCGGTGAATCCTGGGGCGCAGGTGCAACGGTACGAATCCGACAAAGATGTGCACTGGGCGCCGTTCTTGCACGGATGGAGTGCGCAGTGGTCGACCGCTTCGCACTTGGCACCTCGGAAGCCGGATGGGCAGGCGCAAGTGTAATTATCCAGCGTGCGGAGTAGACATGTTCCGCCGTGTTGGCAAGGTCCCGTGTCGCAGGCGTTGGGCACCGGAATCTCACACAGCGAGGCCGAATAACCCAAAGGGCACGAACAAGAGAAGCTGGGCACAGCATTAGTCGACATCTTGACGGCGCAAGTGCCGCCATTTTGGCACCGAGGTCCTGGTCCTGTATGGCAGGGATTGGCGAATTGGCAGTACTCGCCTACGTACTGTGGAGGACAACTACACACACAGAAAAATATAAAAGAAAGAATTAGTCATTTGTTTCGCATCAGTTGCTTTATTGTGGATGAGATTTTTTTTCAATTGTTCGTAAATTCATTCACGTGTAACCCACAAAATCCCCAAACAATCAAGTCTAGTGGTGTACATCGATTGGCTGGTCACGTGTCCAACCCTTCAACCACAATTGAAAAGGGGTTGTACGAACAGATCGGTAACAACTGTTGCGAGAGGGGGTTATAATTCACTCAACCGGATCGGATCGAGAGGGGGAGGAAATTGAATCAAACGATCATCTACATATGGCTGGGGAAAAAATGAAATCGTGGGAAAGCTTGTAGGCCTCGTGACAAATTGTGGTCGTGTCGGGTTCACAACGATTGACCCCTTACAGCGTGCCCAGATCTTGAAGAAGAGATAAGCTTTGACAATGGAATCATTTGTAAAAAGGACATTCAATCAAAAAACTAGCATCTTGGAAGCTAAAGTTGCACAAGTAAAGCTGTGAAACACGTTATCGACAAGTCAAATCTTTTTTTCTAAATCCGTAAGATTATCAAGTTTGGTCATTGACAAGTGCACCTGGCCTTCTACTAGATAATGCACAATGCCGTAGCGTGGGAATGTTCCGGCCGTTGGTGAAAAAAAAACTTTTTTTTTCTTCTTTTCTGCGGTCAAACGCAACCCGACCTGAGGGATCCCGGGACCGCAGACCGCCCGCTCTGATATCAACCTTGAAAAATACTTGCGCGTCTCCTTGTTTTTTTTTTAATTGTTATGAACTTGATGATGAATCCAAAGAGTGTTAGGGAACAAAGATGGCGCCAAGCCCGAGGGGCAGGTGGTTCCAAGAAGAAAAAAATATGAATTTTTGTTTATTGCTTCATTTTTGTGTGTGGAGGGGAGAAACGAAACTAGTAGTAGAGAGTAGTAGAGTACAGATGGTTCGAGTGTGGCGCCAGCGTTAGTGCGGCGGAGAAGAGGTCAACGTCGAGGTCAGCCTGGAAGGGAGGAATGTTGCCAGAGGGGATTCGAGGGGAGATGTGGACAATCGGTGCTGCTGAAGATAAGAAAAGAGGAGCCTCGAAGGTTGTTTGTCTTGAAAACCCGCATCATCTTTGTTCCTATCCAAACAGCCGCACTGAAAATCTTGTAGCGCCAGGGATAGACTACAACACCAAAGGGCAGCTGCTGGCTGGGATCTTTCAAGTGTTTTGGCCTGTTTTTCATTTTCTTGCCAAAATGGATCGGAAAAATCCCTTCGAAATCATACCCCCTTTTTTTCCTCTAAAAAATAAAATCAACGTTCCCCCACCCCAGACAAAGAAAAGAGCTGGAGGCAGTACGTGAGCAGCTCGGGCCCAAACCGGATGGAACAAAAAAAAAGTGGACAAGGTGGTGGTGGGGTGGCTGCTGCCGGTAGGTGGTTTCAATAGCCATGCCAGAGAGCGTATTCGACCAGCTTGTTTCCCACGCTTCTGAGAGAGCGCTGCTCCGCCATTGGGGGGATAGATCTCCCCTTTTTCTTCTCTTCTTATTTAGTCCACACACTTTCAACACAACTAAACAATGGACGTTACCTGCAGTAAGACTCGCCGCGCGGGTTTGAGACGCACGACGCTCCATTCTTGCAAGGGTTAGGCGAACACGAAACGAATCCTGAAAAGAAACAAATTGTTGTTACTGATCAGTGGGAATGTAAATACAATCATAATGTAATAAATAGAAAGAAAAAAGAACAGTAGCAAGCAACGGAAACGGATCCACTATCATGAACTTCCTGTCCGGGCCCAGCTTGATAGAGGATACGATTCAATAAGCAAGTTCTTTGTCTGAATTTCAATCATTAACTCTCTCTCTCTTGCTCACTCAAGTTTGGTTTCAAATGACATCCATATGGCCTCAGACGCCATTTGACACCACATCTTAACACACAACACACACCAAGAAAATGTCTTAAGGAAAACTTATTATCAGTTCCCACGATGCCCCATCGCCGGAAATAGTCATATATTATAAAACCCCGGCAATTTTTGAAATCCAAAGAAGGAGAAGGAAGTTTAAATTTTTGGAAAGAAAAAACGTCATTCCTGAGATCTCGGCAACGTCGATCAACAGGTCGGGGTGGGGGGAGAGTTGGACAATGAGAGCGTCGGTTGGAGGGGGGATTTAAATGCGTGGGAAATGTACAGCCCTACGGGGCCGGCGCCCGTCTCATTTTTGAAAAGAAGAGCAGATGCAACAAAACGCTAACCGTCATCCACGTTTCGGCCATCTTTGTTGTGGATTTTTTCAAATGGCGAAAAGATGTCGACGTCATGAAGGCAATCTCGGAAGAATGAAGAGAGAAAGAAAGAACAATAAAACCAAGGTTACCTTGAACTGAGGCTGAGAAGAAGACCAAAACGCCCAGCAACAACAGCATCAGTAATCCACTGTGGTCGGTCCCCATTTTTAATGGCAGCAACAAAAACAGGGACGCACAAGGCACCAACCAACTATCGTTTCTTTTTCTTCCTTCTTTGTGTCGAATATCAGAGAAAATGAGACGAAAATTCACACTACACCAACACACTCAACCACTGGGTCATGGTGGTACGCACAGTTTGCGTGGTCTTCCAACACAAGGGATTTTATGGTGGTGGGGGACGTATGGAATAAAAAAAATTATCAAGCAGCACAACGACACATCCTTCCCGTTCGACAGACGCTACTCAACTGCGGCCGCAGGGTGTCTGTTCTACATGTGGCCTGAGGCAACCACCGAGTCCGACTGGCGGACCAATCGGGTACCTTCTTCTCCCTTCCCTTCCCCCCTTTCAAGACAATACACAGAGAGCGCGGGTTTCTTATGTTGTACAACAAGAGAGACGAGACTTAAGACTCCGACTCTCCGAGAGAGCATTATTATAACGAAATTGAATGTTGCTGCTGCTGCTGTGCCTATTGAGATTCTTTGTCTCGGCGCCCGCCAAACATGATGTCGCCAAGGTGTCTCGACACAGATAGATCATACGCCGAGCAAACGGATGGAATTTAAATAACCAATTCAACATTTTTTTCCGGTAGATATGCAAATAGATGCACACAATGCTTCTTCTACATGTAGGGAAGCCAACTATTTTCATGATCTCGTTTCTCGTCAGAGTAAGAAAAAACCTTGCAGGCTAGAATTCCCTGAAGAAGGTAATTAAAGCCAAGAAGGACGTAGACAAAAAGAGAGAGAGAAATGAAGGAAGAAGCTGAAAAGAATTTTAGGGTCTATAAAAGAAGGGGCCGAGAGAACTAGCGTTATTCTCTGATTTCCACTGGGATGGAACTTCACCATCCATCATACAATGCAGGTGTACAGGTGACATCTTCAAACTTTCCCTTTTGGTGAAGCCGATTGGAAAAGTCGATGGACTTTTTTTTACCTTTTTTCTACCTGCTGCAATCCGACTAGGTACTGCCGGATCGTGACGCCCTAAGCCGCATGTTTCTCATCCAGTTGACACCGCGTCCATTGTTTTCTGCGATTCCGCGCACGGTAATCACTAGAAAAGTGGGCCGGATCACGAAAGCAACTCGTCGAGCAATTGAGATGAACCTCGTCTTGTATAGTTTCATCAGAGCACAGCAAAAAAAGGAAACAGCAGCAGCAGCAACAAGAACTGGATGACCGACAATCATCATCATCAAGAGACTGGAATCCGAAGGCCGCTTGATGTAGGCCGTGATTGATCATTCAAGTGGCGCCGCAGGAATATCATCTCCAACCCATTGCGTGATGAGACTTTCATCATTTGTTTCTTCTTCTACCCTTCAGGCCTATGTTTCATTCTACAGAAGAGCATCACACAACGATTTCTTTTCACATTCGATACGCTGATTGGTTCCCTACTCTAGACCAGTTATTCACGGAAAAATCGTCTGATCGTTCCCGTTGCGTGAAAAAGGGTTAACGAGAACCACCAGCCAGCCAAACATGGCTACGTCTAAGTAAAAAATAAACTAAACCAAATAACTTGTTGGTTGCACAATAATATTGACTTTCATTCAAGTCATCGCGCAATCAAGCCTCGAGATTGTTTGATTGGTTTTGTGTAGTTATTATTCAATTGCTCAACCTCTAGAGAGAGGGACAATGACCTCATTACCTAGCTGCTTGACAGGCCTTACAAGTACCTGGAATAAATCAGCTAACCGCCAAGCCTTTTTGGATTAAAAGGATAGTCTTTTCTTTCAATTCTCGGAAAAACTATAAGTATATATCGATTTTTAGATGAAGGAGCTTGTTTCCATGCCAATTTTTCAACAGTAAAGATCATGTGGTGTGGAAACCTTTAGTCTTACTTCCAAATCACATTTCATTATTAGAAGACAAACTTTTGAATTCGAGATGATAGGATGTCAGTTAATATAGCAAAGTCAGACGAATTTGATTCCATCGAAGGATATCCGACACCTGACGACCCGGGGATAACTGAATATTCCTGCTGATCTAGCGACACTACAACCGTGTAACTTGTAAGTATATATCGATTTTTAGATAAAGAAGCTTGTTTCCATGCCGTTTTTTCAACAGTAGAGATCATGTGGTGTAGAAACCTTTAGTCTTGCTTCCAAATAACATTTAATTAGAAGACGAACTTTTGAATTCGAGATGATAGGATGTCAGATAATATAGCAAAGTCAGACGAATTTGATTCTATTGAACGATATCCGAGACCTGGCGACCCGGCGATAGCTGGATATTCCTGCTGATCTAGCGACACTACAACTGTAACTTGATTCATCAGACTAGATTATGCTGGTCCCTAATTTGCTAAATGATTTTTCGGTAACTTAAGTCGTCCTAATAAACGCAATTATAGTGGTTGCAACATCAGCTTCAATCCTACATTCCATATTGCTTGTTTGTTGCTTCAGCTCTAAAGAAACATGATGAATCGCTGATAAAGCTTGTTGATAAATTTAAATATTTATCATTAGAAATGAATCTGTTCTGATCATTTGAATAGAAAGTTGTGAAATCGCACAATTTAAAGTCATGACAATCTGTGAATATTTATTTTCAAATAGACAAAGTCTGAATATTTAGAGATGTACACGCCGGTACACGCGCGCTGTGCCGATGGCCTTGCGTCAAGTATTTATTATTGCTAAGACGTACTGTATTGCTAGTTTTTACAATATATTTACAGTATTTTTAAGCATTTAAACAACTTAGGAGACGTGTTTGTGTGTCCATTCACATTAGAGAGGTTTACAAAATTCTAATAGGATGTAGCCTACATTTGTATTCTATCGTCGGAGACAATATGCTCATCACATTCAAGTGTCGGATTTTTGGAGATTACACGTTAATAGGGCTAGAGACCAATTAGAAAGCTTAATGACCTAGGTTTAGAAGGTCTAGTAGGTCGTGTGCAGCACAGCGGAACGGCGAGCTACGTCATTTCAAAAGCCGTTGAACTCCAGCCGAAGTAAACTCTCTATTCTCTCTTTCTTTCTTCTATGTATTTTTTTTACAATAGTAGCTACTAAGCCACCTAACGGTCGATACCAAACTATTTGACTGACAACAAACCAACTGTTACCAGCGCCGCCTTCCGTCGCTCGCTGGGAGGATCCCGAAGGGATATACTAGTGTTTCTTTTTTTCTTTTGAATGTGTTGAAATGACAACTACCACTAGCTGACTTTGATTGCTGAATTATGGTATGCAATCACTGCATACCAGCTTATCAAGCACATCACTGATTTAGATTTTATTGTCAACGTACTTAGTGGTCTACGCGCGAGTTTTGAGGACTTTTGAGGAGGTTTACGCACTGACGCACTCACTCACGCACGCACTCACAGCACAACACCAATTAGCTAGGTTTAGCGGCCTGTTTGAAAAATGTGGTAGGTTATTTGTGATAATAATATACCAGCATACTAAGCTGATAGAGAAGCGGAATATGGAGAAATCAGTAGATAGACTAAAATGAAATAATAGTATCCATCGACACGGGGATCTCGCGGGTCGTGGGGTGGGGGGCTTCGCCCCCCACCCCCCGCCCCGCTCGCTCCCCCCGCCAAGTTTTCTCTCCTGTGATGTGTTAGAATCTCCGTTTTATTAATCTGTACTCCGTCGTCATAACGCCGCAGCCAATTATCATCGAAACCAACGTTTTGATGCCATCCTAGCAGTTTCGCTGCAGGTGGCAACTGAGCTTTAATTAATTCCGTTAAAAGTAAAAAAATCAAGTTTTATACATTAAAAAACTGTGCACACGATTTGTAGTTGAATTTCATTCGTCAAATTTTAGTTAAATGTAGGGAAGTGGGCCGTTTTTTCGTTTTAAGAAACAGCAGCCCCTCGTAGCCATCTAGGTGAAAACCTGTTAACTAATGCACTACACAATACCAACAAAAAACGTATAGAATCCCTTCGGGAAACTAGTGTGATTTCTGAGCGCCAGAGGACAGGAATCCACCCAAAAAATTTGAGGCAGGGGAAACAAATGCACGGCCATGCTTACCGCAAACTTTTATAATAAATGAAATGAATTCACCTAACCTAATTGCCTCTCACGATTTAATCTTTGAAATAAAGTTACAATTTTCAAAAAACCAAGAGATCATGTCAACAGATTGTATTAAAATCCATCCGGTAATTCTGTAGATGGTAAGTGAACTTCTTTAGTAATAAAAGAAGGTGACGAAACAGATGATGCGCGAGGGTACAACAATAGAGGATCGTCCTTATTACATAAAGGTATTTTTGTGAATGGTTAAGGCATCAAAAAATTCTAAAATATGTAGAAAGAGAATAGGCCAACTTGCAAATGAAAGAAAATGCAACAAATTGGAAGCACGAGTGCGATTGCTGTTCTTTATACTATTTCAAAAAGTTAAACTTTTTAAAGCAGAACAAAGATTAAATATCAATGCGTATGGGTAACAAATTACATAGTATTAGTACCGCCGTCTTTAAATCTCTTAAACGTATGGAAGCTCTCTAAGTCTTCCCACTCATTTGCAATTTGTACAATAGCAAACAATCCGTGTGTTATAAAATATAATCTAGAGTGGAGGCAAGGCCCATAAAGCACTCGTTTTATCGGCGCTTGAACTGATGAAAGAAAATTCGTTGGGATGCCAGCGGCCCGAGATAACCTTATCCTGATGTTGGGCGACGACTATGCTCGGTAAGGACATCGTTAAATCACCCTAAATAGGAAAAACGAGGTCAACCGTGTCCATAACAAATTGCTAAACAAGGCAACGCACCTGCAGATCTGTCAGCACCAATTTGTTGTCGTAGCCGCCTGTCAAAAGGTAGTAAGCCGAAGGAGAGAAACGAACCGAACGGACATCGGCGGCGTGGGGTTTAAAGCTCTGAATGGTTCGGTTGCCTCGAATGTCATAGAGTACGCATGAGGCATCTTCGTGGCCCGACACCATAAGACGTCCGGACGGATCTACAGCCACTGAAGCTACGGGTGAACCCTACAGCGCATAAATAAATAAAAAAAGAAACGTTTGTAATCGTTCGACCAACAAATCAAGTCGTTAGTTTAAATTACCTTATTGACGGGCGAACTGGGTGTGGTTAGCGGTGTAATCATGTTAACACAACCTCTGGTCCGCAAATCCCACATGCGGACTGTTTTATCTTGTGAGCCACTGATAAACATGGCACCACCCCAAGTATAAAGAGACAAGACATGTCCTGGGAAACAAATTCAATTGGGTAAACAACGACTCTTCTTTTCAAAGCTGTAAAATTATACGAACGAACCAGAGTGTCCACTGAGTGCTTGAAAAGGTGTTCCGGTAACGCAATCTGTGACGTAAATTTTACAATCCCCAGCACCTCCACTAACGAGTAAACTGGATTTGTTGCTCATATCCTCAATAAAGCAAACGTCTCTGACTGTTCCATCGTGCATCGTCAACTCGATTTCTTGTCCTATTTTTCCAGAAAATCATTTGATTAGTTTTAGCCAAAGATTCTAGATAATAAGAAGAAAGGAATTTTTACCCTCCATGTTACACGTGTCGGCATTGAACCTCATCAACTTGACCGTTTTGTCGTTGCTCCCCGTGGCGATCAAATCACCAGCCGGGCTCCAGGCGAGGCAGTAAATCGATCCTTTATGATGCTTGGTACGCTTGAAGAGAACGGTGGACTGGCACGTAGCATGGTCATCCCTGTGACAAGTAAACAATAGAATTGCATTAGACCGTATCTAAATGATGTGGAAATGATGGATCATAATTTCGGCTAAAAATAAACAGAATAGGGTGCTGCTGTAGTAATGTGAACGAGCTATTTTCTTCCAAATGCTGTTGCTGTTGCAAAGTCGAAAGAAAAGAAAAACGAAAGCGGCATCAAGGTGATGATGAAGCTGAATTGTTGCACGAAGAAAACACTAGAGAGACAGAGAGCGAGAGAGAGAGATATACGGCGGGCAGCAGAAAGAGAGAGTAGCTCGCTAGTAACAACAGCTGGGCCCAACAACATATGGAAGAACGTCCTTGAATGCCACCGTCACACAACTGCATACCTCAGATCCGATAGTTTTGGATAGGAGCAGATGCGCAACGTCTTTGAATTGGAGCCGACCGCATAAAGTCGGCCGCTTGGATGGAATTCCGCACAGCGCACGGCCTAATTTGAAAAAGAAAGAAGAAAAAAACAGAACAGAAAACCAAACATCAGTTATAACCGCACTAAATCAATCACTCGACCAAATTCTCTGCTTCGAAATTTACCTGGACATCTTCTAGTGATGTGACGGCGATGAAACGAGGTTTCCCCGACAAACCACCGCCGCTACCGTGCATTGTGGTCGAAGCAGATACCGGTCCTGATCCAAGCGATCCCGATCCTGAGGTCGGACCTGATGTGGAAGCCGCTGACCCATTCTGGTTTCCCGACAATTGAGGCTGCAATAACAAAAAGGAAAAAAAGAAAGAAAGAAGAAAAACTCCAGTTAGATTTTTTTTATTCCATTGGCCACCGTGTTAGAAAAATCCGGCATTGTCTTTAGGCCGCATCCCACAGTTGTAATAAAAAATGGAGGGATGATATCTTTTCCTGCTGCAAGAAATAAACCCACAAGTGCGACGCTCTCTCGACCGTGTCGCATACTGAAGCTATATTCAGATTCGTTATCCGCTTAGCGGAACCCAACGGAATCTTCCCCTCTTCAATGAGTCTTTTCATATCAAAACGTGGTGTACAAAACAAAAAAACAAGGTGCCAACAGCCATCTTTTTTGGAACAACTGGAGATAAAAAAAAATGGAGAAATGTTTTGAAGAGAGATGAACTTTCCCACTGAGGTATGTATAGACAAAAGAAGGCAGAGAGTGATTGTGAAAAAGAATCTTCTTCTTAGTTCTAATTACGATGCCGAAACATCAACAATCAGATTAAAGTGTAAAAAAATGGTACAATTGGAGGTGCCGGTCGTTTAGTGTTGCGCAGCGCGGCCGGACGATGCGCTGACGATGTGTTCACCATGACGTCACAGCATCGCAGCTCATCCTCGATGGAACAATACAACTTTTAAAGAAGAAGACGAACCAAATAAAACTAATAATCCCTGAGCGTAGAACAACAACGGCGATAAGGTAGAAAAGGCACAAACGTTCGGATCGAGAGCTAGGCAACGACTGACCACAACATGGGCCGGCAAGAAACAAGGCTGGCGCGCACGAGACGGCCCCGTTTCTATACATGGGAAGAGAAGGGAAAATTTGGTGATAACAGCAGACACACACAAATGAGGCCCGGCTACGGGTGAGCGACGGCGGAAATCACTCCAGCGAAAATAAAAAACACACCATCGAACGACGCGACGGTTGTGACTTGAATTGCAACCTGGCGCGCTTCCTTATTGACCATTTTCGGTTCAGGCGAAAAGGCCACTCAGCCTTTCACACGGCTGTACCGCAAGACTTGAGCTCAGCGCAAAAATAAAAAAAGACAAGAGCATCAAATAAAAATAAGAAAAGCAGAAAAACAAGATGCTTTTTTTCTAGTCATGCAAAGGTGATCTGTGATTTTTCAAGTGAGACATTCCGTTCAACTTCCTCAGTACGCCAGTACTAGGGGTTAATGGCTGCGACTGTGTCGTCGCAATAACGCGCCATATGGCGCCAAAGAATTGATTAACAAAAAAATCGGAAAGTAAACGGAAAATAATCACAAACAACAAAATATGAAAAAGGAGAGAGAAAAAAAAGGAGAGAGCAACTTCTCGAATGGTTTGAGAACCAACCGTGTTATAAAAGAAGAAGAAAAAAGCAGGCAAAACACATTAACGATAAACACGGAGGGATCACGCGACGTGACCGAACCACTGGAGCCTCACATTTCTTCTCAAAGGGCGAATAAAATTTTTTTCACGACCATTCCAAAACGAGCTGATTCCTAATTCAAACTCCCAGCAGATTTAGCACATCTTTTTTTCTTCTTTCTATTTTAAACGGCTCTACAATGGCAGATGGCGCAGTACTTTCTCATGGCGGAATTCGCATTCCTCAAGTTGTTTCAAATGGAGGCCATTTTTTTTCATTTTCCCAAAAAGAGAGAAATAACGTGTACATTGTGTTGATGGATTGTGGGCGACGTAAAAGGCGACATGTGCCATTTTCAATCCGCTAAGAATTCGTTTTGGCCGCCTGTCAAAGTCCCTGGTCTCTAGTGAGTGACATTTGGTCAAGGGCCGTTCTGGTTCTTATACGACGGCCGTCTGTAAAAATTTCTAGATTGACAACTTTCAAAAAAAAAAAAGAAAGAAAAAGAGAGAGAGAGAGAGAGAGAGAGAGAGAGAGAGAAAAAAAAACGAAAAAAATTGTTGTCTTTTGCCGCTATAGAACTAGAGAAAACTTGTCTTTCGCGTCAGGCAAAAAATATTCGACAAGCCTTTCAATTTTCTTTTTCCTCGTACGCGTTTTCCCTGTTTGACGGCGCGATCGCAAACAGCTGGCGTGACTTTCGGTGGAAGACGGTCGGAGGGAATTCTTGAAATGTCTATGATTCAGCAGGTTCCAGGAGTTCACATCACGCGGCCATACGGTGCCGGCCGATGAAAAGGACGTTCCATACGGTGAGACAATCATAGGGCTTTCCACACACCTACAAAGGTGCTGAACAGCACGGTCGTTTCCCGCACCCATTCAAATGCAACACACACACACACCTGTCTCTATTTCTCTCTAATGGTTTGCTGCAACCGGCCAACGGCTGCAACGGTGTCAGATTGCTACCAACGCAGAGGAGTAGGAGGAGGAAGAAGAGGAAAAAGAACAAGAAAAAGAAAAAAAAGAAGAAGAAAACACAATCACCAGTGAAATGTGATCAACTGCGAGGAGAGAGATAATGAGATTTGCGCGCTTGGTGTGTTGCGGTATATATATATTACTTCTTGGCCCTTCCCCGGATGGAGAAACAGGGCAAACCGCATTAGAGAAGAAGAAAAGAGAAGACTCCATCCAGGGAGGTTAGAATCATTATCAAGAGATTGCGCTACACGACACAAAACGCAAAGGTCAGGTCGAGCTACACGACGCTGTTGGCCTATTTTCAAAAGTAAATTGCTCCTCTTCTTCTTCCATAACGGTGAATACGTCGAGACAAGAAATAGTAGTAAAAAAAAAGGAAAAGAAAGAATGAGCTAGATCTACTACTACCGAGGGTTGGCGCGGAGATTCAAACGGCGACGCTGAATGGACTGGGGAACGGCGATTGTTGTAATGGCCGTCTTCACTCAAATCACTCATGGATCTGGCCTTGCGCATTTGTTCCTGTCTACTTCTTCGATTATTAGGCTGCTGGATGTCGACAGTTTTGTCGTAATCGACCGGCGGATCTGTTGGCGTCGCCAATTGAAGCGTTCCGTTGTTGTTGCGCTGCTGTGGATTTTGGTAGAGGGAATGAAGTGGAATGGCCCGTCCGTTTTCTTTGTTCACCAAGACAAATTCCGGTGTCGAACTCCTCTTTTTGGCGTGTCGAACATCTTCGACGACAATATAACGGCCACGTTGTGGAACGTGGATTTCTAGACCGGGTCTGACGGCCCCAGAATGAGGTTTCGAACTCGACCTCTGACCTGAACGGCGATTTGCCTCCTTCGTTCGTGACCGAGAACGTGACCGTACGTGACCCGGTCCAATCAGATCATCTTCCACTGTCGCGTGAATGTATTCGGAACGTTTCGTCGGCCATTTGTCCGGGCACAATTGCGATTCCATGCGACTTCTTCGTTCGTTTTGAGCGATTTGATTCAACACCGGGTAACGCCTTGGAAGTAATTGGTTGCGATGCATTTTCGTCAAATGCTACGTCAATGAATTTGTTTAACTACTACTATCACTACTACTACTAATCACTTTCAAATGACTTGACTTGCATCGCGTGTGCACTACACAAAATTCGTTACATACAAATAAACAGAGCCGCTGTTCCCTATGGGTAAAACACCCAGAGCATCTGAATGTGCGAGGCTGACTGGCGCGGTCTTACACCTGCGCTCAGGTACCGACATAAAAACGAAGAAGTAAAAAGGAAGAAAAAAAAAAGGAGGCAGAGCCTTTTTTTAAGACCTGGAGCTATTTGGTGAAGAGTGGAAGGAGGAACAGCAGTAGCAGCAGCAGCAGCGGAGCTAAAGGTGGAAACCAGAAGAGAGAAACATTTCCCGCTATTTCCTTTTCCCCTTGCGCTACAAGTCCTCAATTTGGGAAGCCAGTACCAGTTGGGGTTGGAAGTTTTCTCCGGCAAATGCCCTTTGCCATGAAAAGAGAGTTGCGGTGGGCGGAGTCGTTGGCTCTCCTTTGGTTTGGCTCACCTTTTTTACTTCAACGGAATCGGAAGAAAAGAGTCGGGTTTCTGTTTTCTATTTTGATTGTTGATCAGAATTGAGCAAAACCGACAATCTTTTCGAGCAACAGCAACTGCAACTCTCTCTCTTTCTTGATCAAGCACAAGGCCCTTTTGTATGGATGCAAACGAAAAGGGAAACGGTATGTCAACGAAACGGGGTTATCACTCCTTGACAAGATAGCGGAGACCGCAGCACTTCGCTGACCAATCGAAACGAACGATGACGCCATCTCATTGCATATTCTTCGACAATGCAAATACTAACTCAGTCTAGTGTGTAAATTACAATCCCCTCCACAGTCCTCTCTATTTATATATATATATTTAGACTGTACGTACGTATATTAAACACGTATTCCTCAAGACTCTTTTCCCTTTTGAGCAAACATCGTGTGCGTGCTGGAGAGAGAAAAGAAAAGGAGAAGAAAAAAAAAACAACAACAAACAAACAAGAAAAGAAAACGTCGTAGAAACACTTTCCTGGCTCCTTATTTATTCAAGGGTGTGGCCGAGAGAAAGGAGAAAATGTGTCTCCCAGGAAATGCTTGCTTTATAAGCAACAATATGAGAATTAGATATCAATAACGGGAAACGAACTACGTATCGGATACCAATATGGAGTGACATGTTTTTTGACACAATTTATGTTGGGAAACGAGTTGATAGTTGGTTGCGATTAGACCCCGAAATCAGACTATAAATGGCTACAAGAGCAATCGATCGTCAATAGAGTGTCTCCCCTTTTGGTGATTGTTTTGTCCTAGCAGTGATGGAACAGCGAAAAAGAAATGACTTCGCCCTCATTCGGGCGACGTTCAGGCGCCACACGAGCCGCTACAGGGCCGACCAGAAAGCAAAAGAAAATTCCCCCAAAGAAAGACAAATGATTTTTCGATTTTGCATAGTTTGTCCCGCGGGCGAGACCGCAACAGCGCCGTCCCTTTCTTTACAAGAGAAAAAAAGAAGAAAAAGAAAAAAAGAAGGAAAAGAAATCCATCGAAACTCATATATATATATATTATCCAAATGCAGATTGTCATTAGGAAATCGGGACGGCCCTGACCCCTTAAAAAAAGAATTAATTTTCAGCTATGCACTACGGCCATCTACGTTAATACAAGGACTGCGTGGATCTTGTTTTAGGACAGACGGCCTGGCAAGAAGGCTTAAGAGGAATCTTCCCACCACTACCACCACCACTATTCTATTTCGCCACATGTTTTGGTTGTTTGCTCATTCATCCGAGCGCGCCCGTAAACGACTTGCCTGCGAGGCATTCGCCTTTACGAGATGTTACAAACAAAAAGGCAACAGGGCTCTTAAAAACGAGCAAGAGAGAGGGGCTGGCTACGGATGAATCACTCGACTACATCATCGTAGCGTTATTCCGAACCGATCCACATGGACGAATCGCTACGACTGGACGAAAGATTGCAGCAGCTAAGCTACAACAACATACGGACGCACTGCTATAGATGTGTGGGAAAACCTTTAAGTGGAAGACGAAGAAGACAAAAAATAGAAACCAAAATACAAAAAAAACCACTGAAATAAACAGGATAAACTTGTACGACTTGTTTGGCCGACCGAGTCTCCAGGTAGCCCCTCCGTCTTTCATATATTGTACCGTACGGTAAACAAACTACGTACGTATTTTCCGGTATATACAAAGGCAAAACATGAGGATGCACCCAGATCCGCGTTCCATGTTTGTCAGTAGGAAGATTCACCATGCAAATAGTATGCAAAACAACAACAACAACACAAGAGGTACAAAAAGAAGAATAGGCTAGACGTACCCATGACGGATATCCAAAAGACCACCTGGACTGCATGGCGACTGAACGTTGAGGGACGCAAACTACGTAAACCAAACGCATTCGAAAATGGCAAAGAGCAGGCGGATGATAAGTGAAAATCTACTTTTTCTAGAGTTGTTGGAGCAAAAGTGCACGTTGAGTCTCTTTGCATGTCCGCACACTCTGAGAGGAGTTGTAAGACTACGGACAGGGCAAGGACGAGAGGAATCAGAGCCATTTGTTTGTAGGTCGTTACAGAGGTAAACAATGCAACATATGGTCAACCCCCTTTTCTGTTGGTGCCTTACAAGAACTTGTACAAGAACGGCTCTAACCTACTTCACCATCGGTCGTGATTGAGTTCTACAGTTAGTGTAGTGGAGGCCGTCACCCATACCAGTTGGCGCGCTCGTCAACCCACCATTCAAATGAAGAGCTTGTCGGTTTGTTTCTTAACGCCGTTCGCTTCTTTCTTTGTTGTCTTTTATTCACAGAAAAGCAAAGAAAATAACTCGGAGGGAATGTTCGACAGCCAAAGCGATAAAATACCAGAAACACATTCCGCAGCGGTAACGTTCCGTGACGGCTTGGCGCTTCGCAGCCCCAAGGCTCTTCGATTCGCAGTTCGTGATCGACTTCGTGATGAGGCAATTTAATATCGGCAATCTCTATGATCCGACAAAATAGCCGCCCAACGCCCAATTGACACAATTCCTATGAAGCCAGGAAAAAGGAGAGAGATCCACCCAATCTGCACAACGCGCCATAGCGAGAGCGCATCGCGCCGCATATGATCGACTACAACAATGCGATTCGACCATTATGGACCTGATCGTTTTCTTTTCTCTCGCAGGCGATTGGACGAAGAAGAAATATGAGAATGTCAAAAATGCGTATAGAGAAAGGAGGGCACATTGCGAATGCCACTATGGCAGAAGGAAGAGGCTAAACTATGGCGAGAAAAAAACAACAACAAAATGCAAGAACCGGACGGCGTGCTCTTTCTCGTGAGCAGCCCAAAAAGAAGGAGAAAAGTTTTAAAAAACGACCGCTAGATGACGAGGGTTTACGGCGTCCCCGGGAGGAACTTCCCGCTGGCCGCTCGCACACGATGGCGGCGATTCATTGGCGTTAATGATCAGAAGCCGAAAAATATCGAATCAGTAACAAGACACGATTTATTAGTCAAGTCAGCGCGCAATCGTGAGAAAACTAGCGATAAAAGGATCGACCGCAATCCCGTTAAAACAAACGAGATAGTAGCCGTTCCATCAAAACGACTCACGACAGCCATAAAAGCTGAGTGCACAAGAAACGCCGATGTAATTACATCGTATTCCCCCCTATGGCGGAAATGAGCCAACGCCGCTTGCATTTTATATCCCAAATTATTTTTTCAAAACACAAAACGAAAAGAAAGAAAAAAGGAAACAAAACTGCTGTGACCCGTACCTCATCGTCAAAGTTGGCCTCCTCGTCTTCCTCTACTATGATCGAATTATTGTAATCAGAGTCGGCATCCGCTTCAGTAGCGTCTTCAATCACCAGATCTAGGTCAATTGAATCGCGCGAGAATTTCCGCGAACTGCTGGTCGATTCGCGGCGCTGCGGCTGCGATTCAATGGACGCGCGACGAGCGGGAAAAGCGGGGAGACTAGAACGACGTCCGTCACCGTTAAATGGAAGTGATCCCCGCTTGACGGATGACGATGCCGTTGGGGTCAACTTGGTGGACATTAGTGGCATCGAAACGCGCCGGCCCGACGAGACTTGACTCGGCAAAGAGTGTCGTCTGTTTATATTCAAATTGGAATTGGATGTGGAGGAGAGACAGTGGCTTTGGTGTTGATGCTGCTCTTTGGGTTGATGCACTTGCTGAATGTGCTTGGCCTTGATTTCTTCTCGTAAATCGCTAAACATTTCGTCCAACTTGCGGAGAATAACTTCCTCCATTTTGATGGCGATCGTGGAACAGGGTACTATGTCTGCAGCTGGAGAAAAAACTTTGTTGGCGCAAACCAATCTGACACGCGTCAAGTGGGACGACTGGCTGATGACTGAGACCTGTTTGAGCTGAGCTGGAAATGCAAGTGGCGGGCGGTGGACTGGTGTAGTGGGGGGCCTGCTGTCTTCCTGACTCCAGCAAAAGCCGCAGTAGGTGTGCGCGAGCTGCGCCAACGGGAATAGGTCTCAAAAAGAGAGGAGGAGAGATAAGAAAAAAAAAGTCGAAAATAAAAAGGATACCAAGCCATATTAGGCCAAAAAAGGTAACCAAGAGCACAAGCAAAGCAGCGGCAACGGGCATTGCAGCCCCCACCAACGCCAAGGCTCTTACCAAATCGGAAAACCTTCCCACTTGAGAGCTATCCAGTTTCGTCACGATAGACTTGTGTAAATCCATTATTCAATCACGAAGACGAACCAAAGACAGGCAGCCTGCACATTGATGTTCTTGTGCCCATCTCCATATCTCCCTGTACTTGCACGCTTCCTCTGATTCTATTCTCATAATTTTCTTCTTCAATCCAATCTCTCGTCGACACAAGACTCGTCCACTACACTGGCTCTCAGCTCTCTCTCTCAATCTGAATTCATCAGGTTCATGGGGAAAAAAAAGATGATGCATTTCCAACGGAGCCGCGTGTGAAAGCATCGATAGAAACTTGATCGAAGATGAAAGAGCTTACACACCCTTTCCCACCGGGGACGTACATGTGGCACGACAAGGGCGTCACCCGGAAAAATAATCATCAGACGCAGCCTAAAACGAAACCATGTTGGGTGTAAATCAAAAAACGAAAAAACGAAAATCGAAAAAGAAAAGAGGAAAATATATAGAAGCGCAGCGCGGAGACTGCTGGCTATGTTCTTTTGTGTTAAGGGCCCGCTGAAAAAGAAATAGTGGGACAAACAAACAAGGATATTGGCAACTCCACCCTAGCGTCAATTGCGCTGCTGCGTACTATCTCGATCTTTCCGTCGTCGTCGTTGTTGTCGTAGTCTTCCAGGCATGCATTTCATCCTCCCTCCTGATCTCATCCACGAGACGCAGCCCAACAGGACGAAGAAAGCTACAGTACGCATCATCCCGACTGTATATGGCTCTATTTACAACGCGCAAGTATGCCAAGGGCCCTGTGGTTTTAGCCTCATCCATCAAGATGACAACAAGCAGAGAAAGATCAATTTAGACCGTCATGTTACGTCTCTCGTCCTCAGCTTCAGACCTTTTTCGCCCTTTTTTTTTGTCTTCTTCATCTTCTAGTGTGTATCAAGGTTGAGGATGACGCCGATGAGACGAGCGGCGCACAACAAAATGTGTACCACGCCCGCACGGCCGGGCGCCATCTTACACCAATCTACGTTTTTAGCGCTAAAAACACTCTAGAGTTGATTTATTCACCGAATAAGAATAGATCCGAAACAGCGTCCGACGGCAAATCACACACGTGCCAGCAGTCGCCAACGGTAATAAAACCTGCCTCAGCTGAATGCAGCATACACATCTTGATAGCCATCGACTAACGTCCCACAAGACCATTTTCGGCAGCAAACCTTCTTTTAAACATTCAATCGGAATGTCGTTGGGATATACATTCAGTGTCGGACAAGTCTCCGACGGCATCCGGGTTACCCAATACGTTTTATGGACATTCAACTCTCTTTCTCTCTCTGTTTTCCTCTTTGCCAGCTTACCTGCTCATCTTTTCCTTCCTCTGTTTTCTACTTTGCCTCGTTCCTAACAATCCGCGTAGATTATTCACGCTCGTTTAGAAAGCAGCAGAAGAAATCACGACAATTTCGATTCGATTGCGGCCACATGGGAATCGAAATGCCCATCAAATGCCAGCGAGAAGACGGTTCTTACCTTATCGTCGATGGGCACGGTGGTGGTAGTGGTGGTCGGCTCAGACAACGCAGCATGAAGAATGGAAGGCGGCGCTGCCAACCTGTACGCACATACAAGAATGAAAGATTAGCTCTCGCCTACACATGCCAACAGTTTCGACGGCAATCAATAAGCAGATCTCCGTAAAAGGTAGAACTCGCTTCCACACCACCTAGTCCCAATCAGTAAGACTTTCCAAAGCAGCGGGGGGCGAATGTAACCTTGTTCATTGTGTGTCAATACACATAAAGCATGCTAACTGAGCTGAGGACAGATGAAAGCTAAAGACCCCATTTCGCTTAATTGCCCTTAATGAGCGAGGGGAAACGATTCAGTATCACCTTTTAGTGGTTACTAAAAATTGACTATTCAGTGAATAGAAAACACGGAATATTTACTTAATCGCTGCAGGAGAGGAACCAGCTCCAGTATGACTGAACTCTTCAGCCGGCTTCTGTTTTAACCGCTGGAATTCTCGTAGTAGATCTCCACTTGCCGGTTCTCCTCGCGGCGACTTTTCCGGAATTTCGGATGTAATCGCTCTGTCAAGAAAAAGATAATAACATCCATCGTGAGTTGATGATATTTTTGAAAGCCAACAAGTTCAAAAGAATGCTCCTCTTTGTTATTAGTATATCTCAGTTACGTATAGAATAGATGGGAGGAAGGAATTCCCTTCCGACATGATAGCTGCCGTGCCATCTCTTGTTGAAACGATGTGATGAGAAAATACGATAGTAACCTAATAGTCAAACCTTTTGTTTTCAGGGTCATCAAAAGGGGAGTGTTCCTTGCCGAGTTCGTTCACTGTACTGACGGTAGGCGGTTGGACCGTCTTAGATCCTTTTTCATCGTTTTCAAAGAGCCGATCCACCGATGTGGTCATCGATTTCTTGCCCGTCAGATGAAAGCTGGCCAGACTGGAACGCCACATCGTCCCACTGCCAAAAGGTAAGCCGTCCAAAGAAGGGTTGAGGGAGCGAGACATGAGATCAACAGAACGAGGCCGGCCGAATGGCATCGCTGAGTATGGGAAGAGTTTAGGTTTGATAGGTGTGACGAGCATGTGTTCCGTCCACGATGTTTCCAGAGATGGCTTCTCCAATCTTTCGACATCCACATCCAAGGTCCGCTGCTCAAATGGATGAGCGAATGTTTGCGCGGGGATGCTCTGCAGCCAAGATAATAGACTCAAATCCGAGTCATGGAACTTCTTAGTGGAACTCAAAAGAGAACCAAATCGCAATTGAGGAGGTGATCGCTCTTTGGCGCTACCAGATAAGGCCCGACGCTGACAGAATTCCACACACGACTCGTATAACAGACCTAAATAAAGATACAATTTTTATTACTATTCTTAGAAAGCCAAACACCCCCCCCCCCCCAAAAAAAAAAGATCTTTGAAACTCTGTATTGTCTCGGTAGGCGCTGTCGTAAAACGCCATTAAATGATTCTTAAATATCTAACTAGTCAACGCCGTGGGTCCCAGATAAATAGGTCCATTAATATTCGAAGCGGAACACTATTTTACATATCACGACTCTCCCAAAAGAACAAACAACAATAGGGAAATGCTATTGCTCTCCTTTTGTGGGAAAAAAATTTCCTCTTGAAAATCTGTTGCCCTCGAGGCTAAATTGTTCCCTGGACGAAGAACCCGAAGCCTTCTTCTAGCAATCTTACTACCGCCACAGACAAAATTTACTGAATCAGAACGGAAGAGTGTCTATCTGCCTACATCTACAGGAATTGTAGTCAATGCACAGAGGTGCTATACTGGATTCCGACGAGCACTGGGAACAATTAAACTATCTTATCATCCGTAAATTTCTAAGAGACACTTTCTATAGTGTTCCGCTCTCTCTTCCGTCCCAACTGTGAAGAATGACTAGAGAAAAAGCGTGGCGAAGATAGCCTGAAGGAATGAAAGTCCCTTTCGGACTTAGTAGCCGACTGTTTCATGAGAGGAATTGCGGATCAAGTATATGCTGACCTTTGATAAGCAGATGGATCAATCGATCATTACTAGCCTCCTGCAGGGCATGACGATCTTTTGCCGGTTTCTCGTAAGGCAAAAACTTTTCGACCAACGGGTGTATGTCCTGGAAGCAACGAACCCGAGCGCTGGATGGGTTCCAATCGTGGTAGTCGGCGTGATCGATCAATTTGGGCAAGGTCAGTAGGAGACATAGGTGGTTGTAAACTTCTCTCGATGGACAAAGTTTCTCCAAGTCGCTGAGTACTTTCACCACTTCCTCGACTGCGGCATCGACATTGGCAATCAGCCCTGCTTCGGACTTGATGCAAAGCAGCTCAATGTATTTTTGACGAAGTATAAGGTAGTGGAAGGTACGGGCGTCAAACGTGGCCAGACTTTCCAGCGGCTGAATGAATTCTGTGACGTCATCCCATTGTCCGTCCAAGATGAGTTGGCGCAAAAACAGGACATCGTCTGAAAATATGCCATTAATCACCCCTGTCTCGCGTTCCAAGCTCAACTAAAAACAAGGGGAAAGAAATAACTACATATTCAGTGTCACACAATTTTCTAAACTTCACACACCTGGCTGATGTGAAATTGCCGACTACCGATGAATTCCAGGACGAGGCGGACCACGTCGTCCTCCCGTAAATGCAGTCGTGGGACACTGCTCCCCATCGACATTATGTCAGGCGAAACTCTTCTCCTGTATTTATGTTTATATCTTCCTACCAGACAGAAGGAAAGTTACAGTTAGGCCAAGTAAAAGGATGTAAAAAACATTTTCGACCAACAAAATGGTACGCTGAAGCAAAACCCCGGCAGCAGTTGCTCATTGCTTTCCACTACCGGACTTGGGACGCGGGTAGCCCCTGGCTAAAAACTGTTCATCTGTTCTTCTATGCCCAAAAGCCCAAAGAGAAATGCAACAGATAAACTATAAGTCAACCACTCTCAGTTTCTATACCCTGTGACGACTGCGTCGGGAAAAAATTTTCGAATTGTTATTACTTTTACACCATCAACAAATACGATCAACAAAAATCTTTCCAGAAGCTTTATTTCTGCGTTGACTTATTTAATTCGCATCGCACCATTATTAACTTCTTTCCAATCCATATTTCTCACCCCTTTACCACAGGTTTTCAAATTAATAGCAAATCCCACGCGAACAGATATTTGGGATTTCTAGTATAGCTTTTCAAACAAGTTGGATAGTAGAAATAAACAAGTCGTAGCAGCAAGGTAAACTATTAAAACACTCACTTGATGAAGTGCTATTATTGGCACAGGATATTTTCCAAACCCTAGATGCACAAGAGAAAACACGACTAGCCTAGACGGCCATGACAGATGTACTGGAGTGACCATAAGTCCATAACTGAGTTCTTTAGGAATTAAAGTAGTTTTATCAATGTTTTTAAAGATTTATTTTGTAAATTGTTAACTTATTGTATTATAGTTTAATATTTGGTGATTCTTTAACCCATTGATGGTGTTTATAAGCAGTATAAGATTTTACAAATATTTGTTTTGAGAATTTCAATCGCGCAACGTTGTTAGATGTTTTGTATATTTTGATATTTTCTAATGCGCGTGTAGTGTTCGATAACATTACCAGCAGCTGCCAAGAGATGTTATGTTCATGCCGGTATTAAATTAAAGAAATGTCGGTTCTAAATTTCAATCTTGGAGTACTAGGTCATGTAGACTCTGGTAAAACTTCTTTAGCTAAGGCTTTGAGTTCAGTAGCGAGTACGGCGTGTTTTGATAAAAACCCTCAATCAAAGGAAAGAGGAATCACTCTGGATTTGGGATTTAGTTCATTTACTGTTGATTTTCCTGAACATATAAAAGAAGATGGTTCCGGACTCTATTCTAAACTTCAGTTCACCCTTGTTGATTGTCCAGGACATGCATCGCTCATTAAGACCATCATAGGAGGTTTTTTCTTTAATTTTAGAAGTTGTTTACCACAATTAAACCAAATCAAAAATCTTTGCAACATTTAAGGTGCCCAGATTATAGACATGATGATGTTGGTTATTGATATTACCAAAGGCATGCAAACACAAACTGCTGAATGCCTAATTATAGGAGAAATCACATGTAGCAAGATGTTGGTGGTTCTGAATAAAATTGATTTGATTCCTAGTGAGAAGCGGCAGTCTACAATCGATAAGGTATATCTCCCACTTTAATTTGGCATTTAATAGCATAGAATCCTAAAACTTCCAACATTTTACTAGATGACCAAAAAAATCCAACTTACACTGAAGGCTACTAAATTCCATGATTGCACTATTGTTCCAGTATCTGCTTGTTCGGAAACGTCTGACTTGCTATCTAATGGAATAGCTAACCTTATAGAGACACTCACAAAATCAGTGTTTATACCAAAACGCAATACATCAGGAAATTTCTTGTTTTCAATTGATCATTGCTTTGCAATCAAAGGACAAGGAACTGTAATGACTGGAACAGTTCTCCAAGGGAAAATATCTATCAATGATGTGAGTGTTGTTGGCAAAACAATTCAGTATTTGTTTGTAGTTTCAAATTATGGTTTTAATTCTTATCACCTTTTATTGTCAGAATGTTGAAATACCAATGCTAAAGTTAACACGTAAAGTTAAATCCATGCAAATGTTTCGTCAAGCAGTGGAATGTGCATTTCAAGGCGATCGGCTTGGTATATGTGTCACGCAATTTGATCCAAAACTATTAGAAAGAGGAATAGCATGTACACCCGGATCTTTACCAACTGCTTATGGTCTGATAGTAAATGTGGATAAGGTGTTGCTGCAAATAACTACATTATTTTTTAGTAACTTGATGTTTATGAACTTTTAATTTTATGTTATATTGTTAGGTTACTTACTTCAAACAATCTATCAAGAACAAGACAAAGTACCATATTACTTTGGGACATGAAACTGTAATGGCTCGAGTGCATTTGTTTCAGTCGACCGTTCCAGAACTTAATTTTGACACGGAATACCAGTATTGTGACGAAGTTGCGGAGACAAAGTGAAAAAATCCTTATGTTTACATACGCACGGCCAACAATACTTTAAATTTTTTGTTTCGATAGAGATAACTTTTACTTCGCTTTACTGGAATTTGATCATGCGGTCCCGGTTGTTCCAAAAGGCTTAGTTATTGGTTCAAAGTTTGATACTGATATTCACAGCAATACTTGCCGAATAGCCTTTAAAGGAAACATCCAATACGTATTTGGTAGCGAAAATTACCTTAGAGGAGATGTCGCGTGCTTGAAAGTTTATAAAACAAAAATGAGAGTAAGATATTATTACTTATTTAGATTAAAGCCGCCCATATAACAAAAACATAATTAATAAATCAATTAACAAATAAAACCGTCGCAACCTGTGAATTGCAAAAATTAATAGGAAGGTATCATTGAACGGATGTCATCTCCATACGAAGTTATTGTGAAAAATCTGCTGAAAAAGGAGTCAAATGTACAACCGTTTTTCAATTTGAAGGTGACTTTATCTACTGGGGAAACAGGAGTCATTGAAGGGTCATTTGGACAAAGCGGCAAAGTCAAAATTCGAGTGATAGGTAAACGAGTACATATTTCAATTCCGAAATAAATTATATATTTTCCTGTTTTCCTTTGAAAGACGGATTAAAGGGCGATACCCAAACAATCTTAGCTGGCCTTAACAAGAAGAAGAAAACAGGAGAACCAACAGTACCTGATGAGAAAGTGCAAGTGAAAATTTACCTTTGTTTTAAACGTTATATTTACGATCCTCACAAAAGAATGATACAGACGTAAACAGTAAAATCGTGCAAGAAAAGGGAAAATACAATAATTTACACGTGGAATGCAGAACGAGTTGCTACGTCAGGATATTTATCCTTCATGGATGGAACCGGTGCCTAGAACGATTTGACAAGTTTGTTTCTTATGCATTCCTTTATGCGTCTTCCCGTACGCTTAAACAAGAGTGATACTCGATTAAAAATAGCTTCAAATAAATAGAAATTTTGAAAGACAACAAATTTGGGTACATGCGCAAGCTAAAATAAAGGTATTTCCACACGTTTGCTAGGAGGGATAAAATAAATTTACAGAACATAAAATAATATAATCACGATAATCATCAACCCCGTTAAGACTCCTATGGCCATCCACTGGCGACGATCTGAAAACAAAAAACAGTAAGTCAATTTACAAAAAATACTAAACGCCGGTATGAACGTGCATACTGCGTCAACCTTAAGACGCCTAGAAGCTCGACACCAATAGGGACAACTCAACATTTCCTATTTCTAATTGGTGTGTTTTTTGACATTCTAATTATCATATAATTTTAAATCATGCATGACTCCCTAAAATTGAAGCTACCTGGTAACCGGGTAATTTATAATAACAGCGGAATTGCATTTTATTTTCATTCAAAAAGAGCTTGCCTTCGTCTAAGTCTACTAGCCTTTCTCCATACTTTTCAAATGATTGTTGAAAGAAAAAATAAATTACCGTTTGACATGCGAAGAACTTTGGCCATTTTCTTTAATGTAGAATCCATCTTAGTTTCTGTGTTTTCCATTTCATGACCCATGTCATCAAGTATTCTGACGAAAATAATATGAAATAAAAGAATAGTGTGCGATAAGGAAAAAGAAACGCTTAGCTTGTTCAAAAATAAAAGTACACTTACAGGGCCTGTTCATCCAATTCGTTACCAATACGCCGAGACATACTTTTTAGTGTACCGACGGATCCTGATATTAACACCAACTGTTCATCTTGTTGTCTTACTAAAGATCCCTGCTGTTGCAATACACTCTTCACTTGAGTATCATCATCGCCGTCGTCTTGATCCGCCTAAATATAGACTTAGTAAGACACTTTCGATTAAAAAATTCCAATAGGCACTATACCAATACCTGAATCGGAATGCGTACATAGCCTGCAGTATTATTTTTGGGTGCGCTTCGTACAGGACTCGTATTTTCGAGAAGTGGCTATTCCATTTAGTTCAAAATTAAATTATGAATTACTTAGTTTTATCTTCTTCAGAACATAAAATACCTTTCTCGCAGAATGATCAAAATCTTGGCTCCTCATCATTTGAAGTTTTTCTTTAATGCTTCCGATTTCGTCTCTGGTTTGCTGAACAAAATAACGCCTTTGGACAACTTCGGCACTATTTAATCGAAATCGACTAGGATTTTTTTCTACAATTGCTTTAATATAGATAAAACATCAATTAATAACTTTAGAATACAATATCATTGAACTGCCATTCAATATTACTAAAGAATTGGAACCTTAAGATCAGCTTATTCTCAAAATAGGTAGGCCTACATCTTGAATTGTTATATTATTATTATGTGTTACAGTAATGTGAATTTAACAAAACACCAAAATAATTATTAAGTTAAAGACTCTTGAAAATCCTTCATATTGCCTTTAAATTAAATCCCATAAATCAAGCCTTTTAATCCATGCATTAATAAGCCGAAGCAAAAAAAACATAAAAGCTATGTTTAACTATGCAAATCAAGCACATGTGTGCATTTGCTGCAAATCAAATTTTACCAATTGTGTCCTCAAGGTCTTCCAAGTCCCACTCTATACTCCTTATGGAATTTTTCAACTCTGCTGTGGTTTTCTGTACTTCGTCTTTGGAGAAAACAACACCTTCTCTTCTCAGTTGCTGCCAATGTTGGTAAAGCCCTCTTGTGCGGTTCAAAGCTTTTGTAACTTCACTTCATAAATAAAATGTTTAAAAAAATATTAGTCACATTAGAATAAAAATACAAACACATAAACAGGTAACTACTGGATTTGTGAAAGCTTACTCTTTAACAACAAAAAATGGATCTTCGAGAGACATGTCACAAATTCACATCTCACGATAACTGCTTGTGAAATATAACCACTCGTCTGTTAGCCGCTGTGTTTTCGTCCAGTTATTGATCCGGCGGAATACGTTGCCTTCTCTAGCCTGCAAGATAAGGAGTCTGTCACCTTCGCCACAGCTACACCTCTGACGTCATGACGTCCAAATTTTATCGATTTGGGATTAATCGATATACAAGTGTCTCGCCAACAGTACGTATTTACTCTCGTGAAAGATGTGATTTTGGCTTAACTAATTAAAGCCAATAAATTGAAATTCATAGTAATTTTATCATGTCAAAGCAAAAGTCGTCGTCAAATCATGTTATATGTGGTTAGTTTCTGATTTCCACCAATAGAGGCGCTTGTCTCCGATATTTTTCAATGAAAAATGAAATCGAAAGGTTATGAAATGTTAGGTAATTTTCCCGCAGGAACAAACAAAACGGCGTACGTTGAGTATCCGATTATATTGCTTAGTTATTAGATAAAATATTGGGCGCGGTAAATAATTATTGGCTTTGTATTTAAATAACCAATATATCGGATTTGAAAATCTAGCAATTTTACCGTAACTGGCAACAGCTTAATATGAAGCGCCAAATTGCGCCAAAGGATGATTAGGAGGTAATTGATTGTTCATTCACACCGAGCGATCACCTACTGAATCTGTAGATTTTGACGTTTCTTTTTCTTTATTTTTTCAAAGTCGTCGGAACAATAAGGTTTACAATGTCGGATAAAAGTGCAACAGGTGATTACGTCGTGGTCATTGACGACATTCTTAGTCAAGGTGCTAGTGTCAAAAAAGACGAAGACGTTGACAAATGTAAATCGGAACAGAGTATTAAAACAAGCATCGGAAATTGTAAGACGCTTAAGGCGAACAACATGGAGGACCGACTTAAGCAACATGTGCGAGGTAAAAGAGTTTTTTTTGTCGCGAAAACACAAATGCATGCTCTTCCTTGCTGCTATTAGTTCTTTTGTTGCCATCTTTATTACTTTATTGTAAATAATTAAATTATGTGTGTAACGGTTGAGAGAGTCAATATTTGAAAAGAAAAATTTATTGGTGTTACAGACGTGCCGCTCCCACCGAGTCACAAGCTCACGATGGCTGATGTGTATGATACAGACACGGGCAAGCCGCTTTGGGATGTCCTCAAGCAGCATTTCATTTTGGAGGGGCGAGTGGAGGAAACAGTTGCCCTTCGAATTATTAATGAGGGCGCCGCTCTACTTCGACAAGAGAAAAACATGATCGAGGTTGGAGCGCCCGTCACAGGTTTTGTATATATTTCAAACCATTACGGTATATAATTTTTTCGACAATAATCCTACATTTATGCATCAACAGTTTGTGGCGATATTCACGGGCAGTTTTACGATCTAATTAAACTTTTTGAAGTTGGCGGATCGCCGGCCAACAACAAGTATCTTTTCCTTGGTGATTACGTCGACCGAGGATGTTTTAGCATAGAGGTAACAGTAGTAATAGTGCCACCCGCATTTCGTCTTATATTCTTGGAAACTTTTTCTTGTTCTGTATACATTAGTGAAATTTCGAATAAGTCTATTAGACTGCTGTCTTCGTTTTTTCATCGATTGGACACATGCAGTTTCTAATTAATGCTACCTTTACAATTAGATTTTTTTTTTCATATTCCATGAACTTCATTGCAGTGCGTCCTCTATTTGTGGGCACTTAAAGTCTGCTACCCACAAACCTTGAACCTGTTACGGGGCAATCATGAATGTCGACACCTGACCCAGTACTTCAGCTTCAAGCAAGAATGTAGAAGAGTTATTGTTTAATGTCGAGGACTTGAGAATGAAGCCATTGTTTATGTTTATTTAAAAAAGGTAAAATAAAATATTCGGAACGTGTGTATGATGCTTGCATGGAAGCGTTCGATTGCCTTCCTCTTGCAGCCCTAATGAATCAACAGTTCTTTTGCGTTCACGGTGGCCTCTCCCCCGAGATCCATTCGCTCGAAGATTTGCAAAAGGTATTACATTTCTCAGTAAGAACAAATCACAAGTGTATTCTAATCATTTTTTGTCGTCTCTCACGTTAACATACCTCTATGCTAATAGCTGGATCGGTTTCGGGAACCTCCATCATCTGGTGCTATGTGCGATCTCCTGTGGTCCGACCCGCAAGAAGATTTTGGCAATGAGAAGAGTGTTGAACACTTTTCACACAACTCTGTCCGCGGCTGTTCCTACTTCTATAGGTGATTGTCCTTGTTGTGTATTTTAAAAATATGCTGCCATGGTTTCTTTCCTTCGACATATACCGTAGCTATGGAGCTTGTTGTGAATTTCTTCAACAGAACAATCTCCTCTCAATAATCCGAGCACACGAAGCTCAAGATGCTGGGTGAGTGGAATTTGGCCCGTTATTGTACAATATCGTAACTCGCCATTCGATGTTTTGCAGTTATAGGATGTATCGGAAAAATCAACGGACAGGTTTTCCCTCACTAATAACCATATTTAGCGCCCCTAATTATCTGGACGTGTATAATAACAAGGGGGCCGTACTGAGATACGAAAGTAATGTGATGAATGTGCGACAGTTTAACTGCTCGCCTCACCCTTACTGGTTACCCAACTTCATGGATGTCTTTACCTGGTCTCTACCCTTTGTTGGAGAGAAACGTAAATCTAACTTTTATCTCTTTTATTTCTACCGAAATCACAGCAATTAACTAAATTATACAGTGACGGAAATGCTGGTGAACATCTTGAACATTTGCTCCGACGATGAACTCATGTTTAAGGGCGAGGAGAATGTCGAAGACGGTGAGAAATGTGAATTCCACATTAGCGCGTTTCTTTTTTAAACTATCTAAGTCTTCGTTTTAGAGCTATCTACGTCTTGTCTTAAAATTGTTTTGGTGTTAAGCCAAAGCCACTTAGTCGTTCTTCGCGATTTTCTTTTATATCCGTGTTTTCGATTGCAAACTGTTATGGTGTTCAAAACTGATTCCGTTCTCTGGTAAGGGGAAGCAGCTGCTGCTCGCAAAGAGGTTATCCGAAACAAAATTCGAGCCATCGGCAAAATGACCCATGTCTTCTCCGTCTTGAGGTGAGAATCCTTTTTCATGATCGATTTTCTACCTTTCTGTATTTTCTTATTTAATAGAGAAGAAAGAGAGAGTGTGCTCCAGCTTAAAGGACTGACACCTTCTGGCTTCCTACCACTCGGCGCTCTGTCTGGAGGCAAAGCGACGCTGAAGAACGGTACAACCCCAATCTCACAAATGAGAGGAATGCAAACGAGTACAGATATAAGACATCAATCCGTTTTTGTTTTTTTTTTAGCTTTGCAAGGATTCTCTCCGACTCACCAAATTAATTCATTCGAAGAGGCTAAAGGTTTGGATGCCATCAACGAACGTATGCCACCGCGCGATGAAACTCTTTTGCCACTACAAAATCCTAAAGTGGCAACTGCTTTCGATGAAACTAATTCAGACTCGCACGCTTCAAGCGTAAGTCGTGGCCATTCCTGATTGAACCAAATCAATGGTGACCCGACATGATTCTCGCCGAATTGCTGTGGCATCTGCGGCTGTGAACCGTTCAGTTTTGACCCGGTTTCTTAACGCTAACAAAAAAAATGACATATTTCTACACTACAAAATGAGATCTTAATAGTTCATGGAAGACTGATCATTGAAAAGTGTAGTACGTAGTACTTACGTGTTTTTTGTTTGTTGTGGGTATCCTTTTTCTCTTGAACACCCTAGTCGTGCAAAATACGCTTTCTTTAGAATCAAACTATTAATATTTTCTCCTCCCTCTTCCCTCTCAAAATTTTGGTGGAATTTCGTTTTGTTTTCTCTATTGTGATCATACCCATGCATTTGTACAGGTTGCGAGCTTGTTTCTCCTTTTTCTTTATTTGTTTATTGTTTTTGCACATCCCTAAAACCCTAGAATCTATATTGTCAGCAAGTTCATGTTTTTTTCCCGTTCTATCACCCTTGTGAACTAATTGCTAAAAAGCTGAACTTTTTTTTGTTGAGAAATTTGTTAGTTTTTCTTTCTTTGAAAATTTTGCGCGTTTCGACTTACCCACCGTGAGCTGCAGTGCTGATGTCCGTTACCGTTAACTGGGGATACATTCAACGGCTAAATGAGTTTAGGCAGTGGGGTACAGTGTTGTTGCATATTCGTACCGTATTATAAGTAACATAAAAAGACATGAGGGTTTTAAAAATTTCGTAGCTCTTAATCAACAGCCTACAGCTCACGTTTTAACGTGTGTCTCGGTTTTTAGTTCCACGGGCACGGGGCTACTTTGAATCCCTCTTGAACACATGCCAATACAAAACTTTCTACAAAAAATCTAGAGATGGGATGGATGCAGGCGGATTCGCTACGTTCTTATTAGCTAAAAACACTTTTTTTGGTTTCTTCTAACTTGCATATTACTCGAGTTATTTTAAAAACCCGCCAAAAAAAGTCGTTTTAGTTCAAAGTAGCCCCATTCTACCTGCATCATACGGACTTCAGTAGGCCTACGTATTGAAAGTGGATTAAAAAGTTCAGCAACAAGTTCAACAAAAGTACATTTCTAAATTTCTAATCAATTAACAAAATAATTCCTCCTTCCTGCGACATTTTTCTTGATGGTGTTTTATAGCTGTATCTGTAAAAAGCCTTCCGAATAGGTGGTCATATTTGGTCATTCCGGCTCCAAGCGTTCGGTACTAGTTGATAAATACAGCGTGCGTGTAAAAAAAAAAAAATTAGCGAACGAAATGCATTGCGCATACGACAATGGATACGATGTTAATGGAAGACCATTTTTAGCGATTTTATTCAATTGAATCCCCTTATGATCCTCCCAATGAGCGACGATTATTGAGGTTATTTCATGGAACACTTGAGCGTAATTTTATAAGCCATTGATTAAGAGTCTTACGATGTCCGATGACGGACAAAACAGACAATGGTAAAATAGTTAAATTAAATACCCTTTCTAAATAGGGTAATGGGAATGTCATATTGCCTTTGATGGGCAGCACGATGGCAAAATTTTCAATTTAATGTGAGGCGAGAAAGCGCCGGTTGGGGGCTTAAAACTTGGAGAACCTAGTTTTAGCATTTTACCGTACCTAGTTTACGACCCACGAGGTTCCCTTATGTAAACGCAGTTCATAATAAATACATGTATTTGCATTTCTCCAATTATTTAGTTTTCTAAACATTATACCAAACAATGATTCCTAAGTTTGTCCTATGATAAGGCGCAAGCTAATCCATAAGGTCGTTTTTGGTTTTTCCTTCTTCTTTTTCCTTTCGGGTACCTTGTGGCGTGCAAACGCTACCACTACCAGCTACTTACAATACTTGAGCGTACAGTACACAACAAAGAGTAAATACGCCTAAATTGACTGAAATAATAATAAAAAAAAGGTTATCCAACAACAGACCTTGGCGCTCCACCTATAAACGGTGTGTAGACCAAGACAGAAATCGAAGTCTTGACCGAAGGGGCATCCACCAAATGCACCCTCTTGGACGGCTCTTTCGTTCTGCCGATGGATCTCATCTTAATAATAATAATGTACATGAACATTGCAGCGCCTAGTCAAATGCTCCACTTCGACAGCTTGTCTTCCTTCTCGACTCGCAATGTGTGATCGACCAATGAGAGATGTTTCGCTGTGTACCGTCACTCGCCTGATAAGCGCAACCCTCCCAGTGAACATATTTGTCCCAAATTTTTATTTAAAAAAAACCGTCTCTTAAGTATAAAATACACTAGCAACACTCGGTCCCCGAGTACGCTATTTAAAAAAAAAAATACTTGAGCGTAATTTTATAAGCCACCGAGAGGTGGCTTCAACTAACGTAAAAAATAAATTCGGGGTGCTCGCGGGAATAAACAAGATTCCCTTCGGTAATACCTTCGGGTTAAAAAATTTTTCGGATAAACTATGCAATATATGGAGGTCTATGCTTAGGTTATGCCTATGCTTATGCCTATACTTATGCGGAAATGAAACCTAAGGAAAGTTATGTATACCTAAAATATGCCCCGTGTACCGAGATCGAGTACCACACACTATATTTTATTGTATTCAATCTTGAGATTATTTTCAACCCTGTTAACTGCTGTGGTCAGGTGGTTAGAACGTTGCGCTCGAGTCCATATATGTGAAAGCAGGTCAGACGTTCGATCCTGCAAGATGACATTTTCCCGAAAAATATTTAGAAAAAATGCCTCTTATGCAAATCAAAATCGAAACCAGGTGGTTATAAATGCCACAAAACATCTAACATAAATCGGATAATGATATGGATTAGAGACAAACGGTAGCAAATTAATAATTCGCCAAGACGGTAGCATCTCCTACAGTTTATGTTTTATAAGAGTAATCAGAATATGTAGTAGGCTACATTTGACAAATTACCGACGAAGGTCTTGACTTCACAATATCGTCTATCGTCTACCAATTGAGTGATGTACGCATCGGTTGAAGCATGAATCGTATGTTTTATTAATAGCTAGTTTTTAAATCCTTGACGCATGAAACATACGGTTTCTCACGACACATTAAACGTATATTACTATAACGTACTCGAAAAAATTTTTAAAGGTTATCACCGAAATCGGTTAACGTACAGTCTTGCACGCCATCTAACATCCCGGCGGAAAACAAAATTTCTCGCATATACGTTAGGAAAGCAAAATCACAATCAGTTAGGTCGGTTAAAATCGGTTATTAACGTACAAATCTTATTACGCCATCTAATAGCCTGCCGGAAAACTAAATTTTCTCATATAAACGTTTGGAAACCTACCCTAGACCCATCCCTTTCCTTTCTCAAGCCCCCCAAAAGCCCTCAAAAAACCAAAAAAAAAGAAAAAAAAAAAAGGGAAATCACGCCCTAAACGGGAACTTAATACCTTCGGTATATTCATAAGAATGAATATTACCCTCAGGGATAAAGCCCCTCCCGTGGCGCCTTCGAGATTTTTGGGGGTTGATTTTAGTTAGAATGAACTATTTTCGCCTTCATTTGCTATATTTTTTTAAACTGAAACTTTTTAGTTCGCTGAGAAAAAGTAAAAATTTTGAGAAAAAAAGAACTTTTCACGAAATATTCACGATTAATTCCGAAGATTTCTTATTCCTCCCGACAACATTAGGTGTTCTAGTAACTTTTTTTATATTCCCCAAAGAAAAAAAAATGTTGTAAAAAAAGAAATAATCCCGAAGTCTGAACGATAATTCCCGATAAATCACGCATCCTCCCGACTTAGTTCAGCAGTGAAACAGTTAATTTCTAATTTTTAAACTCTTCAGAAAAAATTGGAAAAAAAATTAATTTTATCACGACATCTGAACGAAAATACCCGCAAATTCCCGCTCTAATGGAAAGATGACGTTGCATTACGATTTGTCCCGATGATAAATGGTGAGATTTGAACAAGTGCGGTCCGCAGCCGTCTTAAGATAATCCGGCAACGCCGCAGGAAAAATCCAACCGCTTTTCCCGAACGATTATCTTAATGATGTGTTCAATTTAATGAAATCTCAATGGCCCGTTGGGATGTAACTTTCTTTCGTCTATCAAACAAATCAATTAGATTTGCGATCGGATGAACGGATGAAAAAACTATTAAGACTTACTGGAGACCCGCGGCGTTCCTTTGAAAATATAATAGGGTTTCGCTTAGGTTAATATGATTTGGATCGCTGCAAATTTTTCATTTTTTTATTTTTTTTTATTTTTTCATTTTTATTCCAGAAATCTCTCTCTTAAACGCTGCTAAGCCTTCGGCTTTTATAATAAGAATTATAAAATCTCTCAGGGATAATAATCTCTTCAAAGTTCAAACAAATAAATTGGGATAGAGAAAAGAAACTGGAAGGGGAGATCAATACATTGCTGCATTTTACATCTTGCCAATCAAATTATTTCACACCCCCACTTCCTGCCAAATGTTCGATCATGTTCTACTCATGTTCTACTTAAAAATCATAAAAATGTGACTATATAATTGGTCAACAGTTGAGACCACTTTGAAAATATGGTATCAGAAATATTAACAGAAATTTTATTTGATCGCGAAGAATACGGTAAGTAAGTATTTCGATTTAGAAGCTTATTTCTCAAGTTTATTAGGTACCGAGACGTTCTGTCCCTGCCCTTCTGCCCCAGACGAAGTGATTAGAGGGACGACGTAGTTTATTAGAGGGAACGACAAGTCGACTAACACAACTCCAATTTTTTTTCTCCGTGTGATGAGTCTAAAAAATTAAAAATCTATCATCTTTACAGACCCAAACTAACATGCCAAAATTTTTGGCGCGGACAATCGAGCTCTAACAAATCGAATGAGGTCGTGTTTTTTGGAGCATCTGTTAGCAAGATCTACATTCGCCGTCGGAACCTGAATTTGTATTTCTTGAACGTCTATAAGTTTTTGATGTTTATAAATATGCTGAGCTTCTATGCTGTTCCTCTTTCTTTATTCATTTTTTTGTAAAAGAAATAGAAAGGCATGTGAGTGAGCTAGCTTTAGAATTGGAAGAACTTTGCTTCGTAGTTCGGAGGAGGCACAATGGGTAACCATTCGATACGTTTTACGTCACGGATGAATAGTTTGCATCGAAGCAGCTTATTCCAGAAAGACATCTGAAAATTTTGAATGGAATAAAAACTCGAGGGGTGAGTTGAGGGGGAGAGGGTGTGTGTTCAAGAAGGAAACCGTCAAGAAAACAGATGGAGGAAAGAAAGGGATCGGCATCTATGGTAGAGATCAGTAGGCAATGTGCAATGTGTGTACGGAGACATGAATAGACCAGGTGTTACCCTTCCCTATATTCCTTATAGTTCTTTTGTTGCAGACGGCCCAGACGTCTTCGACGATAGTCGCGTGCCCCGTAAAAATCCCAGCTAATGCCGGAGGTATTGAAACTCAGTTCTTTACTTGTACTTAATGGCCGTTGTAACGGACATGGGGAACTACTCAAAAAGTATGCATTTTAATCACCACTCTCGTTGCATAGAGAGAAAGTATGCTTAGATATTTGAATTCATACCAAATATTTAAGTGAAACGTACCGGTTGCCGCCGGTTGCTATCGTTATACCAAAGTTATTTTGTAAAAGCTGACAACTTATTCCGAAGAACCAAGTAGGCCTATACAAAAACGATTCAATAAACTAAAAAAACCACCCTGCTTTATTTTTTCTGTCCACTTTGGTCGCGGCCTGTCAGGTTCGTTTTTCGTTCGTGCCTGTCAGAGACACACTATGATGGATAATGGCCCCTTGGTCGGTCGATTCGGTCTTATCTGAGGGCTGGTTCTCATTCTTCTTCGACTCATAGCAACCTCTTATATTGGCTCGCGCCTTCCAGTCAGAAATTCACGCGCGGGGAATTCAGCCAAAGGAATATACTTATCGCGCATCACGTTCACAACACCCACATACAGTCGTCTTGTGATTATACCTTGACTCTTTTCTGCACCCATTTATCTCTTTCTGTTTCCTTGCTGACCGCCCTTTTCAATACTACTTCTGCGCACGGCTATCGTAGCCTAGACGGCTCTACTCAATTTGATGGATGATTGGATGTATAAGGCTTTCATACTTCTGTTCTTCCTTGACACATTTTTTTAGCGTACATAGGGCTATCGATAATTTTGAAACTGAATTTCAAACGGTTAAAGTTTCAATGCTTATAGGCTGTAAGGGAAATGGTAGAGTCAGGTTTAAAGTTGCTCTATTCCGCTGCTCAAAGATCAACGAAAAATTATTGTTGTGACACTAAAAATTCTTATTTTATCCGATCTTCTTGCGCCGAAACCTGTAATAACAACAATCATCATCTAAGCCGGTTATCGCCATATTCCTGAAATCAACATGACGTGACGTGACTCTTGTTTGCTCGTTACCCAGCCCCACTAATACTAAATTAATTATTTTTGTCATTTTAAATAAATATTATTTTACGTACTATGCTGTTTTCTTATTTTCATATATTCACACTTAATGTCAATGAAAATAAATTTAGCTGCAAAATGCTATACATAGTCATAGTATATGTAGTTATTAATTATTAATATAGATTTTTGCTGCACTAGCACAAACCTCTTGCTCATATTAGACACGATAAAAGATATTGCCAGTACAGAAAAGAATTGTGCCAGAAGCAATCGCCTTGCCGGAACAATCCAAAAAATCATGACAACCACATTGTCTTTTTTCTCCGCGACGAACAGCAGTACTGTGCATAAAGCGAATGATCATCACAAATTTCATGTAACGCACACAATTCTGGGAAGAAGTATGAAGAGTAAGCAAATATATATAGGGGATGCGGAAAGCGGGAAAGGGATCTATGTCGTTCTGCGCGCCACATTGATACAGATGGACTGCTGCTACTGTGAACTGGACAATAGAGGAAGGATGTGTGCGGAATCTAATGCGCGAAGTTTGGTCTGTAGAACTAGCGGCAGCTGGTGACATATAGTAAAAGACTTGGATTGGCGGAGAGTATATCGTGTGTAGTTTCAGGATCGTATAGGAAGTTCTTTTGTCGTCACGCGCCTGCTGCTTATTTTTTCCCTCCTTCTACGATTTCCGCTTCAGTACCGAATAGAACATCGTTGAGCTGAATAAGGAGGCCCCTCCTTCCCCTTCCCGGACGCCAACAGCAGCCAGATATTGGTCTGCCAGCCAAAGAAAAGAAGGGCGGAGACGACAGAGGTCTTCTGGAAGGGATGGCCGAGTGGGTGATGTAGGAAGTTGGCTTTGGGTAGGAAGGAACGGAGGCAGAGCCAACCGACGAGGTGAAGTAGAAGTAGTTGAGATCGACAGTTTCCCGTTCAGTGCGGAACAAGCCACAACAGTTTCTCTCGTCTTCTCCAATGTTTCGTTGAATTGCTATTGTAAAAACAACGGTTTGATAGAATCGGATGATCCAGCTCGTTTCAATTTTCATGGCTCAAGGTTTTTTACCAATAATTGTTTCTTTTATTTTAGCATTAGCATTATTATATAATATTTCCAGTTTCCTGTCGTGAGTAGTGCAAATCCACAAAATAATCGACAGCGATCGAGTATATTATTGCTACGTTTACAATGTTAGAGACTTGAAAAAAGCAGAAAGAGGGATATTGTATTGAACCATGTGGACGATTTACGTAGGAGTCACACGCTTAGTATTAATAAGAAATTACTGAATAATATTTAACTGATTGTTGTACGTTTTATTTTTTTAGCAGAACTTATTTCCAGAGTTAGTACTGTAGTGGGTAGGGTAGTAGGAACTTAACTGTATACACTACCCTAGCAGAATTGTGTACCGGTACCGTAGAATAGGCTAGTTCCCGGACATACATACAAATTTAACCAGAGTGATTCCGTCAATTAAATAAAATTAAATTCGTTTCAATATCCAAAATACATTTTCTGAAGATGTTTGCTTATTCTCGGCAGTGTAATTAAATTAAAAGCAGCTGAAATTACAACAGTCAGAAATCATTTAGAAGTAGCACCCAGCAGTAGTCCCCAAGAATTGGGATTAGGGCCATGGATCTATTGAAGCTTGCCCTCTTTATCCAACTAAAAAAGTAGAGCCGAATGAAATCAATCTCGACAATAAAGTGAACAAACGAGACTTGCTTTTGCGCAATACAACCTACTCTGTGTTTATCAGCTCGCGTGCCCAGTGGTCTTTCCTCCCTTGTCTGTTCTTCGACCTGACACGACTAATCTAATAATTAGACTTCTTGCACTCAGTCCTCACTCGCATAACACTTATGGCGTTTGGGAATCGACAAATTAGACCAAAGAAAAAAAAATGTTTGTGACTTGTCCCTATTCTCATTTCCCTTACTCGTTTACGTAAGACTAGGTCGCATATAATTTCTTGTTTTTAAATATTAGCTTTGCCTTTGCCCTTTACTCAAGTATCAACCCAAGAGTATACCTACAAGTAAAAGAAAAATATAAGTTCAAAATAACTTTTATATTTTAGTTTGTGAGAATTCTTTGAGCATCACGCAAAGAAAATGTAGTTAAATCCTTTTCTTCTTTCAACATACATAAGAAGGTTGAGCGAAGTGTGTAAGTTCAGATAGGAGCAGCATGGTATTCTCGATAGACTTTGGCACTACAATATGGTGACGATGGGAAGAGACAAAGCTTTTCTGGCTGTTCAAGTCTGATGGATGGTACTCTTAAGCGTCTAGCGAATCGAAGCGGAAGTATTCTGGACAAACAGAATATTAATTCTTTCTTTTGTAGCACTGGTAGCGGAGTACGTAGTATGCTGTTATGCACCCTTAGATCTCCCTAAAAGATAATGCGCGATCGGATTTCCTCGCCGTCAACCGAAATTGCTACTCTCTACTTCTTTAAGAAGGTTTTAAGAACTGGAAAATATTTTTTGCTATTACAACACATAAAAGAAGCTACAATATAAGTATTTCAAAAAAGCTTATCGTAGAGCAATCCAGATCCACACTATACGATTATTCAGTACTGTTTAGTTAGCGTGTTCTTGCTGTGCAGTCACTTTTGTTAACCAAGGAAAAAATCACTAGACGTTAAGTAAGTAAATTTAGGAATACTGAATTCGAAGAAATTTTTTCGCCTAATAAACATTTCAATTTACCTGCGTAAGTAAAGCACACATCTTTCTGTTGGGTAGCAACTTAGTGAGAACAGCATATATACACGAGAGCGTTGAGAATGACAAGAGCGTGTCTTACATTTGTGTTGTATACTGTGTATACTCATCGATCGATCGGAATGACTTCTATTTCTGACAAGTATTTATTTATGTTTTTGCCATTATACATCTTACTTCCTTCCTTGACGATTATGCTCGTGAATATGTATACCTGCTGTCAGCATCATTCATCACTGAACTATAGGTCTGTAGCGCGGTTTCTACGGTTGATGACTTATATCTACATCTATTGATTTCTCCCAACCTTCGTGTATCTTTAACCTTACTTCTTCCTTTCATTTTGTTACTTCTTCTTACATCTTTCGACTTGTACAAGTTCAAGATGCAATGCCAACACACTGCGTCCTTATCATCTGTAAGCTATATTTAGTGGGTTTCAGTGTCGAATTGCTCAGCGCGGAAGGAAAATATTTGGTCAAGAAAACGCTGCAGGCCCTGATTGTCCAAACGCAATTCTTGTACAAATATGAAACCAAGAAATGTGTAGGGGCATCGCTGCTTGTGCGTAAATCCTCGCAATCAAACTCAATTATGCTGCTCGATCTCTGGGGGAAACTAACGTGTAACGTCAATTACCAATGAAACTGACCTTGAGTAACAAAAATCTTTGGCTTCAAGGTAATTGGAACTTGGAAGATAATTTTCCCGGATGGTGGATAATTTTATTTAGAAATAATGAATGACATGTTAGTATATAAAGCTATAATTTTTCATTATTAGTCCGTTGCTAATACAGTACATCGATGCTATCAGCGAAGCCATCTAGAAATATAGTCATCAAGCTATATATAGTTTGCCGATCCTGTTTAAAATTAGACTAAATTATTTCAAGATTCTTTATTATAGTTTTTTTAAAATTTATTGTACATTGTGTGTCGTTAGGTTGTCTCTCGTTTCTTATTCTGTATGGTGACATGGTATAAACAGCTGCAGTTGTAAAAGGTTAACCTGATTAAATTACTAGAAATGGCGACTGCTTCCCGTGTAGGCTACGCGCGTATTGAAAAGGGAGAACTCCCAATTGTTTGTTTTCTTAATTCCTGAACGGATCAAGTTAGGCCATTTCCATCAAGTGTACTTGGGGGAACAATTAAGATTGATTTTGAGAAATCACTCCAAATAAAAGCCAACGAGTAAAACGACTTGTCAAATTTATTCTAGACTAAGCCATATTTTGTTCGTTTATGTTCACTATTTCGGTGCGCGATTCTAGTAGTATATGAATTTGGTGGCCACTAGTCACATCAGAACGAATCGAAGCCAAATAAGCACCCCGTTTCTAATAATTTTGACGAGCACTGTATACGTACCTTGCAATCTTACACAACCGTTACTCACTAACTCTTCAGCTCTCCTTCCGATTGATGTACTCATTCTACTCCGGTACGGTATCACACCATGTCATATTGTCGTGTCCTTAAAAATCAACGGATCTTTAGGACTCAAGACGAGTACCGGTATTGGGAATCCATTTTACGTTCGTGTTACATGAGAAACAGAATATTGAAAATAAACGACAGTTAGCTACACTGAGAAATACAATACGGTCTGGAAAGCCGATTTCCCATATCTCTCTTTGGTCCAGACTACAGGCCTATACAGACGTTATTTTGGCATTCAGAATCATCGTTGGCTGTTTGGTCTCATATCTGTGCGTGAAAAACCGGAAACGGCTTTCCCTTCTTTTCAAAGGCGTTAGATTCAAATACAATGCACGTGGAGCTCTATTGAAAAATTCCATTGTCCTCTCCTTCCCCAGTGCAGCCCCCTTTTCGAGAGATCTAACGGACAGGATTCTACCGCACTCCTCACAGCTGATGAGTATGCGGCCCTGAAGCAAATCTGATGACAGCTGTGCATGGCTGCATAAAACATAGCTGCTACAAATAATCCGACATAAAAGGATATCTCCTACGGTACGTTTCAGAATGATGGAATTCATCCGAGAATTCATATAGGCCGCAACATTTTCCACCTTCATTACGATAGCCCACTAATAATAAACTGTTCTCTTATTTTTCTATTTCATCGTTACTAATCTTAAAACCATAAAAAAACTTGTATCTGCAATTTCAAATAATAATAAACAAACATATATGGGAAAATAAACAAAGAATAGGAATTTGTATATTCAGGCGCTCGAGCTTGAACATACGTGCTTGTTCTTTTTAAACGGGAATGCTCGATTCAGCCTTTTTGCTTCCCAGTTAAAAATCTTCTATAGAGTGGTCGAAAATATAATAGTTTTTTCTATAGTATACATGTAAAACTATAATATTTTCGACCACTCTATAGAAGATTTTTAACTGGGTTACAGACATCGTTGAAAGTTATTTTATTAGCTAGAATAGCAACCGTAGCCACCGTAGCTGCAGTGTGCTGCGTTGCCCCTATAACATGAACCAATCGCAGAGAAGATTAACCGCAATTACTACGTATATTGTAGCGCAAAAAATTGAGACTCCAGCACGTTATTATTACTACAGTGTTATATAGTTGGAAAACATGTATGTTAGGTCATAACACTACGTTCGTTTCAAGTATTGAGTGCATTTGCTATGGCTACGCACTCGAACTTTCTTACTCCATTATTGTACTACGGTGGCAATTTCTCGCAATCTGATTGGTCAAAAAATCCTCCGTTGTGCACATACGACGCATAAAGAAAGCGGAAAGCCCCATGCAGTATGTAGCTTTTCATAAGCTTAACTATTAACTAATTGATAGTTTGTAGTCCATCAGTTTATACCAAGAAAACAACAAGTAAATGGAAAACAAATGAATAAAATCTATCATATCCGGCAAAAAACTGGCAAATTTTTTGCACCAATATATGATGTAAAATTTGGAGAAAATCGTAGTCGAAACATAATTGTGGAACCAAGGCACTTTGAGAACCAAGCGTTGAACGTCGAACGAATTTAGCTTCTTTCCTGTCCTACTGGTGCACTCTAGTAGAGGTATCGTATTGGTTCTATGGCGAAGGAAACGACTCCTTGGATTCAAAAGCGAGTAGTAGTTCGTCTGCGAATTGGATGAGGCCGTTTCCATGAATTGTGAGCGTGTTTTGCATACAAACGGTCTACAATTTCTCTTCGCGAGCGTTTCGTCGTGCGACACTACCCGGCACACCATCATGTCCAATAGCAGTACTACGAGTACTGCGTATAGATACATAATGTAAACCAAGACCATCGAGCCAAACCTAATTTGTAAGGCTCCATGAATTTTTTTCTTCTACAATGACATACGCGTACAACGATTCTTCAATGGGCGAAAAATGAACAATGTATCCACTCTGGGTTCGCTAGTCTATCAATTGCATAATATTGTACGCACTACGCACGCAGTATCGATCGAGATTTCCCAGTGTCTTGCTCTCTTAGCTGGAGTAGCTACTGCACCGTATATTTCGTAATAGATTCCCAGTCTCGCCTTTTTAAGGTTAATGCCACTGCCACCGACAAGATTTATAGGGAAACGACAAAATCAGGGTAAGCGACAATCAACTACTTTATTGACTGGATGCTGCAGACTGTATTATGGACTAGTAAAAGAAAGAAAGATGTACATCTAGCTTGATACAGTCATGTCCTATGATCTGGCAATAGGCCCAAGTCCAGCCTACACCCAAACTCGATTAAGCGACTGGTTTATGCAATACGCGAAAGAGAGTTGGACAAAGGTCTCCTTTCAAACAGAAACTTTCTTCCACGGTCTTCAGTTTCGTTTCTAAATTTAAGAATTACCCAGCAGGTTATAACGCGCCATGACGTAAGCTACACAATTATCTGCTGCCGGATTTAAATTGTACTGTTTTCCATTAAACGGAGCATTTCAGGATTTCTTGGTAATCTAGCTTGAAATATATACCTAAAAATTGATGGCCCTTTCATGAAAAGGAATGCGGATCCAGTGATCAGTCTATTTATTTATCTCCTTCTGTAGTTACTAAGTTGCAAGGAATGAAAAGTAATGTTAAAGGTAAAGAAACTATAGAAAGGGAGAGAGAGGAGGAGCGAGGCCATAAGAAAGGATCATTACAGACAGCAAGAGGGGCGAAGAGAGGAGTATGGTATAGCGATGCAATCGTGTCGTCACTGCTGTGGACGACGAAGGGAGAGAATCATTCAAGGGCCAAAAAGAGAGAGACAGAGGGAAAGAGAGTGAAGAAGAGGAAAAGAAGAAGAAAAAAAATCTTGAAAGAGAAGGAATAGGAAGACCGTTCGCTTTGTTAGATGCTGAGCTTTGATGATAGAACCCTTCTTCCCTTTCCTCCCCATTTGGCATCTATCCACCAAACGACCGTACGAGTTGTATCTATGGCCGTTAACCTGCAACGAAGCCGGTAAAGAAGTGCTCTCCTGGTGTGTCGATGGTCTGATCTCTTTCCTCCCTCTCCTTATTAGCACAGGGTCATCAAGAGGTCAGCCATCATAGTTTCCACCGATCTTGAGATTCTTGACCAATAGTCCAATACTAGATGCACTCTAGCGCCTCTACGACGCCTTTCTTTCACGAAATCTGCGAGGATAGTTATTTGGAAGACAAAGTTATGAGAAAAGTGGAACAGATTTCAAATCACTATCACGAGGCTCGTCGCTTCGTTGCTAATCAATAGAATTTAAAAATCAGAACCAGAGATCAGAACAGACTCGAAGAAGTAGAACTGCGAATAGCATAACTTATTTTGTGGGTATACCCACAAACAACAAACAACCAAGAATAAAATCAAAGTAAACTGTACATGTAATTTTGTACCTATTTCCCTTGTCTTGTTTTCAATTAGCGGAGGTTGTTGTCCGCGCGTAGGGAAAACGATCTGAAGGGGCCAACCCTTTTCATGTTCGGTTAGACTTGTTGTCTTCGAGAATAAAAAATAAACTATGATGCCGGGTTATTGGGAGCACTTTCTTTGGCTATTGAACACGAGCGAATACTGAAAAGTTTAGCATCGTGAACGTTACTAGCTTTAAATAGTAAACCATTTGCTGATTTCCTATTCGATAATAGTTTATCAAACGTTCTCAGTAAGCCATTGATCAAGTATGCGGCAAAGAGACAAAATATTGTCACTATCAATATAGTGTCGATTTTATTGTAAACAGGAACGAAAAAAATATTAAGCCCCTTGAGCCGAAGCCGCTAAGCGTTTTGTTATTACTAACACAACTATTCCACTTAAATCAAGAAATAGTTGCTTCTGCTTATTGCCGCTATTACTGTGGACTGATGTACAGATCAGTGTCATCATTGAGTAATTATAGAGGCCCGGCGTATCCGTACAACATTTTCAAATTAAATCGCGATCTTTAATAAGTACTCTACATCATCATGTTCGAAATTATGACTCTGCTTTGTGAGGAATAGCGTATTAAACTTGACGGAATCTGCGTCGAAAAAATCCGCATCACCTCCTTGCAAATAGCAAAAATGTAATGCACTCCACTTCATGTATTCACAAGAACGTTATGTAATAAAGAAGTTATAAATGAACGGAATAAGCGGAAGTACTAATCATCCACCATGAAGCGTGGAAATAAAAACGATTTCATCTTTATTCTGTAAATGGTAATCCAGCTGACCCTATTCAAAAATTACAAAAACATACAGCTCTTACAATTTAACTCTAAATAAAGTTTTTGAAAAACATATTAGTGAAATTAGTAGACTAGAACAACAGAGAAGTTGAAGCCTTTTTTCTTACCACTAATTCCCAATCAGCATTGTTGACGAGTACCAAGATTCCTGGTCTCCTAAAGAGCAAATTATTTTCACATTTTAGTTTGAAACAATTTAATAGATGCATGCATCTTTTATAAAGCTATAATATAGCTTATTCACTTATTAAAACCAACATTGCATTTACTACTGGACATTATTTAAAAGAAATACACCTTATAATAATAAATGTGAAGAAATTCATTTTTTTAAATTTCTGACTTAGCATCCATCAGTATTTCGAAAAACCACTACACATATCAAGCTTATTCAAACAATAGAGGATACCAGTATTATGTAAAGGGGCTTACACAGTGTCTCCTTGGAGAAAAAGTTCAGGTCTCTCTTTCAGCAGGTTATCTTTTATCCAAGCAAGAAGCTTTTTCATGCACCCTGTAGTATCAGAAAAAAAACATTGATGCATTCACGTGGGTCTATATTTGGGAACAACTCACATGCTTCTTCCGAATTCAAATTAACTGTGTGGTGTTTAATTTTGTCGAACAGGAGCTCAGCTCCACCACTAATAGAAGATTAAAAATGTATACATAAACATACGAGAAATGTTAGAACCGCAGAAATATGAAATTTTATTTATATGAAACCTGAAATTCAATTTGACTTCCATGGCCTTTTAGACAGCAAAGAGCAGACGTCAGACAGCAGACGTCAGACGCCGGTCCCATGGATACCGGACAGCTGATCGGTTCGTATCATTCTGTCAGATTTCGAAGGAGTTGTTGTCTTGTTGACAGTGCATTTGAGGGAAATGGCTACGTTTTCTTTTATCAAATGCTTGTTAGGGCCTCGGTTGATAAAAGTTTACGCTTCCTCAGGAAGAAACGTAGGTGGTGTCATCAACTCTTTAGTGTATGATGAATAATGTATAGTTTTTTTTTTCTAGGCCATTAATTATCTCCCATCAGGAGCTGAAAAGTTTGGCGATGGATTTTTAAAATTGGTAGGTAGCCCATCATAAAGATATATTTGTAGAATATTAGATTCTGCCAATGAAAATTATAGCAACTATTTAATGTGCAATAACCATACATATATAGATTTTCCAGGTTTTTATTTCTTATAATAACCGCATACACTCTTATATATATTTTAATTTGACAAGTTAAAAACAAATTTACTCTGTTTTCCATGTCAAAGATGAACTGGTCATTACAGCTGGGTATTTATACCTCCCCATTTGTCATTTGGATTTTGCATAAGAAAAATTACTTCTGCTATGATGGATTTCATACCTTGATTCGCTTCACTGCCATTTGTACTTTCCTGTGTGCCAGCTCATTGGCAGCAAGGGCATTCGGTAGACTGACCAATCCACATTATGTTACCTTCATTAATCATTTAGAGGTAGCAAGAGTAAATTACAACTCTAACACAAAGGTATGTCTGAATTAGTGAACTAATTAAATCAACATTTAACTAACTGCTGTTATTTTTTATTTTTTTTCAGAAATTGCTGTCTCAGTATGACTTTGAGTTTTCAGCATGGCCAGTGGATTATGATGCAAAAAACATTGAAAAAGACTTGAATAAGCCTAGGATTTTCATTGATCAAACTAGCAAAAATAGATCAATCACTGAAATTGCCAAAGTTCTCCCTTGCAGAATCCTTGGTTATATGGTGGCTCATTCAATTGGAATTCGACTTTTGTATCCAGGAACAATAATACAGCATTTCATTGGTAATAAGAGTTTGACTAATAATTGGAACTGTTTTAATTAAGGAGGAGTTTTAATTTTTCCAGAGCCTCATTTGGTCGACGGGAGAACTCGGTTGATTGAGGAACTTCGAGGAGAAAGATACAAGTTGATGACTCGCGACAATAATGCAATCGACGTAATTTCTGTTGACAGGAGAGGAAGGTAAAATACCACTCGAATTATTTCCAAAATATTTTTGTGAACTTCCAATGACCTACTTTTATCCAAAGACTCGAGTACGCAAATGGAGACTTTCTTGTTATATGCTGCGAAGGCAACGCCGGTTTTTATGAAGTAGGAATGATTGGAACTCCATTGGAAGCTGGATACTCTGTTCTTGGATGGAATCACCCCGGATTTGGGGGCAGTTCGGTGAGTCATTTACCTTGTAATTTGGTACAGACAACTCACTAGCGCTCATTTTATGACGCTTATCGCCTATTAACCTCTTATACTTAACTTCTTATTAGGGATCTCCTTTTCCGCGACAAGAACAACATGCGATCGACATTGTTGTTCAGTTTGCACTAAATAAGCTCAACTTCCCTCCAGAACGCCTTATACTGTACGGGTGGAGTATCGGCGGTTTTTCCGGTTTGTAAATTATCATCAATCTATAAATTTGATATTTCTAAATTTCTTCGTCATATCAGTTTGTACTAACTAAAATATCAACAATAATTATTTAGCATCCTGGGCCGCCATGAACTATCCCAACGTAAGAGCCGTGATGTTAGATGCAACTTTTGACCACGTTCTTCCTCTTGCCGCCAACGTTATGCCAAGTTCATGGAAGTCAATTGTGGCCACTACTGTGAAATACAACCTAAACCTAAATGTTGCAGAACAACTAATCAAGTTTCCTGGTCCGGTTTTACTCTTCCGGCGCATGCGCGATGAAGTTATTGCATTGGAGTAAAAAACAAAAAACTTTAATCAAAATACTTGCATCTTTTTAGATTTTTAATACATTATATTTATAAGGCCTGGCACGTTATCGACCAATAGGGGTAATGACCTACTCATCAAACTTCTGAAGTTCCGCTTCCCACACATCATCGATTCCATCACAATTCCCCTACTACGAAAGTGGCTGAATGCAGACACAACAGAACGTGAAGAGATGACGCGTAATCATGAGGTCGCAAGTGGATCATGCCTTCGGCAACTAAAAGAGTATATTGATGAAAAGTCAAACTCGTTCCCAATGCTCATCGGTGAAAAATGGACGGAAAAGAAGAAATCACAAATGGCTCTTTTTTTGGTAAGTATTCCTGGTAATAATATGGAATCCTCATTTTCCCCTTAACTGGTTTCTTCTTTGCCATTTAGGCTAATCGGCATATGGTAGACTTTGACAGCACTCATTGTACTCCACTACCGGCCGAGCTATTCCGCTCGCCTCAGGAAATTGGAAATTTTCTAGAAGCCGATTTTGTGGAGATCTCGGATTTCGTGGAAATCACCCCCCAGTAACTTATAATAATCAAGCTTTAGGTGGTAGGAATAATTGCAACTTGAAATTTCTGTTTGACTTCCGTCTTGTTACCGCTTGGCCTTTTAACGTTTGTATTCATAAGCTTATTATTGATACACACTTGCTAGAATGAAAACCATACCTAGTTACAAAGCACCAAAGCTCAAATTCACACAGTATTAACATCTAATTCAGCACATCATAAAATATAAGTGTCAAGCGCGAGTTCTCAACTTGGTTGTACCAAGTTGACTGAGCTGTCAATATCTTTAATTTCGGCATACTTTGTGATTCCGAGAAAATATCAAGATTTAATTTGGGAAGTAAAAGTCCCAGTGAGTGCTTATCCTTTGTTTTCCCATGCCGAGCAGGAAAATAGCGCACACAACAATCAGCAACATGAGTAACACGGCTTTCAAATCATCCTTTTCTTTGTCATCGAAATGAATCCCTCGACGATGTAATTGCTCATTGAGCTGCTGCAGTCCTAGTTCAGCAACTCGTTGTGCCATTATATAAGTTTCCGTAGCAGCAACGCAAGCTCCATTCATTAAATGCCTGGACGATAAAGAGGCCAATTGCATCGCCAAAGAGCTGACCGACGGTTCCTCGCTCTGACGTTGAACATTGGCATCACCAGTGGAATGAGCCACTGATGCCCTCCTGTTACTAGGAGAAGGAACTGCTGGCTCCTCTACAGAAGTAAACTCTTCCTGTTGTACGGGAGTTGCTCCTGAAGGAGGAGGTAGTTTCGGTTTGACTCCCGGTGTTGAGGTGCTTGTTGGTCTCCCTTCTTCCTGTTTAACTGTATCTGATTTCATCGGCGTTTCTGCCATAACATTAGAGTTGGTGGTTGGTGAAAAGCATGACATGTTAGGGGAAGATTGGCTTTGCCTCTCTGCACCACCATCTTCTGTTTCTCGTGGACCAGTTAAAAACGGGATCGTTGCTCCAGGTCCAATGTTGAACACTAGTTGACCGGAAGCGTTAGACGTCGTCATTTGACACACCTGATAAGTATTTCAAGTGTTACCAAATGTTTTCTCTCGTTTAGTTAATAAATTTACCTGTAGTGAATTGGTGTCAACAGAGGAGACGATCAAGCGATCAGCCATGACTTCCCGTACGTTTAAACGTTCAACATCAAGATCTGAAAGCTGTAGCCGAGTCGGGAGATCTACTTGAATCGGAGGTAGTGGGGCGATGGATCTAAGGAAATGTGCGGGTATCCGAGAAAATGAATTGGCTTCATCCTCTTCTTCACCTCGAGAAGTCCTTTGCTGAGTACTGCTTTTAACGGGCTCTTGTACTTTAGGGGCGGCCACCTCTTGGTTTCGTTGAATAGTTACTGGTTCGGTAAAGTCTGGTTCAGAATCGGGGGAATTAGCGGCTGACCAAACTACTGGTGGGCAAGAGGTTTGTTGTTCGGCTACTTCTGGTTGCAAGATAATAGGTGCAGTGACTTGAATAGGGACTGAGACAGGGACAGAAACAGGGACTGGGACGGGGACTGGAACGGGGACTGGAACGGGGACTTGAACGGGGACTTCTTGTGGATTTACGGGCCGCTCGACGATTACGGGTTCTGGTTCTTGTACTCTTTCATGCTGGTCGTATAAGTTATTGTTAATTTCAACGATTGGGATTTCCGTTTCATGAGGTTCGGCCACCGATTCTTCGTATTCTGGAAGTGGGTCAGTTTGGATGCCAACTGATATTTCTTCTACTTGAACGGGATTTTCAATGGGCTCATATTCGTCAACGTTGGTCTGCTGTACCGTTGTCATTTCTGGTGTTGTAGCAACTTCTTCGCTCAGTACACAGACATCCTCCGGTTGGCTAGGCTTGTGCCGCCTCAATGACGATGTGCGACTCCTTGGTGGCTTGTGTGGGGGACTACGACTTCGGTTTCTCTTGGCACGAGGGGGAGCTGGTAGGGGTCGTGCTCTCATCCGTTCAATTACGGGTGCCGATTGCAAGTCCCTTTCCTCCTTAGCGTCATCTCCTCCAGAGAATGAATGTCTCCTAGCGAGATTAAAGTCAGAATGTTCTGTTGATTGGAAAGCGTTCTCTTGAGTGCGCGTTCTAAACTTTCGTGGAGGTCGATGTGGCCGGATGGTGCAGTATGTCCTTGGTGGCCTTTCCGGCGAAACACTGTTGCTGATTCCTTTCTTTCGACGGGGAACGGTATAAATATAAGAATATGATGATGCACTAGCCGGCACGTAAACAGGTGGCGGAGGTCGCGGTGGAGGAGTTCTCTTCTGGAACTGTTTAATCTCTGCATAAGGATTTTCATCGATTATTTCCTCTTCTTCGTGTAGATTTACAGGAAAGAAATCCGCTTGAGGAGTCGTTTCTTCTGGAACCACTGTTACTGGAGCGTCTTGTTTATCGCTTTCCTTGATCTCCTTATTTTCCTCTTGAAGTTCTGATTCTTGGGGGAAAGTTGAGGCCAAAATTTCCAATATTTGATCAAGACCTGCCTGAACGGAAGAAGTACTCTCCCCGTCAACAGCGTAGCTGATTTCTTGAGCTTCTTCTGATGGTGTCGAAGCAGGAACTGTCGGCAATTTTTTCGACGGTTTCTCTAGATCCAAATGAGCTGCGGTTTCAGTTTTCTCTTTTTTCTTCAGGGTCAGCTTTCGACGTTGTGGAGCTGAAGGCTGTGTCTTTGACATCCGCGGCCAAGTGGTTTCTCCGTAATTCTGCACAGAAGCGCGCTTGGGCTTGCGAAGAGAGCCGGTGTGATTTTTGTTCCTTGTCGGTGCCAATGGTCTTGGGCTGCTGTTGAGAATTTTGGCTTCGCCAACTGATGGTTCGCCTGGAATATTATAATCAAGTTGGCAGTTATTGGATGAGCCAATTCGCTGAAGAGATCGATCCGTATCCGCTTCTTCGTCAATGAAACGGGATTCAGCACCAAAGAGAGTATCAGCATCGGTGAGGATGTTACTTGTAGGCTTTTGAATTTGCTCCTCTAAATCTCGAAGATTGGCAGCGTGTTGACAATTAATTTTTCCTCTTGAACGCGTGCGTTTGGGCGCAGTAGGTGGACTTTGAGCCATAGAGCGCCTTGGCCACGTTTGATAATTACTGCACACAGAGAACACAGGCTTGTTAGAGTGCTTAGACTTGCAGCGTTTGGGGACAGCAGGTCTCTCAGTCACTGCTTTTCGCGGCCAAGTTTTCATATTTCCATCATTTGACGAGTCGGTTAAAGTTTTCCTCTGGCCTCGTTTAGCGCGCCTTGGAGGAACGTTCGAGTATAAATGATCTTCTGCTGTCGAGTTCAGCTCTTTCTTAGATCTTGTTCGAACAGGCCGGTCAGGTTTGCGCATGGAACCAAAGTTGCCGTCGACAGCTTCCAATGAGTTGACAGGTGCACAAAAAGCTGACAACATTTCTTGGCTAATTGTAGGGTAAGCATTGGTTTTTTCCACCCAGGATGATCTAATATTAGATTCGACATGAGCGCTATGCGGACGTCCGAATTCTTCGTGAAATCCGTGACGGCGATGGCGATAACGTTGGCGTTTAGGACGAACAACCACGTTTTCTTTGTCCGACTCCTCTGTAATTAGGAAATTTAAGCACAACATTAACACACATTTTACAAAATAAAAGGACTCGAATAATTTACCTTCAGGCAGCGTTTCGGTTGATTGGCTCACGGAAGATGGTCGAGGCCTATCCGAACCGTGGATTGAAAACTCTAATTTGGGTTCTAGTTCGTCTTCTAGATCTTCTTCGGTTTCTTCTTGAATATGATTACATTCGTTACTTTGACTTGTTTGGATTAGCTCATTTTCTATTGGTTGAACAGGTTTCTTATTTCTCCGCTTAGCCATAGGGGGGTTAGATTCATGAGGGTATTCTTCATCGGAAGTCTTCTTGTTACGAGTAGGATACTTTGTTTTCCTTTCAACAGGTGTTGAAGTTTCGTACTCTCTTTCATTATCATGAGGGAAAGCGGGGAAAATGTTTTCTTGTGGAATCACCATTTGAGGCTGTTCCGTTTTGCTCTTCTTCCTATTTAATGTGCTGTTCAATGAAGTTTGAATTTTGTTACGGGTGGCTTGGAAATTCTCTTTGGAGAGGGTAGATTGCAACTTATCACGAGTAGCTTGTAAGTTCTTCTTCGACAAGCTTGATTGTACCTTCTTTCGAGTTGCCTGTAAATTCTGTTTAGACAGAGTCGACTGCAGTTTATTTCGAGTAGCTTGAAGCTGTTCCTTAGACAAACTTGTTTGAATCTTCGACTTGGTGAGTTCATACGCTTTTTTACTGCGGGCAGCGAAACCGGTAGCAGGTTCTTCAACAACGGTTTTATCTCCACCTGCTGGCCCCTGTTCGATTTCTGTTTGAGCGCCCATTCCCTCATCGTCATCCTCAAAGTCTTCGTCGATATCGATATCTACAAACTCTCCTCGGGTTACTATAACGTCGGCAACCTCTCTATCGACAATCATTCCATCCCTTGCAACTTCAGCTACTTCCGACTCGGGTAAGTTTTCAATGTCTTCCATAGTTTCCTCGGCTTCGTTCTCTTGTGTGGGTGAAAATCTTGCTTTATCTTCAGCACTTTCAACTGTGGCTTTATCCAATGTCACCGGTGAATTATACTCAGCTCGCTTTTGAGCCGCTGGATTCGAGCGTGGTGGACCCACTTCCTCATACTGATTCTCGGGTTCTTTCGTCTTGGTTGGTTTTGACGAACGCCCTGGAAGGAGAGCAACAAAACTCTTTACTTGTCCGTCTTGATTACGACCGCTCTTCGATTTGAATTTCTTTAAACTGTTATTCCAACTTTCGAGTTGTTGATTTATCTTTTGTCTCATTGGGCTGGAACTGTGGGGACGCCGTGCTGGTTTTAACTTTTTACCGCGCTCCGCTCCCTCGTCATCTTTTTGTTCCTCCTCAGTATCTTTAGCTTTCTTCCTACCAGGACCAAATTTAGGCAATTTTATATTTAGTTGAGATTTATTCGGCATGGTTATGTTCGGAATTTTAAATTTTCCTCCTTTCTTCGATTTTTTCACCTCCGGTTCCGCTTCTTCTAGTTGTCTGGATGTCTGAGCTTGTTCTGACTTTCCGGGAAAAGCCAGCGCAGAATCTTGTCCCGCAGCTGCTGCGCGTTGAAAAAATTGGTCGAAAGCGTCCGTGTCTTCCGCGACTGTAGAGGGTTCAACGTTCAACTCTCCCTGCTCTTCTAGCCGCTTTCTGGTCTCATCCATAATTCGCATTTCATCTTTGGTGTAAAAGATTTCATCGTCGGTTTGTTTCGTGTGTTGCTGACTTCTTTCCAAAATGGCAGCACGACTCTGGATATATTCCAAAATGTGATCCGGAATATCTTCATCCAAGTTCCCCTTATCCGACTGCAAGTAGGCCATAACAAAATCCGGTATGTCCTCGTCGGGTAGTGGGAAATCATCTAACTCATCCGATTGTGCTGTAGGATCGGCAGCCATAGCTTGATCCATGTTTGATAACGAGACGGTACTGCTACTCGGTAAACTGGGTGTCGGTTCGCTTCTTGCTCTCCTGCTCCGTTCACGATCCCGAAGGCGATTACGGATATGTGTTCTCTTGTCAGTAGGGCAGGCAGATCGTCCTCTAAGTTTCTCTTCACCAAAATGCTCAGTCGAGATTTCTCTAAAAGGTAACCGGTGTATTAGCTAATCGCTCAAAAGTTTCCAAAACCTTTTATAATACTTGTTAAACTCCTAAATAGTTTTAGCTCACTCACCCTTTTAAGAGCAGCTCAATATCGAGTTGGTCTGGAAGAGGAGGCTTATAGAGTATAGTCCATGGATATCCTCCTTTGCTACGACTCCTTCGCACCTCCTCCCAAAGGTAGGTTGGTGGGGGTGTTGGCGGTGGACCCCTACTTCCAGATGATGCTGAAGACAGCAATCAAAATGATAATTTAAAAAACACAATCAACAGTGATTAAAACTGATCACAAATATCACTGACCCACCCTTCTGGGTTTGTTGTTTGTTTAGTTACAAGTGCATTTCAATAAAAACTGTACGCCGAACACTCTGCCAGCTAGGTCTGTCAGCAGATCGCTGCTGCTCGCACACGCAATGACAATGCACCCAGATGAGTGTAAAGACTGACTGACTGAATTGTACGTTCACCTAAGCTTCGCGCCGGCTCATCTATTTCTGGGCATATCTATGGCTCCCGGTGGAGACCCTTACTCCTTCCCCTACCCAGCGCTATGCACCGAACCTGTAGGAATAAAGATCGTTTGGCAATCGTTAGACTTGAGACCGATTTCTTCATCTGAAATTAATTCTTAAAATCTTATTTTCAATTCTATGTAACGAGCTGAATTTGAAATATCATATTTGAAACACATTTAATTTGATTACTAGCTAAATATAGATCATACTCCCATACTCTGGTTTGTGTTGTTTTTTTATTCGCCTCTTTCTAATGCGATGGAGGCAAATTTGGTTTCTTTGCCAAAAAACTTGTTGTCTGTTGCAGCGCACCATAGCCAATAGATGCTGGGGGAGGAGGTCTTTACTTTCCCAGTCCAAAAATAAAGTTGGCAACATCAGCTGAGATCCCAAAACCACGACACCCTTTTCTATTTTCCTTCGTCTATCAAATAAGTTTACCACACATCCATTTATGCGGATTTAACCGAGTCGCTTTATATATTTGTTTTATTGTGATGATGCGAAATGGGTCTTTTTCTGACTCCAGTGAACAGACTCATGAAAGGTTAAATTAATTCAAAGTTCAAACGATTTCAGAATAGGGAACGAGCGACTGCCGTGTTTATGATTGCATAGTTACATACATAGGGAGAAAAACCAAGCGGGACTGGATGTAGTGAAGGAAGATCACATCATTCAAAAATTGAAAGTTACCTCGACTATGCGGACGTTCGAGACTCATTCGAAGAAAAAGAAAAATCGAGTATAGCGGTACTCAAGACTACTATTGTTGGACTCGTTTCACTGACACCACGCGTAGCTAAAATGTTACTGAGTTGGTTCCAGAGACCCAGACCAACGTCTGGTGTAATCGCCGACCTGCCGCATACTGAAACTTTGTCACGGAATGAAATCGACAAGGCAATCAACATACGAAACTTTGAGTGTGCTTGCACTTTAGGACAGAATGATATTGACTTTGTACTCAGCTATATAGTTCTGTAACTTGGATAGTCTTAGTTTTTTCAACATAAAACTTCTTGAACGTTATTATTTATTAAATGCGTACTAAATTTCGGACCACGATGTTCCATCGGCATTGTCTAGGTAGGCGACCGATCAGGATGGCTGAAATCTTTAAATGGAACCCAATAAAACTAAGCCAAACGAGATGAGGTTTGGCCTACCGTAAGTGTTTTATACGGTTCCGACACTGCAGTGACGTTCATTCACAAACTGTATTTCCAACTTTTGGATTGGTAAAATTTTAGAGCCTATTCGATAAGATTTCATAATCATCTACTAGTTAGAACTGATATAGTTGGTGAGAATCATTTTTTTTTTCATGGATCAGAAACCGTATAACACTGAACTTCGTGAAAACTCGAGACATCTGACGACTGAAAAGAAAGCTTAGTTGTATTCAATAGTTTCCGGGTTCCAGGGCAACATGAATTTCCATTAAAACTTGTTAAACAAGGTGTCCACATAACAAACGAAAAAGCATATGTTCTCTGTTGCATTGTAATAAAAACATTTCGAGAATTTAGAAAAAGAAGCTGAAACTGAATTTTTCATTCCCGGCGTTCAGGATCCGTCATCCTGTAAATTAAAATTTTAACATTATAAAGACGCTATGAAGCAAGTATGAAAATCAATTAAAAACGAATGTTCAAAACCTACTTGAATATTGACAAATCATTAACTGAACGAAGCTGTTGCTTTTCCAAACCAAGTGGAGTGAGGAAAATGAATTGACGACCCGAGTTTTCTCTTGCTTCGGCAATTAACAAATCCATACTGATAGTCCGATTAACATGATCCTGAGAGACGAACAGAAGTTCACAAACCAAAACAAGAATATCAGACAAAGTATATAGATTTAATATAAATACAATAACTCACCATGAATACATCAAATTCGTCCAGGATTCGGAATGGACTTTCAATGGCGTCCCACAAACTCAAAATGAAGCAAACTGTTGCAAAAGACCGCTCTCCACCACTTAAGGAACGAATGTCAGTCACACCATTGTCACGGTTCCGTTTTTTGGGAGTAGGTTGAGTAGAATCCTCTCGACCAGGTGGGGTGACCATCAGTGTAAGAGTTTTCTCATCCGTGTCAAACCGAATTTCCCCCTGTAAGTTATTTTTCAGCAAAAAGTTTCTACTACCAACTGCACTGTGGAATGCATACCTCAAAGTTTCGTGTCTTTAATAATGATTGAAAAACATGGTGAGTTCGCGCCTCAATACTTCGCCGAAATCTCCGTATAAAATCCTTACGTTGTTTCCGCATTTGATCCATTTTCTGAAAAAGCAATAATTGTACTCACAGAAAGTAGAAATAAAAAATTAGAACCCATACTTGAAGTGAACGCCGTGAATTGAAGACCTCTGACAAGGCCCTTTCATGATCCGCTTTTCGTCGTCGATACTCACCCAAAACGTATTCACGAGATCCATACTCTTTTTCTTGCGCTGCGACTTGTTCGATAATTTGTCTCAATTCCGATTTTAATGTTTTTTGTGATCTGAAATGTGAATGTTTCATCTAGTGAAAAGTCTGGTTACAAGTTAGTGCAGAATGTTTTTCCCACTTGGTCACTGGTACACGGACGTTGGATGTCAGCTCTGTGGCATTAGCTGCTTCCGTTTCGGCTTTAATCCTGGCTTCTTCGTACTCTCCCTCAAAAGTATTGAATTTCGACTGCATACTTGCTAGGGAAGAGGCCAACTTTTCAATGTTTTCTGCTAACTCTCTCTGTTTCCTTTTATTTTGTTCAATTGCATCCTGAGAAATGTATATGTTCAATGGATTTAAAATAAGTATAGGATGGCAAAAATACTAAATGCAAACGGTAACCTTCAATGGTTCGGTCGAGGATTGCAAGGAAGTAATGTTTTTTTGGTATTGCATGAATGCCTGCCGTACTTTATGCAATTCACATTTTAACTCATCAGCAGAGATCATTTTATTTTGTTGATCGCTATCGATTTTCTCCAATTTGTTTTCAACGTCTAGCAAATCTTCTTCCTATTCGAAAACAATCAACTTTCATCGTTGAACTCGAAAATAAAGAATAGAAAAAATTATGCTATATACCAAAGCACGGACATCCGCTGGCTCGGGCTCGGTTTCCGCTTCTAACGTACGTTTTTTCTCTCTGATGTTCCCTAATTCTCTTCGAGCTGAATTAAGTCTGTTCTCTTCACTTCTTAGTTCAGTTTCGTTTTTCTGAACTTGCCCGCTCAGGTTTGTTACAACTTGACGGCTTCTTTCTTCTTCAGCCCGCAAATTCCCAATCTCTTCTTCCAAATTACTTCAGGGCATAAATGACAATAAACAATAAAAGGAAATAAAATAGAAAATAATTGTAGTTTCGAAAGACTTACCGAATTGCATCTTCTACTGAAGCTTGAAGATACTGATTCCTATGCACTTTACCATGGTAAGAACGATAGTTTGGGTCAGGGTAGTATGTGTTGCCTTCTTTTGTGATAGCGTTTTTGCAATTAGAAGGCACTCGGTTCGAATCGGCTAGCAAATAGCGAGCATCTTTTTCATCGCGAATAAGAAGGACTTGTTCAATTTGGGCCATGTCGATCAATACATTTGCGACGTCTGGATCGTCAATAATCAACATGTCCATCAAGCAATGTATGTCTCTGCTCTGAAAGTCTGGGCTGCATCGGACTTTGTAATTGTTGAAATTATGAAGCTGCATAACACAATTTTGAATAAGTCAATAACCGTCTTTCACACACTATTTGTACAGACGAATACCTGTCCATTCATAGTTGTCGTAATGGTGTTCGGCCTTTGTCGTCCTCGTACACCCATTTCATCAAACATTCGACCAAGTTGTTTCGTATCTTCATCGTTTGAGCAGATAAAAGTGTGGAGCCTTGGACCCAAAATAGTCTCTACAACTGGTGTCCATGATTGATCTTTTACTTTTATGTACGCGCCTATTGTTGCAACAGAGTCCAATTATATGATTTAAATTTATTATGTGCCAATATTATTCTAATTAATAGCACGCCATAATTAATTAGAGTTTTGTTAACCAAGTTTACATTTACAATTCACGAGTAACATTACCAATTGGTCCTTTTGGCTTTGTTCCCCTGAACGGTGTTCTTTCAATTCTTTGCAGTAACGTCGGAACCCAGTCACCAAATACAGAGTACGCATTGGAATCAGCCTTCTTAAGTCCAGTCAAAGCCCTCAGCTTAGGCTCTTTAATATCAGAATAAGGTAAGGTTATAAAAAAATATATATATTAATGTTTAACCCAAATTTCGTTGAATGCGTGCCAAATCGTTTCGTGCAGCCGCAGTTTCATTCCTAAGCTGAGTTAGCGCGCCTTTCAGCTGCTCGACTTGGTGTTCTGAGACTTTGTTCGAGGAAATTAACGTTTCTTCTCTGTTCGTCAATGCTTTTAATTCATTTGCTCGCCTTTCCTTTCGTTGAGCATATTCACTATCTCCATGCCTGATAGTAATTGAGAGTAGATTTTTAAAAGATAATTAAAATGCATATTATTCGTTAAAACATACGCCCGCTTCAATTTTTCAATTTCCTTTATCAATTCGGTTTTGTCATTCGTGAGACGCTTCTTTTCAATTTCAAGCTGACGAATTTCACCATTGAGCTAATTTTACAAATAAAATTTAAAAATGAAATAATTATTTCCAATGCGACACGGCCGTTATTGTTAAACGCTTGTACTTCTCTCTGACGAGCCTGAAGTTCCTGCATTTGTTTATTGATTTCACTGTTCTCGTCTCGAGCTTTATTTATCTTATGTGGAGAAATCAAAGACAGCAAGCTAATTAACATGCTTAAAAAATACAAGCAAACCGTATATAAAGTATTAGACCTCTTGTGCCTTAATGGCCATGTCGTCATTTCTTGTTTTGATGTCGTTTTGGGATTTTTCCAGCCTGTCCTTTTGTTCGTTTAATCGCTGTTGAGTCTGGAAAACAAAAAAGTTAATTTATGCCAGTTAATTACAATATTTTACTAAAAACGAACCCTCTCTATTTGCGCTAACTGATCTTCTTTTTTCTTTAGTGCGTCGGAAGCTGTCTTTTCATGTTCTTCTACTTGCGCCCAAACGATTTCGTTTTCAATCTTGGCTTTTCTGTCATGAATTTCGTTAACTGCCTCGTACCATTCTTTTTTGGTACGCCATTTCCTTAATTCAGCCTTCAGCATCTCTAAGCTCTAGCAAAGCAAGAAATCACGAGTTAATTGTGATTCGATACAAAACTAAAATTTAAGAAATGAAAGCAGACCTGAATTTTTTCTTTCATGCAAGATTTGCTTCTCGACAATTCGTCTTCCGCAATAGAGAATTCGGCACTCATCACATCCATTTGCGTGGCTCGTTCAAAGAGTTTATATTTATGATGGGCATCGTTGCTGTGTAAGAAGTTTTTTGCAGTTTCCTGATTTAAAATGCACACTGGATTATCCACTTGGAGGTTCATTTTTGCCAGAATTCGATTTAGATCTTCTCGTTTGGTGCTCACGGTCCTCCCTTAACAAAAAAAATCCAAAGCAGTTTTTGATTTAGTAAAAATTGTTGGTTGAACATTAGTAAATAAATACCCTGTTGATTTAGAATTTTGTAGCCTCCACCTCCTGAAGTTGCATTAATTGTCCTTTCAATTGTGATGTAATCTCCAAAAGTATCTCGCTTATAGGAACCTTGCCCTTTATTGGCTAAAGTAACCCTCACAACAGCTCTGGACTTTCCAGTTTTTACAAAATCTATCAAACCAAATCAATTGTTTCAGTTATGTTTTACAAAGTTACTTTTTAAAATGTACCTTTGATACTTTGGCCTCGACAGGTGGCTGAAGCCCGTTCTCCAAGAGCAACAACTATTCCAGTGAGAACTGCACTTTTGCCACTTCCATTTTTTCCTAGAAAGAGATTTTGCAATAAAAACATTTAAAATGTTTGTCAAAAGCATGAATTTTTACCAATGATGAAATTAATTTGGTCATTGAACTCCATTTCCAGTTTGTCATGACAAAGAAAGTTTTCTAATGAAATTTTGTGGACTATTCCAGCAGTTTTTGTAGATCGCGCCTAAAATTAAAATAAGTTATTATACACAAACTAGCTTAATTTGGGTTTTTAAAAGACTACTACTACTACATCCTTCAAATAATTGTAACCTTAATGAACTCAATAATAGTATAACCCAGTAATGGCACATATTGCTCACAAATGGGCATAAGAATGTCTTAACATAAAATTTGATTACCATTCTGTTTGGAGTATCAGTCCCTGTTACATTACTCTCATTTTGTGGTACTTCCCTCTCATTTTGACTTGCCTGAACACGTTTCATTCTAGACTCGGAATTTCAGGCAAGTCTGCAGTGAACAATAAGATAACTGATTAATATGTTTGGAAAATATACAAAACGAACATCGAAATTACCAGTATTCATAGGAAGGCGTGTCTTAACAAAAAAATAGAATATCCAGCTAAATTTGATTAAGACTGTAGACTAGAAACTAGAACGAGTTTGCTTTATCGACAAGGTTTAGAACACATTGGCGCCCTTTTAACTTTTTGGCTCCAAAGTAGCCGTCTGCTGGTGAGGGCCGAGGGGTAAGAAATCGAAATGGGAGGGGACAATTGTCGCTGTTGTCGGTGGCGATTTGGTTAAGCTTGGCGCTCTTCATTCAAAAAATTAAAAAAAGAAATAAGGAATAAGGAAAATAAAAAAATCACTGTGTCATTGAAGGGAGTTGAATTAGAATAAGGTTCACACCGGCCATAGTCCTTAGAAGTGAAAAAATTCGTTCAGAAAAGAAAGTTCGTTTAAGTCAAGTTTAAGTAAAGAAACGTACTTAGTGCATAAGTTGATTATTCTAGAGTGCATTGATGACCTGTTTAATCGATCCGTTACGGAAACACACCCGCCTGGCTCAATACAGCCCTTTTGCCCTAATGACTCTAGTGTTTGTTTTATTCTTTATCTCAATTCGTAACAATATTATTGATCGTGTGGGCGACGCCACTTACGCAGATCATAGCAACGACGGTTTCAACTTCGATAGTCGCTAATCAAAGACGACGCTTATTCATATTTTCCCTATTTTATATATAACTTAACCTTTTTTTATAATCAGTGGTTTGGATATTTAACCTGTGATTGTACCATTAAATAAAGCACAAAATGCTTATTTGAATGTTTTTATTGAAGAAAAATGAATGAGAATTTTGAACTTACACACTTGAGACATCACACCCAAAACACACACAACTGACAAAAGATATTGAAATTTTTCTTCCTCAATCATCTTGATAGTCTGGATAGTCTTCGGTCTTTCTTCTTCGTGGATCGATTGACGGTTGTTGGGATGAACTTGGAACTGATGTTATTCGAACTTTTTCGGCGTCAATCAAGAGTAACGTTCACGCTCCTGCATGGTCCGCAGCCGACAATCCGGCATTCTTGACCTAGACTTTGCTAAATTTGTTAGTGATGAGGGAAAAAAGGTGATTCTCCATGCGGTGCATGGTGATGTAGAGCTGAAGAAGTTATCAGCGTGTCATAACCGGACTAGACCCCATAATTTGATTAGTAAAGAAACAACTTTAAAGACCATACGTTGTGTCATGGATGTATAGCTCTACAAGTTATTGGCGGATCATGCCTTAAAGGATTTCATGATCATTGGAGATGAAAAAGATGTATTAGAGAGCAAGTGGTTGGATAAGCCGAGTGATTCATTAACTAAGGAACTAAGACGCCAGTCTCAGCTTTAAGTAAAGCTCAAGAGGCTATTACATTGACGCCTTATTCCTGGACTGGACTCGGTATTAATATGGGTTAGCGAAGGGAATTTTATCATTATAGATCGTAAAATCAAGCTGTTTTAGAATTATAGATCGTAAAATCAAGCTGTTTTAGAATCGTTATTGGGACTGAATTTCTGGATAAGTGAAAGCTATTTTTTCTAAGAAGATTTTTGCGCATCATTTTTCTGGATTTGTCGAAAGCCTAACTTTAATGGATACTTTTTATCTTTGTCGCCCCCGTTTAGTACCTAGGTCCCCTATCGACGTTCCGTGCTATTCCCTACTGTCGCCCATCTCTCTAACTGACGTAGAGAGTGGGGACGGGGAAAAGCGAGACCTAGCTCAGATGCTGTCCATGAGCACCAACTTGAGCGAGCAAGTTGGGCCAGGACAGCATCTGAGAGCTGCGGAATTAGCCGATAGGAGACGGCAGCTAGAACGGGGTACCTCTAGACACGATAAAAAGTAGCCACTAAAGTTAGACATCGAAAGCAAATCCAGAGTTAGATGCACACAAATCTTGTTGAAACAAATAGCTTTCACTAGTCCAAGAATGCAGTGCCAATAATTTCTTAAAACAGTAATTCTACGAGCTATAATGATAAAACGAGAGGCTCCACCTTTTTTGCACCGCTGATTCACCCTGCCCCCACCTGTCCCGCCAATCGCCAAATATCCCGTTAAAAGTTCAGCCATGAATTTAACTGTCAATTGGTTGAGATTAAGACAAAAGATCTTGTTCTTTACTGTTTAGCCCACTTACTTCAATCATTCAATCAACGAACATGCTAATTTTTTTATGTCTTTACGGGTCGACCGGCCAATGGAAAACTTAAAACTGTAGATTATACTGTTTGATGTCACTTGCAAATGGTTCACCTGGCTAATAAAGCCTAATCTCCGACAGATAGGACTCAAGAAGAAAAAGAGAGGCGAACCTTTGGTCGACGAGAATTTTTCCAATAGGGAAAAAAGCCAAATCTCCCGACAGATAGGACTCAGAAAAAGAGAGGCGAATCTTTGGTCGACGGGACTTTTTCCAATAGGGATAAAAGCCAAATCTCCCGACAGATAGGACTCGAGAAGAAAAAGAGAGACGAATCTTTGGTCGACGGGACTTTTTCCAATAGGGATAAAAGCCAAATCTCCCGACAGATAGGACTCGAGAAGAAAAGAGAGACGAATCTTTGGTCGACGGGACTTTTTCCAATAGGGATAAAAGCCAAGTCTCCCGACAGATAGGACTCGAGAAGAAAAAGAGAGACGAATCTTTGGTCGACGGGACTTTTTCCAATAGGGATAAAAGCCAAATCTCCCGACAGATAGGACTCGAGAAGAAAAAGAGAGACGAATCTTTGGTCGACGGGACTTTTTCCAATAGGGATAAAAGCCAAGTCTCCCGACAGATAGGACTCGAGAAGAAAAAGAGAGGCGAATCTTTGGTCGACGGGACTTTTTCCAATAGGGATAAAAGCCAAGTCTCCCGACAGATAGGACTCGAGAAGAAAAAGAGAGACGAATCTTTGGTCGACGGGACTTTTTCCAATAGGGATAAAAGCCAAATCTCCCGACAGATAGGACTCGAGAAGAAAAAGAAGAGAGACGAATCTTTGGTTTCCCAATACTAGGCGATCATTATCCAGGTGAACCAATTGCAGATAGCATCAAACACTTAAATCTACAGTCTCAAGTTTTCCATTTGCCGGTCGTCCCACAAAAAAATCAAAGAATTAGCATGTACTTTGTTTTAGTGATTGAGGCAAGTGGTTTAACAGTAAAGAACTGAGTTCTTTTATCTTAATTTCGCCCAATTGATATTTAAATTCATGGCCGAGCTTTTAACGTGATTTTTGGCGATTGGATGGGGTGGTTGGGGCGAGGTGAATCAGGTGGAAGGCGGCCGGGTGACTGGTTTTTTGCTAACAAATATTACCGATCCCGTCCAGGAAATGTCACGCCAAATATGCATGATAGCGTCTTCAGTTGCACTGAAAGCTGAGACCGGCAACTTAGTTTCTTAGTTAACAAATCATTCGGCTTACTTATCCACTTGCTCGCTAATTTATCTTTTCATATCCAATTACTAATGAAATCATTTAGGGCATGATCCGTTACTAACTTGTTGAGCTATTCATTCTCGATGCAACGGATGGTGTTGAAGGTTGTTCTTCACTAATCAACTTACGGGGTGAAGTCGGATTATGATACTTTAATAACTTCTTCAGTTGCTACACCTTGTTGCACGGCATGGAGATTCAACTTTTTTCCTCCTCACTACAAACTTACCCAAGTCTAGATCAAGAAAGACGGAACGTCGTGACCATTGTAACTTGTAAATCCGCAGGTTGTTGAGTTCCGATGAGTTCTTCTTTGTTAGTACGGATGGTAAGGTCTTTACTCCGGGAGATGGCAGAATTAATATGGTTGAACTCCTCACTGAACAACCATAAAATAAACCGGATTTCAGACCTTTTCTTGGTGTCAGTTGAACCCGCCCTCCCACCCTGATTGTTCAACTGACCATCGGAAGTTTTTTTTCACGTTACTTGTTCTCTCGTTTCTCTTGGAGTATCCAGGGAAAATCACGCCGATATTGTCCAAATGAGCTTTTGATTCCACAACAACATTTCAGAGCTGGTAATAAATCCACGATGATGCGATCATTCCAGGTAGGTAGATTTCCGACGATTTTTTGTTCGATATGGATGTAAAAGATTTAAACTCCGGGAGACGACAGAATTATTATGGTCGAACCCCTCACGAATCAAACCATAACCTCTAGAAAATAACCGTAGTTTACATCTTTTCTTTGGTGTCAGTTGAACCCACCCGCCCGCCCTGATCGTTCAACTGACCATCGGAAGTGTGTTCGCGTTACGTGTTCTCTCGTTTTTATTTAAAGAATTTCCAGGGAAAATTGCGCCGATTATGTTGAGAAAAGCTTTTGGATCCACATTTCAGGACAGTCCATGATGCGATCATTCCAGGTAGATTTCCGACGATTTCTTGTTTTATATGAATGTAAAAGATCTAAACTCCTGGACACGACAGAGTTCTTACGATTCAATCTCCTCAAATTAAATCATAACCTCTTGACAATCGACCGTAGTTCAGTTCTCTTCTTTTACGCGATATCCAGGTAGAATTCCGACGATTTCTTCTTGATAAATGGATGTAAAGGATCTTAACTACGGGACACGACAGATTTGTTACGATTCAATCTCCTCAAATTAAATCATAACCTCTTGACAATCGACCGTAGTTCAGTTCTCTTCTTTTACGCGATATTCAGGTAGAATTCCGACGATTTCTGTTTGTTAAATGGATGTAAAGGATCTTAACTTCGGGACACGACAGAGTTCTTACGATTCAATCTCCTCAAATCAAATCATAACCTCTTGACAATCGACCGTAGTTCAGTTCTCTTCTTTTACGCGATATTCAGGTAGAATTCCGACGATTTCTGTTTGTTAAATGGATGTAAAGGATCTTAACTTCGGGACACGACAGAGTTCTTACGATTCAATCTCCTCAAATCAAATCATAACCTCTTGACAATCGACCGTAGTTCAGTTCTCTTCTTGTCAGTTGAACCCGCCAGCATTGTTGTGATCTGTTTGTTCAACTGGCCGTCGGTAGTTTCTTCACAATACCTGTTCTCTCGTTCAGTTCTCTTCTTGTCAGTTGAACCCGCCAGCATTGTTGTGATCTGTTTGTTCAACTCTCCGTCAAATTAAATCATTCTTCACAATACCTGTTCTCTCGCTTCTTTTAGAATATTCAGGGAAAATCGTGACGATAATGTTCAAGTTTAAAAGATCTAAACTCCGGGACACGACAGATTTGTTACGATTCAATCTCCTCAAATTAAATCATAACCTCTTGACAATCGACCGTAGTTCAGTTCTTCTCTTCTTGTCAGTTGAACTCGCCTGTTCTGTTCTTGATCCCTGTTTGTTGAAACTGACCGTCGGTATTTTCTTCACATTACCTGTTCTCTCGCTTCTCTTAGAACATCCAGAAGTATTAATCGCGTCAATAACATTCAGAAGTCTTGATTCGGTGTTAAAATCAAGCCAGTTCTTGAAGGTTCGCCAACTTTCGGTTTTCCGAGCGCCGCCTCCTCGACGGCAACCGACCGGTTTTTTAAGGGCTAATGATGAGTAGCATTCGCCCCAGCTCTATTCAGCTAAGGTTGGATTGATCAAGTATAATTCATTTGGAAAAACTCTTCGGTCGTTGATGAATAGTTTGATTTTCATTTTTCTTCCGTTTAGAAGAGTTTCGTTCAACATAATTAGCGCTTTACGAGCATCGGCTGGGTCGCAGAAAGCAATTCTGGCTTTTCCGGAATAGCAAAAGTTCTGGTCAGCAAATAATCCGACAGACTTCACTAGTCCGATGTTGGCCTGGAAGAACTCGGCAACATCATTGGCGACCATAGAATAGGGCAAGTTCGAAACCAGCAGATGTTCTTCACCCGGTTGAATGGCACCTGGAGGTGGTGGATATACTGGAAGTTGGGGATGATTTTCCGATGGATGAAACTGTTCGATCACGTGTAATTCATTTGGAAAAACTCTTCGGTCGTTGATGAATAGCTTGATTTTCATTTTTCTTCCGTTTAGAAGAGATTCGTTCAACAGAAGTAGCGCTTTACGAGCATCGGTTGGGTTGCAGAATGCAATTCTGGCTTTTCCGGAATAGCAAAAGTTCTCGTCAGCAAATAATCCGACAGACTTCACTAGTCCAATGTTGGCCTGGAAGAACTTGGCAATATCATCGGCGACCAAAGAATAGGGCAAGTTCGAAACCACCAGATGTTCTTCGCCTGGTTGAATGGCGCCTGGAGGTGGTGGATATACTGGTAGTTGGGGATGATACCAAGATGGATAGAATTCCGGGGCCTCCGGGTTGAGTTTTGAGAGAGGAGCCATTTTCTCAAGTCGATATTGCTTGTGAAGACTTTTGAAAATCACGGTTAGAATAATGCAGTTTGCATGCCGATACATATTGATAAGGCTACGAAAAAGAGCTATTGGTAACCACCTGCCGGGCTTGAAAATCTTCTTTTTCTTTTATATTAAAAGTAGATAATGGATGTTTTTCAACGGATTATTTAAGTTAAGTACATTTTCCACCATGTTCAATTAAAAAATATTAAGTTAACACCATTCAAACAATATTTGTATGTATCTGTTCTGGATCAGTTGCGTTATACGGGTAGGTAACCTGGCGGTAGGGCCTATAGGATACGGTAGGATTCCCCGACCTGATTTTCCTGAAATCATAGGTTCTTTTTACATTGCAGTCTGAATTTGTAAGAGTCACAATAATCGTTATTGCATCGTTATTGGATTCCCTATTGGAAATTCCTTTGCATACGAAATCAAAGTTTCTTTTACACTAGAGTTCGAATATGCAAGAGTCATAACATGTGGGTCAATAAATTAATTTTTTTCTTCACGAATTGTGAATTTTGCATTAAGTACTGTTTAATATTTTTGGTCAGTACGACTTGAATCACTCGCTCAGAATGGCAAAGAATTGCACCGATGCAACCAGCAGAGTAGATCGCAAATGGTTTATAATAAAATAGTTGTTATCTTTAAAAAATTTTACCCCAGGCAATTATATCTTTGCTAATCACGAAGGGCGAGAATTCGTTGAAGCTAATGTGCTGGATCATATAACGATAACAAAGTGTCTCCCTTTTGTTGGCGCATTCAAATTCAGTTTGTATAATTCCCTTGCGGACAAAATTCTTTTCCGATCTCGATTTTTTTAGTTATCTTGAATCAGAACGCTTTTTGTTTGTTCTGGCTCACACTGGGCTCACAATAGAATGTTTTCTCATCAATTTAAGCAATGTCGATATAAGGACTCGAAGAGAAACTTTAGTCCTATACCAGGAACAACAACACATCTAGGTCGGTTTCGCTACAAGTATACTAGTAAGTCATAAGTAGCGGATCTAGTTTCTCTAGATATTGCCATTTTACCTCATCTCCCCACCCCCAACTCTATCCACCAAATTCCAAAGGGTTGTGATAGACAGTTGCTATCCGGAGCGCAGCTCGCTCCCTCCAGCTCCCTCGAACAATTTCCCCCCACTAAACTGTATATTTTTATAGAAATCCCTAACATCCCTATCGGGAACCTCTTGAGCAAAATGAGATTTCTCATACAATTTCTTCGGCATGTTGAACATGTTGGGACATGGTTGTATGTTAAGACGAGCGCGATCAATTTTAAACCCGCTTGATAATCGCGCTGGCGTGTCTGTAAGCCGAACGGGCTCATTTTTAGTTTATTATAGCCACCTCTTTGTAACATATTTTCTTTTAATTTATATTAATGAATAAGTGCGCTCCGAGCACACTTACAGTAAACTACGTTCTTAGAATCAGATTAGACCATTTTCCATTGACGATTTATTTATTTTAACGTGAGAACAATTATACAATCTTCTAAAAATGCTTCTCAAACAGAGCAAACAAAATCAGGACCAATTCGAGAAGAGACTTTGCCGCAACACGGAAGTCTTCGAAGAACCCCGGAACAGACAATGTACTAGAGCACATCAAATTGCTTCTGGTAAATGTGACGACAGAAATGGCTTAGTTGCGCACACTAGACTCCCTAGTTCTGAAGTCAAGGATAGCTACTATAGAGTCTGCACTTTCGGGGAAATCGAAAACTTGACGTTTTGTATCCCTAATGTTCCTCCACCCGCAAATTGCTAATTTGTTCAGAACCGTGAACAATCGGGGCAAACACGGCTTTTTTTTCTTGGTTCAAAATTACTATCCTTCCAGTTTGACTGAAATTCTTGATGAAAGCTTTTTCACAACCCTTAAACATTCAAATGTTTCTATTTTACTGAAATTACCGTGCCTGTAGTGTGAAACTTAATTGCAAAACTGCAACAATCTGCGCTGCATCCTCGAGAGCTGTAGTTGCTCTAAACGAAACGCTTAATGAACCATTTTGTGAATTTTTAAAATTTTTCCAAGACGTTGCTTTGCAGTGGCCATTCCTTTCTTCGATTTCTTTACAAAATTAGCTAGACAAAAAAACAGCCGTGTTAAAATATTGAGCAATAAATTGTGATGAGAAATAGGATGCATACCTTCTTTGCTTTTATTTTCGGTCTTGCTAACTGGAGGTGGTATTGTTGGAGGTGTGAGGACTACAACAGGAGGTACTGGAACTACAACAGGAGCACAAGATCCAGCATCCAGCTTCTGTTTGTGAATTGTCACTGATACTTGAACGTGATTTACTTCGGCGAATGTAAGCTCTTTTACGGTAGGAGGCTAAAGAATGGAATTTGTAAGTTTTCATTATACCAGAAATTGTTTGCATTGTACGAATCATACGGGTTCAAGTGCTCGACGTTGTGCAGCGGCTTCCAGAACGCGCTCTACGGCTGGCCTCTTTGCTCCTTCGCGGGTAGGCCGGTCTTTTTTTGGCACGACAGGTCCTACACGAGCTCGAGGGTTACACGACTCATCTCCCGAGTCCAGTTTTGTTCTTCCCAACCGACCGGGCTTCTTCTTGGCACTATATCTTTATCGTACCCCTCGTCATCAGAAGCATCTAATGAAGGGTATACTGTAAAAATAGATCCGATAAGTATACTGCGGGATTCAAAGGAATTTTAAAATATCAGATACTGTATTCGTCATCCTGGTGCACCAAAGCTTACATAATGATAAATGGCTGGCTTGAGAAGAGCGTGCCAACTATTGACGCGTCAGCGGACAAGATCGATTTTATCATGAACATCGATGAGGATGGTCGCCGAGCGTGGAGATGTTTAAAAACTCGAGTGACAGAGTCAGTCTCACGTCAGAGATGCGGGCATGCGACAGCCCGCAAGACAAAGCTAAGGACTTGATTAGTAAAAATCTCAGCACAAAAAGCTAGCTACATCCATTTTTTTGTCGGGCCAGCGTAGTTAGGTCCAGCGAAATCAATGCCAGTTACTTCGATCGACTTCAGAAAAAGCTCTGGAACGGTGCGTCGAAGTGTAAAACGAAAATGCGTAGATGGCTCGGGACTTCAAGATTTTTAAAATTTTTTGTCGTCCACGAACAATCCAATATTTTCCTTCAGCTGGGCCATAGTTATTTTAGTTCCTGAATGAAGTAGTCCCAAAAAATGAGTTTGCAGGATCAATTTTTCGACAAATGGATCATTAACCGAAAGAAGAACGGACGGGCTTTTCTCCTCAGCGCGATAGATTTTTTCGATTCTCCTTACGGTTGATTATCTTTCATTCAGGATCTAAACACGGCTGGAGAAGAAAGAGTGGACTCTGACGCGAAATATGTGGATTTGATTGCAACAACTTTAATTCTTTAAAGGAAGTTTGTTAATTGCGCTCTTCGGATCCACACCCGCTCCGTCGTTTAAATTTCTTTAGTTGACAAGGAACCAATATCTCACCCCATCTTGATAGTAGGCCAACCGTTTTCGTCTTTCAAATAGTTTTCGGTTTTTCCAATAAGGCCAGAATGATGACCATCCCGCCATCCACTGTTGTGAAAAAAGTTGCGCTACTGGCTTCAAATTTTTGAAATACGAGGAGAAAACGCGCTCGTCAAGGAAACTGGTACCGTACGGTGCGTATCAGTCTCCAAGGAGAAAACGCTTTCTCCTTTTTCCATATTTGGACGGGGAGGGTATTTTGTTAAAATATTCATGGTAGTCCGGCAAACAAAATAAAGTTTTTTTTTTTTTCAAACGTTCAGATTAAAATAAGCCTATATTTCGTCTCATTAGAATTGAGTAGAAACTTCCAATTTGAACAGGGGCCTTCCCCTGTAGCATATTCTTCTGGAGGATCGATCGTTTGCAATTCCTCTAATTATTTCCCCCTTTTTTAATTATCTTTATTTGCCTTTCTTAATTGGAAGAAGGGATACAGCTTATTAAGCTACGAGGAAAATGGTTCGTTGAGGATTTTTTGTGTTGCTAAAAATTCTTTTTTTTTCAAAGATCAATTGGCACAAGGGAAAAAGTTTATTTTTGTGTTGTCTCATCCACCCAGAGAGCATCCACCATTAATATGCAAATACTGTATATTATTGGTGTATATTTATTTCGTTATATTTCAATTGCTTGTCATCATCCTTACATAATTGTAAATAACTTTTAATTTTATTAAAATTTTTTGTGTTACTGATTATAGCGCCTTAGTCAAATGCAAAATTATCTTTTTGTACTATAATCTCTTACTAATTCATTTCGAGCTTGCAAAAAAAAAACCTTACTTTTCGTATGACATTCTTTAAAATTTGCTAGTCTGCTTTCCTAGTTTTAACGCTCGAGACTAGTAGTAATGATTTAAAGAGAGTTTGCTTGAACTTTAAGTTTTCACTTCATCAAGGCTTTGAACCAATACTACTGTTGAGTAACTTGCGCTCTCCTTTTTTTCAGTTATCATTGGTAGTAAGGGAGGCGTGTGTTCAACAGTCTTCAGTGACGGCGAGAATGTTGATTCACTTGAGGGTTCATTCCGGTTTTTAAACACTGGTTTGACGCCTTTAGATAATACCTGTGACACCACAATAAAATTTTACATCTTCATGTTTAATTTGTCAGTATGGCGCGCTACGCTTGAGTAACAGTAAGCTGAAAAAACCTCTCTTAGAGTTCCAGGTGTTGCAAATATATAATAAACAGCATAAATAGGAATCCAAAGCATTGAAGATAGAGAGATACATATTCCTAATCCTTCAGCCCATTTGGGGTATTGATACCCATTTCCATAGGTTACTGGAGTGTACTGTATGATGGAAAATATGAAGATGGCCTAAAGAAAACATTTGTCAGAAATTTTAAATAGGTTCGTTTATGTGTAATACAGTTTGAATATTCCGTGAATTTACCACCATGACAGCTGGAGCCAGGAACACCCAACAAGCATATAAGAACAAAGAAGGTCGCTGCCCAAGCATTTGTTCGATGCAATCGCTAAATTTCTTTCCTCCAAATATCCAGTTAATAGAAATTGTTTGAAAGAAAACTAAAAAGAGCATAGACATTCCGCTTGCACTATAGTAGTCCATAACTTGAAATAAATAGACGCCTCCCTGTATATTTAAAAATACACTGTGTTGTATGCGAAGAATTTTGAGCTTTTGATAAATAATTTCTATCTGCAACACTTTTTTATTATTAATTCGTGATGATAACTTACCTCAGTGATCATGGGTAAAGAAAGCAAAAATATGACGACGATAGTGAAAATTACAAATAGCCTTCTGTACTTTCTCAACTGCTTTGGCCAGTTGTCAACAATACCAGTAACAAATGCTTCCACCATGCAAAACTCGCTATCAATGCCAAGAATCTATTAAGAAAATGCGAACAATAATTACGGACATTAGCTCCAAAAAGTTAGAATTTAATTATTTCAATTTAAATTTAATATTCTTATAAAATAGACGGTCGTGGACTCTGCATTAGCCCGTGTGCTTCACACGTTAGTTGAAAAAAATAGAGAAAATGGCCTGTACGAATGAAAAAGATAAACTTACGGCAAGCATGATAAAAAAGAGGATAGCCCAGATGGGCGCTCCTGGAAGACGTAAAACTACTTCTGGATATGTGATGAAAACGAGACCAGGTCCAGAAGAAACGACTGACTCAATTGATGAATTAGTAGCGGCGGCGATGCTGCCCAACATTGAAAACTGGTGTATGAATATATAATTTTAAAGCATTATTTGATATCCAGCCATTGGTGAAGGCCTATCGTAAAAAAATTCAAACGAGAGACGAAGCCTACCGTAACGACACCAGCTATCAAACACGTTAAAGTGTTTACGATGCATGTAATAACTGCGTCCCTATTAAAACATTTGTAGAAGTTATATACCGTACGGTATAGCGTTTAATAATTCTTATTCCTAGATATTTAGGATTTACCTATAGCAATTATGATTGAACTTATTGTATGAACCTAAAGCTGGAAGAGCTCCAGTACCAATGCTGTACGCGAAAAAAATTTGTGTTGCGCCATCAATCCAAGGTCCAGATGTAAGCAATAGTTCCCATTTTGGAGTAATGTAATAAAGAAGCCCATCACTGGCTCCGTCCAGTGTTACAGCTCTCACAACGAGAACAGATAAAATGACGTAGGGAAATAAAGCCGTAAACCAGATTATCTAAAAATGAATGTAAATATTAATTCATTGATTCTCATTAAAGGCTACCCCACAAACTGACGGGTGGCCGACTCTTCGGACCCTACCAACTCGGCCCACACCAACTTGGAGCGGGCCGTGTTAAAGTCAATTGCGGCGGTTTAATAAAATTATGAACAATGAGGATTACGTATATAATTATTACCGTACCGTAACGACATAGTTTTACTTAAATCAGATTTATAGTGAGTTTTATAAAGAAAGTCTCAGGAAGTCTATATGTTACTTAAACTAACAGTATCACATATACTAAAGAGTTCAGGTAAAACACATACATAGCCACTTTGGTTGATTCCTTTCCAGATAATGAAGTAGACCAATACCCAACTAAGAATTAGGACCCCAAATAATTCCCATCTCATCGGTCCAGCATTTTCTATCCCGTCTGTAATTGCTAGAACTCGTCGACTAAAAACATAGAATTTTGTATGCAGGTTGTTCCTTTTTGGGGTTAAAAAACTTGTTCGGCGCATTCGGTAAACTGTCTATACCTCCAAAATTCCTCAACCGCGGAGACTGATTCGTTGTGCAAACTACTAATGTTGGACGCTGGTAAAAAGCAGTTGACCGTATTCCATGGATTTTCTTGAGATTTTTTGTTTGTGGGAATTCAAGTAAAATGTATTAACGTATTCAGTATCTATAGTTTTCCCAATTAAACTCTATGTCTCTTACCGCAAGTTTGCCATGGAAGCCCCGGAAGAGCTGTAAAAGATGATATCAGATAGAACATGGTCCATGCGATAATAATTGAGTAATATATATCAATTAAAAAGACGACCGTCTTGCAATAGAAATTAAAATTTTAGGAGAAAAAAACATTATAGATAAAGATGTAAAAAAAAGATTATTCGAAGCAGTTACCATTGTCGCATACCCAACTCCTAAAAAAGTATGATGTAAATACTCGAGTTTAATTTATTTGGAGCAACATTTTACTTTACAGAAGTATACCTTTCATAATAGGTGCTAATTCAGCTATCAGAGTCATTCCCCCTACTCCCAAGTATTGGCCAATTGCTACCTCTTGGTAAAACACAGGTATTCCACAAAAAATCTAACGGAATAGACAATGTTCTAAATTCGAATTCTCAAGTTACTTTGTAGCGCCCTTACCATGGAGATGAAATATGTTACCAAAAACGTTCCTACAAAAAAAAGTAGCCTAACATTAAAAAAAATAGCAGAACAGCAAAAATAATTGAACTAGTGAACGCATGTTACCTCCCCCGTTTTTGAAACACAGATAGGGAAATCGCCAAATGTTCCCTAGTCCAACCGATACACTTATGCATGAAAAAAGAAAATCCCAGTCGTTGCTCCATCCCCCTCGTTCTTGTTGCTGGGAGGCAGAGATCTGGCTCTCATTAGGTGCACTGTCAATGGTAAGCTTATTGATTATTTCTATTTCTCCTTTTGCCACATCCACATAGATTTCTTTGTCTTCCACTGGTGCAGCCAATAAGTCATCTGCTTTAGAATGTAAAGACTTTTCCGCCTTTTCATTACTTTCATTTCGGTGTTTAATGTCAACAGCAGACTCAAAAGATGATTGAGGACATTTGCTTGTTAAAGGAGATGTAATAGCATTTTCTTCCAGCTCCAACTCTTTAGAACCCTTCTGTGTGATGTTTTCTTCGGAATTCAATTGCTTGAAAGATGATTCGTCTCTATTTTCGGTTGTATTAGGTTGTTGGTGAATGGTGATACCTTCGTCTAACTGAAAAGACTCATTTACATATCCCAAACTTGTGTCGCCGACATTTTCTTTATTCGTTTTTTCTTTTTCGCAAGCCATAGTTTTTTCTCCAAGCACTGTAGGATTTCCGCTCAATTCCGTGTCCGCTAAGTCATCTCCGAACGGTAGGTCACTTGCCGAATTCGACTCTGACTGCTTCAGCAATGTGCCTTCACTACACGTAATTTCGGTGAACTCCATTACAATTACCAGTTGGCAGTTGCAAGGGAAGATTTTAAAGGACTGGTTATCTGTTTTAGGTTCAAGAAAAAAATATCAGCTAGCAGCAGCTTTGCTTGACGGAGAACTGGCAAATATAACATCTACTGCCTTCTCCTGGCGCTTCGAATTTGCCCTGTATAGACCAGTCTGAACACTTGCCCCAATCCCAATAGTCAAACTGATGACTTTATTTTCAATGGTGTGAACTGAATAGTCTACTGAAACAAAGTCCTTGCACTTATGCGGTATCCATCTATTCATATTTTGACCCATTCTTTAGATGTAGAATATTGCACCTTAAACACAAAATAGATCAAATATACTATGGTTTAGAATTTCCCCCCTCAACAATGGACATTGTTTCTGTAAAAGAATGCTACAATTAATTCATCACTCTGATACGTTTTTTTTCAACTACGTACATCTACGCGTATCTTTTCACCATGACGAAGGAATAATGATTCACGACGAATGCTTGAACATTTGTCATTATTTTTTTTCCGCACGGCTGATTGGTAGCTAATTCGTTAGATCAAAGTAAGGGGATTTTTGCATTGATGACTGTATTAGCGTAATTGACATCATCGCAGTTGGAAAAATCGCTTAGAATGGTCTTCACTGTAATGAAAGGGATATTTTGGACTCTCTCTGCATAACACAGTTTCTCTATACCCAATCCAACGAGCGGTAAGTCGGTAACACATTTAAAGTTTTGAACCTCCTCCCCTTCCCCCTGACGCGGGCGGGCCGTTAGTGCCACATTTTAAACGAGAAAACGGATGTTTTAAACCGGAATTTTAAACTAAAGAAGCTGTTTTAAACCGGAATTTTATGAATCTAATGTTTATTGAAGCATATTTAAGCGGGTATTTTGATTTTAAATTCAAACGCAATTTTATCGACGGTAGTTTTTTACGGGTGTTTTAAATAAACAATAATTCTCACCACTCGAGCCATCTAGCGTTCCTCGTTATTTTGGGGTGGCCCTAAACTTGGAGGAGGAGCTGGGGGTAGATGCCGATTGCAGACGAAGCATTCCACATTTCGACTTCCACAGCTAACAGCTGGCGTAAACACAACGAATTGATTAAATTATGTTAGGAATTGATTTAACATGCCAATCGGCATCTACCCCCAGCTCCTCCTCCAAGTTTAGGCCCACCCCAAAATGACGAGGAACGCTAGATGGCTCGAGTGGTGAGATGAATTAACGGAGCGAAAAAGTGATCTGATAATACCAAGTCCCTACAAAAATCTGGGTAATAAATGTTTTAGTCATATGGCGTTCCATAGTTTAGTACACAATATATACAAGTCACAATTTTACGAAATATTATATAGTAGACCAAATAATGTGCCGCATGTATTACGCGTGTTCTCACTCCCGCACAAAATAATATATAGTATATAAGCCGCCATCTAGCGTGCCCGTTTACCCCGCTCAAAAGGGAATCGGCCCCCCCCCCCCCCAAACCGCCAGAAAACCGAAACCAATGCAACAAGGAGTCTTGTCGTCAGCTGATAGCTGATCACAAGATTCATAACAACAAAGTAGATTTTCAAGTTAAGTCTCAAGTAAAAACAAAGTTAAGCTGAGTTGAGTTGACGTTTTAGGTGCGTGATTGGTTTCGGTTTTCTGGCGGTTCAGGGGGGAGGAACCGATTTCCCTTTTGAGCGGGGTAAAAGGGCACGCTAGATGGCGGCTTATATACTATACCTATATTACTTTGCGCGGAAGTGAGAATACGCGTAATACATACGGCACATTATCTGGTACACTATATCATTTCGTAAAATTGTGACTTGTATATATTGTGTACTAAATTGGTATACAATATGTATTATTTGAGGGGAAAATTCAAATTAATATAGACGAAAAACTGAAGCTAGCGCATGTATTATTTATGTCATCATTTTGCGTTCTATACTAACGGGCCGCCATATGACGTGTTACGTATTTTATGAACGGCCCCTTTATACTTGTCTCCTTACTTGACACTTTTAAAGAAATTGCTCACATTTAATCAACAATAAACGAAAAATAGACTAATGTAAACTTCAATTACTACAGCCTGTGTTTACAAAAACGTACCTTTCCAGAATAGCGTTGAGAAGCCTATAAGATGAACTTTTCGGAAATGTCTTCTCACCCGAAGTGAAAGTTTCATGTACTGTAGTCTAAATATATAAACACTTTAGTAGGAACTAGGAATGCAGTCTCCGCAGCTTTGAACGGCCTTAGGCAGGCCTCCATCGGACTACCACATTGATCGTTCTCTGAAGAGTATAAAAGGCTCTGCTGTTACCGATGCTTGTTTAAAATAGTTCCATTTACAGAATATGGATACAAGAATTCTATATAAAATAAACATTGTATTTATGGTGTGCCACCAAATACTACCGCAATAACATAAATGACAAGGTTACGTCGTCACCCACCGGGTCTCTATTTTAGGAAACATAATTGTAGAATTTGAAATCTGCCACACATGTTTTCTTCAATAAATAATATGGGCTGATTTCAACGAGAGTGGTGATGCTGACAAAACTTAATGATTTGCATTTTTTTCCCTTTTAGACAGCAAGTAGCTTAACAGTGAAATTTACTCGCTGTAAAAGTTAATTATATATTTTACAGTGAGATGAACTAAGACTGACATAGTAAGAGTGACGCTGAAGGTTTGTGTATGCGCTAGCGGCTACTAGGGACCATCCAATAACAAATAGGTTCTCTTCAGCTGGATCATCCTATATTTGTCCTTCATGCCCAAATATAAATGCTAATTTAGTACCAGTATCGAATCCAACATTTATTATTATACGGTTTCAAATAAAGGTAGGAGCAGCGGCATAAAAGCAGCGCTTGTCTTGTTATATTCAGGAAACAAAGGGCCTGACCCTTAATTTGTGATTCAAAAGTGGTTTTGAGTACGCTGCTGGGCCCTGCTGTTTATTTGGAGTTCCACATCATCAGCTACGTTACAACAAACTCACTTGGTACACTCGACATTTTACATTGAAATGCCAATGAGCCATATGCTACATCCGAATTTTACTTTTTCAAATCTGGTACTAGTATTTTTGATTTTTCTTTGGTGGATAACGGCAATGAAGGGGCACCTTTTCTCGGTTTGCAAATGGGTGTTATACCTTTAATCAACACCTGTTTAAACGTAAAGATGCATTAGTAGAATTCAACAGACGTCAAGCATCATGACATAAGAGAAAAAAAAGGAGGAAAACAAACAAACTTCTCGGATAGTTCCAGGAGTGGTCATAATGTAATAGGCAGCGTATCCGGGAATCCACAGCATAGATGACAAACTAATAATTATCCCAATAACTTCAGCCCACCAAGGATATTGATAATTCTCTCCATACGTAACAGGAATGTATTGGATTGCGTAAAATAAGAAAACACCCTGTAAAAATATTTTTAAACAAGTGTGGAAAAAAGATTTACCCAAAAGAAAAAATTTAAGATTAAAACTGAATAGTTGTCTTACAGCCATGACAAGTGGTCCAAAGAAGGACCAACAAATGTAAAAGAACCAAGAAGGCCGATGGCCAGACATTTGCTCAATGCAGTCACAAAATCGAGTTGTACCAAATATCCACGCAATAGAGATCGTTTGAAAGAAAACCAAGAATAGCATTGACATTCCACTTGCGCTATAGTAGTCCATTAGTTGAAATATGTAAATGCCACCCTTTAAATGAAATATATCAAATATGGATGATTTAGAGTAACATGCATCGTCATTAAAAAAAAAAGTCTGTACTACCTTAGTAATCATGGGAATGTCAAGGAGGAGCATCGTTAAAACGCACATGAATGTGAATAATTTTCGGTTTTTCCTGAGCTTTTCAGGCCAGTTGTCAATAATGCCAGTTACGAAGGACTCCACGTTGCAAAATTCACTGTCGATGCCTAGGATCTAGAAATAATTGTTATGTCAATTTCACGCGGTACTAACGTCAGAAGAGCTAATCAAAACAAAAGAATCAACTTACAGCAAGCATGATAAAAAAGAGAACGGCCCAGACTGGCGCACCTGGAAGACGTAAAACTACTTCCGGATAAGTTATAAAAACAAGGCCGGGTCCAGAGTTCACCACAGAATCAATACTAGTATTTGTTGAATGAGCAATTGTTCCGAGAATCGCAAACTATTTACAGGATAGTTTTAGGGAAATCGCAAAATGTCCCGAATAAAATATAATCGCAAATACCGTAACGACTCCCGCAATCAAACACGTCAAAGTGTTTACCAAGCAAGTAATCATAGCATCCCTATACACAAATATGAAGCATTTACATTAAACAAATCGGGAAATCCCGTTACTTGAATCTCATCTTCCGCGTCACTATTACCTGAAACAGTTGTATTTGAAAGTATTGTACGAGCCAAGGGCGGGTAATGCACCCGTTCCGATACTGTATGCAAAAAATATTTGTGTTGTTCCATCGATCCATGGTCCAGCAGTAAGTAAGAGATCCCATTTTGGAGTGATGTAATATAATAATCCGATTTCCGCACCCTCTAATGTTACAGCTCGAATAAGAAGCACGAGAAGAATAACGTAGGGAAACAGAGCAGTAAACCAAACAATCTAAAAATTATAAAAAGTTTTTTCGTAATGAATGATAATTAGATGGGTCCAAAGTGTGCTAATATAACACCAGCATTCGCACCAATTATAGGGATAGGTATTTGAATAAAGGAATCAAGTTGAAGTAAACAAATGACCAGATATAGAAACTTGAAAACTTACGTAGCCACTTTCGTTTAAACCTTTCCAGATGATAAAATAAACAAGAATCCACGCTAATATCAAAGTTCCAAAAAGTTCCCACCGAATGGAACTAAGATTATCGATACCGTCTGTTACACCTAAAACTCTTTCTCTATTGAAGTGCGAAGCCAAATTTAACCAAATTAATAAGAATGAATCTTTCTACGAAATTTTAAAAATAATTTCTTTACGTCCAAAATTCTTCGACCGCCGAAACCGATGAATTTGTGATACTAACACCATAGGTCAAATTTGCGATCTCCGTCGGAACATAACAGTTTGGAGTATTCCATGTGTTATCTGGATTGGGAAAACGGAAAAAGAACGACGAAATGGTGGTCACACTTGAATGATGAGAATTTATCAAGCGCATAAAATATAGTAAATGAATGAGAACCCTTTTTAGTTATATATATGATGGAACCTTCTACTTGTGTAAAACAAATAGTGACAACTGAAATCGTTTAGCAAATCTATACAGCTCTGACAGATCAAACTTGCAATTCACATAATCAGCAAATTTTTGACTGCATCCGGACTTTCCAAGGAAGTTATATATATGATGGAACCTTTGTGTAAAACAAATAGTGACAACTGGTTTAGCAAATCTATACAGCTAAGGCTGTAAACGAAGCAACCAAGTAAAAGAGGGTCCAGGACAAAATGATGACGTAATAGATATCGATAAGTACGACAACCACCTAAATTTTAAAATAATGCTTTCTATATGTTAAAACGTAAAAATGTAATTTGACCTTTTAAACACATACCATTGTTGCAAAACCAACTCCTGTGTATAAAGTATAAAGCAAAGTGTTTAAAAATTAAAAAATTAATTTGCAGCTTAAAGTGGAGTTTTTATTTACCTTTCATAATTGGTACTATCTGGCCAATAAACGTCATGCCTCCAACTCCCAAATATTGGCCCAGTGCGACTTCTGCCAAGTGAAAACAATAAAAACATATATATACCGATCAAATAGATAGTAACCAATAGTAGGATAAACGAAAGTACCTACTAACAACCATAATATTTTGGTTACCTGCAAAAAATATGGGGATACCACAGAACACCATAGCAACGAAATATGCTACCAAAAATGCTCCTGCGGTGAAACACGAAGTGCGTTAAATAAATTCTTAAGAACGGCAGCAAAAATCAAGGAGAAAACGTACCCCCTCCATTTTTGTAACCTACAGCAATATATTTGATTATAGTTTAATTGTTAGATGACATTTTGAAAGTCTTACAGAGATATGGAAAGCGCCAAATATTTCCTAGTCCGACGGAGACCGAGATACATGAGAAAAGGAAGTCTAGTTTGTTACTCCATCCTCCGCGCTCGTCTTCATTGTCCTCGATTGAATTTTCCGGGAATTCTTTTTGGTTCAATGTTACAGAAGCGTCCTTTACTTCCGACGACAGGTTCAACTCCATGGAAATACCTGGGTTAACTTCTGAAGGTACTCCAAAAGATACATTCTCTATCTTTTTCCTCGTCACTTCGTAAACAGCTAGCACATGCTCATTATTTGTTTTGTCATCTTTAAAAACACTTACTTTCTCGTCAAATTCAAAGCCATGGTTGACGCACTGATCATTCATGGTGACTGCTTCTAAAAAGTTCTAATTTGCAACCAAAGACTTTAGAGGCGATCAGCAGGTTTTTCCCCACATGTATCTAACTTGACCACTTCGGTCGCGTCTGAAAGTGGGATTTCAAAAGTAGTAGGTGCGCAATACAGTTATTTGGTATGTAAAATCCAACATACCATACAAGCTTCAACTAATCAAGACAATAGGAACTGACTTAACACTCACACGGTGCACTCTAGCAATAAGTCATAAATTATGACTTGTTATTTACAAGTACGTGTTCGATTCCTAAACTGCCTTTCCATATACAGGGCCCGTTTTCAATACCAAAGTTTGTACCCAATGGCTATAAATCGAGGATGATCATTCGCATTGTAAACTAATAAGTTCGCTGTGCAGAATGAATGAACGTATATACTCACTTTTAGATCGGTAGTTCAGCAATCTTCATTCTACGAAAACTTGAACTGTAACAAAACGAGCCGTCACGTACAAGTATTCGTGTTACATACCTTATTTATGGAAATAGTTCAGAAGCATGTTTCATTTTGTTTAGATCGTCATGAAACGTATTGTTGTAATATACTATGCGTTCATTGAATAAAGAGGGATAGAACTTAAAATCCTACCGTTTCATTGGCGAGATGAGTTCACCCTGCCGACGAGTATAACTTATCGCCATCTTCACGAATAGACTTTGAAAGTTCCCGCCGGTCCAATATGGGTCAGATCCAGATGACTCGGATGGTGCAGTATATAGCTCTTGTTTTTGTGGTTGTTAGTAATTAAGAATCTATTGATTTTTCATGAAACAACTCCGTAGATCCGTAATTCTAAATTTCCAGCTTGTTTTTGTAATACTAATTCATATTTTTTCTTCTAACTAAATTAATTTAACGCATACCAACATATATTTTATAGTAGTTCAAGTTTCACACAATCATTCTGAATTGTTGGATAATTTTTTCCAGCTTAACGTGAATTATTTACGTTCGTCTGGTTCATCGTGAATTCATTTCGCTGGTCTAGTCGAAAAGTCCACAATTCAATAATATGAGTCACTACATTTATGGCCGCGAAAGAAATTACAAAACACGTGCATTTTCCGCTTGTTTAGCCCCATCGGGGAGAGCGGCGAGCGCACTTTACCGCGCACTTAATGCCTACAAGTGTACCCAATATTGCCACATAATTGATTGGCTGTTGACTTGTTGGCATATGATGTAATTATTAAATAACAAATAAATGAAAATATAGTAAAATGGTTGATCATCTTTTATTTGTAGGGTGCTGAAGCTCAGGTGAGTGGATTCCTGTAACTAATTCACTTCTTCTTTCCCTACCTTTGCCAAATATACCTTGTCTTTTCAAAACCCATTCACCAGTGACTACTACACTACACATATCTTCATATGTAATTTTTTCATAGAACTTGGGTTTTGGCATCCACTTTCTTCTTCTGCCTAAATGTTTCTTAACTTCATCATTTTGAACCCCGGTTGAAAAAAAATGGAATGACACTATGTGTTCAACTGTGCAGGGTTCAACAATTGGTTTTTTCCCAATGTCTTCATCAGCGATGTCAACAAATTCATACATACTGTAAAATGATTCCAAAAATTACTTCTCAACATCAAAGGATAGATAGAATATTTTAAAAATACTTTGACATGAGTTTGTCAAGTTGTTGGGCATAACAAGAAGCTATTTCTGAATCCATTTCTACACCTTGAGATTTCTCTTCTTTCATTATTTGTTTTTCCGATCTAAAATGTATTCTGCCAAAGAAAACAGAGAAAACTTTTGACTTGAACTTGGTTATGAAATTGTTTATGGTAATATAACCTTAGAGAATAAAATGATTTATTCTTTCTCTATGGGATGACTACTATTGTACAACTGCTTAAAGAAAGTTTCTTACTTGTCAGCTTTATTTTTTTTAGTATTCTGTTAGATGGCAAACTGACATTTATTACACACCCAAAGTAATCTAAATCCGAAATAACAAAACGTTACCACCATAACATTCGGGGCGTTGCTGGTTGGACAAGACAAAAATTAATACATTTGCCAACTTGCTGTAGATTGATTGATTGATTGATTGTTTTTAAGAAAACGAATCAAACGGAAAATTTTTGGAAACAAAAAGCAGACGGCTTTTCTGAGGGGGATTTGAAAAATGGAAAGTAACAAAAGATCTGGGGATCGAACAGAACAAGCAGAACCGGCAGACGAACAGTGGTGCCAGATTAACTAATGTTGAAGTGAAGAGGCCAATATGTTAAACACAATGAAGTAAGAGAAATCACGAAAGTGGCATAAAACTTTGGAGGAGAACCAACTTGCTGTAGAAGATAAGAAAACGAATCAAAGGAAAACAAAAGCAGACGGCTTTTCTTTAAAAAGCAGGCCCTGGCAGGCCACACCGCACGCGCCACGAGGTGTAAAAACTTTCTCCTGCTTCCGCTAGGGACGCTGCAATTTGGTGCAGGAAATTGAAAAAAAAAGAAAAAAAAGACATGGTTTTACAAAATTTTTGTTTAGTTTTACTGTTCCTTTTTTGCATGTCCTTAAATGTTTACCGTATTCTTATATATTTTTTGTTGAGACATTTAAATCTCAGTGTATTTGCATAACCCAATTTTACATTGTTCCTGGAGTTTCATCTCGGTCCAGGCAAATTCATTCTTGCTTTTTTTGGTAGAATATTTACTTCACGCATAATTTCATGCATATGCAGCTAAACGTACGCCATCGGGATAATCATCAGGTTCTTTTCGACGTAATGTACCTACGACTGTTTTCCGGACAGAGAAACCCAGCTCTTGAAAGAAATAGCGCTCTTTAAGCAAATTTCGTAACTGCGTCATTGCCACACGGTCGCTGTCAACAGACCAACGCAACCGATAGCGGAGACTTCGAATTTGGTGATCTATTATGATTATTTGTGCGCCAATATGTCGCTGGGCTTCTTGTAAGCAGGCAGTCTCTTGGCAGAAGTGAATAAACCATGCCATTCGATTTTTTAGCTGCAACTGAGATAGTGTGAAGTTTAGCAAGTTGACTTCATTTAGCTCCAAATTATGGGGGTACACACGGCTATCGGATTTCCTGTTTTTATTTATGAAAGAAACAAAATTATGATTAGTCAACTTAAAAGTACTTGAAGAAATAAAAAAAAATATAGCCATAAAGTACTAATAACATTTTGTGAAATAAATAGACCTGTGGGCTGGATAAAAGATGATAGTTGGGTATCTGTCAACCGTATACTGCCAAGGTAAATCATTCTCTTCGCCATCGATGGTGACAAATTTGATTTCGGGTACTTCGGTGGTTTTTAAAAAGGAGTTTGACAAAGAAAACATCTGTGAGAGTTTTAGAAAAGCCCGAGTGCCAGTCTGACAAAAGACACAACCACTTTTCCTGTAAAACACGATCGCATCACGTGATGGTTCTAGCACAACGGTTTCAAACTCTTCTGCCGAAATATCTTCGATACAGACTCTCCCAAAAGGGCAAGATTTTGATTTATGGTAGTTCCGACGGAACCGTCTAAGGCTGTTTTCCGTATAGTTAAAAATCAAGTGTTCCAAGTTTTGTTTTGTCATTGGCTGGCTCATGATGTAGTGGGACTCGGCCTAAATTTAATAAACATTTAGTTGCGGAAAGAGTTTAAAAATACAAACAACAGTTGATCACCATAGGATCGATGATGAATGCAGTGTTTGAGTTTTGACGAATTTGTTTCGATGAATAGCCCAATTTCACTAGAAAATTTGGATATTGGTCTGAATCAACGATGAAAAAATTTAAGCTGCGATTTGTGCGGCAGCCTAGGCCTTGAAACTGGCGAATAAATGCCGTTGAAAGTGGGAACGAAGGGGAAAATCCACAGACATTGTCAGTGCTAGTATCAGCTGGGGCGACTGATGAATTTTCGCATACTGAAGTATTGTTAGAACGACACTGTCTCTCTCTTTCATAAACACCACACTTTTTCTCAGATGCTAATCGTGAAGATTCCATTACATGGCGTTGACGTCGAATTTCTTCAATAAGTCTGGTTACTCGAGGAGAGAAAGCACAATTGTTGTAATCCAAAGCGATTTCTTTCACCTGTTTCGTGTATCAAACTAGAAATTAGGATCGCCATCAGACACTAAAAGAAGACATCACAAAAATTAATTACCACCATCGCTTGATATGAGGACTTCGAATTAGGAGTAAATAGAACAAGGGACGGTCGTTGTTGGTCAACAAAGTAATGCTGAATCACTTGGTTTTTTCGGCCGCTCGGCCAAATCCAATGTATTGGAGAGTGGCTACGGTAGTGAATCCATTGCAAAAACCGATTCACATCAAGTGCATTACCAGAATGTGGATAAATCTGAATAGAATCGAATAAGGGTACATATAAAAATATGTATATTATTGCCAATTTATACTTCTAAATCTCACGAGAGTCTCATTCCACAAGTGTAGCCGCAAGTCAAACTGCTGAGACGAAGACAGCGGTAAATATATTCCTAATCTATTTGCGGCATTAGGATTTGTTATAGTTGCGAATGTAACAGAATTGTGGGCATCATATTCCAGATATCTCAGTGATGCCGAGTAAAATGAATAAAACCCACTTGGCTTAACAGAATTGAAATGAAAGTATCCAGTAACAACTGCCTGAAGAAATGTCAAAGTTAATTAGAATTATAATGTCATAAAAGTATGGAAATTCTGATTTCCATTCCTACAACTTACAGTAGACTGGGTCAACAATTTGTAGAGGTCAGCAACAGTTTCTACTCTCTTCAGAGGTTTGAGCAAACTCTGAACAAAAATGTCTAAATGTTCATATTGTAAAGGGCCTCTATATTGAACACCTTTAGTCCCTCCTACATACCCCTTGATTTTGAGAGCTTTTAAGAAAATGTTGTGTGGATATATTTATAACTATAAAAGGCAAATACCAGTATTAGTGGGAAACTTCTAAGTTTTGGGAATGTCTTTTTACATGGACCATTATGAACCCAACAGTTGATTGAAGCACAAAAAACCTAATTCATGCAAGATTGATTTTAGAATTATATAAAGTGAAAACATATTACACTGTAATATGTACCTGTCCTTCATATTTGTTGGCAATTCTCTCAAATTCGTGAATTGCTAACTGGGAATCAAAATCCCATGGAGCATAGTACATGACTAGTGACACATCTGAGTTCAGCACTATAGAAAATGGTGTTGCAATATCACCTCCATAATAGTCTCTCAGACTTGAATTGCTTTTTAGCAAAGGCACAGGTGGTGACTGGAACTGTATTTTCAATGCCCTAAAATTGTAAACTCTATTTAATGCACATGTACAAATAAGCACAACCTGTAAAATTACCCTTTTTGTAAACTTGCATAGGATGTAACAGCCAAAAGGATAACGACAAGAACCTCTCCCACATATCGCATTGTGATTGATATATATTTGAAGCAAAACGAGTATTCGTGCGATTTACTCGTCGTCAGTAACTGTTCACCTTCTTGCATTTCGTCACATACCGAGGGAGAAACTACATACTGTTCCCAATAGAAGTTATAAGAATAGAGTAAATTTTGAAAAGAGACCTATGATAGTTGTCCACGTATCTGTCGTTTTGGAGCTATTCAAGGTGTGAAAAAACTATCAACGAGATGACGTTTCAATGTAGGAATAACAACAAAGATGAGCCATCTACTGGGAAGATTTGATTTAAAATCTTGATTTTTTATTGACCACTAGGTGGAGACACTATGGTTTCGACGGAACATTTTTTACAATATTCAACTCACGTCATGTGAAGAGTGAAGTATATCTGATATTGATATCTGAAGTATGATATATGATATATACTTCATGCTCACGGAAGGAAATAACAGCGACAAGCTAAATGCCAAATATTGGCAGCATTTAAACCTTTGAGACACCACCAGCCGTTAGCGCCCTTAAATTGAGTTATAAGGAGAAGTTGTTAGAAGAGTTAGAAATGCGACACTGGTTCCCCTCGACACTAGTTCTTCGAGTAGTGTCTTGTATACGAGCAAACTGACGGTTTTATTGGCATATTGACACAGGGACACTGGGACAGGGATCGGTTCGTATTTTTTGTCCCCTGGTTTAGGGTCGGGTTTAGGTCGGCACAACTCGTATCGTTATAATTTTTTAAAATTTTACGTTCAACTCCGTTAATACTGGAACTGCAACTCGCGGTGTCCATGTGCACTGTCCTCTTCCCAGGTATAAGAGGGGAGATAAGGTCCCAGCAAATAGAAATGCGCTTTCCTTCTCTATATACGCTTCGATTTATTCTTACTACTCGAATTATTAACCTACCACTTTCTAATCATTTCGGATTTTATCACCATTTCGGACCCGGTCCGAGTTGGTAAATAATAAGGGCCGAAATAGTACGATCTGAAGTGCCATTCAATCGTAAAAAATTAACTACGCATTTATGTTAGATTGTTCTCTCGCTCGCTTGATGTCTCTGGCTACAACGAAATGAAAATTCTTCTGAACTTATTTTCTCCTCGCGGTTGAAATGTGATAGGATGGAACATGGCTCTTATGCAAAGACAGTAGAAGCTGCTGGCCTGTATCTTTCACTGCGTACGACTTTAAAACAAGTTTAGCTGTGCGGTTTCAGAGGCAGAGGGACAGTATAGTAAAAAGTGACATATATTTTCATTTTCTTTTCTGTTCCTTTATTCAGCTAAGTTATCAGTTATGTACAAATCCGTAGTTTTGTTTTTCTGCTTCTACGTTTACACCAATGGAAAAGTTGTTAAGGTATTTGATCTAAGCCATGACGTGAACAGCGAGACTATATATTGGCCAAATGGGACTCCATTTCAACTGTTCGTTCAGCACAAAGGTAAATCTGATTGAAACTATGCACGATGGCAAAAATGTCTACGGTATTTGTTTTATCGTCTAACGCCTTATACGTAACATATCATCAACCTGCTCTGTTTGTTTATTATACCTAATTATTGTGGACGAATTTTTCTAATATATGTAATTGATTGAAATATTAAATAGGATACTTAAATTTATGTATTTGGTTGTCTTGTTGTCTTCCTTTTGCAGGACTCCTCAACGCCACCGAACAAGAAAGCGAAGACAATTTCTGGTGTGTTGAACGATTTTTTTTAAATTGGCAAATGGAAGTTGTTTGTACTGAAGAGCGTATATACGAATTTCCAACAACAACATGTATTCCGAGTAAATAGAGAAATTTAGAATTATTGAACATAAAGGATTTATCTATCGGCCTGACCTGAAAGTCTGAAAACCAATGGAAATCTTGGTTTCATTTTTAATCTTAATTGATATAAATAATGCGTACCGTAATATACTTGACACTTGATACGCAAAAAGGCATCATATGTGGCAAAATGCGCTATAGATGGTGATCGGTTTGCGTTTTGATATCCATTCAGTCATGCACATTAGCAATGGGCCTTGCTAATGTGCATGACTAGTCCGCATGACTGCATGACAATAATCTGCATGAATCCGCCGCATGAATGGCCAAATAGTCATGCAGATTAGTGCCCACTTTTGATTTCACCAAAACTTTTTTATTTCTCCATTTGATATTTTCGTAAACAGCGTTCATCAGCGGATTGAATCGTCGTTAAATGGGGAAAATCGTAAGGTTTCAACTTTTTAAATAAATTATTTTCGTTTTCATGGGTTTCACAACAAATTTTCAGTCAAAGAATTGCTGCTAGGCCATTTTACACTAGCGTTCACCTTCAAACCGTATTTTTAATACAAATGCCGACTTATCCCTATCGGGAACCTCTCGAGCGAAGTGAGATTTTGTAAGGTCTGATTTTTGAATCCCGCAAACATGTTCTTAAATGCTCCTTCATTTGTGCTTCTTTAACAAACAATTGTTGAAGGATCTTGGTTCAGGGCTACCTCAATTGCAAAAGCAATTGCAAACACACCACGAATGCATGACGTTCAGGCCCACCCCTTCAGGCCTACCCTCTTCAGGCCCGGGCCTGAATGTCCAAAACCAGGGCCCAAATGACTACACTTCAGGCCCATATTAAAACAGCTAAATAGAGTAACAAAGTTCCTCCGATCTTAACGCTAATCGAAACATCTCATTGAGACGGATCGATTGATAATTAAATGGAAAATGAACGCGTGACCTATAGTGATCACACTTCAAAAGTTTGCGTTTTTTCAGGTGCCGCTGTATACGGCCAAGCGGGTCCAAACAGGCAAACCCCCCTTAGAAGCTCAGAGCTTAGACTAGGGAGAAACTTTCTGCTTTCCTGTTTCCTCATCCCTAGGAACGACGCATCTATTCTCTATTTCTTCCTCTCACTATCAGCTCACTATTAGGTTGGTGGGCGGGATGCTTTTTGTGAAGAAAGTAAAAGTTCCTAGATTTCTTAGAGAATGGTCAGATAGAAGAATAGTTAGGTTTCACATTTTTTTCGTTTTTTGGATGTAGCGAGCGACTCAATCGGACGGAATCCCGTAAGACAGGTGCTTAAATCTTTTCCTACACCCTTTGTCTCTTTTCTTGGTATAGCGTGTAAAAATCTAAAAGATCGCTCCTAACGACCAAAAATTCGGTATTTTTAGCACTGTTTTGCACGGTTTTTGCACTGTCATGCAGAAATAGTCACCCAGTTAAAAATGTTCCATAGAGTTGTCGAAAATATTATAGATTTTCTATGTTTTTCTATAGTTTTACATGTAAAAACTACGTAAAAAACTATAATAATCTATAATATTTTCGACACTTGTATAGAACATTTTTAACTGGGCATGCACTTTATCATGCCCGGGGAGCATGCATGACAATGCCATTCATGCGGCGGATTCATGCAGATTATTGTCATGCAGTCATGCGGACTAGTCATGCACATTAGCAAGGCCCTAGATTGTATTGTACAAATCTAAAATAAATATAGACTACTTTTATTTAGATATGATCTAGATGTAATAAAACATAAGTTAAAATCTTTAATAGATTGCATTATTTATGTCCCATCGGTAATTCATATTTACCTAAATGAAATGAAATGGATATATATGGAAATTCAAAATGCACTTTGTTTCTTTCTTGACAATAATACTGTCTGGCCGTAGTCTGACCAATTCTTGACTTTACATGAATAGGTACGAAGCAAATGATTTCAAAACGGCTGAACACTCAGGAACTCATTTAGATGCACCAGTTCACTTCGGACGTAACCAGTGGTCTGTCGATCAAATTCCACCGGATCGCTTTATCGGATCTGGTACGTAATAAATACACAAACTAGAAATTAAGTCATAATATCTTCGAATACGTATCTTTTTTCATTACAGTATCTATCATTGACTTGCGCGAAACTGTGAAAGACAATGCGGATTATCAAATAACAAAAGAAGATCTCCAGCATTGGGAATCCAAAAACGGACGGCAACTTGATTCGCTACTAATTTTATGGACCGGATGGGCCTCAAATTGGCCCCAGAAAGAAAAGTATCTCGGCACTGAAACTAATGATATATCGTTGCTGCATTTTCCAGGTGTTACATTTTTTCCCAAAATATTTCTAATGTTGGTGAAGTCGCACAAAAATTTTAAGATAATAACAATTGTTTCTTGTGTGTGAAGGCCTACACCCCAGTGCTGCGAAGTGGCTAGTGGAAAATCGTCATATTTATGGTGTTGGAATTGATACCGCATCTATTGATTACGGACAATCAAAATCTTTTCTCACGCATCGCACTCTGGCAAAACACAATATTTTCTTTATTGAAAACGTCAACACAAAGGGACTCAACATAGAGGATTTACCGCAGGGTCCCGTATTAGTTATCAATCCACTTAAAATAACTTCGGGGTCTGGATCACCGGTTCGGCCCATTTTAGTGTTCGGGTTGCAAATTCCGAACACAATTCAAGCTTTAGAAGCACAAGCAATAAAGACCGAGGCGAAGACTGACCTTTAGTGGCATAATGGTTATTTAAATTTACTCAATTAAAAAAAACTCATTTCAAGGTTTTGTTGGAAATATAAGCAAAAAAGCATATGCCATAAATAAATGCTTGAAAAATTCAAAGTTTGCTGTTTCTCTGTCTGGAACCCTCTTTTTATACTAACTCAAATAAAGCTGTCGGCTTCTCAGGACGTCTCCGTATTTCAGAATTTCTTTTGTAAAGTCGAACAATATTCGGAGACGTTTAAAGTGGTTTACGGAATGGAGTTTCGGCTACATGTACTGCAGAACAGAAATTTCGCACTCAGAGGGTATACAGGAAATACCGGGTAATGAACTCTGCACTCACATGTCTATTTTCTCTTACAACTAGAGTCAACAGACATACTGAAAAGAGCCAGAGCTCCTCTGTTTTATTATTTCTTTGTACGGGTTTTTAATTTTAAGCAATACAAGATGTTCGAAACATTACACGATTTACAGTACCTATTCAAACTTCCGTTCAGAACGGGACACATTTGATACGGTGTCATCTGATATTGGCCTTGGCGGCTATTGACACGGCGAGATCTAACACTTTTCATTACAAGCAAGATGACTCATCATCTTATTCTTTCACACATTCAAGGACAACTTTTCCCTTTCCATTAGAAGTCATAACTTGATACGTCATAATAATGCTGAAGGATTTGTAACTATAATATCTTGTATTGCATTGAATCACGAGAACATCAAATTAAGGGATGCGTAAACTCACGTGTGCGTGTGCATTTCCGGGAGTTGAACGGGAAACTAGGGCGCCGCCCATCTGTTAGGTTGCCCACTCTCCTCCCCCCCAAAAATATCTGAATGAATGGTTAGTCCTAGGCACTACTATTCGGTAATATTGTCGTCAAATGTGTAATCCAAACATAGTGGAAAAGGGCTTACCGGCAGATCAGCGGGTTCATTGAACGAACATTTAAAAATATTATACAGCTGATCAACACATGTTGCATCGAATACCTCGTTTTTGTTCGACTGGTGTACATCGTAATACTAGATAAAATTACGGATATTCTGATGATATGGCCAATGATCTACTTTTTCCTGTCCCAGATGAACAACCTAGGCAGACTAACAGTCAATTCAATCCGGCTAGGCGGCTTTGATGGGCCGCCCCTAATTCCTTTGCTTTGGTGAAACGCAATCGAATGGCCCTATATAAGCAGTAAAAAGCCAAAGCTTAATATAATTGGAATGCTATCCAAACAGTAAAGGGTGTGCTTACACTTTCTGTCATACCGCTAAGTTAATTACAGAAAGATGTTGCATGTGTCCTCTCTCCTCGTCATCGTCTTTGGGACAACAACGAGTTTATGTAACCCACAGTGGCAAAATCTTGCTGTTAATCAAGGTGAGGACGCACGCATATCTATTATTTGGTAACTTCTGCATATCCTAACTACCTACGTGCATAATTTGGCGTTATTTTGGTTTGTTTGAAGTCACCTTTATGGCAAACCTAGTACCGACGGCTTTTAGTCCGCGAGTGAGTCCGTTGTGCCTAAACGATAGTCTTTCGTTTCTCAATTCAATCATTCACTCTGAGCAGTGGGCATTAAAAAGTAAGTCATAATAATGTTTGCGTATATACTGTATAACATTCGCCACACTATTTAATGACTTAATTACTTTGACAGTGTTAGATGCCAGTGGAAAATTAAGTGACATGTACATTAACGCCAACAAACATGTTATGGGACACTACGACCAATGTCTTTCAGTTGTTGCATCAAGATTTATTGGGAAGTATTGCACGATATTTATTCAAGACCATTCGTCATTGTCCCCCGGAGAAAAACCTGGGGATCACCTCGTTCAGCTGCTGAGAAACGCGGCTGTGTACGGGATTAATACAGCAGATGATATCAAAGAAGGAAGAACTGCTGGTGAACCACAAGTGACGAACACTCGGAATTTTCTGCAACCACGCCTCTCTCTCTGCGTACCTTCTACTTGTCTTGCCACTGACGTAGGAGTAGCAATTGCTCATCTTTTACGGACCCAGCTGGTAGGAAATCTTTCATCAATCACTGTCGCAACAGAGGAAGATTTTTGCTTCACGGGAACAGAAACTACTCATTTAGACGTAGCTGATACAGCAGTAGGGTACAAACTTATTCCGTTACGTAAAATTTTGACCTGTTGTAATAATTATTGAACGTTGGTATTTTTCTAGGGCGGTATTTTCTGCTTTAGCAGCTTTAATTGTTGCAGGGACATTGATTGAATGCTGGAACATTTATCGCTACCAAAAACTAAATCAATCTGTGGCACAAAAGTTGTTTGAAATGAGAAAACCTATTCGCATAATTTTATGTTTCTCACTCATCACCAACATACGACGATTATTTTCCAGTCATACTTCAAAAAATGATGGTGTTTTATTGTCTTGCGTCTTTGGTATCCGATTTCTTCTAATGAGCTGGGTCATTTTGGGCCACTCATGGATTCAAGGTAGCGCGAACAGTGTTTTTATAATATCGATTTGGACCAAGAATATGCAACAAATGAGAACGTCAATACTTTATTTCACTATAATATTATTTTAGGAGTTATTCTTTACAATCAGAATTCGGAAGGATTACAAAAGGTAAGCACTTAATCAATTACAATCATCCCACAAAATGTAATTTATTTTCAAATCGTTTTTTTTACATTATTTTAATTACATGGATTATTTTATTTCAAAAAAAAAAACAGGATGGTCGCAAATGGCAATGGCAGGCGATTGTAAACGGAACAATCTCTGTAGACGGCTTCTTCTTACTAAGCGGTAATTTACAACTTGATATTTTAAAGTGTTTCTTGCATGGTTACAAAGCGAAAGAGGAGTGTTGATAATAATATTTTCCACATTTAAGGTATTCTAGTATCTTTCCACCTTCTGCAACATTTGGAGCAAAGCAGAGGCAAATTAAATCTTACAGCTTTCTACATACATCGCTACATTAGGTAATCATCTGGAATAGATTCTTAAATTGAATAAGGTTCTGATTCATTAATATAATAAAACAGAACCTTAAACCGCTTTTATCGCGATCAAAGACCCCTAATATCTTTAACCGTCCTAATAAGTTGCATGCGTAGTATGTACAGTATCCTCCCCCCCTGAAATGTTTGATATCACCCCCTTATCTTGCCAGCTTTAACATTGGATCTGATTGCAACGTTTTTCTCTCTTAAGCAGCGATTTTTAAGTAAGAATAATGCAATTTTGATTTATCTTCGGTAAGCCTATATCCGCGTACATAATGGTTTCTTTCAGAATTTTTCGTCTAACAAATTCTATTAGTAAGTAAATGGCCAATGCAGAATGGTTTGAAACTCGAGATGCGCGTATGGTCAAAAGTTTCATTTTAGAGTTTTGTCAGGGGATTATGCTGAAGGGGAAATTTTAAAGCGTCTCGCATCTTTTAGTTTAAGTTTGAAATTCAATTTAAAATTCGGAGAAAATCCCACGTCTATTGCTTTATCAGTTCCGTGTAGAACTATGCTGACTTGAATTTCCTTTAAGAAGAGTTGATATTCTAGTGTGTGTCTCACATTTTTTAGGTGGGTTTACTAGTACATGCGTAGACTGAAATATACTATCAAGTAATAATGTAATTTATTGTGGTTCCAGGTTAACACCAGTCTACGTAGCCATTTTTGCCTTCATTTCGACTTTGCTGGTACATTCTGGTTCGGGACCTAGGTATAGATTGTTATAAAGGAATAATTTATAGAAGAAATATAATTATATAGCAATTATAACATTTAATGTTTAACTCAATTTAGTTGGTTCAACGTGAAGTTTACAGCTGTCAATTGTCGCCAGGTTTGGTGGCAACAATTTCTGTTTATTAATAATTTCATACCTAGAGATGCTGACAAACAGGTATTTTTTTGTGTACGGCGTCAGCACTGTCATTAATAACGATGCTATAATTTCCTGTATTTACAGTGTATGTCTGAGACTTGGTTCCTCGCTAATGAACTACAGTTGTTCCTTATTTCACCTTTCCTTATTTATCCGCTGTGGCGTTGGAAAAAGAAAGGGTTAATAATGTTAATCGTAGTCACTGTTGTCGCTCTGGCTGGAAATGTGGCCATATTTTATATAAAAAATATGCCGCCGACTTCAATGCTAACAAGACCGTAATCATCAGAGAAATTGTATTTGGTTAACATAATGGGTAATTTTTCTTTGTTTAATAGTTTATCTATGAACAAATCGTTGGTTGACTTTTGGGTATATTATTACCCGCAACCTTGGTTTCGTTCACCACCTTATTTGGTGGGAATTTTTCTTGGATATCTTCTGTATGAATCCCAAATCCGACCAATCCGAATTCCAAAGGTAAACAATTCAAATTTAATTTCGTTTCCGAAGGATAAAGCATGACTAAATAGTAACTACTAATAGGCAGTGGAAGTTTGTGGTTGGTTATTATCATTTGCAACATGCGTACTTGTTGTTTATGGTCTTTTTCCTTATGCGGATGAAGATAAAATTCCTCATATCCATCCTGCGGTGAATGTATTGTATGGATCATTCCACCGATTCGCGTGGGCCTTGGCATTGTCGTGGATAATTTTTTCTTGCTGTTGCGGCAACGGAGGCGAGTTTCAATCATGGCGGATATTGACCAAACATTTAACGACTTTAATTATTTATCCCAGGATTCATCAACGATTTTTTATCTTGGCCCATATTTGTTCCATTAGGAAAACTTTCATACTGCACATATCTAATACATTACAATGTAATCCAAGTGTATTATGCGCACAAACGCCAAGCTCCATACTACACTGCAGTTGAGCAGTTCTACTTGGTTTTGGGAAATTTGGCTGTTTCGACTTTCCTCGCTATTGTGGCATGCCTCACTGTTGAATTTCCATTCATAAATCTCGAGTGCACCTTCAAGGAAAAAGCAGGTGTATAAGAGACAATTGAGCAACAAAACTATAATTTTTTGCTAATCGACTCCTATTAGGAACTCCATACTTGGCATCAAAAGCCCGTTATTGTACAAGTAGAAAAGGAGAAAACGGAGAAATCAACAAAGCATTTTCAATAACATAACTTCACACAGCATACGATGGTAAATTAAATTTTGTATTATTGGAGAGTGGTTTAGATTACAATTCCTTTGTTACTATAACAGTCTCACAACTTCGATTGCGTACCAATCCTTGCGTCGATTCTCTGGTGGCCTTCTCTTCTGTTCGAGCAACGTGATTAAAGGCTCTGATTGTCCCAAGCAGTCAAGGAATTCGTACTGTACAGACAAACCACAATTTAAAATTAAGTAAAATCTCTTAATGTGCACGAATGTGCAATAGAACTCACATTTTCACCAACAAGCTGTCCGAGTTGTTTAATTAATTGTTTGACTTCATCATCGTTGCCTGCAATCAGAAGCTCGTGATGATGGGCATCTAAAATTAGGGAAATCCAATCAACTACTTGACTTAAATCGGGTTTACTAGTCGAAGTTTCGTCTTTAGCCCAGCGACAATTTTTCAGAAGTTCAGCTAAGTATTGCAAAAGCTTAATGGTGGATATAGTAGTCAGTTTCCTTCGTAAATGGTTTAGTAGAACAACATCAGAATAGGAGATCGACAAAAGGATTTCCAACATTTTCGATCGTTTGTCCTGGTCCCTAGCCGCGCTTTCTTCTAGGGAAAAATTTAGCAGATCAGCTAGCCATTTCTCAGGTAAGTCTTTGACAGAGGACAAAAGTAGGCAGATTCCATCTATGTCTTTGTCTTCCTTCAATAAAGGAAGCAGTTCGTCAAATATGCGACCACTTGAAGCATTAGATTCCCACAATGAGTTTGAGAGCTTGCTCGTTTCAATTTGGCGGAATTTCAATGGGTTTGGATTGAATGGTGTTTCAGACGATGAAGATCTTCCCCACACAACAACGTCAGGCTTTGCATTAGGATCTGTTTTTCAAATAAATAATTAACAGTTTTCAGCTAGGAAGAATTGACAATTTTGATAGTTACCTTTTAACTGTTTGCCATCTATCAAATTCCAAAGTAAAGAAGGTTGGAGAACATAAGGGACCACAACTAGATTCTGTACAATACAGAGTAGTATGACATTATTTGCTGCCAGGCAATACATGTGAGGTGGATCACAGAAGAACTTTAATTTCCTGTTAGCTACACTCATTCCAAATTTTAGGTCAAATAACAACAAAGCCGCTCCTTCTTCATTTACATCGGCCCCATAGATTGCTACATGAGTAGAATCCAACATAACCAATGCAACTGGGCTTGAAAGGCAAAGTCCACTTAGACTATAAGTAGCCATGATGCCTCCTTGTTCAGAGTATTGGACTAACTCACCATCTGACCCTGTAAGTAAGCAATAAAATAGCACAGACAAGAAAAGAATGATTTACAACAAGAAGAAAATAAGTATGTTATACCAAAGGAAGAAAGTGTATACTTACATAGCACAACAATGGTGACAATGTTACCATCATTAACAACTGCCATTCCTAAGTTTTTGCAGTCTCCATTTTCCCCTTTGATCAGAGAGAAATTGAGATTCCCTTCTGGTGTCCCATCACTTGCTAAACGAACATAATAGACCTAATGAAGAAACCATTATCAATCATTTTATAATAAGGAATCAATGAATTAAGGTTGAATACAAACTTTGTTGTTTGATGTGCACAACACTAGAATGGTCTGATTTTTTATACTTTCAATGTAGGATTTGGAAACAGTTTCACCATGATTCAACAAACTTGGCTTAACCTCTTTTCGTTTGTTAAGACTAACATCCAAATGTTCACTGTATCCATTTTCAAAAACAATTATAGAAGATTTTCCAGATAAAGAGTGGATTGTGTGAATGCTTGTTGAAAACTGTAATAAGGTAATGAAGTAATTAACATAACATAAAGGAAGAAATAATTTAAAAACCCTACCGTATGCTTTTTGACATCTTCCAAGTTTGATTCATCTTCATTCCACATGCAAATATGTTTTCTGTTTAACACACAGACATATTTTTCACTTGTGACATCATAGACACTCTTGCAAGTGATTTGGTTTGATTGCCTAGTACTCCAGCTTTTCAGCGGCTTTTGATCTGAAAGCTACAATAGCATGAACATTTTCACATGCACTACAATATTTGATTAGTTACCTTGTGTTTCACAATTATGTTTGGCCCAAGAGTAACAAGAATTGTGCTCTCTTCTTTGTCAGCACTAACCCCCACTAAATTGTGGGCACCTAAAAGTGGACAGAGAGTGTAATGAGGCTTAAATGCCGCCATTTAACTGTTGCAGCTTTTCTTTTTGGTTCCGAAAAACACACACATATAACTGAACACTTTTCTGAAATACCCAACCCACGTGAACGTCGTTTCTTTTTAAACTCTTTAACACGCCGTTGCAGAAACACGTGTTTAGATGGACAACTCTCTTAAAATAAAGGCCAAACAGAATAAACGGTGGGCGACAGCGCTCATGCCTTGAATTGGAAAGAAACTGTTTTCATTGATTGTTTACCTCCCCTTACCGCGTCATCTAGTAGTAGCATTTGCAATCTTATCGACATCAAAACTTCACTACTATGAAGAAGCCCCGGTGCGGGGCTATTTCATGCCATTTTTAAATGCTCATAAAAATGTTTCTACTAAATTTCCAGAAATGGCAAGGATACAGGCGGATTCGCTATAACTTTTTCTGATACACCTTTTCGCTTTTTTCTTGGCATATTACTTGAGTTAGCAATCAAACACTGCCAAAAAAACGTCGTTTTTTGTTCAAAGTAACCCCACTTTACGTATAGAGATGCCCAGACCCTTGCTTCTTTGGTCGAAGGTACTTTATGGTACGCACTCAGCACGACGACGCCGAGTCGCCGACGCCAAAACAGGACTTGCTCCCTGTGTAAAAAAGTTCGGTAGGCTGTTCATGATACCGATGTATCACAAAATTAGCTGGCCTAATATAAAGTAATGGAATAAATCTATCAATGAGACATTGCGATATCAATACGGCATAAGGGGGACCTCGCGGGTCGTGGGGTGGGGGGCTCCGCCCATCCCGCTCGCTCCTATAAATTCCGCACGTATAAAATTTCCCTTGCATAAATGTACGTAATTGCTCTTCCGTGACATGAATTTTTATCAACAAATCAACAAATAGTCAAATATTTGAGAAACTGTAATACCGTACATTAGAATATCTTATAATTTAACTTAATCTATAATAATTAACTAGTGAAATAGTAGCGCTTTGCTTAATAGTGCTAGCTTAAGCAACAAAAGACACGCGATAGAAGTCTAGGATCAAACCAGCTGTCTTAATTTAATTATTATTTGTAACACATCGAGCTTTCTATTAAGGTAATAGTGCAATATTACTGTAAGTAAGATTACGCATAATAGCTTTAGTGGAACTAGATTTTGCGGAACTCGTCTCTAGTAGGCTTTTCTCTTCAAACTTGCGCATGACAACTCGTTTTGCATTTAATACAAAGACATTTTCATTACCTTATCACAATAAAGGCATGTCATTGTGCGAATATTGTGGAATCTGGATTTTTAGGGTTAACTTTGAGAAGCTTTTTTGTTATAGTGCCGGGTAAGGACAGAGCTGCTTTTGAGCTTGAAGCTGGCTTGAGATTCCTAATCCTAAATTTAGATTTCCGAATACGAAGTCTCTAGTCTCAGAAATAGCTTCTCGGGTTGATCAGTTGTTCCGTGCTAGGTTCGGTGCACACACATTAGATATCTGTCTATCTGTAAAGAGTAGAAAACGTTTGGATTTTAAGAAATTTCAAGAATATCTTTTGGAAATGGTTGCTGCACTGATAGCATCCTGTCTGTTGATTGCAGTTTCCTGCTTAGTATCGGAATTGCTGCGCATCATCATTAATAAAAACGTCGTGACTCCCTTATCCAAACTTCTGTGTCTGGAGTTCATAGCATCTGCGGAGCTTTGCGCCGTCTGTTTCGAGTTGATTGTGGGTAAACGAGCTAGAGATTAACACTTATGCAAAATCGTAAAATTTGTCTTCGGTATGCGCTCAAAGTGGCGGAGGAATACGGGATATGGATGTATGCACTTGCCCTGTTCTTACTTACAATATGGTGGGCTGGTCATTGGGGAGAAGCAGCCGCTTGTCCTTACATTCATATTGAAGCATATCTCGATGGCTCCACCGAATTTAGTCAAGCCTTTCTTGCCTCCCTAGCAGAAATAGCCGGTGGTTTGGCTATCTATAGGTAATAAGTTCTGCTTCCCGTCTTATTTCAATGACTACGCGCTTATTCGTCTAAACGATTTGTATAGGTATGTTCAATATACATGGGATTTGCAATTATCGGGGAGTCACTTGACTAGATCAGTCTGGGAATGCGAAGCCGATCTCCACGTAACAAAATTCTTTCCTTTTAAAACATAAATTATGATATTTGTGATACTAGAAAGAACATCGACTATAGGTACCTGCTCTTCACGGAGCTTTGGTTGAAGGAGTGGCTACTTTCCTTTGCCGATTGGTGTCGAAGACCATTTCTGAGCTGGAACCTCGCTTTGGGGGCGCTTTAGATGCTTTTATCGGCACTTCTTTAGTCGTTGCCGGTAATTACAGTATATTCCAGTTTTCTCCATCAAAATACTGAAATTATATACTAAACGAATCACAGCTTGCGACTATTCCGGTGGGTATTTCAACCCTGTCTTGGCCACATCACTGAAGCTTAACTGCCCAGGTAATACTCTGATGGAACACTTTGTGGTCTATTGGGTTGGCTCAATTGTTGGTTCCGTCGCTTCTTGGTGGGTATATCCTTTGATTCAAAAAACCCTTATTGTTTCAACTGATAAAAAAGATAATTAGAAATAGACATTATTATGGAAATTCGAAAGACAAGGCTTTATTCTGTAGTATCAATTTGACAGAAACTTGCAAAATACACCCAAGAGGATTCACAAGAAGCTTAGCCTATTCGTAATAGAAGTGTTTTCAAGAGTATTTAAATTAATGAGGAAGACTCGGATTGTTCCGCCAAGTAAAGTAAGCCTTCTGTTTGTTGGTGAAGTTTTATCGCTACTGTAAGGGGTTCGTCAGTGGTAGGCGGTACAACTGGAAGGACTATTGTAACCCGCTTACTAGCATTTTCTGGAGCAGCTTCTTCAATATTTGGGGTTGACCTTGAAAAAATTATAAATATTGATTTAATCATCTATAATTTTATTTCAAAAATTATCGCCTCCTCTTTGGCATACATATTTCCATGAATAAAAAAGCAAAAAGTATTACGGATGCTGCTTCATGTGTCTCCTCAACGCGTAGTTGGTGTTGAAACGCTTTTTGCAGAAACTACAAGGGAAAGCTCGAGGATTGGAATGTAGGTTTGCTACATGTTTGCGCTGGACTGAGCGTGTTTTGAATGACGCGCCGCATATCTCGCAAAGGAAAGATCGTTCCGAAGAATGGACTGCTTGGTGTTCTACAGTGAATAAAAGAAAAATTGTAGCGAAATTATTCCACAAAATTAAATGAAAAAATTTACGTCACCTTTCAAATGAGCCCTTGAATGGCATATTTTACTGCAAATATGACACTGAAATTGGATAGATGATCCATCTTTTCCAGGTGTGGCATGAAGAAGGCTGTACATTAATCATATTGTCACTCCAAGTTCAATTACTTATTTTAAAACTATGAATACTTGTGTTGTTTCAATGCATCCGGTCTTTTGAACGCTTTGCCGCACAAATGACATAAGTAAGGGCGCCATTGACGATGTACATCGCGGACGTGACGGACGTAGTGTATTTTTCGCGTCGTTCGATAATCACACTGCAATGAGATCAATAAATTATTTATTCATTATTTAAGGTTAAGATTTAAGGGTACCTGACTGCAAACAAATAAATTTGGTCCACCCTTGTTTTCTTCAGCAGAATGTACTTTCATATGCCGTTCATACAAATATAGACGCGTAGTCTGATAGGGACAGGCAGGACAATTTCGAACTACCTTGGTTTCCTCTGCACATGACGAAACAATCTACAATTTTTAAAAAATTAATACAAATAACTAAACTAAATTAAATATTTGCATAAATCTATTTTTTTACTTTGTGTTTAAAGCGTTGATGTCTACGTAAAAGCTTTACGTCGTCTGTACTATAGTTACACGTAGGGCACGTCAATGTTTTTGCACTATGAATAACCTGATGACGCCTTAAATGAGTAAACCTTAAAGTGCGGAAATTACACTCATCACAACTGTAGATAGTGGAGGTTGTTTTGTGGAGATTTATATGCCTTTGATAATGACTTTCTCTTTGACTCCTAAAAGAACACATGGAACAAGAAAATTTAAAAGCTTTCTTCACAGTTTCTTCGTCCCTTTCTTTTGAATTGATGACTTCAATGTTCAGACAATCAATATTTTCTTCATCATCTTCCTCAACTGATGATATATTATTGTCTATGGTATGTTGTTCATCATTTCCAGTAAAACTATTTCTTTGTATGTCTGTAATTTCAGATGATGGATAATCATCACTTGTTATATCTTGCTCAGTGTCAGTTTCCTTAATGAAAATGCTTAATGAATCCTAATATTTCAATAATAGCTTTACATTTTATGTCTTATTTTAACTTGAAAATTGAATGTTGCACCTTTATGGAGATGATTTCCTCTAAGCTTCCAGATATGCTTAGTTCACCATCCTTTTCTGTTGCACTTACTTCAAATCCTGATAACTCTTCAATAAAGTTCTGCAGCTCCCCACAAGGTGGTAACCAAACAGTGAACTCCTTATTAAATGTTGCAGAAATCCTGGAAAATATTTTCTACAAAAGTAAAGTATGGCCAGTTAATATACCAGTATACTCCCACAGAATTCTTCAAATTTTAATTTTCAAACAGACAATGAAATTTTACCATGGTTTATTTCTTCATTCAACTTAAGCTATACAAAATAACGTGGTCTAGAGGATTCATAGAATAAAGTGTACGGAAAAGAAATGCATTTTTTGCATTCTTTTGAGCTTGAATTTTAATTCCTAGTTTACGACACTATAGAATATAGAATCAATGACTGACAGAGTGACAGAGTTACAAAATACTAAAATAGTTTCACTAGCAGACGACTAGCCCCTAGCAGACGAAAGCAAGTTGTTGATGCAAACTGCTGCAAAGGGCCCTTCAGTGGGACCCGTAAGCTGTACACAGTGGCGCCACGTGCCATGTCACCGGAACCCATCAAAATAAGAAAAGTTGGTTGGTATAGTCATTTTCGGGTTTTACCGTTAAAGTTGGTTTAAGGTGTTTTTACTGTCAAAGGCAAAAGAAAAAGACTGAGTAAATACATGGCCTACTTCTAGAGGCCGGGCAACTGATCTATTTCCTATAAAATCGATGCGAAGTTTTTCAAAATTTAACCCGAAAGAGGGCCTTGCTAATGTGCATGACTAGTCCGCATGACTGCATGACAATAATCTGCATGAATCCGCCGCATGAATGGCATTGTCATGCATGCTCCCCGGGCATGATAAAGTGCATGACTATTTCTGCATGACAGTGCAAAAACCGTGCAAAACAGTGCTAAAAATACCGAATTTTTGGTCGTTAGGAGCGATCTTTTAGATTTTTACACGCTATACCAAGAAAAGAGACAAAGGGTGTAGGAAAAGATTTAAGCACCTGTCTTACGGGATTCCGTCCGATTGGGTCGCTACATCCAAAAAACGAAAAAAATGTGAAACCTAACTATTCTTCTATCTGACCATTCTCTAAGAAATCTAGGAACTTTTACTTTCTCCACAAAAAGCATCCCGCCCACCAACCTAATAGTGAGCTGATAGTGAGAGGAAGAAATAGAGAATAGATGCGTCGTTCCTAGGGATGAGGAAACAGGAAAACAGAAAGTTTCTCCCTAGTCTAAGCTCTGAGCTTCTAAGGGGGGTTTGCCTGTTTGAACCCGCTTGGCCGTATACAGCGGCACCTGAAAAAACGCAAACTTTTGAAGTGTGATCACTATAAGGTCACGCGTTCATTTTCCATTTAACTATCAATCAATCCGTCTCAATGAGATGTTTCGATTAGCGTTAAGATCGGAGGAACTTTGTTACTCTATTTAGCTGTTTTAATATGGGCCTGAAGTGTAGTCATTTGGGCCCTGGTGTTGGACATTCAGGCCCGGGCCTGAAGGGGTGGGCCTGAACGTCATGCATTCGTGGTGTGTTTGCAATTGCTTTTGCAATTGAGGTAGCCCTGAACCAAGATCCTTCAACAATTGTTTGTTAAAGAAGCACAAATGAAGGAGCATTTAAGAACATGTTTGCGGGATTCAAAAATCAGACCTTACAAAATCTCACTTCGCTCGAGAGGTTCCCGATAGGGATAAGTCGGCATTTGTATTAAAAATACGGTTTGAAGGTGAACGCTAGTGTAAAATGGCCTAGCAGCAATTTTTGGACTGAAAATTTTTTGTGAAACCCATGAAAACGAAAATAATTTATTTAAAAAGTTGAAACCTTACGATTTTCCCCATTTAACGACGATTCAATCCGCTGATCAACGCTGTTTACGAAAATATCAAATGGAGAAATAAAAAAGTTTTGGTGAAATCAAAAGTGGGCACTAATCTGCATGACTATTTGGCCATTCATGCGGCGGATTCATGCAGATTATTGTCATGCAGTCATGCGGACTAGTCATGCACATTAGCAAGGCCCCCAGAAAGAGCCTCCCATAGCCCATGATCACACTTCACCTGAATCAGTTTGCAATTGTTTGCATTTGCGACAGACAAGAAACTCAGGTTACTGCACGGGATTTGGGGCCATTCAGAAATTGGGGTAGCCAGTGTCGACCCCCGGGTAGCCAATGTTGTTTGAAGGTAGCAGATGTCGACTTCCGAATGTTCGACCCCAAACGCACCGCTAGTCTGGTCGAAAATAAAAGTAAAAATTATTTTAAATGCGAATATTAAAACGATATTAATTGATTCTTGAAGGTGCTTCGCGTGGCCTATTAATAACCGAATTGTATGTGATAAATACATTTAAATGAGTGTAATCGACTGTAAAAAAGCTCAGTAAAATTTAAATTACATCGAATTTACATATTTTATACAACCACTGAAAAATAAGTCGACATTCAATTGGTGCCTTAAATTCCAACATGTTTCGTTGATTTTGGTTGATCATCATCCACACTTCGTGCGTGTTCCAAATAATATAACCCGATCATGTTTCTCCTATTAAAATAATCGTGCCATTTCTCAAAAACACTTGATACTTTTTTAAGAGTTGCAATTTAACCACAGAATCTCTGGTTAAATATTTTTTTGTTCGTAATAGTTTATACAATATTAGATTAGAAATAACTGCTGAACTGTTCTTTAGCGCCAGTGACCCAACTACCCAACAAGGATTCAGTTATAAAGCTATCCGCAACCAATCGTACATCTTGTATAATCTTGCATTGTGTATCAACTGTACGAGAAATTAAGAAAAAGTGGCAGTAACAGGTTTTTCGTAGGCACACTGATTCCTTAGCAGCATGGTATCCCTGTTGTAAGTATATCGTAAAGATTAGATTAACGATTTTGTTCTTTAATTTAGGGTTTATGACTTTATGTAATATGCTTTACCCACACTAGAGCTGTTTTTGACAGCGTACGTTATGAACTTACGGTACTAGGATGTTATTGCTGCTATTGGGTTTCCACAGACTTTATTTGGCTCAGCTAATGATAATCTTGATCTTCATCTTCAACATTGACATTTTATATGATTGAACCACTTACTTGCTTCAATGCGACGATACTTTAATTAAACCACGAAAACTTGTTAAACACCACAGTAAAGCAGGGCGGTACATGTTACAACGGGGTATGTAGGGTTAAAAAAAAAAAAAAGATGCCACAGACTTTGATGGGCATCAAGATTGACAGAGAGGCGCGGGGGCGCCGGTAGGCGAAAAATTGTTTTCTACCCCTGGCGCCTTGTGAGGTACTGACCACGTACTGACGGCCCAGAAGTGACACAAGCAACCTGCCATACATGAGGGGTCCCGATGCGAAGACAATGGTGTCGGAGAGTCGCCGCTTGATCGGTGGAATTTAAAGTGGATACCTTAAGCGTGCAGGGCGACCACATTTTCGACGGTAGTCATATCGCCCGGTAGATCGATCTATAGATGAGTCGGCCGGTAGGCCGACTTATTGGGTTTTCAAATGCATTTTGATCCATTTGGCTCAGTGGAGGTGTTCCTAAATTGTGTTGAAAAGTGCTGTTGATCGTTAGGTCTGCTGCCGAAAAATCCTGCCATGCCATGTGGCGCAGGCGGCATGCGGACATGTCTACCCCACGACACACCTACCCCACTCGATCCGACACTCCTACCCCGACATACCTACCCCCGACAGACCTACCCCACTACGTTCAAAAGGACGACACACCTACCCCACCCCATATAAAATACCGACACACCTACCCCACTTCAAATTTTTTTCTTGTTATTTACCCGACACACCTACCCCACTCCAAAAATTAAATTATCAGTTAAGTGTTGAAAAGTTTAAAAAATTTTTAAAAATTAAAAGCCCCAAAAAATATGTGGCCGGAACGGCTCGCAAATAAGCCCATCCGGCCCCAACTTTCCGGCCCAAGCTTGCCCAAGCTATTACATCCCTCTCCTACACCCTACAGCAAATATGAAATCTAAACATAAGTCAGTTAATCGGCAAAATTAACCTCATTAAGCGACAACTTACATTTTTTGAAATGCCAATTGTATTTTTTATGGCTTTCCCTAAACCTAGATCAAAACACAATACCGTAGTTCTTTGCAATGCGTGGCAATAATTTACCATGGCTATTATCTTTTACGCCAGTTTGAACTCGGATCATACAATATTTTAGAGTAGTTGGATTGATGCATGTATGATTTACATTATTAGATATTCGAAAAAAATCCTGTTCCCACCTCTACTTCCCAGTCCCTACAGACTACCCGATTTCCTCCTGATTTCTTCTTCATTTATTGTCATAAACAATTTAAAATAATGTTGGGGTTATCATGCTATGTAATTTTGTCACCCGTTGCAAGCTTTTACATTACGAGTTATCTAGATTATAAGTTTTAAACCCTATAGCGCCGTCCGGTGGCCTTTGTGCTTAGAAAAGCAACTCTTATCGAAATTGCTTGGGCCGGATTGACTAGCAACCGTTGATAAAATTCCCGAAAAAAAATGTGCTTTAATAATACCCGTTTAAATTAAATATCCTGTTTAAAATGCCTTTTTATTGTTTGAAAAACCGTGAAAAAAGTGGCACTAACGGCCCGCCGCCCGCCATAGGTTCGTCCTCTGTGTGCGTCCTAATCTGGTCTAAAGAGCATATAGTCCTGCGTAGTCCGTACAAGCGATAAATACATCGACAGCATACGACCTGCATACCAGCATACTACCTTATTGGTCTATAATCCTATTTCGCCGGTTCTATTTTCCCGGAGAAGGAGGGAGGGTTATCGCTGAAAACTGGTGGACGTTTATAGGTTACGACTCCGTATCTTAACCATCTTTGGCATTAAATTTTGGACAATTGTACAAATCAGGCAATGTACCTCAATCTTTCGATTGGCCCGATGGATGTTCATGGTTTTTGTAAATAAAATTTTTCTGCCTGAACATTGTAACTTCGTCTCCAAGCCGAAGCCAGGAAACCATTATTAATTTATTGTACCCCTCAGCTGTATTTATTCCTAATTTTTCGATTTTTTTTTTTTATAAAAAAGTTGTTATTTTTATTGATTATATAGACAATTCTCGAATCTGCCCGTGTTTGTTTTGATACTAGAACTGCTAAAAAATGCAGCAAATCAAGAGGTGAAGACAAATGAGCCTGATTCTCCTTGGAAAAAAGTGGGAGTGTCACCAAACAGACTGTCATCAATAGCTTATATGGGTTACAAAATCAATATCTATGAAGACATGAAAAGCTTTGAAGAAAAATCTACTTTGAACCCTAATTTCTATTACAGCCCTCTTAACATTTTGGACTTGCAAATTGAAAATAAGCCGCAAATAGTAGTGACATCAAAACAAAATGATCGAAGTATTCATTTTAGGGTTGCTATAATGAACGATTCCATCCGAGAAGTTATTGCAAACTTGTTATCTCGTCAATTAAAAGAACAGCAGGTTGATGTACATCAAATTAAATTGTTTCCATTCAAAGGAATCACACTTAGAAGCAGCCAACCGGTAGAAGAAAGTTTTTCCCCTGAAAGTTCAATTCTTTATAATAAAGTCGACAAATACGTGTCGTTTTTTATTCGGTGTACATCAAATGAAATTTGCATTAACGTCACAACTCGTTTAACTTCAGATTCGATATTTTTATCAAAATTACATTTAACATATGATTTGGGAGACGCTAAAAGCAATCATTACAAATCGGTGCCGCTCAACGCTAAAATTATTTGCGAAACCTCATCGTTTTCCAAGTTCCTTAAAGCAAGTACACAAAAAAGTGAATTATTAATAACAAATTACGAAACAGACCAACTCGTTTCTGAAATTGTGTCTAAACTTTCAGAAGAAAATTTTGACTTTGAAACAGAAATTGTCAGCTACAAGTCACACTCTGATTTGAAATCTTTACTCAAGGATAGCGGTCTCTTTTCCGAATCAAAGGAATACTTTCCGTTTAGTGACGATTACAAAACTATGTGGAATGCATTTGAATGGATAAATGGCGAAGATGATTTTTTATCAGCAAATAGTGCGGCTGATTTTATATCCGGCATCTATGTGAGCTCCGAATCTTCAAATAAATTGATTCTCAGCAATTTTTTCTCTACGCCACCAACTTTTGACAAGCCCCGAAAAGAATCTCTTGATAAAAAATTTGATGACAATGTGTCCATTTCAAGGAGTGTCCGCACTTTTATGCCTAAAAAACTAACGCTTATTGAGGCAATAGAAAAGGCCCAAAACATGGTAGCGTGGGATGGAAGTAATAATTTTATTCCGAAAGTTTTAAATGTTAGGAAAATCTGGTTGAAACCTTGTCGTACTAGGGATATTCCAGTCATTAATGTGTCTTTGCAATATTCGAAAGCGTTTTTTACCTTACCAATAAATCATCCTTTGAAAGTAATCGTTCCTGAAAATAATTCGAACACCCAAAATTCTTCAGAAATCAAGTACGCTTTTATTATAGCATAATCATTAAACATAAGAGAAAAGACACATAATAATCCATCAATGTTAATAAATAGAAATGAAGAATCCCAGAAGTCAACTGATACAAAAAAAGAAACAACAAGCAGCAGCAATAGGACATCGTCAAATGCTAGGATTACTAATTCACCATTTTCAATTACCTCTATCCCAACCTTTCCTAGCTCTAAATTTACCTCCTCTACTTCTACCTCTTCACCAACAAGTGTTCAAAATGAAGGGATAGGTACTGTTTTCAAAATGGGTGTATTGGATAACTTATATTTCTTTCAGTTGGTTGACTGGATGATCGGTTATCATTTCAGGTTGTGGTAAACATATCAACAATGAGAAAATGAGAACAGTTGGAGGTAAAAAGGCCGACGAAGGTAAGTGGCCTTGGATGGCTGCTCTGCTAAGCGATAATAAAACCGAACAGTTTTGTGGCGGAGTACTCATCAGTGACCAACACATTCTGACTGCCTCTCACTGCGTTGACAAGTAAATCTACAGAACGCAATTTTTTATTAAAGATTTACGGAAATGGCAATGTATATTTTTCATCTAGTATACGTAGTAGCAGTGTAAGGCCGGAGGAATTGTCAATCCGTTTAGGTGAATATGACTTTACCAAAGGGACGAGCAATTATCATAAAGATTTTGATGTAGAGACTATCTACATGCACGAAGCTTACAACAGTCTGACATTTAAGAATGATGTTGCCCTTATTAAGCTCAAAAGAAAAGTTATATTTAATGCAAGAATTTTGCCTATATGCTTGCCACCGTCCGACACTGATGTCGAGGGGCAAAACGCTTGGGTTACAGGTGGAAAATAACTCAGTTCTATTGTTCAAACAATAGTTACTATCATTGTAATCTTCTGTTATATTTGCCATTATTTTAGGACGATGGGGTCGCTTGGGTTACAAAAGCCGAGACAAAACCCAGTCTAGTAATTTTCTGTTAGAGGTTATGCTTTCCGTATGGAAGTTATCTGATTGTCAGCAAGCGCATCCCCTTCCTATTAATAAAAAAGAACTATGCGCTGGATATAAAGAAGACGGAAAAGACTCTTGTCAAGTAAAAGTTTACCTCTTTCTTTCTTTGATTATCTTCGGTATATCGGTAAGGTTTCAAACCATAAACCATCATCAATTTTTAACCTATACTAAGGGTGATTCTGGAGGGCCATTAATGTACCTATTGAGTTCCGGTCACTGGACAATAGTCGGCGTCTTCTCTTGGGGTTGGCATATTTATTATTGTCATTATCTTTTTTTCTAATTCAATTTAAATAGTGGTGGTTAATTACTATTTATTATTTATTGGTTAGGTTACGGGTGCGCCGAGAAGAACAAACCCGGCGTATATGTTCGAGTGACAGAACACTTAAACTGGATTAATGCTAAATTACGGAAGTAACAAAGAAAAAGAGAAATAATGTACCGGTAGCGAACTAGTTTGCCTTGCTTTAGAATAAAGTGTTAGCATATTGTATTGACACGGGCATGAAATATATCTGACAGTGAACTTATTATCAATTATCTGCATTTATCAAGAAACGTGGAATTAAGGGTCGCAGCTGGGCAAGAGGAAAGCATTGAGGTAATGCACAGTACAGAAAGGAGGATTGTATTAACCGAGAGTTATATTTCATGAAAGAATGTCTAATTTTGTTGCGACTCGTGATTTGTGAAAGGTTGATGATACTTGATATCGACTATGATTAGAGCAGTTGGATGATGGTATGCCAACTTCATATTTTATAAAAAGGAATAAAACGTCCATTTCTTAGCAAAAACCATCCAACTCTCTTTTTATTGTGTTTTTCTGTGACCAACGGATTTCCTCCTTGAAGCACGCTTTCCCGCATCCCTCCTTTCACTACTCAACTCAATATTGAGTTCTGACGTGACGGCTCTTCCTCCGTGCACCAGCAGGGCCACACGGCGCTGCTGAATATGGCGACTGTATTTGCATACGCTTATGTGTTGCCCTAGCGTCAAAATTGACTTGAATCAAGAAATCTTCTTACATAACATGCCTGACTTCTTTTTTGGTAGTTTGCCAGATATATTTCTGATTTTAAGTAGGGGTTAAGCGATTAAGAAAATTTTTCAATAAGAACGAAGACAAATTCCATAACCAATTCAAATTCATACTCGTTTCGCGTGGAGAGCGGGGAATTCCCGTCATATCGCAGTGCTAAGTCAAAAAACTGCACTTGGACTTCTTTGGTTCGCTCTGTTGTTGTAAAACCTTTGTTGTATCTTACATTAGTCGGATATTCTAACACCAGTTATTTGTTAACGACAAAAATTTAGTGAAATAAAGTGAATCACCTAATAGAGCGAGTTTCTACATGAAATTTTCATCCATGACGCATGCAACACACATATATTGTCCGGATCATACTTTGATCGAGCCGTAAGGCAAAGAGAATGTCAACGACTAAAAATAACGAAGAAACTTCTCGGTTCAGTATAGAAACCGACGTTGGAGTATTCGTCAGAACTCAGAACACAATCTCAATAAGGATGGCTGCCATTTCGATTTCGGATACTGGGACTGTTTTGATATATCCCAGTCGATTTACATGTAAATAGGGATTGAGCTGACAGCATCTAGCTAGCCGCTAGCCTCTAGACCTGATATCTGTCATTCTCTCAGTCACGCAATCTGTGCGCCCCACCAAGCATATTCCGTGAACCAATCGCGTGTTGCTGTTTTTGCTGCAACACGCACTACTTGAGGCGTCTCTAATGTGACCCAGCAATTGCCCAACATTCATCTGAGGTAAATCCGGGTAAATCCTTAAAAGACGTAAGAATGTCAAACGGCATTTTAAGACGGTTTAGTTGGATGTGAATTAGATATATATACAGTTAAAAAAATTAAAAAACAAGAACACGGGTTATTTTTTCTTTCAGAACCTGACTAGAAAAAAACATTTTTTTTTCCAAATTTGTGATACATAATTTTTGCGAATATACACGTACAAACCACACAGGCCACAAATCATTTGGGAAAATCAACAGTCAACTCCATAGTCAGGAAGGGGGAAAAAGGGGTCTTCCACCTGCTCACGATAATGCGCACATGCACAATGTTTTTTTTCCTTCCATTTCATATATATATATAATGTTAGACATGATCTGAATTGAAAATAATCAAAGGGAATAAAGGGGCATGGGTGTAAACAATTAAAAAAAACTGAAAAGCTTGGTCTATGATTAAGGAGGAAGCACTCCTGCGGGTGTGGAGGGGTTTCTGTGTGCACAAAACAAAATAAAGACAATAACTGCCTCACATTATTTGTTACATGAAATGGACCATCATTTCGCCAGTTCATGTTTGCGAAGGAGTTAAAGGGAAGGGGGGAATCATACAGAGCCAGTAGAGGTGACACATACGACCCCCTGCGTCGTCCATGTAGGAAAAAAATAAGAGTTAAGTTGCGACATAGAAATCTACCGATGCAGAGCAGACGAATGATACCCACTTACAAAAATAAACGAGGACGAGGGAAACAAACAAAACAAATCCGAGTATGATCTCGAAGGAAGCGAGACCAATCGAGGCACAGTTTCAAACACTTTTCTATCTCGTCGGCTTCCAAGTTTATCCCTTCGCAGTTGACGCGCGGGCGAATCCCGGCTTCATAGGCCAATCATTTCCATTCTTATTTCTTTGCCATTTCTTTTTATCACAGATCAGAAAGGGATTTCTCTTCTACAAGCCACACGTCTAAGAATTTCTTTCTTTTTTTTTCTGGTGCCCGATGCGAGCATCAACAGGCCGAAGTTTCTTCGCCCTCCATGACGCAGGCAACATTGGCCAAGCGCTGGGCCAGTTGCAGTTTCCGGCAATAGTTCTCCTCCTCCAAGTTTTCAAAAAGCTGCACACGGTATTTATTAACGTAGATATAGAGCTCCTTCAGGGCGGCTACAGTGTCGAATTCTCCGATGTGCAGCATCGACAGTTGCTGCATGGTCGAGTTCATCTCTTGGTCGGGGATCTGAGGCATACTCGAAACGTCTTGGTAGAAAGACGAAACCATTTCGCGGAATCTGAAGGACAAATTAAACAGGTTAGCATGTTTTCGAAATTAATTAAATGGAACTAAAAGCATACTTTGGTATATCCTTGGCGAAAAGAAGTTTATTGGAAGGCGAATCTTTGCCTAGGCGGTGCTCAGATGTGGAGCATGAATCCATAAACGTTTGTGCGATAACCGACAGGCAAGAGTCTACAGTTGTCGTCTTGTGGATGTCAAAAACAAAGTCCGGATTCTTGATGAAATTGACCCAGAAACGGAGAGGTAAACTAAGGAAAACAAAGCAGCGAGTTAGAGACCGGATTTCGTTATTTTAAAAAATATATTATCCAACGTACCTATTTGATTTCCAGGCGTGGAGCACTTCGGGGTCGGTAATATTATGCTTGCGAGCCCCTTCGTCGAGGAGATCGAAGAGCCATTTGATAGCCGGAGGTAAATGCTCGTCGACCGTCAGGATGGTGCGGAAGAAATCGACTACGTATTTCTCGATTGTGCCTTTGGTAGAGAGGAGACGGGTGAGGAAGATCTCGGGGATGGCTTTGGGCGTGCGATCCATCTGGCCGTTGGGTGACCATTGCTTGCTATTCGACTTGGTGTCGTCCATGGGCGGTCGAACCAAGTGGAACGTTTGCAAGTGATTCACCCCGTTTTCCGGATCGCCGTTGCCGTTCTGCAGGATTGCGTGAGTCAGTGTCGAGTTGAAGTTGTAAGCGTTGACACCTAGACGTCAAAGTGAACTTTGTTAAATCCATTCGTCAAAGCACAACATGAATTCATCTAAACAACTTACAGTTGCGATACGACGATTTGCAGTGGCCGTTCGTCATAGTGCAGTTGTTGATTTTGCGTGGTACCAACGACATAACAGCAGACTCTTTGACACCATAGTGAGCTAAAGTATTAAGCTTCTTCCAGCCGTTGATGACTTTGGAGGTTGCGTCCTCGTCAGACAGGATCAAGGTGCCACCACGCAGTTGTCGCCATTCTGTACGCCAAAAGGTTGAATTAACTCTCTTTCTAAACTCAATTTGCGGAGATGTTATTTTTATTTACCTAGATCGACTTCGTAAACAGCTGGACGCAGCGAGAAGGGGGTGTGACGGTAGAGGGCGTCGAGTATTTTGTGCTTGACTTGACTGATGGTGTCACAATCCAGGACGCGGCACTGGATCTTCTCCTCAAGCTCTTCTGGCGCCAAGGGAATCGTCTGTTTTGATAAACCAATAGAAAAGGGGAAATCTGATTATTTTGACTGTTCTTAAGTTGACGACATGAACGTCTGAACGATTCAGTCCATATCAAGAGAGGACACTTACGTGGTACGGCTGGTAGGGGATCTTCTCGTAGTGATCCTCTTGAACTAGATGGATCGTCTGGATAGGAGAGAAGGGAAAAAAAGCACTGGATTAGCATCGGTGAGTCACGAATGAGAGTGGACGTAGTACTCACCACGAAAGAGTGATCGATCTGTTCGCGAAGGAGTCTCTCCTCCGAGAGCGAGTAGCGGGCGTCGTGCGTGATCGAGTCGACGGGTCCCTTCTCCACCTGGTACTTGATAGCCTTGAATAGGACAAAGATGGACTGTCCAGCTCGGTCTTTGAGGTAGTGGTACATGGAGAGAGCCATCCAGTTGGAGAGCATCTTCTCCACAACGGACTCGGTGCGGCGGAGCATCAGCTGCGGATGCTTGGTGCTTACGGCCTTATCCATCAGTCGGAAGAGAAGAGAACGCAAGACGCTCGTGGCATACTCCATGTTGCCCATCAACGTCACTACCAGCAGAGAAGCCACGTTCACCCTGGACACGAAACAGCAAAGAAAATTTTGTTTTAAAAAAATCAAATTTTCATCAACAAGAAAATAGAGACAACTTACTTGTCGCGGATGCTAAAGTCCCGCTGCGATTCGAGCGTCTCGATGAAGGTGAGCAAGAAGTGTTTGTTGCAAATGAGCTGCTCGAATTGCATCATAGCCGCATCGTAATTGGTTCTCGGTCCAGTCAGACGACGCTGTAACAAGAAAAAGAGACGCCATGTTAATCCTATGGTCTATTTGATCGAGCGGATGAAATGACTCGTCACAAGCACATCCGTGTCATCTTATTTCTTGCATCATCGTTTTACCTTTGGGTCGTTGAGGATTGGATGATCGTTGACTCCTGGGAAGAAGACTTTCATCACGTACGTCTTGTGATCCAGCGTCGGGGTACCGAGTGATTGTAAATCCGCTGTCAAATCCGTCATGTCCGTCTGGAGTTCAGCAAAAGCTGCGAAGATTGAAGAGGAGAGAACAAAAGAAGAACTGTTAATCACGTCAGGCTTAACGAAGGCCTCTTATATCGTTACTCTGCCTATCTATTTATGTATAAATAGATACACGTTTATAGCATTAACATTTAATATTTGATACGTCTAACGAATAATTCTCGAATGTTGGAACGGTAGGGATCAACATAAAAATAGAAGGGATAAGAGCGAGAGGAAGGGGGAATGGAATGAGAAAGAGCCTTAAAGATAATCAGAATTGGCCACGCAACGGCAGAGAGAGAGAGAGAGACGGTGGGTGGACCAGAGAGAAGGGATAAATAGAGATTCTGGTCGCCATAGAGGGCTCATCAAACGATGAGACGGTACGATAAAAGGCATACAGAGAGAGAAGGATCAAAAACGGAGCACGAGAGGGTTGAATGAGGATGATACATGGACGGAGGAACATGGGATTCAGGATCAAGAGAAACTAATATAAGTGGAAGGAAAGAAGGAAAGACGGAAAGAAGGAAGGGAGGAAGAATAAATAAATAAATAAAAGCCAGAAATGAAGCCAATACCAGGAAGATTGGCGCCACCACCACCAAGACCAGAGCGTCGCGTGTCCCACGTGCACATTTGTGCGAACGCTGTGTGGAAAACGGCACAGCAACACGACAAATAAAATAAGAACCAATATAGATATAAAAATACAGCCAATAAATCAAGAGGGAAAATTGTGTCTCTGTATCAACGGGAACGAAAGAGTAGCAGTACGTAGTTGTTGTAAAAGAAGAAGGAAAGAGGAAATAAATAGTACAGGGTCGACATCTATGAGATTAAGAAACTAAGTAAGAAAGAAAAAAACAACAGCAATAGCGTCTGTAAATAGTCAGGCAAAGAGAAAAAGGACACGACTTTGTCGTGTGAAAAAAAAAATAAAACTAAAATCAAATCAAGGCAGGCATCGATGGGAGAAACTTGTTCGGTTTGGTTTCGGTTATCTTTTTCTTGCAATCAAATAACAAAAAAGTAAAAAAAAAAGAAAGTCAGTAGTAAATGTAGTGTACCTTGTTTGCATTCGGAGCGGACGTTGCTCTCGAGGGTATCCATCTGGATCTGAATGCGTTTATATTCGCGCTCTGCCTGTGTCGACTTGCGGCGGTACACGAGCAGAATGGCGATGGAGACAAGGACAAGGAGAACACCACCGGCCGTGATACCACCGATGGCTTCAGGCGGGAATGTGTACGGCTTCACCACTTCGTACTGCAGGTATCCGATGGGGAATCGCACATTCTGGCCAACACGGACGACAACCAGCGGCAAACCCGATTCGGTCTTGATACCGATCTCGTCCGTGCCTGTCGGCTGGACTTCGGGCGGCGTACACACAAGTTGCGTGGCTGCTAGAGAGGTGACGTTGCAAGAACGAGTACCGATTGTCACGTTGACGTCCGTTTCGTCGCTGGCCAAGTTCAGATTCTCGCCTTCGATGACCAAAGTGTCGCCCTTGTACAACTTGATCAAACTGGCACCGACAAATGCCGAATAGCTGGGATCTTCCACGTATTGCAGCTGTTGAAAGTGTTTCTTGAGGTCGCGGACCGATTCGACGTTGTCCATCAGGAAGCCGATGCGCAACGTGACCGAACGCGGAACGTCACGATGCGGCCGCAGACCGGCTCGCTTGCGACGCGACAACGGTGAAGAAGACGGAGCGGCAGTGAGGGCGGCCAACTGCATCCGGCGGGCGTTGATCAGGGCTTCAAAGTCAACGGGCGGGGACGGGCACTCCATATGCGAAGCACTTACAACTCGGCACACCTGAATAGGCAGAAGCGATTTTCCAAAAGAGAATCAAATATTAAAACTCTTTCTATTCACATCTTCCGCGCCCTGAACTTTCATCATCATCATCATCGTTGCGGTAAAAAAAATGCGGACCAAGGATTTTCAAAGAGATAAGAAATGTAAATAAAAGAGAGAGAGAGAGAGAGAGAGAGAGAGAGAGAGAGAGAGAGAGAGAGAGAGAGAGAGAGAGAAAATGAAATCATATAGGATGAACAAAAAGAGGTGGAGTAGAGACCGGTCTTCTTGCACCGAGTCGCTCCGTCCCGTCTTCTCTTTTTATCATTTATCTTATGCTATTTTTATATTTTTTTTTCATTTTTTTATTTCATTCTTTATTCTACTAGATTTTTTCTGCCTTTGTTGATTTGTTGATTCTCGCTTTAATACATATATAAATATATTCTTGTGCTTATTTCGCTCTCGTTTCGTTTTACGTACCGTCACGTTGGCCACGGTGATTCCGTCATCCATATAAACGGCCATTTGAGGTTTCTGGATCGAATCGAGATTGGTGCCGTGGACCGAGAGGAGTCGGCCGCCAGAGGCGAAGCTCCTGAGAGGCTTGACCTCCATGATCGTCGGGTCTTTGGTATAACTGAACGGATTCTTGGCCAGAACACGTTTAGCGTTGTCTATGGTCACAGTCAACTGGGCGACGGTACGCGGGCCGGATGTGCGCGAACTGGTGCACAAGAGCCGAGTTCCGGACGCGTGACTGCTGTTCACCAGACAGGGCAGTTCGTCGAGGAAGGCCGAAACGCTGCTGCCCATGTTGAGGTGGAATCCCGTGATGGAGAGCAAAGTGCCACCGCTTTGCGGTCCGAATGTGGGGAACACGCTGTGCAATTCCAAGTCCTGCCGGGCAGAAACATCAAAAAGAAAAGGGAGAAAAATGAGATAATGGACTCGATTGAAAAAGAAAAGAAAACAAATGAAGGAGGGAGGAAATGAGTCGACAGGAAACGAAATGGGTCGTTTGAGCGATTGAAAGAGACAAAGCAAATACAGCTACTATACAGTGCAACAAGAAGAAGCCAGGCGACACGATTGATTCAATAGAAGGGAGTCGAGGTCGGACTCTCGGATTGCGCAGAAATCCGACTACAATGCGCCGAGTGGGTAACGTTAGAGGTTAATGGCCGTCCGTATCGGATGCCGCAAACACTCAGTCAGTCAACACCGCCCGCGCGCACACGGATACGCACAGTCGTCCGTTCACACACACGCACACACAAATAGAATAAAAAAAAGCAGCCGAGCTTGAAGCATGAAGACAAAAAGCCAATTGCTTTGGTTTCAAAGGTCTTCGGGCGGATAGAATAGAATAGAATCGAATCGAATCTGTAAGGGTACGGACCTTGTAAGAGTATTTAACAGTCGATTCGGTATAGCCGGCTGTGTTGCCAATAATGACGGGGGCGTCCATTTCGGTGGGAGCTGGTCCAGTCCGGCAAATGATTTTCACCGAAACTTGGTAGTCAATTAGTTCGCACGGGATGTCGCCAATCCGGATTTTCCCCTTGACGTCGTCTTCCTTCAGGCCGAGATTACTGCCCTCAATGGTCACCAGTGTACCACCTTCGATTGGACCACTTAACGGCTTGATCTAAATGTCAAACACGATCACAAAAGGGAAAAAAGAACAGTTTGAAAAATGGATTATTCCGTTACAAGAGATCCGATAACGAGTTTCTCTTCTTTCTTTTGACAAGTAACGTCAGCGTGAGCGTGACAGGCTGTCAAAGTGACCGCCACACGATCGCATATCGTGAATAATCTAATACGTACTAGGGGAGGGGCGAGAGAAATAAACAAAGAAATAAACTGTGTACATACCACATCGATACGGGGTCGAGGACATTCAGATGCAGCGCTGAGAGGGCAAGCTTCACTGTAGGCGCAGACGGAGCCGCACCAGGCGCAACGGTACTTTTTGGCTCGGGTAACGCAGAGGGAGCAATCGGGATGATCTCGATGAGATCCGAGTATGTCGCACTTGTACAGAGTGACGGGCAAGGAACCGACGTAATGGTCTCCGTTCCAGACGACTGACACTTGGGCTTCGTATTCACCCACGTTGGCTTCATAAGAGTACTGCGGAATGCGACGGGGAAAAAGAAAGAAAAAGAAATTAGAGATAATGCGAACCAGTTGATCCGGTTTTCGATAGACGACACATCTGTCTCCACCAGTCAGGACGGATTCGATGCCGTGCATGAATCCTCCTCCTCCACTCGGCTTCTCGTGTTCTCTCAGACCGTACGCATCCGAGATGATTGCTGGTCATCAGAGATAGCCGCTGATGAGTTCAACATTTCACGAGCGGAAGACGACGGCGTGAGAAACAGAGGCCAGAAAGATGGCGGTAGTGTATTGTATACGGTGGTAGTTCGATAATTATATTCAGAAGTGAACTAGTAGAAGTAGTAATAGTAGGAGCTGATGAAAATACCGTCGTCTTGTCGCAGACCACATAGCGTCCGGCCTCGATGCGGGCGCCGATGGCCATTTTGGCTCCTTCGATGTCGACCAGGCACTGGAAACCAGCGTGTCCGGCCTGAGGGTGTGGCAGGTTTTCAGCTTCCAGGACGAGCTCACGGGCGACTCCACTGGGTACCAAATCATCTTCGTCGGCCGGACGTCTCAAACGCGGGCAATAGCCGGCTCCGTGCGTCATCAAATGTGCCGGATTCTATCATTTAGAGCGGGCATAGAGAAACGAGATTAAAATTCCGATGATCTTGTGTTGTGAAAGAAGCCAATCCCACAAGCGCGATGAGAATCACTTGGGGAATAACTTGGACGCAAAATCTCTAGCTGGCAAAATACAATTGAATTATTTACATTTTCTCCGCTGACGACGGTCCGCTGGCATGTGCTGGCGTTGTGGGTGCAGCGGTTCTCGTGGACGCACCAGTTGCACGCCCATTGGGCTTTGACGCAGGACGAGCAGGTAGTGTGCCTGGAACAGTCGTAGTAGGCGAAATTGCGGCTCACAAAATCCTTGTTCGTCTCAGACGACCGCACCTGCACCAGAAGCGCATTATAACATTATGAAGACGCATTCCTCTTCATTTATGATCATCATTCTCTATCCAATCCGTTAGACTCTATCCATTTGGCTCGACAGTGCTACAACACAAGTTGGCCGATTCCAGCAAAACAAAGCACAAACCCCCCACGATCGCGCCAGTCATTTCCATTCGAAACAGAACCCGTATTATTTATACATATGCATATGGATATAGAGTAGAAGAAATGAAAAAAAAAGATAATCATCGTTTTAAGAGAGAGAGAAAAAAAAAAACAAGGTCGGATTCATATCATCTGTTTAACTAACGGACGGACGTTGATGGAGAGGCAAAGACCCAGAGGAAGGTTTCGCCTCTCTGTTTAGTTTCCTTTCGTTTTAACCTTTACTCATTTTTTTATTTCTCTTTTCAAGTTTTATCATTCTTCTCCTCTTCTTCTTCGTTCTTTTTTGCTTTTTGTTGTTCAAAAAAAGAAAAAAAAAGAAAAAAAGGGGGAGGCCATCTGTCATTTTCAGGCCGGGCCGGCTATTGCGTGTATGTGTGTCCGTCCGGCGTTCATCCGTCGCCGCGAGACGCTGTTTCCCGACGTTATTGATGTTGGCTCAGTGAGCGTATAGGAAAGGAAGAAGAAGACGAAGAAGAAGGAGAAAAACCGTAGAGAGAAAGAGAGAGGCGCCGCGGGAGGAAGATGAAGCCGGGAAGAGAGAGAGAGAGAGAGAAGGATCTCGTCCGTCTCAACTGACATCAACTTTTCAGACTCAACAGACAGACGCACACTGTTTCCCCTCAGGTGTGAACTCATCGGTCAAAACGGAGGAAAGTAAGTCGGCGTCATCCGGGACCGTTTGGAAGCAATCATCGAGGGAGAGACGAGAGGAGCGAGGACAGGAATCAGTCGACGCTACTAGCTCACGAGTTGATTGTTCGAGTGCGTAATGACTACTTGATGCCGGGTGAAAAGCGAACGGACAAGATGACGGACTCTTTACTCAACCGAGAAAGTCGAGCAGTTTCAAGGACCGCACAGCCACTGTTAACGAATGCTGCTTGATGCAGAGCAAACAGCAACTCAAAACCCCGTTTTGCGTGAAATCGACCGACCAGAATTCTATACTACTCTCGACTACGTTACTGTTGAACTAGATAAACATGTCAATTCATCAACGGATCGTACCGAAAGGGGAACCAGGACGTGATCGGTGACGGCGTTCTGACTGCTGCCAGTCAAACTGGGGCTAAGGACCGAGTTGGCAATGCTAGCAGACGGAATGGCCGGTCTTGATTGGAGATCCGGCGTCGGGCAAGAGAGTCCAGTGGCCGTGACAGTGGCGTCGATGGGGTCGGCATCGCCAAAAACGCACTTGTACTTGGCGCCTAATGGCAAATCCGGAAGTGTCCTGATCGTCAACTGAACCTGCGGACACAAACGAGAAACAACAAGACGTTAGAAGACGAGATAATAACAAATGGAGCAATACACACAGTTTCAAATACGAGGGCATTTCTTTCTTTTCCGTCTGTCCGTCCCAGCCGCTGCGAGACTACGCTTGTTATTACGACGACGGCAAATGGCAGAGGCTGCTGCCGCCACTACGACGGCTACGAACCTTGGAGGAAAGGGTAGAAAGAACACGCGCCGACTTGCGTCACGGTGGCAGATGTCCCCGATTGGCGTACTAATGGTACGTGCCCTAGCGTTAGTAGCCTAGTATACGACGGCCACTACTTCTACTACAACTACGACCAAACTATACGCCCGTCTAATACAAAGTGTCCTGTCAAAGATGGCGAGGGGAGCCAGAAAGAACTCCAACTACTAGAGGTCGGAAAACTCGTGTCGAAAACGGATCTTCCCGTCTAGCCTATTTCCACGTCCCCCTCTGCTGAGCTCTTTCTCCTCCCCTCCGACACAACACACAACTGGATACCCCGAAAACCGAATAAAACATAAATAAATAAAGTAAATGAAACTAGTAATAGTGTGCGTCGTCGGCGTGGAGGGGGCGACGCGCTTGTCATTTGCTATCAGACACGCTGACTGGACCCCAAAAGCCTTTTCTCTTTTCTTGTGCTCTAGCACACAGACACGCGCGCGCGCCCGTCTCATCTATTATAAACAACCCAGTCTCTGCGATTAGTCATCCGGACAACTCATAACCCGCTCCTTCAAATTTACGTTGCTCGTTTCCCAGTAGCCAATCGAGTCGTCAACTTAATTGAGGGATTGCAATCTGCAGTGGCTGATAATAACCCGCTAATGGCATTAGACGAGCGGATTTGAGCTGAATAGAGAGGGTTAGAAGAGATAAGCGGCGACGGCGGCGGCAGCGACGACGGTGAACGGGTTTCTGCGAAACAATGGCAATCGTATCGGGTCAACACGAGGACCACACAAGTCAATTGAATATTCCCAATCGAGTAGCGACGGGAACTATTGGGGCGAACTCTGGCGGCGTGAATCGAGAGGGTTTTCTCTTTGTTGGCTCCTTCCCTCCTCCTGGCTACCGCTACCCCAACCCTTGTTTCTCCATATCAGGCGGTTTCGGACTTGACAACGGGACCGTGTTATACAGCCGTTGGCTCTCTTAACTCGACTTGGCACGATCGTCGGGTATAGTACATATCACTGACAGCAGCGACGGCGACGGCAGCGGCCTGGTGGGGGGAGTGTCTCCTTCTATCTACGTTCGGTGGTTGCATCCGCAAAGAGAAAAGACCTTTGATCGACGATGATTTCATTATACGAGCCCCCGAATTTCCCCGACTCTCCCCACTAGAACTAGTCTGCTCCTTAACCACCACCGCCACCACTTGCCACCGCTGTTGAATAAGCGGGCTGTCGGGAGATACGATTCACGCTTCATAAATTTCGATGAGCGCGCCCTGCTCCCCCTTCGTCCCCGTCCCCGCCGTCATAGTCGTCTTCTTCCTCTTTTACTCTTTTTGGAACATTGCGTTCCCCCACAGACGACTACAGACAACGTTAATATGGAAACGGAAGAGAGAGAGAGAGAACGAAGAAAGAAAAAAATATATAGAGAGAAGAGCCCTGGCCCTGTGCTACAGCCGCTGATCTCCAACCGAGAGGAGAGTGTAACTAATCGCGTTAGAAATAAAAAGCTTCCGGAGCTAGGAAATACACACACCCCCTCCCACATCCGCAACCACTACATTCACGTCTGGTCGGAGACATGTCGTCAGTGTTGGACGTGATCCTCGGCGACATCAAACGACCACCACAGTGCCCCTTTATCGTCCTAGACGGGCACCTACGTTTCATACATTTATGGACGCTCTATGCATAAACTATGTCCTCCGTCGCTTCACTTTTCCTTTATACGCTAGAACATGTTCTTGTAGGCGAACGGCAAGGAAAGTGAAAAGAGAGAAGGGGAAGACGATTTTGTAGTCAATCAATTTTCTTTTGTGTAGTACTACGAGAACTAGTTATAGTAGAAGTAGTATGTTACGTAGAGACTTACGACTGCTGTTTGAGCGATGGGGATGCGATCGGGCAGGACTTGCTCGAAATCGATACACTGCTGGCCGGATCCGTAGGCTAGCCAACGCGGCGAGCTGGTAGTGGCCTTCTGGCAAGCACTCTTCACGGTACATCTGTTCAATAAAAGAAGAAGAAGAGAATTATTGAAAAAGCAGTTCATTTTTTTGTGCTCTTTTCTTTCTATTTCCCTTTTTTATTCCTTTCTTTTAACTTTCATCTTTTTTTTTTCATTTTCCCCCTTCGATTCTTTTTTATGCCTTCCTTTTCTTGTATCCAACATCCATAAATCACTCTGTAGGATATTATACATCTATACAGGGCGTCTAGATGTGTATATATCTACGTGGACCGTGCCTGCTTGTGTATATGTCTAATATAGTCAGGACGCCGGGAGCAGATCGATCAGTCACGAAGATGAAGGGGAATGAAAAGAGCCGGAGATGAGAGAAGTAAGAGAGAGAGAGAGAGAGAGAGCGCTTGCACTGTGTAGAGGTAGCTGACTGCTCTGCGCCCATTCCGGCTCATTATCAATCGAAGGGGTATAAAGGGCGGCCGTCATTTTCCTTCGATTCAAAGACGGTCGACATCATTGACGACGGTTTAATTGAGAGAAGATTCAAAGGCTAAGCGCAGACCTCGTAGCCGAACTGACTTGATCATTAAGACTCATCAAGACCAGAAAGGAAAACTGGTGGAGAATTCGTCTCTAAGCTGCGACGTCTCTCTCTCTCTCTGACTCTCTCTCTCTCTCCCCGTGTGTGTGTGTGTTTAGCATCAAGGGGCGACGTTGCTGCCTGGGTAGTAGCAGCGAGACGACGTGCGTCTTTGCCGTCAAGAACTGAATATGTAATCGCATTCGACAGCGAGATGGAGCGACTGTGAAAGGTGGAGGCAGACAAGAAGGGGATCCATCTCTGGAGAACTTTGACATATTCCTTTCCTTTTTTCTTTTTCCTTTTTCTTTTCCTTTTTCTTTACCCTCATCCAAGTTTTATATGTACCTCTTTGCCTCTATCCAGAAATATATACGGTAGACAACCGTATAAGGGGGCAAAAAGGGAGAAGAGAGAAGGACATGGACGGGCTCCCGATCGATTCCCTTTCCCCTATATCCCGACACCCGTCATCGTCGTAGAGAATCGTCGTAGGTTCGTAACCAGCCCGAAGGGGGAGAACGATGTAACACTTGCGGGCAAAAACCTCAACACATACTTTGGGGTTGAAAGATATCAACGGGGAAAATTTTTCTCCCAAAAAACTTTTCAACGAGGCCATGGGATGGGAAGCAGAAAAGTTTAAGGGTATTTCAATTAAGTCGATAATCTTTTTTGCTTCCCTTATTGTTGTTGTTATTTCGGTTGAACCGATGGAGAAAAACAACAACATTTGAAAATGAGGGGGAGAAAAAAAGAACACGGCCGGAAGCTGGCGGTTTATTAGAGGGCTCCCTCCCGTATAATCACGATCCTCTTTTTCGTTTTTTTTTTACATTTTATTTTTGTTTTTGTTTTTAAACAGACTTATGGTGTATGTGTGCTTGTGTGTGAGTGTGTTTCGTTTCTGGTCACGCCCTCAAGCGCTATACAAGACACACGTTCCCTTGTACACATCTGATTATTTGTTAGGGAACGAGAAACAAGAAGAACTTGGAAAAACTTACTTTTTTTTCTCTCTCTCACCATTAAACCCGCCTACCTCTCTCCCCGAAAGGTTATTTCGTTTCTCTTCTGTTTTCTTCGAATACAAAAAAGTAGAAGAAGAAAAAAAAAAATTTCCCCCTCTTCCTATTCTTTGTCTTTTTTTCGGTTCTTTTGATCATCGGGAAATAAGGGCGGAAAGGAACCAAGAAAAAGCCTTGGCGCCGTCGATGTCAGCGGTGCGGATGATCGGCAAAAGCGCGCGCGAGAGAGAGAGAGGCAGAGACAGACAGAGCGAGAGCGCGGAAAGATAATCAACTTCCTGTTGCGATTCGACGCCGCGAGAAAGAAAAAAGAAAAGGAAAAAGAAGGAGGAGGAGGAGGAGGAGAAAGAGAAAGAGAATTTCCACATTTCCGTCGTGGTGGTGGCAATCGAATTGGTTTTTCCATTTCTCCGGTAGGGTACCGCCAGAGAATTATGCCTTTTGGTGGCGAGTCCATCGGTCGTTTGATGGCCCGGCGCGGATCTTTACGGCTCAAGAGACAGACTGGTGGAAAGACGAGAAGGGAAGAGGAGAGAAATGTGGAAATAGATCAAATAAACATTGAGTATAAAAGTCTCATCGTGGCGAACTTGCTGGCGAACGCGATCAATGTTGGGAAAAAGGATCCTTTTTTCCCAACTAGACAATTTCTGCGACGACGACGACGAGCTCTCGTCTTGTCTCTCTCTCTCTCTCCGTCTCGTCAGCTACGAGCAGGAGAAGGGGGTTGGGGGATTTGCAGCCACTGAGGCGGAAGTAACGACGTGATTGAACTGAGCGAGAGCTGCTGTATAGATCCCGAACGGGAGCGATTACGCAAGCGAGGGATGCCAAGCGTAGAGGAAAGAGGGATCCATTTCCTTTCCCATTTGACGAGCAGGATTGGGTTTGGGGGGATGGGGGAGCGGAGCCCATCATCATCATCATCACAGGCCCCGTCCGTCCGTTCGTTCGTCCGTCCGTCCGTCTGTCTCTCTGTCCGTCTGTAGTGGTGTTATTTGCCCCGTCGGTTGCGGCCACTACTACCCCTACTACTACTACGTGGCTTGTCAGAGGTGAAAGCCATTCAAGAGGTTCCGCAAATCTGATATTATTATTCCGCTTTGGCATACAACGACCCGACAACTAATCCGTTGGAATGGAAAGAAATGAGTAGCAATCCCTTACAAAACAAATCAGATGATCCGTACACGACAACCTAAGCAACGAGAACAAGACTTTCAAGTGGCTTTACAGGAAAAAGAGGAGAAGAGGAAAAGAGGGGGGTTGCAGTATTACACGGTGAGTGACGTCAGATGAAAAGATTGTGCCAGTTGCTACCGGTGTTTGTTGGTACAATGGAGCACAGGAGGAGAAGAAGAAGAAGACTAGAGAGAGAAAAAAAAAACACTGGCAGCATGAAAGGAGGCAATTCTCTTTTGGGATTCTTAGCTGCGTACGGTACTCTATGATTTGGTGCATGTGTTTCACATAGTCGTTGACGTTCTACTTTTTTCCCCCCTCTCTTTCATATATCGTGCTCCTCTGCCCTTCCACTCACTTTCCCTTCCACCAGTTCACGGCCGACTGGGCTCCCTGTATTATTATGATTATTATTATTATCATCACATTATAGAGCTCAGGGATGAACTCTTGTAACGCATTTAGTATCTCATCTAGCTGGAGTTGGAGCTGAAGCTAGAGCAAGAAAAAGAAGAAAAAGAAGAAAAAGAAGAAAAAATAGGAGCAGGAAAATGTTTCATCGTCTGTCTTCTTTATCTTCTTATTGCCTCCCCCCTCTCTCCGCTGCGCTATCATCATTCTACACGCCAGCAGATTCGGATGTGATCGAGTCACGAACGAAATTCGAATCGCATCGACCGTGCTGACTTGGGTGTATTCATTCGAGATACACACCGAGAGAGAGACTTGGCAGAGCAATCGATTGCTTTTCCTCTATTCGAACCTCCATCGGGCGGAGCACCCAAAGTTTTCAACGAAAAAAAAAAATATATATATATATAAATTCAACGAGTCTCTCTCTCTTTTTTTTCATTTTCCTTTCATATCTAACAACTGGATCGGACTGAAAAGAATACGGGTGAGGGAAATGGATCGAAATTACATTCCACCTCCTTCGGGCTAGATGCGCCGATCGGAATGTCGGAAGGGAAATTCGTAGCGCCTCCGCGCCACTTCCGTTCAGGGAAAAATTCCAAAACTTTCCCGACATACCGAGCCGACACTCGAACCATCAGCCAAGGGACTCAAGTGTTCCCATTTGTTTTAATGATTATCACTGCACAGTGTTTTCTCTCTCTCTCTCTCTCTCTCTCGGCAAAAAAAGTTAATCGAAACGACGACGGAGCGTCTTCCCACGGTTTCGGCGGAAACCAAACGAATTGAGAGCGGGCATTGTGTTTTGGTGGGATGAACTGAATGGAAGCTGGGCAATTTTTGGCGTAGGAACGCATGGACGAGGAAGAGAGTGAGAAAAGAGGGAGAGAAAGTGAGTGGGTGTTTGAGAGCACATCAAACAACACCTTACACAAGTACGTATTCAGGCCCACCTCATCCATCCGGAATCTTTCAAGAGGTCAGAAAAGACGAGAAGACGGCTTAGAATCCCTCGGCTGCATTTGTGAACGAATGAGCGGGCCCGTGCTTACACACTGGGTTAGGTGTAAACATCATTAGCGACACGCACGACGACGACAGTCGAGCACTAGAGGAAAAAACTTGACATTTTGGCACACTGCTCTCCGCTGCTGTTGTGCCGTACCGTCGAGAGAGACAGAGATGGAGCAAAGAGTACACAGACGAGCTACGAACAACGGAGGCGGTGTGCAAGTTGGCCACTCATCCGAAGCCCCGGAGGGAACATCTCCAGCTGGAGCTAGACACAGTGCACACACATACATACATGCACACACATAGTCTGGGTAGACGAAGTAGTAGTAGTAGTAGAGTAGTGTGCGAGATGAGATGGGGAGGGAGGGAGAGAGAAAGAGAGAGAGAGAGCACCTCCCCAATTAGTGTTACGATTCAGGAATGAACCGAGAGAATGAGATGAGTTTAAGGGCTAACGATGAGGAGGTCCGCGTTCGGGGCTGGAACAAGACAAACAAATAACATTTTCTCTGATCTCCTTAGACGACCGACCAAAGGCAAACGAAAGTTACTTCTGGTGAAGGGGCTCCATGCTTCAAATGGACTCGCTCTGTCGGGTCGTACAAATAAATAAACAACACGCTGAGAAAGGCTAGGCCGGGCCGTCCCTGTACTATTGGCCGCCAAGAGGAGGAACCCAGCTACATACGTAGTCAGCCAGCATCCCAGAAGCAGCAAGAGAAAAAGTAGCTGTAGTATGTGTGTGTGCAAAGGCCTCATTGGCCAATTACCGACGCCCTTTTAACGGCACCATGGAGAGAAACGAACGAGAAACGAACGAGAACGAACGAGAGAATGAAAGGGTCCGAAATGGAGTGGACGTCGAGGTCAGCAAAACAATAGGAGAATTGACGGTCCGACCCCAAAAGCTTCTCTGCCTATTGCGCGACGTAGTACGTACTACTATGTAGTGGCGGCCGTGGTGACCTGACTAAGCTACTAGATTGGGAGGAAGGAAAGAAAAAAAGAGCAGACGTAGAAAGGGGGAAAAAACGAGCCGAGACGTACAACACAATGGTAGTTAACTAGCGAGTCAACGAAGAAGAAAACGAGGTGGAGAGACTTTTTTCTTCAAAGGCTAACGGAAAAAAGAAAGAAATACGTCACATTTAAAAGTGACAGAAAGAAGAGCGCGGCGACACGACGCGATGTCGATGCAACCAAAGATGCAGCGGCCAACGGAGACAAGAATTTCGAAGCCGGTTTGTAAGATGAACGTTCATCATTGGATTTAAAAAGAAAGGGGGGAAAAAACTGAAGGCCAAAGGGACAGAAAAAAAGGTTCTCTCGTCCACGTAGATGTGTGTAAAATGCCAATGACGCAGCATGGCGAAGCACTTTTCTTCTTCTTCTTCCTTTTCGTTTTTCCTCCCTCCGTCTCCCAAGTCTCAACCCAGTATACAAGTGTTGGTGGATTCACCCAAAAAAAGAAGTTTTGAATAATAACTCAAAGGTGCCCACCTTCATGGCCTTGCTCTCGCCACAAAGAGGGTGGGGAGGAGAAAAAGATACCGTTTGCTTGCTGATGGCTTTGATGCACGATCCGCCGTGCTTTTGTCTACATCTCGTCGCGCCGTCCTCGTCGCCCTCTACGCCACTTGATTGTTTGTTGTTGTTGTTGTTGTTGTCGAAAAACACAAGGATGTCAACTGTATAATATTGGAACATCGATTGTTTTCGCACTTGGCCCCCCGGTACCGATAGAACAAGTCGATTTTCACGGTAGACGTCGCAATAACAACAAGATTGACGACGCACAACAATAGAAATTGTCCCCGTAACAAGTTTAACTCTAATCTTTTCCAATTCAATTCCAGTGGTCGATTGGTGGCAGTGGTGGCTCCTGCTGGATCCCCATCTCGGCCATTACCACGAAAAAGATGGGGCATTCAACTCGAAATAGAAGCGAAATGGAAGGAGAGAGCAGGAAATCAGAGTCGTTCTGACAAGAATATCATCAGATAAGACGCAGCAGCCGGGATAGTTTATATATACGTATATACCGTATATATATATGCGCCAAGTGAGTTTTCCCATGTATAGAAATGGTTTCTCTTCGTCGACCCCCATTTTTTTAACGCTGGTCCTTGGTAGGCTAAGCCTCTCCCTCTTTTGATCCTTTTTCTCTAAACATTTTATTTTGATATATTTCATTGAGTTGTCAAGAAGGGAACGAGTTGGGCTAAAGGGGAGCCCACAACTCGTGACTTGTTCACGTCTTCTTGAAAAGGAAATTTCCCAAATGCCTCGGATCTCTTTTTTTTCTTCTTCTTCTTCTTGATTCTTTATATAGGACAGGGAGAGAGAGAGAGAGAGAGAGAGAGAGAAACCAAGACAGGCACCTCCCGAAACTACTCCGACTATCTAAGAGGATTAACTTTTAGGAAAAGGAAGAAAATCGTGAGGCTTTGAGAGCCAAAGAAGAGAGAATCGGATCGAGAGAATCGGCCAACTAGTCATCTATCCCGGCTGCTGCTGCAGCTTCTTCTTCTTCTGCTAGCTAGCGCGCCAACGTTCTAATCAGGAGATCATTAATGCACAGAGATCCCTAGCTCGAGATGGCAGGCAACTTTGAGGCGGCAGAGGCCTACACAGACACAGCCGCCTACGCCTCTCTCAATTAACCGCGCTGAGCGCGTCATCAAGCAAATCCCAGTTTGATGACAAGAAAGACGTTATGTAGATTGCACACCACTCACCTCTTCTCTAGCGAACACCATCCACAGTAAGGATCTCGGGCTTCGAGGCAAGACGAACAGTTGGTGTAGGTGGAGCAGTGCTCAACTCGCACTTTTGAGATCTGTCAAACACAGACGAAAGAAATCACACATCGATTAATATCAAGGGCGTACCAAGTAGAGGCAGTCAGTGTACTAGTCTAGAAGTAGTCGTAGTAGGCAGAATATAAGGAAAACGCAGCGAAACATATTAAATTGACGAGAGGTGCTGGTTCGGAAAGGTCTGAATAAGTGGTACGTGCCGGCAGGTCGATATACGACGGCACGCACTTTACATAGAAACAAATCAAAGTCGCGAGAGTCAAAAAAAAAAAAAGAAAAAGTAAAAAAGAGAGCGAGATGGTGGTGGGCGTAGTAGTAGTGGAGGGCCTCGGCAGAGAAGAGAGAAAGACAGACAGGAGGGCGAAGAAAGAGGCAAGAGAGCGCACCGTGCTCAGCTTAATTGGCCGCTGCGACAAGATCAAAGTCGAGAGAGCGGCAACGGGACCCAAAGTCCCCTCTCTCCTCATCTCTATTCGGGAGTTTCCAGCTCCTCCACTCCCCATAGTCTGGCTGTAAATGCATTATTTCCTTACCTTGCATATTGCTCGATTTTCTGATTCGATCTCTCGACGGCAACTACGAGTCTACGACTACGACTACTACGACGACGACTACGGTGCGTAATGCTAGCGCCACCATAACAGGGGGGACGCTGTCGGAGACGACGAACCCTCCAAAGTCCTCCCCGTCCCGTGTACCCCTATAGGAGATACCATTACTAGGAAGCGGGAGAAGAAGAGGACGACGTCTGCGTCAAGGTGGATACTGTAGTTTCTTCTCCGATCAAATTACCTACTATTTCAGACTTAATGGCCTCTCTCTTTCTTTGCTGCTGCTGATACTACTCCACTGCTACTGCTGCTGGAATCCTCTTTATCCATACGTTGCTGCTGATGCCAGAGAAGACATCGTTCAGGAAGGAGAGCAGGAATATCGATCGAATAAGGAACGAGGGGTATGGTCGAATGGGAATTCGATGAGAGGCGTGCACCAGCATCAGCAGCAGCAGCAGCAGAGAACCCAACGAAGCCGGGCGTCACCCAGAGCTTTTATACTTATCTCTTTCTCTCATCACGGAGCGGAGCTCGAAAGAGAGAAGGAGAAGAAGAAGAAGAAGAAGACGGGACATGTGTTTGGGCTTCCCCATTAAGTCGCCTGCGTTTCCTTTTTTTTATTTCTAAAGAAAAACCTTTACTACTCGTTTCTTAGTATCTTATTCGTCCGTCGTCGACGTTGTCGTTATTTCCTCTTGGATCCCCCCCTCTCCTTTTTTCCCTTTTTTTCCCTTTTGGCTCAGAGTCGATTCGGTAGGCGGAGTCGTACCGGATGAAGGAACGAAGGGGGGATCATTTCGCTACTGGCCGCCCATTGGCATGCGGAGGGGGGCTTTTCTATCACGCTGACGCCAAACAGTGAACCGATGCCAGACCGTAAGATACATGGACACAGAAAACACTCGGCCCTGTGTGCCGACGGCCAACCGTGTGGAGCCTCTTCCACTTGAAAGCATTTGGGGGCCGAAGACGACCAGTGACCGATGGATGCTCTTTCGATCCATTCTCTCTTCTCTCTTCTCTCTTCTATCTCTATATCCTCCAACTCATTTTAGATATAATAATAATCAACTATCTTTGAAATGCTTCAGCTCCGCTATCAAAGAAAGAAGGAACGAAGGAAGGAAATAAAGAAAGAAAGAGAGAGAGAGATGGAACTCGTCCATCATGTCCGATCCGGAGATGTAGCCCGTCCATCATCGATGTTTCCAGCCAGTTCCGTTCCGTTCCTTCCCTACGACGACTGTGACGATGTAACAACAACAGCAACAACAACAACAACCGTACCGAAGGAGTCTATCTCTATCTCTCTTTTCCTTTTTTCTTTATCCCGGTTGTGTCGTATCGGGCCTTTTCTTTGGGACGCGGCCAGATGGGCGAACACACACGGTCGAAAAATGGATCTCTTTGCTTTTCTCTCTGTTTCTTCTTCATCTTCTTCTTCTTTCCCGTCCAAGTTTTACTAAGTGAATTGGGGGGACCTTGGATAGAGCGCGGATAGTTCGTGGTCCAGGGACGAAGACGACGACAGTAGATTAGACACAATTTCCCCTTCTTTTCTCGTATGATTAGACTCTCTTTTCTCTCTCTGCTCAGATGGCTCCGGTTGCAACTCTCTGACGTCTGGCCTTGTTAGGACAAAGATTTGGCCGTAGAGAATACAAAGTGGGAAGAAGAACGACCGAGGAAATAGGGAAAAGCAGTAGTAGCAGTAGTAGTAGTAGTAGTAGCGTGAGATTTCTGGCGTGATAAATCCTCTTTGCGCCGCGTAATCAATGGCCCAATGCTGTAGCCCAAGCGGGGGCTTGAAGAGAATTAACAAGTCCAACGGCGTCGTCGCCGCCCTCTTCCCTTTTTCGCCTCCTTCCACCGACGTCATGGCTACAACAGGCCGTCCGAGATTAATCAAATGACGAGGCTAGTCGTAGCAGACAAGTGAAATCAGCTGGACGTCGATGTCGGCGACACAAATTCACTCGACTATTGGTCTGTCGGGATGAGGTGAAACAAATCGACGGAAGCAATCCCGTAGATCCAAGACCCCCCGCCTTTTGACGTCGCTGCAGATTGGATTCCGACGTTCGATGCCAGCCAGCCGAGCCGTTGGAGAAGAAATAGCTTGTTGCCTTCTCATCGTCGCCCTGGTGACGACACAAAGAATTCGAAACGGAATTTTCCCTCCACACTCCAACATCTTTCCCTTCTTTTTCTTCTTCTTCTCCTGTCATCCATTTGTTCGACACAATAGCGGGTCCTTGGGAAGAAAAACGTGGATGTTGTGGATGTGGCAGCAGCATCCGTTCCGGTCGAGCGATGACGAGGCTCAACGAAACGGAGACTCGTCAGAGAAGGTAACGATCGGAAGAGCAATTGCAACGGGCTGGAAGCAATTGGTGGAACGGACCACCGGTTTCCATCCCCTACCAACAGTCTCGTCCTCGTCGTCTATAGATCGTCTATAGCTAAACTTTATTTCCCGATTGATCTTCCTCTCTACGGGAATAACTTACTACCACTGCCTGCATCTACAGAGTTTATCGATTCTTGTTGTCTTCCTCCTACTCGTCGTCGTCGTCATCATCCCGGCTTTATATATATGTAAGAGAGAGAGAGAGAGATGGGAGAGGGAGAGGTACATCGTCGCCAGGGCAAACATGATTGGGAAAGAATCAAAGTCAAACATGGAGCACACGTGGAGAGGGGAGTGGGGGGTGGAGAGAGAGACCAAGACTGCGAGACAGACTTCGTCTTCTGCGCTTCTTATTGATGATCTCCTTGCCTATCCGACATTAAAGAGGAAAATGTCGACGGGTGACAATGACGGGATGGATCGGCGGCGGAGGCAGCAATGGGGCGGCCCCTTTCCACTCGAGACGAGTTGAACAAAATCAATACGATACGTGTACAAGTTCTTCTATACGTATATATATATAATATAAATATATATAGGATAGGAGGAAGAAAGACGACGAAAGGAGGAAGAATGTTTGACGCCATCAGCACTACAGCACTATGCTGGCCGTTCAACCACAGATTTGTAAGCGCACACACGCGTCCGCCTGCGGACCGTCAACCGCTAACCGAAGAGCGCAAAGAGCGTGACGATCCGTTCGTTTCTTCTCCTCCTCCATGTTTTCAATGAGGGACGGACGGACAGACAGGCAGATCGATATGAAAACGGAAACATGGGGGACAAGGGCGGACGAGGGTAGGAGGGAAAAGAAAGTCGTTCAACTTTTCCGACTAATGAAAACTTGATTCGAAGAGAGTCGTAGTGCTTAGTAGAAACGCGCAAGTCAGTTAAGAAGTGGTTTAGGCTTGATAGGAAACTATTTCCGGCGTCGAGTTTAAGTTGTGTATCTATGGTAACGCTTCATTAAGATGATATGATCTCCGTTGTTCCGGACTGAGAAGCAGATCCGACCAACGCGGGATCGATTTGCTGACATAACTTTTGACAACTTTTAGCGGCGCTCCCTCCTAGTATTAGATACTTGTTGTCTATGGAGTCTTTGGAGCAGCGAGTGCGAGAGCAGTAGAAGCGGCAGCAGCAGCAGTAACTCGGTATAGTATATTGTATTTTCTTGCGGTGACCTCTTGGAAGGAGAAAGGCGAAAGGAGAAAGAAAAAACGCTGACAATCAGTCACTTAGCATTTGAATGGCGGCCGCACTCGTCGGTCGGCCCGTCGTTTTCTTTTCTTTCTATTCGCGCTGACTCTATAGACATACTAGACTACAGCGAGCGAGGCTAGATACGACGAGATACGAGAGAATGAAAGAGACGGGTCCAGAGGGGGCCGTTTGTATTCCATGTCGACTGCTTCATACTCTTTTGCATCTACAGAGAGTTGGGGTCGTTCACAGTATTCTTTTTCTTCTTCTTTTTCTTCTTCTTCTTCCTTCCTAGTCCTCCGTCCGGCCCTTTCTCAACGACGACGACTTTGGCCGTCTTGATTTATGCGCGACTCTTACGCACAAGAGCTAAAGTCGTCTCCTTTCTCACGCAGATCACACAGAAGAAGAAGAAGAAGAAGTCTTTGGCATCCGCGCGACCCTTTCCGACAACGACAGCGAAGAAGACGACGACGAGGACGAGGACGACGCAAAAGACATCCATTTTCAGGCCAGCAGATGATCCCACTCTTTTTCCGTTGGGACAAAGCGGAGAGAGTAACTTGATCAGACCCTATCATGGCCCTTCATTCTCACCCCCCCCCCCCCATCTAGTTGATTAGCTACTCTACCGTGCCAGTAGATTCCGGTTACACACAAGAGAGAAACTCATCTCTTCCTTTAGACAGAAAAAAAGCAAAAGCAAAAGAAGAAGAAGACGAAACCCATTTGGCGAATTTCGAGATTTCCGGCATGATGGCCGGATCGGGATAACGAGTACGAGTAGTAGTGGCAGTGGCAGTAGCCGATCGGCGACGGATGAAACGCGAGACGATGCGGCCGAGTAAGAAGAGAAAGATCTAGTCTCTCTCTCCCTTGCGTGTACCCCACGTCATGCGGATTTTGGATGACATTCAACGACACTGTTTCCCAATGACTCGCGTTTTCTCTCTCAGATTTCCGTGAGAGGCGAGAGGCATGGCGTATCGGATCAAAAAGGCCGCATGGAACAGCGCGCGCGCGCGCACGCCATCCACTTCGCTAGAATTCTCTCCTCTTTTTCAGCTGATGAATCTGGAATAGAACGACGACGACGAGCAAGGATCAAGTCGGCTCCTTATAGCACCCACGATCGAATAGAAAAACGAGTCAGGCGCGCAAGTAAAGTATAGGCGGCGGCAGTGGCGGCGGCGGCGGCGAAGGAGAAGGAAGAAAACGACCAGAGATCCATTGGGTGGGCGCCTGCCAGACATTTAATCCATCGTAGTACGCAAGAGCTTGGATTGCTCCTCGTCGCCCCCCTCTCTCTCTTTTTCTCTCTGTATATATCTGCCTGCCTTTTTCCAGCTCTTCGATTTCCCTCTATCTCTCTCTACGGTCTCGCCGATGTTAGACACAATCGGGCAATCGTTCCGGATTGAGCCCTAGGCTCGTTGCGTCATTTGGACGCAGCCGGCTAGGGATCCAATAGTCCAACACAGACGACAAAGAGAGGCAAAAAAGAAAAGGAAAAAAAAGGGCGAAAAATAGATCTACAATATAAATCGAAAAAAGAGAAAACGCGCCGTATAGCTTGTATCCGTTATCTCTTCTCCTATTTTTTGTGTGCGCCTTCCCCTAGTTGACGAGATCCGATTCGATTCAGCAGAGGGCGTGGAATAGGTTACACATCAACTTTGTCATGTCACGTGGTAGTCTTAATAGAACGGGACGGATGAATGGATACGATAGAAGAGGGAGGGAGAAAGAAAGAAAGAGAAGGAAAAAAAGGGAGAAGAAATGACAAGCAGCTGACGGCGGATGAACCGTGTTAAAGTCGAGTTCCGGATTCGGAAGCGGAAACTCGCCTTCCTACTCGTAGCGTAACATTCCTCTTCTCCTTCCAATATTTTTGTTGCAGCGTCATTAGCAATTATTAGCCGGCGTGTTCTTGGAAGAAGAGAGAAGACAGAAGAAAGAAGACAGAAGAGGTCCGTAGTACGTGGGAGACGTTGATCGAATTGGCCAGTCGGCTAAGAGTGCGGGTATGCGTGCTTCCATTTGTTCCCATTCATCATTCTTGCTAGCCTTATTATCTTTTGACCGGTTTCTCTTCTTTTGGACTTATTGGCGCCGACGCACAGGGAAAACGCCATTTACTTGGACTAGTACTTTTCCCCCGGCTGCAACATTTCCAATGTTGATAAGAGAGAGACATGGACGGGACGGAACGACATTGTACGTGTAGACTCTAGCTTGTACTAGTAGCTAGTACTACTAGTTTTAGTCGGCCGTCTCCATGCGATATACCAGACAGATTCCCGCGTAGATTACGGGTACGACAAGAGTTAGATCCTCTTTTGTTCCTCCCCGTTTTTCAAAGTAAAGAGAAAATAAAGTGAGGTAAATCCTTTCGCCTGTTCCGGCATATAATATAAGAAGCGGAAGAAGACGGAGAAGAAGAAAAAAAAAAAGAAAAAGAAACAAAAAGAAGAAGAAGAAGAAGAACGGGGGCGCAGCGCAACGCAACGCACGCGACGAACCCGAGAAATGGATATTAGCGCTCAAGGAACCGGCGGCGCCTAGAGTGTGGGAGGATGAAGAAGCGGCCAATCCTCTTAGTCGGGGACAAACAATTGCACGAAGCCCAAAGGAGATTTGGGAACGTGGTTATTCCGAAATAGTTCTCCTCTCTCTCTCTCTCTCTCTCTCTTTTACAATACACGTATAGATATATATAGATGGAAAATATATACAGGCGTGTGCGTCTCTACAGCACGTGAGACGACTGGATTGGAAACCAAAGAAATGAATAAATGAAAGAGAAGAAAGAAATGCCGAACCACAATCCAATTTGATGGTCAGTGAACTAAGAAGAAGAAGAAGAAGAAAGAAAGAAGAAGACAAAAATCGAAAGAGACGGAAGAAAAAATTGAGACTATAGAAAACGTCACGACGGTCACGGCCGATGCAGACGGGAATTACCTTGGACGTGGAAATGGCGTAGACGTGCTCCCCAATCGAATCGACCAGCATGTCCGGCAAGAGCGTCGATCCAGCGTCGACGGGTAACTCTTCAAATTCCGTTGCCCGGCCACCCGATTCGATGAGAATCTGTTGTTACGAGAAAACAAACAAACAAAAAAGACACAAAAAGGTTAAAAAGAGAAAAAGGAAAAGAAAACCATTTAATAAGGATGACACTCTGTTTTTGCTCAGTTCTTCTCCTCGTCTCTTTTGGCATTGTTGTTTTTGTTATTGTCGTGACGTTTTGACACGTGACGGAGGGCGGCCAGAGTCGTCTGGCCGGCGTTGTGTTCCACTGGCCCGTCCGTATCTCTCCGTGTTCGTTTCGGCGCATACACACGGCTCAGCTGTGATGAAGAGCTCTTCCACCCTCACGTCTTCCGTCTCATTCTACACCAACAAATCTCCGTCGTCCCTTCTCTCCTCTACATCTACCCAAGCGCGCGCTCCTCTCTCCCTCTTCTTTCTCTCTTTTTTTTACCGTCACGCAGTCGAACGCAGCCGGCCGTGGCCGAGTGACACAATGTGACACGCTTTCCGCAGGGCCTCTCCTCTTTCTCGCTCTCCGATGCTTCACAACAACAACAACAACAAGAATAAAGGTCGTCATCGTCGTCTAGAGAGATGTGTGAGAGGGGAATAGAAGAAGAAGAAAAAGAAGAAGGCAACAGGAAGAAAAAGAAGAAGAAAAAAAGATTTCTACCGTGTCACACCAGAAACCGGTTGAATACCATCAAATTCGACTTTTTCTTCCTGGAGGTAACAAAAGAAGGTGGCGATGGTCGCAGGGTGGTCTGGATTTGCATGACAATTCCCCCAGCGCACACATACACAAGAGATGCGGCAAAACTCCAAAAACACGTACAATCTCTGTAATGTCTTCGTGTGCGGCAGACGCCCTTTGGGATTGTTTTCCAGCGTCAAATGGCAGACGAGTCTGCTGGAAGAAGAGCGGATCAAGAAGAAGAGAGATGCAAAACACTTGATGACAACATTTTCTGGTCTCTGCTCGCACTACGCACTCGTTAGTGGGCGCTGGCTGGCTCTCTCGGTTTTACTAAAATCCCCAAATCCTCGACCGTCTTCAAGGAAAGGTAGACAACAGTAGCGGCAAAGCGCATTGGAATCTGGGTGAACGATGACGACCAAGGATCTCTTAGAGTTGGGCTGAATGTGGTTAGCAAATTCGATTTGCACTGCTGCAGTCTTTCGTGATTCGGACCAGCCTTGTCTCGAACCGTTATCAACGAGAGAGAAGGAGAAGAGGGGGCGGACATGATAGGATCAAATGCCGTGCTGCTGCCATTACTGACGGATCGAACTAGAAAGAGAGAGAGCTGAGGCTTAAAGGTCGATGAGAATAGGTTTTCACGCCCCTCTCCATCTCCGCTACCAGCGCGCGAGCAGACACACACACGAGATACCCCTCCTGCCACTGATGCCATTCTATATGGAAATGTGGAATAAAGGCCGTGCCAAAAAGAAAAAAAAGAAGAAGAAGAAGAAGAAGAAAACCTCTTTTCTCTCTCTTGACTTTGTGGGGCGGGTCCCCGTTCAGAATCTTCCTCGTTCCGTGTGTTTTTCTTCTTCGTTTCGACCATTTTGTATCAATACATCCATTCCTTTGTTTTGTTGTTGAGGAACACTATCCTGCCGTGACGTCATTGGAAAACCAATCGCTATATTGGGCTATACATCAATACGTTTATTCAGAAAGGAAAGAAGAAGAAAAAAAGACGAGTTGGAGAGGTTATGTATTGTGCCCGTTGCCTGACAGCCGCTATTTTTTTTTCTTCTTCTTCTTCTTTTTCTTCTCCTTCCTCCCGCTCGGTCGGCACGATGGGGCGTGTATAGTTGCTGCGTGAAACGAACAAGGCAACAAGAAGAATGACGAGAAGACGTAGAAGAGGAGGAAGAAGAAGAAGATTCGGGCGCGCGTCGACAACGACCCAATCAACTAAAAGCTTCTCCTTCTTCTTTCGTCGAGAAAGAAAAACTGGCTACAAACGAGCATCGACTTCATCATCACTAAAGGTAACCTGGTACTCGGCACCGCGCGTTACATATTGATAGTCGAAGAACTTGTCGACCAGAGAGATAACATCAGTCTTTTGTTTTCAATGGCCGGTTCTAATGACGGAACACGACCGGCCCAACAGGTTCGCTTCTTGTTGTTGTCAATCAACGTTGACTATTAAGGTTAACCAAAAATACAAGTTACCTTTTTCATGTGTCCGTCGGACGTGCCGAGGAAAGCGACCGTGTGTTGTTCCGTTCCAGACACGGCGACTGAAGTCAGCAGCGTGTGGCTGTAGGTGAGCGCCGGCGGGCTGTAGATGGGCACGATGCCGGCGATTTTCAGTCCGACTTCGCAGAAATTGTGAATGTTCCCGGTTGTCTGTTTGAGTGGAAGAAAAACAAATAAGACGAGGAAATGAAAACACCAATACAAATATAGGCACACGAGATGAGCGAGAGAGAGAGAGAGAGAAACGCAGAGGAACAAAGAGAAAACGAGCCAAGATGAATGTGCTCAACCCACAACTAATGAATAGTCGCACGAGAGAGAGCTAGCAAGCTGAAGCCTTCTTAACAACATGCGACCGAATCAAACGAAGATAAATCAACAGCTCGACCTTTCATTCGATTTCTTTCCGTGTCCCGTTTTTCTTTCTTTTTTTCTTTTTTTTTACCCTAAGTCCGCGTGCGCGCGCGCTCACGATTTCTTTGGGTCGCTTTCCTTTTGGTTTTTTTTCTTTTTCTTCTTCTTCTTTTTTCTGTATTTAAATATCTTCCCTTTCTTTTCAAGGTGTGCGTATACATCATTCCTGCTTGGGCATTTCTTTAAAACTGGGAGGGAATCAAAAAGAGAGGAGAGACACCGCCGCCGACCAGGTCACCATGTCGATAAGATATGGCTGTGGTTTTCAGATTTCTCCCACATTTTGTATTTGAGGAAAAGGGAATAGAAGAAGAAGAAAAAACTTGACCAGATATGGATATATCTAAGGTAGGAATGCCAGATTTCCGCTTGATTAATTACCTAGAACCTCCAGTAATGAGGGGCCTGATGCATTATTCATAGACGCACCGTCTAGTCTCCCTTTACCTTCCTTTTTCTTTTTCTTTTACGTTTTTCTTCTTCTTCTTTCTCTTTCTTTTTTCACTTCTTAGAGACATTACTGGCTTTATCTTTGATTCCACTCTTTCCACGTCTAGTCTTCCCCCTTTTTAATAATCGATTTGAATCTGGGCTTGATTATTTTTAACCGTTGGGCACACACGCGCGAGCGGCCTTTTCTTTTTCTCTTTCTCTCAAAATGATTAAAGCCAACCACATCACCACTGCCACATTTTTAAATGGTTTCCTTTATTCTAAATGCCTCCCGCCGCGGCTGATTTGCCCAGTTTCTTTCTTTCTTTTTTTTTTATAACGAGGCGCAGTTAAATACTTACACGCAGAAAATTGAATCAAGACGTGATTTTCTGTTCTTCCAACTCCACAGTCGTCCTTGTTATTTTAATGTCTTGATAGCGCAGAATGAATAAAAGGTTCAGTTTATTTTCCGGGACAAGAGGAAGGAGAAGAAGAAGAAAAAAACGACCTTTCTTCTTCTCCCAAAGCTGGACTAATGTGAACTGTCCCCTTCTACCCGGGATCCCGCCGACATTTTCTACCTCTTTATAATATTCTTTTTTTTTTTTTTTTTTTTTAAAGAAAAAGAGTTGGATTATACACGCTGGCTAAGGGAAAAGGTTCGTTGGTTAAAAAAAGAAATAGAAGAAAAAAGGGTCTCGGTGCTGGCGGCCATTCTGAACGCGGCAGGGAACCGAACGCCAAGATTTCTTCGTGGCCCTTTTCGTCTTCTCCTCTCTCTTTAGTTATGGACTGAATATGTTTTCCGACTTGTACCAAAGGGGAAGGAAAGTCCAATAAGCTTTATCCCACCCGTTGTAACACGGCATAATTCTCCTATTCTTTTTGAACCGAACCAAAAAGTATCGGAGAAGAAGAAGAAGAAAAAAAAATTTTGTTGTTATTCTTTTCTTATAGAAGTTCAGGAAGCTCTGGCTTGCTAGCTAGCTCTCTCTTCTGTAACACACTTTGTGTCTACGAGAGAACAAGTTTTGTGCTGCTGCTGCTGCCGCTGCTGCTCGCCTGCCTTCATCATCATATTTATATTGCTTTGGTCAAGTTTTTACGAGCCCCCGATGAGATACAAAAGAATGTGAGACTATCACTCCCGGCTGCTGCTGGTTTTTACGACACCCCTCCGATCAAATCAACTTTCACCGACCGTCATTCCGATATATCACACGCTCAAGTCAAATCGAATCAAACTCTACGCACAGCAGAGAGACGTAAACAAGATGGAAGGAGAGAGACGGAGAGAGAAAGAGAGAGAGAGAGTCTAGAGTTTCGTTCGGGTCTTAACTAAGCCGTTGCCCACATAGGATAGCAGCTCCGCAGCTAAACAAACACATCTGGCGACTTATTTATTTATGGGTGTACACACACACCCTTGTCTCGAATCCGTCTTGATGAATCGGGCCGACGATACACGAAACCTTTACTGCTTTTTCGAGGAAAACAAAATGGGCAACGCTGCTGAATCGGTCAAATGAAAAAAGGATCGGCTCAATAATATATAACAAGCCAGTTGGCACGTTGGTAAGAGAAAGAGAGAGAGAGAGAGAAGGCGAACTAGTTCCAACACAAAGAGAGTTGAGGAAATTGGAAGCTGCTGCCGCCATGATGACTTGGTCTAGTGGAAAAGGGGTCCACAACACAAAAGACGAGTCGTCGTCGTCTCCTCTGTACGTTCGAGTGGAAACTGCGGTTCACTTGGCCCCCGATGCTAATCATCGCCTTAATGGATCCCGCATCGCACACACAGAGAGACGAGCTGGAAAACTCTTCCAATACCAACTCGGCCAAGCGATGCAGCAAGTTGGCGCAGGATGCGGAGAACCGCTAAAACGAATCAAAGATTTTCTTTTTCTTCCTTCCCTTCTTCTTCTCCTTCATCTTCTTTCTTTCTTTCTCTTCCTACCCATCAAAGTTCTTAGTCCTATCATCTCTTTTGAGTTGGCTGCAGCAGTTAAGGGCTGCTCCGTGAACCCCCCCCCCCTTTCCTCCCCCGAAAAGTTTGAGACGGCTAGAATAGAAGAACTGAGAGACCGACGAGGGGAAGTGAGTGTAGGACAATGGCTGGTGTAAATTATCTGGCGGCTATTTCAAACGTCAGACACACACACAGAGGGAAAAAATGAGAAATTCATGATGAACATGGAATCCGAATATCCCTATTGAATATATACACACCCACACTACCGCGGACGAAGAAGAACCCCATCACCCCATTCTTTTTCCTTCTTTTTCTTTTTTCATTTAACACGGACTACATTCTCTTTCAAATTGCTTCACGTCAGGCGAACCGTATTAATCCGTAAACGACTGACGAGCTTGTTCGTACTTTACCCTCACCCGGTTATAATAACGACACGAGGAGTAACACAACACAACACACAAAAAAACGGGGGTTTTATAATACAAAACTGATGAATTATTCCCCCAGCAGAAAAACAACAATGTATGTGATAGGTGCGTGTATCTTTCTACCCCCTGAAACACCCCGGCGGCCTTTTTTTGTCTGACTTTTTCTCCTCTCCAAAAATATATAATAAAAAAAAAACAAGAAAAGTTCTCTTTTTTTTACCGTAAGACAAGGATCATCTCTCACTACTACTGCTATATCGGTAACTAAGAAGACAGAAGAGTGTTGGATCGATGAACTCTACAAGTTCTCACAACGAAGCGTGACGTAATAGACAAATAGTACGAAGTTGGAAAAGAGAAGATATATATATATATATACATATGAAAGAGAAGAAGAAATAAAAGAAATTGATTCTCTTCCCCGAGGCCAGAATATTGATTAAACTTGGCTGAAATGTGGACGACGCCGACCACCTGGTCCCCCCATCATTATTTACGATCGGGGAGCTGAGATCGAAATCCGGAAGAATCCGACAAGAAAAAGAAGAGACGATATCGTCGATAGGCGAGTGTCGTTAAAAAATCAGAAGAGAGAAGAATGAAAAAAAAAGAAGAAAAAAGAAGAAGAAGAATCGACATGATCCGATAAGAGTTTTGTGTTTCGGTAGAGAGGCTGCTCACGCGGGAAGAAGAGCCGGAGCGCAGCGGCCGAGCACTGTGCGGTTATGATGTTTGTTTATGGGCAGCTATCGTAAACGTCATCATCATCATCATCGGGAGCTTCGTATCCAGCGGACGGTGGAAAACCAACCCAAAAACCCCGCCATATCTCCACCCACACGAGCCATCAACAGAGTCATTCGGCCAGTGAGAGCTCGCACGCACGCTAAGACCGTTGGTTAAACCTCTAGGGGTCTTTGGCAGTCCGAGCGTGAAATGATGAACCTCAGTTCAGTCGCCTTTCTGCTTCTACCCCTCCGTCCCTAACTTGTATCATTCCGACGTCGCCCTCCTCGTCGTCTTTTTCTCTCCTTACTTTTAGACACACAAAACATCGTCATCGACGGTCGGTCGGTCGTCGTTACCCAAAACAAAGGAGAAAGCAGCTGGACACACACCGCCCACACCACCTGCCTCTCTTTCTCGCCCGGTTCTCTTCTTCTTCTTCTCCCACGAGCGGCGGCGGTGGCGGCGGCGCAGGTTAACGAGCGCGTCAAAAAACAACAACAAGAAAACGAAACGAACAAGTAAAAGAAAAAAAAAGAAGAACTCGAAAAAATGAGCAGCACTGAAATATTTACAAGAATGAGTTTGCCTTGGTACGGGCCACCAATTAGTCGTTCCGCCCGGCTAACGAGACTGTGTGGCCGTTAAAAACCATCTAGTCTTGCCCACCCGTAATATTCTAGCTCGAGTAGGAGAAGCAAAAGAAGAAGAAGAAGAAGAAGAAGAAGAAGCAGCAGACTATATAATAATGGAGGTCCGCGTTGCTTACCCCGGCTTTGGGACATTTGCCGTCGAGAATGGGGCCCGAAATGTACTCCATGTTGCGAGACTGGAGGCTGCCGTTGAAACACATGTGAATGTTCTCATTGAAGCGAGCCTCAATGTCCGCAATGCTGAAAACACAAACGGCCGATTGATGGCTCGGCTCCGAGCTGCCGATGCCTTTTGGGGGCGAGAAGAGACCGACGAGAACTGGATCGCCAGGACTCAATCCCAGGCTGTTGGCCAAATCGGGTCCGGCTTGAGCCAACTTGGCGTCCTGGACGAGCGAGTAAGCTCCCTGGCCATCGGCCCCGCCGCCGCACTGCAAAGTCACTTCCGTGTACGAATCGTAATTGGCGTCGGAAATGCAGGTGCGAGCCAGTCGGGTGACGTAGCCCAGCTCTTCCTCGCCGGGCAGGTGCGATTTCTTCTGGACGACGACAAAGTAAGCGAAATCCGAGGCATTGAAGCCGTAGACGTATTTGACGAGGAAATGGTCGCGATATTTGACGTCGATGTGCAGCGTCGACTGCTTAGTGAACGAGAACTCGGCAAAGTCAAGATCGTAGAGGTTGCGTGACGAGATGGCCGGCACTTCGTGGCGGTACTCGCCCACCGAGGTGAAGGTCGTACCGACGTAAAGGACGTTGGACCGGCCCCAAGGGTTGTAGTGCTCCGGCCCGATGAAAGCGAACGTTGAGGCCGTTTCGTCGTTGGCCGCCACGTTACGCGAGATGAATTCCGGCTCGGATGAAATGTTGGACAGACGGTACTTGGTACAGGCCCCTTGCGATGTTGAGCCGCACGCCAACAGGGTCCGGGCGTCGCGATCAACGATCAGCACTTTGTTGACGTTGTCGGTGGACACGGCGTCGACTCCGCTGGACGGGGCGCATCCACTGGCGTGGCATTGAGGACTGTCGGCAACTGGGCCAGTCACGACAGATGCCTCCACGGACAAGCTGGAATCCAACTGGAAAAGCCGGTTGACACCTCCAACATAAATTCGGCCGGTGGACGGATCGACCGTTAAGTGGCGGAATCCGCGATTGGTTCCGTTAACCGTCGGACTGGATCGCGGCCAGCTGAACTGCTTAACAATGCTGTTCAGGCCGGCTGATGGATCCTTTCTACTGCTGCTGCTGCTGCTGAAGCTGCCCAGGGACACTGTCGAGATGTTCCGGCTGGAGGATGGTAAAAGGGCTGAGCCAATATCCGGAAGAGCGGCAGCGGCCATAGGAAAAGAGGCCGCGAGAGCCAAGCCGACGACAAAGAAGATGGTCATCGCCATGGCTGCTGCTGCTTCTACGCTTTTTGCTGATTTCGATGCTTTCAATCGCGGCATGAAAACCGTGTCATGATCCACCTGGAATCAATCAAACAAGAGAAATGAAATGTCAATTAAAATCCAATCGTCCGCTGTGCAGAGAAACAACAACACAAAAATGAAATAAAATATCAAAAAAAAAAAACAAAGTCAAAAAGACCGGTTGAGCGCCACAAAAGCGCAATTTCTCCGCGCATACGTAATGAGGTGCAATGAATGAACCGTTAGTTTGCCCTCCCCTTTTGTGCTGATGTACTTGTAAAGAATCAGGTAAACTAGAATCAGGCTTGCTAAATATAGTTGATGATAGCTACTAGTTGGCCCAGGTGAATTATTCGTCGTCGGAATGTCACACAATTTTCACCAAAAAGAGCAAGAGCAGAAGCAGCAGAAGAAGATGATGATGAAGATGGAGAAAAACAAACACATAGATCATCGCGTTGTCGTCCATCCGGACGATTTCAATTTCGTTTTCTCATTTACGGAGGAGCGAGCAAGAAAATGAGAGCCACTAGTACCACCACAGATATCACGCTGCTCTTGCACGCGAGGGGCATGAAGGAAAAACACAATCGTTGTTCGTGTAATCATCTCTTCTTCCTTTTTTTTCCTTTTTCTTTTTCGTTTCACCCCTCCATCTCTTCGCCTTCTTCTCCCGTGTGTAATTTCAAATGAGGCCTCATGTGATTGAAGTTACAACTGGCTCCAGGCTTCGTGTTAGTTGTGATGATGATTTGGTGTAGCTCGACTCCTCGCGCCTCAAAGAGGGAAATCTTCTTTTCGTGGAGGAGGCTGCTGTTGCTGCTGCTGCTGCAGCCGGAGCAACAACAACAACAAGCCGTGAGGCGAAACTCGAAGCTAATGAAGCTGAAATGAGCCTGACCACCCAGTTACCTTCGTGTGGGTCAGACGGGTTGTGCTGCTGTTGATGCTGATGTTGATGCTGCAGCGAGCGTCAAGGCAACCTATTCCGCATCACTGGACAAGCTATGAAACACTCACGATCCTTTCCGCAACGACTAGCATCATCAGGAAACGCATCATTGTCACATCATCACCAATGGTCGCCAAGCAGTAACTAGAACCATCGATCTAATCTCCCTTTCAGCTGATAAGTCGACGACGACGAGAACGACGAGCATTGGTGGGCGGATCTCCACCGGATGGAGACGATCACTTTTCCCTTTCTTTCTTTGGTGGTGGATAATTTGACTTGATCAAATGGTCGCTCAGCCAGCCGGTCGGTTGGATGTGTCTACAGTACTTTTGGCGAATAAGGGTCTTGGGAGAAAAAACGAAGAAAAGAGGGGACGAACCAGAGAGTCACGCCAACCGGTGCAAGTCAAGAGACATTGTCGGAGAGAGTAAGTAGTAGCCGTCATTCTCTAAAGTCGTCCTGTTCCATCAAAACGGACCGACGAGGAGAGTGAGATAGATAGAGAGAGCCGGATAGCAATGGTTGGGAAGAAGAAGAAGAAGAAGAAAAAGACAGACTCGACGACGACGACAACGAAGCTCCTTTCTCGACGCCATTAAAGGTCATGACTCGTTGGTTTCCATGTTCCACGCACGCACACGGATAGAGAGAGAGTAATCAAGTCAAATGACATCATTTCTCTCTCTCTCTCTCCCTCTGACTCTCAGGCAACGGCGGTCTCTCCGAAAGTGAGCCGGATGAAGTGTTTTATTTTCTTATTTCTTAAAAGTGAAAATCAACCCGAATTTTCGATTGACCTTTCCACATTAAGGTCGACGCCGCCATTATAAAAATAAAAAAGAAACTATTTCTTTTGTTTTACAATTCTTTTCTTTAATAAAGGGAGATTTTTGATTTAGAAGAAAAGCTGGGGTGCTGGTAGTGGTGGCAACGGATTCATCCGCAATCGGCCAAAGACCCTGTGTGAGTGTGTGTGTGTGTGTGTGTGCGGTAAGGTGTTTTTTTCTTTCCTTCTCTCTTGTATATTAGCTTATATGCGACGGGGGCTCCTTCATATAAAACACATATTGAAGGTGAAACAGCTAGAAGGGAGGGGGTCTTGCGTGTGTGTACTAGAAACCCTCCAGGCCGACTAGAACTGAGAGAGACAGAGAAAGAGAAAAAGAAGAAGAAGAAGAAAAAAAAAATTTTGTGGGGGAAGAAGAGGAGGACCTATACTACCTTGACTCGTTGCAGCGCCTGCAGGTAAGACTCTGATAAAAGAAGAAGAAGAAGAAGAAGAGTTTTTTTCTTCTTCTTTTCGTTCTCTTTCTTTCTTTCTTTCGTATTCTTTCTTTCTTTTTTCCCTACAACAACACAGACTATACCTTCCCGGGGCCATTCTTTGGTTCCCTCTTCCATTCGGATGCCAAAAAGAAGAAGAAAAAGGTTGAACTGGATGATGAAAAAGAGTCAGGAGGAGGAGGAGAGAGGGAGAAAAAACGGGAAGGTGTCGGGGGCGCCGATGGAATGTGTATGTATATATATATTCCATTCTTTCCCACCTGGACACGGTTCGATGTCGACAATAGTTTCTCTGGTGGAACTATTCAAACCGGCAGAGCGGAACCCCTCTTTACGCGTCTAGCTCTACCATTTACTATTCATCGTTCACTGGTCGATAATCCAGCTCAAGAGTTGATGATCGGTGTAAAAACGACATCTTAGCCAGCTGCTCTTGGAAGAGGGGAAAAAATAGTGGAACTAGTTTCGCTGCTGCCGCTGTTAATCACCCCAGCGCAGGCAAAAAAAAACTTGTTTATAGTCAACCATTTCCAAAAAGGAGAAAATGGTTCTGGTCTACATCTTATCGGTGCGCCCAGTTGCCCATTAAAAATCTATCTGTGGGCATAGATGAGGAACCCCTCAAGACTCCAAGAAAGAGAAGGTAGATAGATATATATATATATGTATATATCAGATCTAATCGATCGTTAACTCGCTGAACGAGCGATTCCATTAGCGGCCGGGGGACCGTATCGCCTGGCCTTTTGGCCCATCCTTTTTGCCCCCAACGCCGCATCTTCTTTCTCCCTTTTTTTTTCTCTCTCTCTAGAGTTTCAAATGTTTTTCAACAAAAAGGGAAGAAAACAAAAAGATGTAGAAAACGGGCCAGAGGTTTTCTTAATGATCATCCGAAGAAGAAGACCGTTCCTTTTCAATATATTGTGACGTGCGTCAGCTTTTTATCTCCTTTTTCTACCCCCAACAACCTCCTCCATTTTCTTTTGTGTTCAGGTAAAAGTTTAAATCTTCCTGCATCTTTCGAAATCCCTTTAATCCTTCTAATTTAAGGAATAAGAAGTGAGATCGTAGGGCAACAACAGCATCCGGTAGCTATCGAGAGATGAAAAAAAAAACTGTCAACAGCTGACTGTTGGGAGGTCTGACCACGGGTTGCCACATTTAAGAAGAGGTCATTCACATCCGGAATATTATTATTCTCCTTTCTTACCCTTTTCGACTGACCACACACAACACTTATCATTCTGATAAGCGGTGATATGTCACGGAAACCCTCCAAACCAACAACGGTAGATGAATGCAGTGGGGGGATACTACCAAGACGGCACGCTGTGCGCTGGGCTTTAAACACCCCTTTCTTTCGAATACCTACGTGTTTGTATTTATCTTGGACCAGATGGTCTGATAGATATTAGAAGTTGGCTCCGATCGTTTCGATCGCCTCGGATCAGGGGAAAAAAGAGGAATAACAATAAGAAAACTGAGGAGCAGCAAGAGCGTGATTCCGTTGCTGCTGCTGCCAGGTGGGCAGCGGCCTACAGGTAAAGCATCAGGCAGGAGCACTCAGCAGCAGCAACAGCGGGAAAAGGAAACCCAAAACAATAATAAGACCAGAAGGGGGGATCGAGAACCCAAAGAAGGGCAGTCATCTGCATAATTTTTCAATTCTCCTCTACTAGCAGGCAAAGGAAGAAAAAAACAAAACAAAAGAAAAAGCCTGGCTCACTTGCGAGCTAGCGGAAAGGGATATGGGTCCGAGTCAAAAGAACAGTAACACACAGACACAAAAAGATGATCGAAGACATGTCCGGTTTTCTGTGTGAGAGCCTCGACCCTGGACACATTTGGGCTCTCTAAGCTGCGCTTCATCATTTCACGAATGAAAGATATGAGAGAGAGATATATCGAGCCCTGTACTACACTCATGCTCGCTCAGACTGCAGTGTAAAACAATTAAAAATGCCCCGTTACTTGGCGAGGATAAACGTTGACTGCGCAATGGATTCTTCGTCTTCTTCTTCTTCTTCGTCTTCTTCTTTCCAGCGTGTTGTTTTTCGTGTTGAGCGATTACCCAGCGAACGGGTTGGATCATCATCAACGGTCCCTACAAGTGACGCGACTTTGATGCATGGGCCACAGATTCTTTCTCTTCTCTCTCAAGTACTGGCGGAATGTATAATTCCGCGTCCTTTCTCTCTTTCATTACACACACACACACACAACACAGCGATAAGAAAAAAAAAAGAAAGACAAAGAAGTCGAGTCCAAGCATCCGCAGCAGTGGCCGACTATCTTCTGCTTTTGCTTGTTTCCCCACTTTTTCCCAAGCAGAAATATGTAGAACTATGTCTATGATAATAATGATGATCTGACAGGAAGTGGTAAAGACAAACTCTCACACGCATTTCTCTCTCTTATCCAGCCAGAGAAGCTTTTCAGGACGGATGCCTTTTAAACAGAGCGATTCCAACCACACCGAAAACCGATTTTTTTTTCCTTTTGGGAAAATCCTCGACGTGGTTCAACAGTCACATCGATAGAGCCTCTTTTTTTTTAGAAGCATGGAAAAAAAAGTTATCTCTTTTTCCAGTAGACTGTTCATGGCGGCTGAAATCCGTCCAAACTCGTTTTCGACAATTTATGGACGACCCAAACAACTCGACAAAAAAATAAAGTACAACGTTTCTTATGATTTTATTTTTTTTACCTTTTTGATTCACAGAGATGTTTCTCTCTTGGAAATGATTCCGGATTCACGAGTTGTCAAACAAATAGTATTCCGTCGGTAATTTTTGGCAGAAAAATAAACCGAATCGAAAAAAGCTGAACCGAAAAAAATGGAAACGCGGAAAAACACTCGTTGGATACACTGTGCACGAGACACTCACTCAGAGAGACAAGACACTCTCGGAACACCGCTCTTTCGTCAATTTTGAAAGAGGATGCACATGCAACCACCACCACCTCACTGTGCACTGAGAGAAAAATGATCCGATTTTTGTAAGATGGAGTGGGGGAGGACTCGTTTTGGGGCTTTGAATCTCAGAGTCTTTCACAATATGTCCGTCTTGTAAGTGTGAGTGCGAAAAGAACTTGTGTAGTTCGCGATGACACAAAATGAGTAAAAAAAAGACACACAGCAGCTGGTAACGTACTCAACGCCCGTATGGCTGCCTGCCGACTGACGAGGGAGTCAAAAACTCTGTGGACTTAGACTCTCACTCACTGCAACGTTGCCGGATCAAATTCCTTTTTCCTTTGGGTTCTTGGGGGATGTGCGGTGCGCAAGCGCCTCCTGGCGGCTAAAGATTCCTCAACGCCCCGAGGCCTTCCAACGGCCTTCATGGATGAATGGACCCGCTCTGCGCGGACCCAGTTATTTTGTTTTCTCCGATCCCCTTCGTCAGTGTAGACTTTCTTCGATCTCCTATACCCCCCGCCATCATCTCGATCCGCTTCAATTGCAAGAAACGATGGAAAACATTTTACCGATCTGTTTCTTCAATCGTGATGGCTCCAGTTGATTGGATTTTTTCACTTTTCCACCCCGTCTATCTGGGTTTCACGATGGAAGAGAAAGTGGACGATCTATATATATTACGACGATTTCACGAAGAGACGTCGATCGTTTTTGCATTTTAACGATCCGGGGTGAAATGGAAATACATTGTAATTGGGGTCTGTCGTAAAGTAGACGAGCGACCATCTAATTGCCTGATTGAATTTTTGATGGAATCTAGCAACATTTTCTCTTTTTTTTCATCTAACTCGACCCAACTGAATAACATATCCAACTACTACTACATTGTACTCTAACGTGTATTAAAAGAAATCCGCCAGACGCACAAACTACATCAGAAGAAAGAAAGAAAGAACGAAAGAAAAGAAAAGTGGAGCTTGGCGCACGTTTTACAAAAGGACATAAGAGAGAGAGTGGAGGGAGAGAAGGCCAATTGCTTATTCCAGTCGCGCGTACACTGCACACACAAACGTAATAAGAAGCTGATTTCGGTAATACGATCTACGGCTGTGTATTACTTATATATATATGTGTGTGTAGACGGGCCCTGTATACGCCTATGCTCTCGTATTGTCGCGCAGTTTTCTCTGTGCGTGTTGGTCCCTTTTGTTAGTCGCCCAGCTGCTTCTGCTTGGTCGTGGCCTACCGTACGTGTAAGGCGCTCAATGACCACATCACAACCGCAGCACGGCTTTTACATGAGAAAATGGCGACGACGACAGTAATTCGATCGGACCCCAACTAGGCCAATCCTGGACATTTAAACATTTTCTGTTTTTAAAGCCAAGCACATTTTCGAAAATATTTATAGAAATAGAGAGGGTAAAGAAAAAGGCTTGACGAAGAAAAAAGCCGAGTCAAAATGGGAGGAGATGTTGATGGTGGTGGTGGACGGTAGAAGAGGTGTATGCCGATGCTGTGGCATATTTTGGAACTCGGAGGCGGAGGAGAAGAAGGAGGAGGTACCGGTCGGAAGAAAAGAGAAGATTGTGACAGGGCAATGGTATTCAGCGTGTCGCGCGGTTCCAGCCATTAAAAGACAGTAACTTTCTTTCCCAACGAGATGCCTTTGGTCGTCCTACGGCAAAGAAGAAGAAGAAGAAGACCACCATCCATGATTTTTTTTTCCGTACCACTCCACCGACCACCGAGTGCTGCACTGTGAGAGCAAGAGGGGGGAGAAAAGAGCTTGTCACCTGGATATCTAACACAAACCCTGTGATTTTTTCGCTTTTGCTCCGCTCTGACTGACTCCGCGACCCTGAAGGGGGGGCCAACAGAGGCGTTTTGTTATTGAAATTTTCCTCTGAGGTACGCGCTACATATTTTGAATCGCACCGAGGGCTATACAATAGATACCGTAGATGGGACCGGGCCACTTACGCTACAGCAGCACAGAGGAAATGCTATTTTAAACGAATGCAAGTACTACTACTAGTACGCACAACATATAACCCACCTGTCTTTTTTTTCTTTCTTTCTTTTCCTTCTATTTTTTTTTCAATTTTCCTCTTATTTTATGCCCCCATTGCTGTCAAGAGAATATATATTTCAGAGCGGGGTGTCCGGAAGTGTGTTTCGTCGCTATTGTGATGAAAAACCATTTGTATTATAGTCCAAAGGGGGAAAAAAGATAAATTTGGCCAGATATGGAACTCTTCTATATAGCTCGGGCTCGCGCTATATAGCCGAACGCGTAGAAAAGAGAAAGAAAAAAAAGGTGTTGAATCGAGCGTATTGTTGCGTGCTGTATTTGCTCCGTCTGCATTACTACCGTATGTTTTTGATTTGTGTATCGAGCGGATCCCCAGGTGACTATGCTTGGTAACTTTTTGTTAGCAGCGTCAGCACAATCTATAGAGAGCGTGAGAGCTAGACTTTGTTTTCTTTCCGTTCTTGTTGTTGTTTGTCTTTCCCCAAAGAATAGCTCCTGTCAGGGTATCGCAGTTCCTAGTAGTAGCTTCAAGATATTACCCAAATAACGCATCCCAAAAGTTGTTGCGTCTTGTTTATTTCTAGAAGAGGGACGACCGAGGACCAATGTGTATATACACACACACACAAATATATGTATATGTATATATATATATATATAAACATGCTCCGGTTGTCCATCAACAATCACGCGGCATTCTCTCTGTTTTTAAAGAGCTGGTTGGTTGGACATGTGGTCGTCGGGGGAGGACTCCTCTTTTAATAGCAACATGAATGACTGATGAGAGTTAATAGCTTGACAGAGACCCTCTTTGGTGGTGGATCGGGGCAATCCACCATGTCCACAACCCCCCCTTTGTCCTTCCACTAAACTTATAGCCGCATTTCTCCTGATCTGTTCTCTCCTGGGGTACGCACTAGAAACAGTGGAGGGGGGTTCACATCCAGTTGAGGTCAACCTCGACTCCTCTAGAAGAGAACCTCTGTCATACATCCCTCCTCCTCTTTCAACGTATCATCGTAAATGACTGACCAAACCCCCAGCAATTTACAAGTCGTCCTAATCGTATCTAGTACACAAATGACCAAAGCCCAGCGAATTTTTACGACTCTCGGCCTACAAAGAGGGAAATGCTGTCCATGTTTTATGACCATTAACCAAACATTCAATTGGGGTTGATTCCGATGAACCAGTATTAGTATTTGTCTCTTAGTAGAAGACGTTGTTTTCTTCCGAGAATTTACTGCTTCGAATCAGTACGTAGCTTAGACAACTTTGGGAAGGGAAGGAAAGAATGGGGAGAAAAACAGGTGTCGAGAAATTCCTCTCGGCTGCACCTGTAATACGTACTGTAATCATCAAGGGCAAAGCGAGTCTAAGAAATAGAAATCAAGACAATGAAGCTGAAATAAGATCACTCCCCCGGACCGAAATGCCGACATTTTCCAAAAACAAAAGGTTGGTTTTCATTGAAAGAGAACACATCGCAAGTCTCAACAGCGCAAGAGACAAAAGAATGGAGGAGAGAGAGAGAGAGAGAAGGAAAGGTACACACACAAGGTATGAAAACATTGTCGTGACTCTTGTGGACCGCTCGGTGGGAGGTCCTTTACGCACTGGCATGTCTTTTGTGTCGTCGCCGATCGTTTAAAATAATCACCCGCAACGTAGTATAGACGATAGATCCCGCGTAGACTGTACCTTACGCTTGCGTTGTTTTTGTTGTTGTTGTTGTTCTTGGTGAGGCCCATATATACTTTCATTTCATTTAGACATACAACGCACGTTGTAGTGGACGGAGAAAGGAAAGCAACAGCGATAATGGCGATATGGTGCTTTATTGTCTTTCCATGCCATCACTAGTGATTATCATAGATTCCAGCTTTCTCTTTTTTTTTTTTCTTAGACTTCCTTCGTCCTCAACAAGAAAATAGCCGTTGTTGTAACGTTGATAGTACAAAACCCCTTTTTTTTTCTTCTCCTTTCTTTGACTATCTGGGCTATATTATCGGAGCCAATCAAGCGCGTGATGCGATATACACGCCGCTATGTGTCTATATCGTATTACTTACCGACCGAGATCGGTCCTCGATCTACCGCCAGATAGCTTTTCATATTTTTAGACGACGACAGGGGTTATATAGCGGCTGGTTCTTTGTGTGGGTCGTTAATTGAAACCTTTCAATGTATACCTGTGTACCTCCTATCATAGGAGCGCTTCTCCCCTAGAAGAAGAAACAAACTCTGTAGTGACATATGGCGCATAGCGGCTTCCTCTCTCTCTCCATCAATATTATATCATCATTTCCCTTTGGTCGCCGTTGAGAGCTGCCCGGCTATCTTGAGAGAATGAGGGGAGAAAAATGCAGCAGGACAATATCACCGAGAGAGGAGATGACACGATGGCATTAAAAGCACCGGCGCGGCCGTAACATCTCGACGCTAATTCGAAAGAAGAGAGCAGGGGGGCCACCGACCAGAAAGAAGATACACTGTTGTTGTAAAATGTCCAACAACAAAAAAAAAAAAAAAAAAAAAAAAAAGAAGAGAAGAAAACCTTTTTTATGATATGACTTTGAAGAAAAAAAAAAGACAATACCTTGAAAACATCATCACGTTCCATCTTTTTCATTATCGCCAATCACAATGGGCTATCGTTTTGTGATTGATTTCTCTAGAGGCTTTTCTAATCACGACTATGATTGCCTCAACCGTTTCCTTTGATGTACGGCGCCCAAAGACTTGGAGTTGTAATTAGTAAACGAAATTGAGAGTCGAATGTTGTGACCCCTACAGTCAGTTCAGCAGTCTGCTGAATTGGCTGCATTTTTCTCTGCTGGTACAAAGTGGCTGCGCATTCACACAATCGATGGGCATCTTGACAAAAGCCAACCGAAAAAAGAGGCGACTCGAGTCTCTAAAGCGTTTAGTAGACAAATCCTAGCAGTCTTGACTATAAACTTTCAATGGCTCAACCTACATCTTCTCGCCCATTTGGGTTTTTTCTCCCCTTTTTTTCTTTCTCTCTTCCACAAAGTCGTCTATAAGAAGAACCCTGGGTGACAGTGAACAACTCGGGATCGTTGCCAGCAGAGAATAGGGTAAGAGGCAAAAAGAGGAACGGAATATGTCCAGTCCAGCAGCTCTTCGATTTTTACGAGCTAAAAAGGACGATGACTATGTCGAGGAGGAAGAAGAAGAAAAAAAAAGAACTGAAGAAGAAAAAGCCTTGAGATGAGAGACCAAACAGTTGAATTGTCCTCATCGGGAAACGGACGAGAGAATAGGGAAGAACCGTGAAAAATGGAAGGTCCGGAACAGATTGCGTCGCCGTCGTTGCCATCCTCTCTCTTTCTCTCTCTCTCTCTCTCTCTTTGGCTTTTCAACATCAGAAACACGCACACTCACACAGAGTCTCTTCTCACACAAATGAAGAGAAAGAGAGGGCAATTTGCTGTCGGGCTCTCTCTCTAGCCGAGTGCGCTGGTTGATCAAAAGAGGAGCCCAAAGCGTTCTTCGCAGTCGTCAACATCCAATTCCGGAAGAAGAAGAAGTCTGAGGAGAGAAAATATGAATTGGGCCTAGTTATATAGAAGAAGTAGTCTTTGATGTTGTCGTCGCAGTCCTTTTAATTGAAACAGTCATCGACGCTGCTGCCGGTTGTTGGCAAGCAATTCCAAACATCAGAGAAGGGGCTGCGAGATTGGAAGCGCAGCTAGGGGAGAACTTTGTCAAAAAGGAGAAACAATAAGGCAAATAACAGGAGCGTGTTACATTTCCCACTGGATTTCCACAATGCTAGAAGCATAGCAGGCAAGGACTTTGGCTTCCTTTGGGTTCTTTGGTGTGCGCTGGAAGTGGGTGGTCGATCCTATAGTGTCCAAAGTCCTCTGACCCTCATCCATCCATCTATCCGACTCTTAAAGGTCTTATCCCCTCTGCCGACAATAAAATCAAGAGAGAGAGAAACTTTGGCGCTAGAGTTGGCCCCTCATCTCTCTCTCTCTCTCTCTCTCCCTGGTCATAAAACACAGAAATCAGGCAGGAGGAGGACGCAACTGTTGGGTCAGCACTTGTTTCTTTCTCAGCTTTTTCGACCGGACCTGAAAAAAATCCACCTTGCCTCCTTTTTATGACTCTGCTGGTGGTGGTGATGGCCTGTTCGCACAGCACTGCAAACTGTGAGAAATACAAACAAGTCGACCTGCACATCTGGAACTATTGGTTCTTCCAGTTCTAAAAGAATAAAGAAGAAGAAACCAAAGCCGAAAATCTGCAAGATCCATCAGCTGCTGCTGCTACAGATCCGGTTTCAAACCAAAACGGACCCCGCGTTTTTCGCTAAAAATCTGTTGCCAATAGTGTCGAAAGCCCAGAGGTCAAGGAGTCACGCATCACGTTAAAAGGACACGCCGATATCTATGGAGCGAGCTGGAAAGTGTTTCAAGCCGTTCTGCTTTTGTTGGTGCGCGCTGACGGAGTGTTTCCAATGGGCGTCTACTAGACGGCGATGTTTTTTTGTTTCCAAAGTTAGGAACTGCTGCTGCAGTGCTGCTGCGAGACGACGACAACAACGAAAAGACGTTGAATCGCACCAGTTTGATGCCCATCAGTTGGTCGGTGTTGTTCTGTCGCGCCCGGCGTGACATGAGCCTCCCTCATTAAGGGTCTTCTCGAGCGAGACTCGCGCGACGGCCCAGCACCAAAAAGAAACAGCTCGTTATCCGGAACGATCTTCTTCTTCTTTTTCTTCTTCTTTTTCTTCTTCTTTTTCTTAAATACACAGCATTGATGCCGAGCCAGATGGGAAGACAGAAGAAACACTCAGTCACACACGCACAGACGCACAAATATAGTTGAAAGAGAGTCGAGAAAGAAAAGGGAATCAAAAAAAGAAAAAAGGAAAGAAACTCGGCATCAATGAGGGGCTCTAGCTGCTAAAGTCATTGGGGCGCCCGACTCTCATTTCTCATCGCTGGTGGTAGAGGTGGTTGACGGGCCGACTGGCAAATCCATCAGTCTCTTTCCATATCGGCGACCCATTTCCTCCTCATTGGCATCCATCTACTTGATTGGTCGGAATAAGTTGCGGCGGTGTCGTATCGTCGTCGCAACAATAGTTGACCACCACCACTTGTCGATTTCTCAAATTTGTTTCCGTTAAAGAAAATCGACTCAACTTGAAGGTCATCGGAGACGCGACCAGATGGTGGCACAACAGCAACAACCATTCGGTCAATTAATTAGCCGCACAGAGTGAGTTTCAACCCCCCCACCCCACCCTTGTCGATGTTCCTCTTCCGACATTTTCTGCCTCCGCCTCTTTTCTGTTTCTCTGTGCCTGCCGTGTGTTGTAACGGGGCTTCCGATGTCCGTCCGTCATATTCCATGACATTGAGATGCGCAAAAGATGGCTTCTTCCTCGACCTGTTCAGTTCAGGACCTCGACCGGTTCTTAGCGAATAAGTATTGGTCCGCGATGGAGACGAGAGATAAGCTGGAAGCGAGTGAGAGAAAGGTCGGTGATCTCTGAGTCTGACTTACGTAGGCAGCTCGGAGAGACGGAGAGACATATCTCACGTCAAAGTGGTCCATCTGTAAATGTCGAAAGAAGAGCGAGTGGCGCTGGAGACGAAAGCGAAAGCTTGTGCGGCAGATAGCTGAGCCGAGCGTGGAGAATAGATTGAAATATCTGAACGGAAATGGACCCAATGATTCCGAGAATTTGTCTTTCAGTCAACTTGGGCCAAACCCAAAGAGCCGAGTCATCCCAGTCAGCCACCGACACCCACCCCCATTCGGAAAAACGTGTCGGCAATTTGTTTATCCGCGAAAACCCGTCGACCCTACACCCATGCAGCCGAGCGACTCTCTCTCTCTCTATGTAACAAATGGTTGCTTTTAATTTTCTATTTCCCCCCACCATCTTTCAGTCTCGCTGGCTCTCTCTCTATCAATGCTACGGCGGCTGCTGGACTCGGTCAATCAACAACGAACCTACGTACCATCCAGTCTCTCCCATGAACTGCTACGTATCTACTGCCGGGCTGGCGCGCGCGCTAGTCGATTCGATTCGATGAGTGAAATATCTGCTTCCACTAGAGAGAGGCGGCGCGGATGAGACGCCGACGCTTTTTTCTCTCTCTCTCTCTTTCCCCCCACAACAGATGAAATCGAAGCCGTTCATCAAAGTCGCAATCGTGTCCCCTAGGACGCTCTTTGTCTGCCGCTGCCCGCTCTCTATCGTTGCCTTATGGCCATTGAAATAATCGCAGCTGGCTGCTAAGTACTGGCCGCCGTCGGGGAAAAAATGATAAGAAAAAAAAGGGCCATATATAGCCGTACCATCGTTGTACTTTAGTGTACGTAGGTTTCGATGGGAGTGTATTGCGTCCTTCCGGGGTCTAGGAAACACGTCAGAAAAAAGGAGAGGAAAAAAACTGAAACGCGGACATGTGAAAGGCTGAACCCGTGTATGATTATATTCCTCCTCCCCCCTCCTAGGCAACGCAAGTTACTCACATGACCTGATTAATCAAGACGGCCGATTCCCGAGCATTGCGCGTATACACAACTCCCCCAACCCAACAACGTTTCTCCTTACCCATCTCTTCGCGTTGCTCTTCTCTCTCTCTCTCTCTCAGACCCGATTAGGATTAACGGGGCGTGGTCCGACTAATTCAATTTGGGAGACTTACGTATACACTCTCTTCTTGTTTTTTCTCTCTTTCCCCTCCATTCAAACGAGCACTGAGAGCTCCCGAGGAGAAGTACAGTAGAAGAAGAAGCAAGTCTAAGAAGAAGCAAGAAGGCGAGTAGTTTTACTTAGCCGGGCAAGTATATCATCCGATATATAGCATTTCCATGTTTTCAAATGCTTCGACGTAATCTAAGTGCGTACAAAGTGACTGATGGGAAAGAGGTAGGTACACCCAAATGACATCGTCGTCTTCATTTTCTCAAAGGGGTATTTGAAATATTGTTTTCAAATGAAGCCCTAAATACATTACGGAAGCTATTGAGCGGCAACATTGGCGGCGAATGATCCAGCCCGGCCGACGGATTTAGAGCTCGTCGATTTTTTTTTACTTTTTTTTCTCAGAGGGCTCTTTCTTATAAGCGTTGATTAAAAACGAATGAATCCAGCCGTCGTCTACGTGCAACTCTAGTTTAACTTTCCAATGAGATAGAAGCCAAAAATCTATTTGACGATGCGTACGAGTTCCGTGTTCAACATTGTGTGTCCCCTATATTTTTCTATTTTGCGGTTAGTTTTCAATTCGAGAAATATGTTGGCGGTTAGCTTTGGATCGTTGGTGGATTCCGGGATTAGATTGCGACGACATTGAAACTCGGCCAAAAAATGGGGAAACAAGATGGAAAATGGGCGGGTAAATGGGCGTTACGCGGTCTTGTATATATATATATATATATATACAGTATATGTATGTATGTGCGTATGCGTGGAGAATCAAAAGAAACGGCGACCGCAGAACAAGTAGGGGGAAAAAATGCCGGCTGCTGGTGCGGACAGTCTATTTTTTGGGGTAAAAAGAGATCGGAAGTGGCGTGTGCGCGCCAGCGATTTGCATAAGAGCATAAATATATCCAAGCCGGCCCACGAGTCACTCTCTGTCTGCTCTAAAGTCATATTTGATATATCCGCCGTCGCTTGAAACAGGAACCCTCCTTCTTCTCTGTGACTTTCCAACAATAACCCCGGTCGCTCCTTTCAGCTTGAAATACAATTCTATATAAATCCCCCTAACCATTCTAATTCTTCTTCTTTCTGGTTTTTTCCTTTTTTTGTGTGTTTGGTTAAAAGAGGAAGAAGAAAAAAAGAAATGTTGTTTGTGCATCTGCGTGTGACTGACAGACCCTATTGGTTGACCAGGGGAGTAGAAACGGAAGAAAAAACAATTTAACCAGCACAGTGGCAAGGAGAGCAAGCTAAGGAGAGTTGCCAATTAGTCGAAATGTCATCCGGCTGAATTCCTGGCATCCACTAAGCGAGAAGACATCACGGTCTCGGGCACACACACACACACATGTTGCAAACAAATGGTAAAAGACGTCGTGCTGCGCTCCCCGGCCTTTGAATAATGATTCCCCCTGCAATTCTTAACGAGGTCCCGAGCTCTCTTGTCTTTCTCTAGTTCCTTTTTACTCTTGTCTTCTTTTGAATTTCCTTTTTTTTCCTTTTTCTTTTCTTCTTCTGTCGACTCGAGAAGTATCTAAATATATATTGTGCATCTCTTCTTCGTTTCGTGCATAGCTTTTTCCCCTACAAGCTTGTTATACCGGTCGGGGGGTTTTTTCTCCGGCTGGCCGAACTCGTGCACCAACGGTGTTGTACGGTTGCTACTCTTCAAGTCAACGGTGACGCCCTCTCGAACCTTTGCGACGACCTTTGCGCCCTTGTATTGTTATCTTTGACTTCTTGAACAAGAAGAAGAAGAAGAGGAAGAAAACATAATTCCAGTTTGACGTACGTAATAGCGCAGACACTTGGCGCAGGATTCTTTCAACTATGAACATTCAAAAGGTCTTTACTCCGGCTAGAGATCCCGATCTTCCATCCAACAAAAGAGAAGAAGGCGCGGGGGTATATAGAAGAGTCGAGTCATAAAAATTTCGTTCCATATTTGGCGAATAAGCAGCAGCAGCAGCAGCAGCAGCAGCTGTAGAGAACGGTTTTCCCAGTAAAGAGACGTTAATATATTATTCATATTCTTATTTCCTCGATTGGATCAAAAAGTCACGCGCTGGATGACGATCCGTCTCGGACTCTTGGGGTTTCAACTGTGACATCAGTCCCGCCGGTACGGTTTGTTCCATTCTGCTGGCGCGCCACGACGACGGCGGCTTCAAGACGACGACGACGGTGGCGCATCTTCATCTTCATCTAATCCTCCGGATTTGAGGATTGTCCGCACTCACGTCCGCTCGCCCGCCGGTTTGCGCGCCGCGCTATTCATGAGAGCAGCAGAGCTCAGGGCCGGGGAAGAAAGAAAGAAAGAAAAAAAGAAAAAAAGAAAGAAAAAAGAGGATAGTGTATACACTATTTGGCCACAACAGCACACAAACATGTGCATACATATAGGCAGCATTCACGTATGTTTAAATATATATCTGTATTCCGGCAGGGTTCATTTACGTGGAAATTCTGACACGCTCACGACAGGGGCACCCGGCCATTTATATTCCGGCATCATGATGAATGGAAAAGGAAGAACTCTTCTCCTTCTTCTCCGTTTTCAGTAGGGGGGCTTGAGCGCTGAACCAAAGAGTCTCGTCTCTCTCTCTCTCTGAGCCCAGAAGAAGAAGAAGAAGAAAGACGAGGCGAAGATGAATACATTATAATAATATCAAAAAGAGCTGGCGCGCGCGCGCGAGCACCGAGCGTCCATTCTTTTTGGTCTCGGCCCATTCTTGTTGTTGCTGCTGCTTGGGGCTTAGAGGGTCCTCTTTCATTACTGAAATGGAGCCCTGTCTATAAATATATGGACGTCTCGACATTCAACGTTTCCTTATTCTTTCTTCCCTTACGTTGCTAGTTGTACGTTCTACCACTACGTAGCAGTCCACGATGCGTTGCGGTATAGAGCGAAGACGCTCCTGCTGCTGCTCCTGCTCCTGCTGCTGCTGGAGGAATTTTCCTAATTTAAATAGAAGACGTTGGCAGAGGAGGAAATGGAGCGCGGCGGCAGCAGGAAGGAACACAGATGGACCAATCACTCAGCCGGCGACAGATGGGGACCTCCGACTACTGAAAGTGTGCCATCCAGCGACGTTCCTCTACTACGTATAGAAGAAATACTATGACTACGTAGAAGTAGCAGAAGAAGAAGAAGAACTTGGACCTCGCTCGGGATGGATGGATGGATTCAGGGGGGACCTCCTGGCCACCCAGCCAATGTCTTGCTTGTCATCCATCCGCCCCCAAAAACTCGTCCAGTCAACCGTATCTTCATCGTCTACTCTATTTCGGTGTAACCTCCTCCCCCAGATGCGGTGCAACGACGACGACGACGATAATATGACAACCCCAAAAATGGATTGTCGCCTTTCACTTTTATTTACCTCGTCAAGTTTCCTGCTAACTGCTCGGTTGAAGTAAAGCTGCGAACGTGACATGATAAGAGACACGGAAGGTTTTGTGGCATTCTCTATTGCATTATGAGAGATGCTTAGACTTAGACACAAACACACACACCACACACATTGAATGCATGCAAGCCATTACGTAGCAGGATAGAAAGAGGTCGCTTGCGTGTCGCTCAGTCCGCTTTGCAATATTTTCCAAGAATATCTAATGTGTATACATAGAGCCTAGCTGAATCGAAATAATCCCCGCCCGGCTAGTCCTAGGAGGCGGGCGACGAGAGAAGGAATTAGTATTCGCCTAGCAAGTGCATCTATGTATATATATATATACATTTCTACATACTCTTTTTCTTTCTAACTTGGTTTTTTTTATTTTTTTTTATTTTTTTTTTTATTTTTTTACGCATGTATAATGGAACTCGAATGGGGCGGGATGGTTGCGTGTGTTCGTCGTTCAACAGGACAGCGATCGAAACCGGTCAGTTTGTCGGTGATTACGAAACGTACTTTGTGGCCAAACGCGTCAAGCATCAGACAGCTAGAAACATATGTAAATAAAATAGACAAAGTTCATTGTTTTCCTTCCGAGGAAAAAGGAAGAAGAAAATGTTTGGGGTCCCAACGAGAGTCGAGTTCGCCGAACGGTTGAGGGAGTGGTCGAAATCTAAGCCGGGCGCGACACAGCAACTGAACTCGGTGGTGACAAAGAGAAGGCTCTCTCTCTCTTTCTCTCTCAACGAGCTACGAGGTCGAGGCCTATAGCCAACACAAATCTGGGGGCTTTTGATAGAACTGACAGACTGTTATTGTCCTGTAAGCAGCCACCACGTAACAAGTTTATTATAGCCGAAAACGAGCCCCACTGAGCATTCCAGGCACACACGAAGGCTATAGGCGGAGGACGACAACTCATTAAGCTGTCGGTGCGTCGTTGACGTCCTACACTACTAGCTAGGCCGACGTCGTTTATTCTTCTTCTAACCCAAAACGATAGAGGCACAGGATTCTTCCTCGTTCCGTTTCCTTTTCAGTCCTTGAAATGAACGAGCTCGTATAAATATCCAGCAGCATATACTGAAAGAGAGTTGAATGTGTCCTTGTCTCTTTCTCTTTCTCTTCTCCTTCTTCTTCTTGTTCTGTTGTTGTTGTTGTTGTTGATATTTATACTGTACATGTCTCTCGATTATCAACGATGTGCGTGGGAAAAAGACGAGTTCTCTCGGAGGAGGTGGGCGATATAGCGGGACGTCGCTCAGCTGAAGCAGTGATAGCAGGGTTCTTTACTCCAAAACCCTTTTTATTCCTTCCTTTTCTTTTGATGTTAAGTGCTGCTTCTGCGCTTGGATTAACCAGTCACGCAATGCTCCCATAGACACAACACAGATCCAGTCAAAAGTACACGACCTGCGAACGCCAGGGACCTTTCTTCGGCCCCTTTTTTCTTTTTTACACATATCCAACACTGCTCAGTACGGTACGGTACGGTACAGTACAGTACGCCATGTGATGTACTTGAATCTCGCCAATGTTCACTTTTCCACGTCGACGAAACTATATAGGCATTTTCAAGGTTAGTGCGGTGGCGGCGGCGGCGGCGGCGGTGGAGTGTCGCAGCCACCGCCTCATCCCGCAGACCGCATCATCATCATTATCTTCATCATTCGTGCGTTTACCTTTTGTTTTACCTGCTGTTTTATCAGATCTCTTTGATGATGTGCAAACCCCTGCTTGCCCTTCACCACGTAGAGAGTGAGCAAGCCTCGCTGTATACGCTGCTTTCGGGGGAAATCCGAATTCCGTGATGGTCGTGGACCGTAGATTCAACCCCGTTACATCATCCATTTGATTTCACGCCGCCAACCGGTGCAAACCGGTCCGATGATGTATCGTTTTCTTGCACACCGTGCGTCTCTCCCAGCGGGGATTTTGGTATTAGACAACATCAGACAAGATAAAAACCTCCGCCCGGTGGTTTGCTTTTCATTCCATAATCGGACGGATTCGACCTCCTCCTCCCTTTATCCTTTTTCTTTTTGGCCGTTCCGAAAAACGAGCAAATCATCGGTTCGGGACACGTCCAAATGAATCACGATTCCTTCGCTTCCAAATCAAAATTTCAAAATTAAATACATATTTTACAAAATGTGTTTTTTAAATATTAGTAATGATTCGTTCTTTTAAAACGGCCGAGAAAAAGGCTTGTCCAGCTCGTTTTTTTTTTTTGGTCAACAAAACGACGAAAGAAAAAAATGGTAAAACATCCTGTAAAAATGATGTTGTGAATGGCAAGGCTCTTTTATTATAGACCGAGGTCGTCTGGTCTGAACCTTTGAACAAGATTCCTCGGCCGTCTGATTGATCAAAAAAACTCTCGGGCTCTTTTTTTCTCCACTGTTGAAATGTTGAATAGATGCATTCGATCACATCGTCGTCTATGAAATATTCAGATTTCAATTGCCACAAGGGAATAGGGAGATGAAGGAGGAAGCGGGAGGGGACCCAAGTGAAGAAATGGAAAGACGTGAGAGGGAGGTGGCCATTGTTGAACGAAAAAGGAAGGAAGGAGAAGAAGAAGAAGAAAAAGAAGAAAACTTGCGGCACGCTGGGAGGCCAGCGATGATCAATCGATTGCCGCTTCTATACATAATCGATTGGTAATCAGCCATGAATATATACGTCTACACACGAGTATATATATCTTCTTCAGACTTCTTCGACGGTCACAGGCACTCGATTCCCCGAGAGGGAATCACAGAGAGAGCCGAGCATTCCAGTAGTAGGCCTTATCATCAATTATCTCGATCAACAACTTCTCCAAAATCCGGCAAATAAATCCTTCCCTTATGTTTCCAATGAGGGACTAAGAAAAAAGTTGCCTGACGAACCAACTCAAGCGGATGTTGACTTGTACGTCAAACAAAAAAGAAAGAGAAAAAAGAAAGAAAGAAAGAAGGAAAGGAGATGTGACTAAGAGAAGTAGTAAGGGTGATATTCCATTGAGAAAAGAAGGCAAGTTGTGTCACTTGTGTCCTGGCTGAAAAAGAATTTGTTGCATAAGTTGGTCCCGATTTTTTCTGCATCGTCGGAGACAGAAGCGGCGGCTTGAGCGTTATCGGGCGCCGCCATCGCACCGCTGGGAATTTCTCTTTCGGTAGAAAAATTGGGAAAAGTCGGTTGTCTCTTTCTGTTGTTCGCCAAACAAAGTTATCGATCGGCTTGGGCTCTTTGTGTGTCTGTGTGTGTAGCGAGCAAAAGGATTGGGACGAATGAGAGGGTTTGAGAGAGTCAAGAGAGAAGGAGCGAAGGGAGGCCTGTCGACGACGACGACGCCGCCGCCGCCGCCGAGTTTTCATTTTACACATTGTAAACGCTATAAAACCTTCATATCCCTTTGTGTCCTGTGTCTATGTGTATTCGGTGGCTGCCAGGTTTCCACTGAATGCAATTCCACAGAGTACACTTTTGGGTATATCGGTCCGTTGACTTTGGGCAACTGGAACACGGCAGTGACTGTTCCATGCACCGCGCACACCCCTCGCTTTTCGCTTGTACACAATTTCACGAAAGTGGGGACGGAGAAGAGGGAAAAGAGGTAGTAGAGAGGGGGATATTAGTCACTATAAAATCCTCCTCCCTCTTTTATATACGTATCTATAGTACGGTAGTAGACGCCTAACGTAGACTCGATCTCTATATAGACCCCTATCCTCGTCTGTGCGTCCCACTTTGTAACACCCCACACAACTCTCGGCGAAGCCTTTAACGGTGATTTTAACACGTTTTTACAGACGAATTGGTCGATAGGCTATTATAGAACAACAACCAGGGACGTCGAACGACGTCGACGACGCCAACCTCTATAGTCGGTTGGGGAGAGGGAGAAATTCCCCTCTCTCGCTCTCTCTTCTCTACCAATAGTCTCCTGGCCAAATAATAATAGATCACATGACCAGCCGACGATAGATATTGAAACTCGATGAAATAGACGAAAAAGAAGAGAGAGAAAGAGAAAATGAAAAAGAAAAAGAGAGGAAAAAAAAACTGAATGTACTGTAGACTATAGTGGCTGAATGATTTTTGAGGGAGAGAGACGGTGGGGTCATAGGGCGCCGGCCGGTTGTATTCATGAGGCGAGGAATAAAGCGACTGCAGCTGCTGCTGCGCTCGCTGACATCCTTTTTGAAAGATTCAGCTCTGCTGGCGAACTTTGATGATCATCGCTAGCAGTTGGATGACATCGGCTCGCAACATTAACTTCAATTTGGTCACGGTGATTCGATTAGGCTGCGACGTCGAGGGAAAGTGGGTCGTTGTCGGGCGACGCTGGTGCAACGGGGAAATGGATAGAATTATGGCACCGCCAGCGCCTCCATCCGTCGGTTGCTAGCAGTAGCTACGACAGTGGTAGTTGGGATCGCCAGTGGAAAGACGAAAAAAAGTAGTCGCAGTAGCAGTAGTAGTAGACGTAGACGTAATAATAAACGTATATATACGTGCGTGCGTCTGTGTGAAGAGAGAGAAACAGAACGGGAGAGAGGAGCTCTCGGTCGCTTTATGACGAGACGGGGAAACAGGATGAGAGGAGCAATCCACTTGTGTTAACGCTGATGAGTTTTGATCCGTTTGCCTGTTTAAGGAAGGATAGGAGAGAGCCGGGCTAGCGCAGCAAATTCGATTGGACCAGCCGGAAGAGACGACGAAGCATCCAACAGCAACAGCAGCAGAAGCAGAGAGAGAGAGATCCGGGAGTGACTGGCGACTCTTATCTCTTAGTACACAAGAGGGGACTGTAAGTCAATTGAATTGCCCAGCTTCATCATCGTCATGGCAACACGGCGAAACTCACTCCAGAACAACATCCTCTCCTCCTCTCATCCGACGAAATGGATCGAGGGTAGGAAAGCGGTAGAAAGAGAATCTCTGTCGTTGTTGCATCTGCTGCTCCTGTCCTGGCAAAAGATGATTCCCCCTCCCTTCCTCCTCCTCCCCACTTCTTCTTCTCCTTCTCCTCTTTTCTCTTTATTTCTATAACGCAATCGTGTTCCGTAGCCCGTGCTGTTCTTATAGAAATAAGAATCGCAGCGGCAGTCTAAGCCAGGGAAAAGAGAGTTGAGTGAGTGATAGAGAACATTGCTTGTGCGACGATGAAAAGATATGAATCCGTCAGCTGGATTTATGCCTCCGCTAGTTGTATAGAATCCAGACCAAGAGTAGTCATAGCAGCAGTAGTAGTATTAGTAGTAGAGGAAGTTGCATGTCGAAGAGGAGGAGGAGGAGGACCTGAAGGGGCTAGACGCATCGTCGTTTCCGTGCAACTACTCGATCTGTCGTTCGCTGACTCGGCTCTATTTGACCCCGACGATGGTGGACGTGTTTCCGACTGGTCTGACAGAATAACAAACCACTCTCTCTGTCTTTCGTCCTCCCTCGATAAAAAGAGACGCTTGAACCCCCCCGCAAAAGTTCACCAGCTTCGCTACCATAGTGTAATGTAGGACGACGAGTCGACGCTCGACGGACAGTGTAACGGCAGCAGCAGATACATAAAGAGACGAGTTTGGCCAATGTCGACTCGACCAATTTTCGCACTACCGAGGGTAAGAGAATGACACGTTGTCAACAACTTGCGACACGGCAGATGCGCCAAAAATCCCCCCTCCCTCCCTACACCACGGAAAACATGCGACATCCCGTCGACCGACAAGTTGCAGCTCAGCAGTCGAGTGCTGTGTGGTGACGGAGAGGCATCATTCGACTCTGTTTATTCACAATATCCCCCCAACCAACCAGCAGCGGCAGCAGCAGTCATTCTGGCCAGCCAGTACATTTGATGGATCTTGTTTTTGCCTCCCCTAGTCTCTCTCTCTCGTAGTGTATAGATCATTACGTCCGAGTATCTCGATACGGAAAATGGTGTATACAAATAAATGAAAAAGGCCAGTGGTTTGTCTGTCTGTGTGTGGTGGGGAAGATTGGTGATGTTTCGTCACTATAGCTGCCCTGCCATCATAGAGTAGGGAAAAAGAGTAAGAGCTTCTCTATGGTCGTAAACATCACAACAAGAAAAACAAAAAAATGCAGCAACGACGGAGACTTGTTCGCATTGCTGGATGGCTGGCTGGCTGGCCAGTCTCTCGTGATAAACATATACAAAACACCCAGCAGAGATAGTGCGGTAGTAAAGCAGGTCGTCAGACTTGTGTGTGTGTGTGTGTGTGTGTGTGTGGGGATCACTATAATTTTCCAAAGTACGACGAGGGAAAAAGGAAGATTGGAGAAAAGAAAACAAATAGCGTTTTCTCCTTGTTGTTGTTGTTGGAATAGGCGCCGTATGAAAATAGGAGCTATGCAGTCAAAAGAAAAAAAGAAAAGATAGGGCAGCTGAGTTTTCGTCGTCGTATTATAATGCATATCGCGCGCACGATGGCCGGAAAACCACGGCGGCTGTAAATATCCGCTCAAGGAATGACGCAGCCAAAGAATGGAACGCTATCGTTGCCTGCCTGTTGTGTAGGCGCGCAACACTCACTGATTATATAGAAGGCGTGATGGCCGTTATTCCCGGGCCGGGCCGGGCCCCGCTAGGAAAGAGATAAGGAGACGAAGGAAAATACCAGATTTACCGGAGAGAGAGAAGAAAGATGGCCTATCCATCATGTTGCGACCAAAAAGACGAAAAGTTCTGCTTCTTTCCTCACACGGCACAGCACACACCTTGGACGACGACGAAGACGTTCACAACAGCTCAAAAGGAAAACACGGAGCTAGGGATACTTATCTCTAATCATAATAAGAGAATTTGTGCCTACGTACGTGTAATATATGTAGGTCGACGAGTTATTTCTTTCTTTGCCTTCTTTGAAATAGTTTCCATTCTCGGAACATGCGGCCGCTGTATACACATTGGAGGGCAGGACCCATACAGGATAGGCTGCTGCAACACAGTACGTACGTACTGGAGAATGCGCTTGTCGTCTTGTTTCCATTAAGGCGATAAGAGATGGAACGCGCCTTCTTTTTTATCAGCAGCGGCTCTTTTTCTATTTCTACGAAAGAAGAAAATCCCGCCAATGTCACGCTCGTGCAACGCTGGGCGCAACAACGCGTGTGTACGCATGCATGCAATGTTACACACAACAGTCTCAGATAGAGAGGCGCGGTGTTGTTCTGCCCGTCACGTTTTTGACGAAAGTCTTCTCTCTCCAGTCGCTCGCTGTTGCTGCTGATGCCGTTACAACGCACGACCGGTAGTTTTTTCTTCTTTTTTCTTCTTTTTCTTCTTCTTCTTTTCTCGAAAGAATGCTGTTCATGGAGACAAATAACTCGTCATATTTTCCCTTCCACTCTCCATCAGAATGTTTTCAATTAAAATTTCAGAGTGTCAAAAAGAAAGTAGTATTAGGAACTGTTGCTGTTGCTAGATAGAGAGAGCCGGTTGGATGGAACTCGACAACAAGCTTTTGATCGATGGCCGTAGGAAAAACCGAAAAAAAGAGGCTTGTAATAATCGATTGGCCGGACTGCTTGGCCCCGGCTAGATGGGGATTTAATCAAAGATCAGCTGGATCCTTACTACATGTTCAATTTCTTCGAGATGAAAATTCTTCGACAGACAAGCAAGAACCGGTTAGGGCATTTTGTCGATAGTAACCAGTTGTGCGCTGGCTGCTGCGCCGCTATACGCTGCTGCCTTTAGCCCCAAATGGAGAGAGATAACCGATTTTCACTGAGGGAATTCAATTTGATCTTTGGCCCCGTCGTGTTCTACAGTCATCTCTTCTCTGATTTCCCAGACAACTCCCCAACGCCAGAAAGAGCAATCAAGTTTCCAAACATTTTTACACGTAATAAACTTTTTTTTTTCAAATATTACACAATAAGTAAATGGCGCCAGTGGGAAATCACGAAACGGAAAATTTCCATTTTTTTTTCTTCCGACCTAGAAACAGTTGCCGACCTGATGACACATTAGGGGGCGCTCTGGAGCGGTGTTTGTTGTTATGCACTTGAGGATGATTCGACCCACACGCAGAACTGGAAAGAGAGAGAGAGAAAGAGAGAGAAAAAAAAAACGTCAAAGCAAACTTGAAGCCGAAGACGGATGCAAACGGCCTGCCTTGAGCGTTATTTAAAAGTCGCAGCTCGTAAAAAAAGCGGAGAAGAAGAAGAAACTGGGCGTCGAATGGGGCGAAAGCGAAAAACACTGCGGAAATGGCTTAGGATAACAAAAGGGGAAATGAAGTGTCACAATATAAGAGCCTCGGTATATATATACAAGTAAATGGGAAACGGTATGTGTGCGTGTGTGTGTGCTAGTTCTCTTAGTTCCAGGCGGGCGGGAGCGGGATGCGACGGACTTTAAAGGGGGTTGGCTGGCTTGGTGTGTTGAGAGGCGGATGTGCATAAATCTATCCGATTGCTGTAAATCTGTTGGCGGGCTCTGCAAGAATCCCGAAACCAGTTGAAAGCTAAAGTGAAATCGTCTCGCCAAAAAGAGACCGCCGAGCCGAGCAGCCGGCCGGCTGACCGGCGGCTGGACGAAGCGGCCAGGAGAGCAACAAAACATCGGGCGCAACGCGTTATCTTTATATCCGCTGCTGCCTGGTGCCTGCTGCCTGCTCGAATGATATTGCTCCGCATTGAAGAAGTATATGACCGGAGGTATGTTTGGGCTCTTTTTTTACTGCGCCAGACCCTTCCGGCAGCAGCAGCAAAGCATAAATGGATAAAGAAAAGAAAAAGAAATAACAGATACGTTCCTACGTACGTACGTACAAGCCCCAACTGAAAAACAAGTCCGCATTTTTGTCTTTACTGCCCCTCCCGCACTCGTCGTGTATTACCACCTCGATTTTCGGGTTATTGAAGGTAATATTATTATAACGGACGGACAACCGCTAGCACTGCGTTGCACTGGACAACAAAATTAAAAAATAAAATAACAACGATTCCGGTCCCGCATTTTCTCCGAGAGTTGTATAGGAAACAACAACTTCCGCAGCAAACGATATCTATTTGAGGGCCCTATCATCATCACACCGGATGTGACGTCGAGTATTTCTATTTCTATTTTTTTTTGCGCCGCATATCGCGTGTGTTTTCCGACTTTCCCCAAAATGATTTCTTTTTAGATTACAACAGCCAAAGGACAGTATGAGCTTACTACGAGGGTCAAAAATAAACGCCTACCCCCACGAGCAACTGTACAGTGCTGTCGGCCTTAGCATTTGAATAGCGGGCTAAACAAGCAGGGCTCGCCGGCTCTGAGAACGCGGACTGCTGTGCAATCACAAGAATTCAGGTCCAGTGGGTTCGGTACATACGAGTTCCGAATAAGTCGCTAGCCTTTGAATATGGCGCCGTTAGAAGATTGTCGTCACGTGACTTGACGCTTGACATGATCCTAGATCAAAACGTGCGATGAAAAGAGGAGGGAAAGGGCGTCAGACGAAGCGCAAGAGGAGATGGAGAGTGCTCATTAGCAATGCGACATTCAACATTAGTAATAAAACGTATAGTAGGACTGTGTGTGCAGTGTACGTAAACGCTGGCTGGACGATGGGACAATGCCTTAGCGAGAATCGGGGTCGAAAGGGAGTTGATTGAAGTCGATAGCTGGCTGTCATCTTTCCAGTCGATCAAATCTTTTAACGCGCTCGCGTAGACACACAAAGGCAACGACGAAGAGATTTGTTACGACGATCTGATGGTGAGACAGAGAATAGGCCGTGGACAAAAAGAAAGATGAGATAGTAGAGACATAGAGAGACATAGAGAGACTGGGAGAGACTGGGAGTTCTTAATCAATGGCTCCATTGGAGCGTCGGTGAGTGGCGCGCTGAGCGCAAATGCATCACGAGATGTTCTCGATATAAAAATATATCATTCTTCCTCCCCTTTCTCGACATGGTCTCTTCTACTACACTCCGCTCCCTACTACGTAGGCTACTACGTCTAGCTCCTACGTCTATCTATGTCCGGATTGGGATGCTGGGCGTTGCGAATCGCTTACTATGAATCCATGACGCGACGATTGCGGCATCAAACGCATCCGCGCGCTCTTGAATTTATTCCAGAATCCAAATGGGAAATAAAGAGTAGTGGAGGAGTAGTCGTCGACGTCGTCCGACATCTATCTGAAAGGAAAAAGAAGAAGAAGAAGAATGGAATATGGAATAGATGGGGCAATGAGCCGTGCACGGTCTGACGCATTAAGAACTTTTCTCCGGACGCCTCTCTCTTTCTCTCTCTCTCTCGCTCTCCGTCATCCATATATTATTTTTATAGGGAAATGATATAGCAATCGTGCGCTCAGCGTGACTCATGCGGTTTTATTTATTTTCCATTTTTTTTTCTTCTCTTCAGTTCCATCCACACAGCGGCAGCCAAAGCGGCACGTCGACGTCAATCGATATCTGACGGCGGCGGCGGCGGCAGCGGCGGATGTGTCAGCCGCAGTCGCATGGAGACGGATCGGCGTCAATTAAAAGCCTCTTCCATCTCTCCGGCCCTCAGCTCTTTTCCTCCATCCCCATCCTGCGAGTGTTCATGGTGCGGCGACGACTCTAGAAAAGAGAGGGTGGCATACATTATCTCATCAATGATGGATTAGAGCGTAGATCCTTCCACCAAAACCGAATCGCGGCCGCGTCTCTCCCCTCGACGACGACAACGGCGAAGACGACGCCATGCCGACGATCCACGCGCAACTTCTCCGCAACTGTCTAATTAACCACTTATCCTGTACAGAATGAGAGCTGGCCCAGCGGTGATGGACAAAAGAGAGCAGCAGCCCGTACCAGCTGGGAGCCAGCTGCCTTCCTTTTTTTCTCTCTCTCTCTCTTTCCTTCTCTCTTACTACTTCCCTAACGTTACTTTCATCCGGTATACTCCAGAAAAAAAAAGAGGAAACATCTTTTGCAATCCATTTTCAACCGGCAGCGGCAGCAGCAACAACCCCCCTTGTGTTGATGACGAGGCTATTCAATCACGCTTGATTTTTACCCTTGGAGCCATAACGAGCACTTGAGGTTCTATTTTCTTGTTTAAAATGGAATCCCCCTTTTTTGTTGTTGTCCGTCTGCTGCAGTCTTTTTACTGATTAGGACCTAGTAGAGAAGAGAAAAAATCGGGGATGGTATTGTTCTCTATGGAAATCGTGACTTGCACGAGACCATAATACGCTCTATGATTATGAGTCATTTTTTTGGCTATAGGCAATTTGTGTTTTTTTTTCTCTCTCTCTCTCTCTTCATAGCAGCACCATTTCTTCAGACCGAAAAGGGAAAGAGTAGGAGGGATATGGCTCGCTCTCTGTGCGTAATTGAATCGCGCGACGAAGCCCGCTAGGCTGGGCGCGAAACAAAAGAGGAACCAAACACGTGGAACAAAAGAGAGTCGATGGCCGGAATGGCCTTAGATAATGGCATGATCGGTGAAATCTTTTTATATCTTCTTTTTCTTCTTCTTCTTCTTTTTGAGTTTTGTTTTTTGTTTTTTTTTTCTTGTTGTTGTTGCGTCGTTCACCTTCTTCTTCTGCGTTTTGGGGGAAAAGATGGGGAGTGTCTCCGTTACCCACAGACTCCATCACACACATGGCCAAGAGAAGAAAGAGGAGAAGCGGGAAAAGAGTTCAAGCCGAGGTTATGGCTTACCATTTGTCTTGTCGGATTTTATTATTATTATTTTTTATCTTCTCTCCCGAAGGGGCTGTGGTGCAGATAGGAAGACTCTATATATCTATATAAGATGGATGTATATCTTCTCTACTGCGTTTCTTTCTGTGTCTGTGTGTATTTATATATATATAACCTCTTTTTTTGTTGTTGTTGTCCTGTTTCTTTTTCTTTTTTCTTTTTTAAAAAGGACGCATTTCTTGAAATAATTCAAGTGCCAGTTGGACCGCGAGTTTTTTTCGGACGTCCGAAAAAAAAGGTCTGGCGCTCGTCGCGGTTTGAAATGACAGACACGCCTATCTATTAGATATCCTAGCGCTCCTTCTCTGTGGAACACCCAAATAGAAGAGGGAAAATATACAACCAAACACGACACGTGGAGTCAATTATAGGAGAAAAGAAGTGAATTTCGTGTCGAAACTGGCGCGGCGCACGAAACATCGATACGGTTGGAGCAAACGGGCGCGAAATGGGACACGACAGCTGACGTCACTAGACGGATTCATCTAGCAGTGCTCCAACACGGCCGCGTACGGTACAACCAAACAGTTCATAATGGAGAAATTCCTTCAATGTAGAAAAGGGAGGCACAATCATAATCATAAACAGTTCGGAAAATGCATATGGAATTTCAGGAGAGGGCGCGGAGCGTAGGAGTTTTTCTCTTTTCCTTCCTTCGTCGGGGTGCGTCGCATTAGCATGAAAGATCTTCTGACGCAGGAGAGAAGAGGGGGGGGGGCCTTACCTTCAATTTCGTCTTCGACGTTGTCTTGATGGGCCGTTTTTTTCTCCAACTTCCTCTCGTCTTTCGTCATTCCTTCGTTATGCATCAATTAAGTTCGAATGGGGCTGTTAAACATTGATACATCAATGGAAATATGATAGACGGAAATTCTCCGAGTCACGCCAATGTCGGCGTTTCGATCATTGCTGGAGAAATAAAAAGCCAATCAAGCAAATGCGATCGTTTCCTTCTGTCCTTGTCGGGACTTGTAAATGACTCGTTTAACGACATTCGATGACGCCGGTTTATTCGATTATGGCATTCGACGGTAGTTGACGAACTTTGGAGGACGACAAAGTGCTGTTGCAATCTGAGTGCATACAAATGAGATCTTTGCTTCATCATCGGTACTATTAACTCGTACGGTACGTGCGTACAGAAGCTGTTGACGATCATTTGCAGGGGGAGACAGGTGAAAAGGTGTTTGGAGGTCGTATTGATCCGTTGGCACGCTAAGCGAATGCCATTTGAGAGAACATCGCAGACATTCTCACCCAAGTAGAATTTATGATTGAATTCCGTAATAAAGTAGGCATGGCAGGAAGGAGGAGGCATGGAGGCTCACAAAACGAGCGACGACCTTCTCTGAATTTATGATAATTCGAGCCGACTAATAGTAGTATATGCGTCCTATTTCAGAGCTGGCAAAAGGCAGCAGCTGTAAAAGTCCAGCTTGATGACCTGGCTGAAATCTATGTTGTTGATGCGATTCAATGATCCCTCACCGACCGAGTCGCGTCCCCGGGTGCCGTTGCCAACAGAGAACATAAACGCTCGCTACGATGATGTTGAAAGGAACTGCACTTACTTTTGAGCGACAGGGCTCGAGGTCACGTTTTCTGTTTGCACTGCGGCTCTCTCTCTCTCTCTCTCTCTTATCTCTCCAAGCGCTTATTTCCCTTTTTGTGGTTGGAGCAGCTCCCGAAGAGAGAGAACCTCGGAGGAAGACTTGCCGAACGGCGGTGTAATACATCCACCCTCCCTCCCTAGCTCAGTCGGTGGTGCAATATATATCTGTGTATAAATAAGGCTTTTTTTTATCAGTCTATTGGTATTGGTCTTGTTGACTCTCTCCCACTCGTTTCCTTTCTCCGCTGTGTCGTCTGTTGACGTGGAATCGAACGCCCGCGGACGACACTGAGATAACTTCCCCTCTTATCTTCTCCTCTCTTTATGTGTATATACGCATATTTATATATTACATTACGTATGTAAGCATCTACAAAATTGAAAGTGATACGCTCAAGTGTTCAACTCAGCGGACGGAGGAAATTTCTGCGAAATCCAACTAAACTAACGGCTAGGAAACGGTTCCAAATGGGCGACGAGCTTGTAGTTGTTTGTACCGCGCGCATCTCTATTCCGCGACGCTTCTCGGAAAGTAGATACAGAAGAGATGTAGAGGAAAATATTTCCAAGAAAAACTAAAAATTGCATCATAGGATAGAAGAGGCCGTAGAGTCAACGACGACGGCACTACATTCAATCGACCGGATGATAACACATCTCACCGGGGCGTGAAAAATCGAGCCGTCGGGGGAAAATGATTGGGAAAAGTCGCCTTTGGCACGGCCCGACATTCAAGGCAAACAGTGTGTCTACGTATAGCCGTAGTGCCGGCAGCACTAGGCTTCTCCACGTTTATAGGGGAACAAGAAAAGGAGACGAACCTGCGCCAGATTTATTATGATTATTATCGATAAAAAGAACTTGTTTTTTCGGCCAGGGCTGCGCGCTATATGGCGACGGACGCGCATGGTGGAAACGATGGCCGTTTTCCTCGGAAGAAGAAGAAGAAGAAGACGATGTAGAGAAAGGCCGACTGTTGTGTTGACATGTCGGCCGTTTCCACCTCCGGCTTGATGGACGAGGCAGCTTTTCCAGGGAGAAAAGAAGAGAAGAGGGGGGAGAAAAGGGGGAAGAGAAGGTGCGCGACCGGGACAAGTCTTTTTCCACCTTGCCCTTTCTGCTGCTGTGTCCTCTAGACTCTTCTTCTTCTTCTTCTTCTTCTTTTTCTAGGAAGAATGAGGAGAATAAGTGAAAGAAAGCCATTCAAGTTAGACGTTGACCTTCTTCCTTGGTCCTCCTCCCTTAGCTCTAGCCTCCTAAAGTCGATCGTAATCTTCAAACCGAGACCCATCAAGAGTGAGTGAAAAAGAGAGAGAGAGAAGGAACCTTTTGACACACTCCCACAAAAGCTCCTCTAGTCCTTCTCGCTCTCTTCCTATTTTCACTTATAAGAAAAGGGGGGAACCTATTAAAGAGCCTTTTAACTCTGGCGAAAATACCGCTGGCACGGACGGCAGATCGAATCGCGCACATCAAAACACCAGCACCACGCCGCCAGGTCGCGCATCGCAGCAGGGCATTCAAGGTATATAGTAATGGCCATGGAGGGAAAGATTTCCCTCTTAATGAATTCTATTGAATTATAGTCGACCCATTCGGATTGACTAGTGAACAGCTGGTAAGGTTATTCAATCACGAGGCTTAGTCTCTCTCTCTCTCTCTCGGCTTCGGCTCCGTTTTTTTTTCTCTTCTCCTCTCCTCTCCTCTCCTCTCTTCCACCACAGCAGCAACCGCCGCAACCGCAGCACCGCCACCCCGATCGGTGACGAATGAGGTGTCAGGCGGGACCGAAGGAGGACTGAACTGAGCGGCTTCAGACTCTCTTTCTGTGGCCTCGTCTAGCTCTTTTGTATATCCATGTGCCCCGAAAAACTCATTGATAAACGTCCATTTTTTGTGCGTCGTGTTTGTTTGTTTGCCTTTGGTGGATATAAAGAGCAGAAAAAGACGAAGCCATTGGTTCTGCGCTTGTGTGTGCGCTGTGCGAGTTTTGTGATCGATCGGTCCACCCGTCCATCCATCGAAACTAGGCACACGCTCCACTAAACACGCTTGTATGTACATCCAACTCTGTAGAGGGTCCCAGGTTTTTTCCTCTCTCCTCTTGTCCTCCGGGCCTGGACCAGAGGAGATAGAGAAAAAGAAGAAGAAGACGAAGGAAAAGTTTTTTCCTTTTTTATTTTGGAGGATTCCAATCGCTCATTTTCTTTCTGGAAAGTCGCACAGACGCGCCGCGCTCCAGGAATCTCTAGACGTAACTAAACGATTATTAATTATTTACAAATGTATTGACATTGATTGATGGCGGGTTCGTTCACGAATCAGTTTTAGCGATCAGAAGAAAAATCTCGGGGTCGTAGACAAACTACGTGATAAGCAGCGCAACTCCCTAACAAAAGCTCCTTAGCGTTGATTGATCACGATTTACGCACCGAGGATCTTTGTGTATATACGTCTCAGGGTTCTACGAACGAAAGGAATGCGCTGCATTAACCGGTATGAACGAGTGTAAAACAATGGCTCGACTAATCACGGCCACCAATCCTCAAAACGGACTTGTCACACACGGAATCGACGAAACGAGATGCAAAGCGATGAGCTTTTTTTTTGTTCTCCTCTCTATTTTCTCTTTTTCTTCTCCTTGATTGAATTCTTCGATAGCAATCAGTTGACATTTGTCTCTTCTCTAGCCAACATTCTCGAAAAATAATCATTCCTCCACCCTTGGAGGAGAAAAGTTGAAAGACACAAAAGAGTTTTTCTAAAAGATTGTCTTTCTTTAGCTTTTGAGACTGTTGGGTCCGGATAATAAAAAGGGAAGAAATAATGGCGCCGACCAGATCATCGGCCTAAAAAAAGACCCTGGGTCTAGACATCTTGGAACAAACTGACTGCTGTAGCCTACAGCCTACTAGGCTACAGCGGCGGAGGGCTCGACGACTTTTCCCAGCCAACAAGTCACAGGACCTTTAACTCTGACTTTGGAGGCTGGTGCGTGGTGCCTTTTCTCTCATTCTCTCTGTTGTGTACTACGTCTCCTTCTTAAATGAGAAAAGAGTAGGCGGCTTATCGTTATCATGTCACCGTGTCTGTGCGCGTACATGGGGGGTTCCAGCCACTTTTTTTCGCTTAGACCATTCTTCTTTTCTTGCCTTTAGTGGCTGATTATACCCACGCCCAAATGAACACAAGACGCACTACTGCCACTCGAGCGAATCCGGTTGGCCAGCCACCGCCGCTGCCGCCGCCGCCGCCGATGAAATGGTTGTCCTGTTTTTCCAACGCCGGGCGCCATTTCGCCAGGGGAAATGGATAAAAAGAAAAAGAGAAAAGCCGGTCCATCCTTTTCGCACATGGCTGCTAATGCCTGCACACAAAGCAGAGCGCCTGACGTTGATTTTCATCAAGAAACGAAAAAAAGAAATATGAAGAAAAGAAACATAAAGACAAGAGGAAAAGGCGCGCCGTCCAGTCCACTGAACTGATGAAAAACAATTTTCCTATCGACATGGAGAGAAGAAGAAGAAAAAGAAGAAAAAAGAGAGAGAAATCAACATTTTCGTCGGTTGACTTTGAACTAGAAACATAATACGCCCCACTCTGATCATTTCCCGCCGCCATCGCTCTCTTTCACACAGTTGAACGAAAAAAAGAAGAAAAAGAAGCTATTCATTTAAATGGTTTGATTATTTTTCTAGAGCGCCTCATACGAGCAACACATTCTCGGTGGGAAAAGATAGGTTGAGACCAACAGTCCGCCGCCGCCGCAGCCGTGTATTTACTCATTTGACACCTCGTACCTCTCTTCTTCTTCTTTCCACCCTTCTCGAACGACGAAGAACCCAGATGTTTTCATCAGCCCATTCGACTATCAAGACGAAAAGGGGGAAAAAAGACGTTGTTTGACCTTTAAATTATATTAAAGCTCTACTGCAACTTAAGAAAAGAATCCCAAACGGTCTCGTCGGGAGCTCTGAACATTCGTCCTTGTGGCGACACCTGGTGCGTGCTATATACTTTTCAAACGGTCTGAGCTGTGAGACGTTAACGATGTTGCTTCTTGATGCGAACGGGAGGCCCGGCCCTCAAAAGACAGAGCCGTAGAAAGAGAGAAATACTGTCAGGCCAGTTTTGGAATAGAAAGAAAAGACGAAGGAGAGGAAACGCATAAAAAAACACATAGTAGTAGTAGTAGTATATAGTCAAGGGAGAAAGAGAAAGAGAGAGATGCAGAGGAAATCAGATGAGACAATCAAGGCGGGGTCGATGTGACTCCCCTCCATCCTCGCAGCCCGCGCTCTCCCAACCTTACATAGAAAATCATCACGTTGACACCGCCTGTATAACAATTCAACCCGACCGCAGATGTATAGACACACACTCCCCTTATAGAGTTTTTTTTCTCCTTCTTCTTCTTCTTCTTTCTTTTTCAAATAGGACTAAACAACCTACCGTTCGTTCGTTCGTTCCATCCCCGACTTTATTTTACGGTTCGTAGAATAGAGGCAAAGCGCTAGGCTCTTTTCAATATCCCAACATTTTAAAATGGAATTTAAAACAATTTCCAAAGGCCTGGAAAACAAACAGAAAAACAAGCGCTGGTAACGTTGCATCAGAGAGGACTGGGGCGCGCGCGCGCGCGCGACGACGAGACAGTGACACATGGCGGCGGTCGCCAAGCGGTTCCAGTTCGAAGAACTTTGAATCACTGTAAAGAGAAGCACCAGATAGAAAACGCATCGAGTGAAAAAAAGTAAATAAATAAATAATACATAAAAATCCGCTTCAAATAACGGTCAACTCGGTGATGGAACGATGGTAGCCGTATGGAACAGACACTATTAGTCGGCGAATTTCCGTTCAAGAATTAAAACTTTAGAGAAAAAAAAACGAGGAAGAAAATCCTCCGACATACACTTTCTGTGTCTCGTTATCGGCCGGCTGTCAGTCTAAAACGAATTTCCACAGCAAAAGGCGGACGACGCGGCACATAGGAAAAAAAGAGGATGGGAAATCACTTTGATTGAACGAGTTGTCAAGGCTACGATCGCCGGAGCTGATTGAATTCCAAATGAAACGAGCTTTTGTATCTAGTCTTTTCTCTTTTTTGTTGTTGTGCGTGCAAGTGTGTGTGTGTGTGTGTGGATGTGTGAACGGTCACGTGATTCGATGAAAGAAATATAGATATACGTATTACGTATATATATTGTGTATATCTTCTTGCGAACCATTAGGCAATCAGCAGAGTCGCCCGCTGCGCTCGACTCATTTCACCGAGTAGCCTCCCGTTATTATTATTCTGCTGCTGCCTACTGTTGTGTATATATTGATTTAAAAGGATATTACATGTCGAGAGAGGGGTTGGGATGCGCGCTCTATGTTTTGGAAACGGGAAGGGAGAATGAAAGACAGAACCGAAGAACATTGAATATGATAATGTAGCGTCTATCATGAGCGATACGTATCAGTGCGTCTGGCACCAACCGCCACCACCGCCATAGCCGTTGCCGCAAGTTCTTTTGTGCCTCTGTGTCGCTGTTGCGAAAAACTCGTTTGCATTTTATTCCAAACACGAAGTCTGTTTTCATTTCCCCCTCCCTACCACTTTGGACAGCTGTCAATTCATCGGCCGTGCGCGAGGGCACGTCCGCACAGTCCGCGCGTTTTAATCAACGCGGACGGCATTTGACTTTGTGTCCATCGGAACTCTGTGTACTCACTAAGCGACTTTGTCGCCTCGTGTGCCCGTTTTGCTTTTAAAAAAAACGGACGAATAAACGTTTCATCGAGCGTGAGAAATGCAAAGCGGGCGACCTTTTATGTTTTCTGTCAGTGGGCCGTGCAATGAGACGGGCACCAAAGCTCTTCGGACGCAAAAGCTCCAAGAAGAAGGGGGCTATTTCTGGAGAAGGAAGCAAGGCCAGTAGCAGTAGCTCGTCTTCAATGAATACAACTTCCATTTTTCTCAGTTCAAATGAGATTTGTAGAAAAATAGAAAAACATTTCTAAAAAATAAAAAAAAAGGAGAAGAACGCGAGACAAATGATACGCGAGTTTAACTGCGACTGTTAAGGCCAGCGCACAAAAAAGAACGAAGCGACGCGTTCGTGCCGTTTCGGTTCATTCAACCGAGCCGTTCTAATTTGTCTCCATCCAAAAGTCGACCTTCTCGGCATTTCTACCGTGTACACCACCATGTGTGTGCGTTGTCAGCCTCTGTAAAGTGTATCCGGGGGTATTTTTCATCCCTTTGCTGCTAACGTTTTCCGCGTGCGCCTTCGTAGTCGTCGTCGCCTCACGGACCGCCAACATCGAAATGTTTAGCAGTCACAACGGATAAAGGACATTATTATCATAAAAGAACGGGATATAATACAAAGTCGGAGGGCATATACATTTTGTATAATGCTCCCACCTTGGCCACGCTACCTCCACTTTGTCACTTTCGTTAATGCGCCGGAACGATGACGATTCACTCGCAATGAGGATGTCACGGCAAAATGAATGCACAAGCAAACCGGTTGCGCTTTATTCTCAATTTTTTAAATATGAATCCTTATTTTAATATACGTACTTTTTTTATTAACGGAAAAAGGGTGTGACAAGTAGGCTGCTATTTGTATTTATGAGCTTTGTTTTGGAAAAATAATGCGTTACATTTTGGTGACGGGCGTATCGCATTGTGGCGGCAGTCCAGTTCCGCCGGCAGACGAGTATGGCCGCTACCAGATTACATAACGGTAAGGCTTGACAGTCGTTCTGGCGGCTACGAGAAACGGTCCGCGTCATTGGACCACACGAACAGACAAAACGAAGATTAGAGCAACGTTTTAAACGAACGTTTGACGCTGCAGACATCGCGAGAAGCTTTCCGCAGAAAAGATTGATACGACTTCAGCGCCAGTCACTTAAGCACTTATACAAAGTGTATACGTAAGGTACAGTTTTATGAAATGATATGAAGCTTTGTTTAAAAAGTTGAAATGAGATGGACAAAGCATTTATTTTACGTTTATAACAATTCGTCGTCGTCGGCGGCGTCTGCTATGTGGAGTATCTGAATGGGAAAGAACATGTTGAGCTGAACATTGTCTGGCGCAAAAGTCAAAACCATTTGGGACATACAAAGTTCAAAATGTAGAACATATCTTTATGGCTTTGAAGTTCAGTTAGTTTTGAATATCTGCTGAGAATCATTCCCCTCTACTTTTCAAACCAGAACATTTTCTTTTCTTTCCCTGCCGATTCTGCGTATTCCCTTTCTTCTTCCCCATACCCTCTTCATTTTGTGTTATGCACGTCTGTTTGGGAAAACTTTTGTCAGCTGTTTCTGCTTGTTGAATAAGAGCCGGGCTCATTCATTATTCTCGAGAAGCTATCACTTCCTCACTAGTTCAGACCCAGCGTACTCTCCCTCCCTTGACTCTCGTCTGGCTCTGTGTACTTGGGCCCCATTATTCTTTTCTCATTTCTCCTGTTGGCTTCCACTCACCGAAATCTCCTCTTCCACTCTCTGACGCTCTCTTCTTTTCTTCCCAAACTTTTTTTTTCCTTTTTTTTTGCGTTTCCTCCAGTACGCAAAGAGACTTGTCACACGAGGAGCTGGGCAGAGCGAAAATTGGCCCGACGACTCCCGATTGTTCGTCTCCAGCGAAGCCAGCAAGCATTCCTAATCAAGCTAGTTCCCTGTGATGAGCCCCCAATGCTCTTTCACTGAATGATTCTCATTCTTCTCCTGTCTCCTTTCCATGCAAAATGAATGGGAGCTAATCAGTAGCTCGCGATCTCTGGCAGCCCATGGTCTTCCTACCACTAATAGCGAATTCATCGAGGCTAGATGGCTAATCTTCGCCAAGACAGAAAGGAAAAATCGGCGACAATGTCCCCAGTAGAAATGTTCAGAGAGACTCCAGTCCCCCATATAAAAGCAAAAACAAACACAAGACCCGGCGACCAATATGAGGAACCGTTTCGAGTTACTTTTTCTGGCGTCGCCAGAGCAACACAATAACGGTGGTGGAGGAACCTTAAAACAAAGAAGGGAAACAATCGAGGCGTCAAGTGTGTCGAGACTTCTCTTCTCTCGGGGCGATTGATTTATGCACCATCTTGCGGGGAAGCCAGGGCGCATATAGACACACACACACACACGTACACACTTGAAACAATCGTTAGAATGATTTATACGCCACTCTCGTTTAAAGAGCGAAAGAAAAGAAGGGAAAAATCGGAAGATTAGCATCGGCCGCAAAAGGACGGAATGTTCCATTTTGTTTTGTTTTTCCTCCACAAAAAAAGTCCCACAGAGTCGAGTTCTTCCTCTCCCAGACGCCGTTGTGATAATGTACGTTGGTGCACTTGTGTGACTCTTTGTGCTGCTGTTCCTGCTGCAGTCCTTAAAAAGAGTTTCAGCTTGCACACAGAAGGTAGACGTCTGATTGGCGCTGAACACGCGGCGACAGGTAGCGCGCGAACCCATCTTCATCTTTCCGACTTTTCTCGTTATGTTATCGCCAAAACCCATCTTTCTTCGAGGGTCCAGCCTCTCCTCGCGAACCTTCGCCAAGTCGGGAAGAATGCCAAGCCAACTTTGTCGCCCCCACCGAGACTAACTGACGGACGGACGTTCCTGCTGCTGCCCATTATCGTGCCAGATTTCAATTGACTTGGCGAAACAGGAGAGGAGAGTCTTAAAAAATGAAATAGCGAACAAAAAATAGAGACCCTCCACTTTTAAAAGGGCGGAATCTACAATGTGACTGGGAGAAAATTCGTTTCGGCTACCTTCTTTCCCTTCTTCGCCGATGTTTGAAGAGTATTATACGATAATGTATTAACGTTAAGACTGCGCGCTCCCTGCTCCGTTCTGGCGCTTTTCTTTTCTTTTTTTTTATTACCCTGCGCTGTAAAGACGAATGAGAGAAGAAGAAAATAAGTCCCAATTTCGGAGAAACGACAGCTTGGCCTTCTTCAGGTTTTATCCAGTGCCAAAATCTTCTTTTCTAGACGGGGCGTGATATATGGATTGTTATAAAAATGAGTACGCACACACACATCTATACACAGAGTAGGAGCCAGACTTGGTTTATACTCATACCTACGTAGAAATGGCGGGGAAGATATATGTACAAATAGAGAAAGAGAGAAAGAGAGAACGAAGAATTGGAGAATCTGTATATTTGTGAACCAGCTAGCGTGCAGAATGAGTGCAGCCACCGTTGGCTTCTGGCGAGCTCCTTCTGTCAAAAAAAGGGGCGACACTCGCACAAACGGTCCAATGATGATAATTTACGACTGAAGACGAACGGAAAATAGGCTAGACCCGTTTGTGGCTCTAGCCAATATGATGGGCAATCTAAACATTTTGCTAGGAGGAAGCGCATAGAGAGTCGCAGCTAGTTTGGGTTATTTAAGAGACGGCGTGATTGTCATCAACGTTGAGCACGATCGCATCAAAGCTCGCCGGTGACGTTCACACCCCACCAGGGCTGGAGCCCATCGTCATCTCATCTTCTTTCTTCTCCAACGTTGTATAGGAATGACGATGATCCATCCGTAGGCGGATGCGCCACGAATGGAACTATCCCATCGCGGTGAGAGAAAATATGTATACGGTAAAATAAGAAGAAAAACATACACTAGCGAGGAAGGAGGCCGGCCATTTGTCACAGGGAGATGCAAAACAGGACCAGCAGGAATAAATGAGGGAAGAGAAATATACACATACAAAAGAGGGACAGGTGATTAAACGGAGCAGAGACGGGCAGCCATCATTCATCCGTTTTTTCTCTGTTGCAACCCTCTACAGTGCTGTCTTTCGTTCTCTTTGCTGTTGATCTGATGGGGGACGCGCCATGTGTGCTCTGGCATTGGCTAATGGCCCTCACTTCTCTCTACTCTCGGTCGTGCAAGAAAAATCACCGCCGCTCTCTCAGCCACTACGGGAACCGTGAAGGAAAGAGGAACCAAGAAGAGGAAGAACAAGAGACGAAGAAAAAAAAACGGCCACAAATATTTATAAATACATAGATATGTAGATGTATGCATTCACTTTTCCTCCCTCTCTCTCGCCTGTCAAATTCTCTTATCTAGGTCTTTCTCTTAGTCTCTCTCGGTCACGAGACAGCGCCTCCTGTTCCGTTTCGATTGTTATTCGTATAGAGAGCTTTTACATCACATTTTTCGAGTCTAGAGGCGGAAGGTTTTTTTGTAAAAAATTTCTCAGTCGGAAAGGAGACAGTTTCCGGTCTATTTTGATGAAAAGTGCCGGTTTGTTTTATCCTTCCGCGTCAGAATGAGAGATAGTGCTCTTATTCTGACGCGTAAGGACACTTTCGCGTGAGAATCAAGATATAGACATTGTCGTAATCTAGATTACAAGTCACATACACCAACGCTAGGTGACTAATACAACTGATAGAATATTTTTAGACATTATCCAACCAAAGACATTATAATTTTTAAAAACGACGGGTAGTCCATTCGAAATTTTGATACTACGTTAAATCACAGTCTGGTTAAACACAGACTGACTAACAGACCGTTCAGACACATAATAAACACGTTTCCTCGGATGTTACTTCGATTTCATTGATATTTGCTCTCTGTGCTAAAATGTTACGCTACTTGTCAATTTGATTGAAGAATAGCACGCAGTTGTAAACGGAACTTGTATCCGTAAAAAGAAACTTCAAAGAAATACACGAATATGACTACACAAATAGGTATGCATCTGGGTAAAATATAAAAAAAATAATATTCTCCTGTTATTCTCCAACGCCACCCTGTGTTTATACCGTAAAAACTGACGATGCACCTGTTTGATTGGAAATTAGCTTGTTCAAACCTGACAAAAATGAATTTGTTGAATTTTCCTGCTGCCATGTGGCAGTCCATCTGTGCAAAAACCGTTGAGGTTCTAGTATAAATAGAGCGATTTATGTAGAGGAAATAAGTAACACATGATCACGATTTTAGTTCACTACGGTCCTCCATCTAACGCTATTTCAATATGCGTTTTCCAGTAAGTGTGTTTTGGTCTCAATATTTTTGACAGTGAATTGAAAAAAAAATCAAACTACTAAAAATATTCGCATTTTCAAGATTTTCTTCATCCTAATTTGCGCTATTTACATGCCCAGAGGCTTTTCTGCCCCAAGTAGCGGTATAAGTTTTGAGCAACACGAGTTAAATTCTTCCTTGGGCAATGAAAAAGGTAGGGCAAGTTCTTCAACAGACATTATATAAAACTACGTACTGTATTTCTATTGCGTAACTATTCAGTAACTATTTTCATTTAATATTGATCATTAAAACTTGTGTTTCCTTTGTATTGGATATTTAGCAACAGTGCAAGAGGAAAATATTGACGAGGATAAAATGGATCGTGGGGTGTCCCCGGTGGAAAGGTGCATTATAAAGTGCTTAAATGCAGCAAATGAACGAGACTGTGTATCAAAATGCCTTAAAAATTAAGAGTTAAAATAAACTTATTAATGTATTGCAATCTCACGTTTTTATGCATTTAAATCAAAACGAGAAATAAACTCGAAAATGGAAGAGGAATAACAGTGCTCAATAGGACTTTATTACTAGCAAAATGGACGTACTTAAAATATAAACGATACGAAATAATACGTGTTAAAAATATTTTGTCTTTGTCATTATTCTACCATCATTTTATCGGTATCTACGAGCGCGTACATTAAATGGAAGCGCTGGTGCTGCTGTCGGCCTGTCGCTGCCTTAATAGGGTACGGTATGCGTACTACTACACATCTGTACAAGCGCACATGCATTAGTACAATTAGCAAAGGAATTACAAAAAAAGGCATAGATATGCGGCATTACTCTACTCCTGGAACTAGACGTGTCAAGTTCAAGGTTAATATCAATAGAAAAGCTACCCCATATAGATGTCGATGTCATATTTCAGGACTATAAAAAGAGAGTTACTAATAGTTTTTGAAATTTGGATTGCAATTCTAAATTTTATTTTTCCTGAGTACTTCCCTGTACTTGTATTTCCCATTGGAATATGTAACTTGGGTTTAATACGGTATGGCTATTTGTCCTTTATAGTATACATGGTTATGTTTATCCGCAACAGTTTAATGTACATGCAGTATTCTTTGTGAGCTAGTAAGTAAAACATTAAAAAAAATTTTACTTCCGCATTCAAGTAATTTAATTAATCTAACCATATTTCAATTACGTTGGCGCATGGCTGAGTAATGTAAACACATCTGTTGATCACATGCAAATTGTGGCACGGCGATAAGAGAACCAATGCATCTGTTCAATCCGGAATGCTTGTATAGCTAAACACAACGAACCAGTAATTTGGATTATCGATTTCGTTTATAATGGCAGCCCTTGGCAACTCAATGTGCGCACGATGACAGTTACGAAAGAGGTACTAAAAGAAGTTTACTTGAGTAATAAGATACGAATGAAAAGCGACACTAGCGGACCATGTGAAAAAACCCAATAACTTTCACGGTCCCAAAAACTTTAGGTAAATGTAGCGCTAAAATAATTGCTCTCTTCAAGCAAGTTCTTTGCCTAACTTATTTGTACCGCTTAATTTCCTGAAGCCTTTTTAACGCTGGAAACGAAGAACTCCAATAGAGACTTGGGTTGTACAGTATAATGACGATAACATGTTCCTTTACAACGATGTAGACATTTTAGGATGATTATTGAAACGAATTCTTTTTTCTCCTCTGTTGATTACCATGGCCAAATTCAATTTTTTGAATTACATTATCGATTTTTCTTTTTCTTTAATTCTAAAAACGTTCCTCAGTATGTACGGTGTTGGAACAGTAAATAGCAGGAGATGACAGGGTTGATTAAGGTTCGACAGTTGAAAATAGGCGACATACGTATTTATTGCAGATTTATTGCCACTTTACTGGTGAAGCTATTCCTCAATCTTTGGCAGAACTATCACTTAAGCATTCCAAATAAAGCCTTGAAAATAATCTCGACAATGCGGAGTAACATGGGAAATTTACGAGTGCAATCACAGTGAAATTCCATTTGATAAGAGAATTGAGGTAAACAATTTTCTGAATTTTGAGTGTAGTTTCCATCTTGCTGGATCTCTGGCCATCAATTCCATCTGTTCCGTGGGTGTACGTCACAAGAAGAGAAGAGACGCATATATATAGAGAGAGAGGGGCCGAGGAAAATGGAAGAGAAGAATAGATGAAGCGGCGGCTGCTATCAGCTGTGAAGGATCGCTCGGGATGTCGATAAGATCGCCAGGGCATTGAACGCGTGGTGTTTCAATCCTCTGGGGCGGATTAAGATGGACGCAACGTGTCAATGAGCTCATTGAAAGAAGGGCCGCCTTTCTCTCTTGGCCTCTCTCGGTTCTTTTTCCAAGATTTATTTTCCAGTCAGCTAGTTATGTATGCGCTCTTTACTTCCGCTCAATCGCCTTCTCTCAAAGTTCCATTCTTATCGACTTGTATATAAATGGCCGCCCAACAGAAGACTTCATAACAACAGGATCAACTCGTAACGCCAGGTCCTCTAACCACTCTTCGCTTCCTTCAAGCCTCCTTCATAATGAATATATCGCCGCACGACTCTCTCGATCCATGTCACAAGATCTCTCTACTTTCTGGCTCCACTCCCCCCTCTCTCTCTCTCCTTGCTGTTGCCCCTTAGCTTTTAATACATATTGATCGAACGGGGCGGACGAGCAGCCAGGCGGGTCACAAGTATAAGAACGGACGCCGGACCAACCGCTGTGTTGTCATCGGGGGTAAGGGAATGATTTCCGTTCTCTATGCCGCTGCTGAGCTCCGCTGGATTGTGAACCCCCCTAGCCCAGAACACGCAACAATAGCCCTGCGCTCTTTCGTTCTTCTTCCGGAAAACGGAAGACCGCAACCTTATACATGGAAAGCGAGCCGCAGACGAAGGGTCAATTCCCTCTCTCTCTCTCTCTCTCTCTCTCTCTCTCTCTGATGAAGTCGCTCAATGTCGGTTGGTCCGTCAGAGAGCTGAGGGGATAAACAACCTAGAAAGAAAAATGGTCGTGTGTTATGGGAAAAATAGCACCGACGACATCAACATGAATCATGGGAAACGAGTAAAAAATAGAAGAAAAATATGTCTGATTTTCCATCTTTCCAAAGCTTGTGTGTACATTCATTATGCACGCACGCCTGCGGATCGATGAAGCGCGGTTCGACGGCGCGGGGCGTCGGTAAACTCATTAGGCAAAAAGAAAAAAAAAAAAGAAAATACATAGCGCACACACGCAAACATTATCGCACACCCTCGTCTCGACGTCATCCATGTCCGTTGCGCCCATCCGCCGAAACTATAAAATAACCACGAACTGACACGACTGTTGTCTCTTTCTCTCACGCCGAGTCATGGTCGGGGTGGCCGATAGTCGCTCAGGCCCCTCCTATACGATGTTATATACTTATATGCGTCGACACTATATGTGTGTGTGGAAGGGGGGGGGGCGTTTGTTGTATTAGGGGTGACTGTTGGGGCCTGGAAAGCCAAAAAGAGAGCAAGAGATAATCATTTTGTTTAAAAAAAGTCACTCCGGAAGAGAGAAAGAGGGGGGGGGGGGAATCATAAAAGAAGAGATTCTACAGTGTAAAGATGGTGGTGGTTATGGCTGGGCTATGTTGACACAAGTCTCCTCTATCCGTATCAAATATGTGCCAGAGCTGCGCAAATCCCTTGAAACAACAAAGGTCCCTCTTCTTCTTCTTCTTCTTCTCGTCGTTTCTCTCTGCCTTTTTAAAAGTTGAAAAGCTCAAAAATTCAAAGCATAACATAAACGAGCGAAAGAAAAACAACAAAAGTCGAACGACACACGCACACAAAAGACTTTGGAGACGCGACGAGAACCAGAGAAGCGGCTGCAATAATATTCAGGGCACGAAATCATTTAAGAATGATTTTCTTAACCAAGTTTTTATTTTTATCTTAAAAAAGAAAAGCCGAGAAGAGCAGCAGCAGCAGCAGCAGAGAGAGAGAGTTTGACTGCGCTACTATTGGGTGGCTGGTGAGGTTGGATGACGGAGAGACAGAGAGCGACAGAAGAGAAAAAGAAAATTCCGACATGTCTGGGATTGAATCGACAATCCATTAGCGTAGACCCGGGAGGAGGCCGGCATCGTTGATGGAAATGGCACATCACAAAAGGAAAAAGAAAAAAGAAAAGCTAAAGAATAGAAAAAAGGGAGCAACCATGTTTTTCTCTCTCTCTCTCTCTCTTCCCTAAATATATTTTCTCTTTTTCCAAGTTGGAAGTGAAAGAATCAATCGTGATGTGAATCAGGATAAACACAAGATTGAAATTCCTATACAAGCTCCTGTTTGGCGTTACGCGCATCGACTTGCCGGTCCCGTTCCACTAGATTCTCGCCCGTGTAGCACCTAGTTTTCGAGAAACGGTCACGACCGGCCCTGTAACACACGGATGCGCTCTTGATGACATTGATATCCGCGTGCTACAAGACTATACCTATGGGGGGTTCTGCATTCCCAGCCGGCATCTCGGCAGACAACAAGAATAGCCGACTCTTGCTTGTTTACATAATCGATCGAGACCAAATCGAAATCGAACTCTGTCGTGTAATCAATCATGGGGTAATCCTGCTCCTTGGGTCAAATGGTAGCGAGAAGGAATAGAACGAGGACGACGAGTGACATCCGGCAAAAGAATCCCAAGAGTATTTATTGTACTGTACCTATAATTGATTGTTGACGATAGGATCAAGCTCGATTGATTCGACGAATCACCCAGGGTCGTCGTCATTGTCGCATAGAATGTGTCGTCGTCGCGTAACCCGGTGCAACGAAGGAGAGTCTCAACTGGGGGGGAACGGGACACGCTGAAAAAGGTCGCGTGGCATCCGCTCGACTAGTCGCCTGCCTAGGTCCTCATTATAGATCAACAAGCGACGTTGGCGGAAATGAGCGCATCAACCCCCCTTCTGTTACTGCCTCCCGCCCGATTCTCCACTCTTATCCACTCGTCCCCTAAAACCTAACCCCGTACAAGGCGTCCTGAATGTTTTCTCCCACCGATCGATCGGGTTACATTCATCGAACGGTGCCCCATCTTAATGGGCCAATGTAAGAGGCAGACGTATCAATGGAATTGATTGGACGCGATGCAACCCCCGTGTCGAATCTATTGTGCAATGATGGATTGAATGACGTTGGAGCGGATCAGAGCACAAGCAAAAAATAGGTACACAAGCAGTGGGAGCGAGAGAGAGAGAGAGACTAGCCGTAGTAAAGTATAAAGACCGGTCGGGTATATGGCGGGTCGTTGCCGCTGTAATTGGGCCATACATCACCATAGATACGTCCAATCAGGCACTGGTGAATGTGCAATTGCACAGCACGGTCGAACCGCCGTTCGTATCTACCAAATGCAATGCGTTCTACAGAATAGGTGGAAGGTTTCTCAAAACGAGATTGAAGAGAGATGGGTCCAACAGTGAAGATGGATGAATGTTATTTTGCCATCATCGTTGACAACGACGAACGATGCCGTCTTTATTTATCTAACGAGCAAGTCGAGCAAATATAAAATGTAGTCTAGCGTGCGTGTCTGTGTATTTTGCGTGCACCAGTTTCTCTCTCTGCTACTCTGTCAGAGTGTTATTTCTCAATTGCCACACTGTCGACCAGAGCACAAGAAACGATGAGATAATAAAATATGATGGTCCATCTCTCTCTCTCTATTTGCTTTTCCTCTTGCTATCTTTATGTTCCATTCATTTTTTTTCTTCTTTCTTTTGGGTCCATTCGTCGTCATCACAGAGAAGAAAAATTCGCCAGCATTGACACTGTGTTGTTGATTTTGAGCCGGAGCCACTACAGTGCGTGGGTTGTGTTATTGTTGGCCAGTTGTGTTATGATTGAGAGAAGGAGACGGAAGTGCTGGGGGATGTTCGTGAAAAGAATGAGGGAAAAATAGAAGGAAAAAAGAGGAGAGGATATAGAAAAAAAAACTTTAGGGGCTAGCGCGATGTCATTATATGCGCGGCGCGTCGCAAGACGGTGAGGATGGATCAACATCCGGAGGCGGAAGCTTATAAATAACAACAGCTAGGAGTAGGAGTTGTAGTAGTGTAGCAGGGGCCAAGGCAAAAGACATACACCCACCCATTTCGTTTCTGACGGTCGGGGCCCTCTATGCTGCTGCTGTTGCTGCCGCTGCCTCCTCCTTCAAGTGGTAATACACGAAAAACCGCTAACTTCTTTGTTATCATTCTATCTCGGATGCATTCACACACACAGACAGACGCGCACACGGCTGCTGGCGTATAATAAAAAAAGGATATAAACACTTCAACAGTTCCCCTCACTAGCTGCTGAGAGTCTATACTTGGTGGTTGTTGATTCTGACTGGATGCGGTTTTATACAACAGGACCTTTCGGCTTGATGAGGGAGAAGGAGATGAAAACAGACAGAGAATTTTGTTTTTTTTCTCTCTGTCTCATAGCGTTCATCCTATCCTATAGCAACCGCGAATGCAGAGAACCTGTTTCCCTTGTGCATTATAATTCTTTTCTCATACTGTCTATATTTTTCCTATGTTTTTTCCTAATTCTTTCTCATTTCTGTGGTTCAAGCCTTTGCTTTATCCGTAACATCAGCGACCTGTGACCTACCGGCTCGTTTCTTTTCGTTCCCTCCTCCTCCGCACTTTTACCCACAAAGAGGCGGCAGCAATAACCCCCGAAAGCATTGAATTCGGAAAAAAAAGAACTTGGAAATTGAATTTGATCGAGCCATTCTCTTTTTTCAGTTTTTTAGTACCACTAAGGCAGCGCTATCGTTCAGCGCTGAATTCGGAGAAATATACGACGACTCGTATAGCCATCAGATTATTCAGACGATAGAGGCTTTGCGTGTAGCCGACCTACATTAGGAATACACTCTAAAAAAGAGACGAGGGTATATTTGATTGAAGCCTGACTCGTATATAAGGACACACACATTGTGTGTATATATTTACAGGCGTTAAAACGTTATAGGTGAGGGGCGACTGGAACACGGGGGTCTGATAGACGCCAAGCAATTATTGTCGACGCCGTTCTATAGCCGCTGGCTTTCTCTCACACACTTCCTCTATGCCGTTGTGTCTCCGACCTCTCTCTCTCTCTCTCTGTCGTTGTTAAAAGCAACACTTTTGACGGGTAGCGTGTCCAGCGGCTATTAGCTAATGATGTCGTGCACTCGCTCCCTATATGCGTCGCCCTATGTAGACGACGACGAAGACCATAGGGAGGGAAAGACAGAGAAAAAAAAAACGAGCAGGGTGACTAACTGACTGACTACGTGTGAGTGCAACGCCATTAATGAAGCGCCGTTGGATGAATATTGAATGAGATGACAAAACAGACGATTAATCTACACACACAAGACACGCAAGAAAGGAAGCCCACCATAGCAGCAGCCCTACTATACTACCGGCCAACCCCTTTCCTCGAGCACAACATTACGGAACTGCTGGCGCTGATGGAGTCCTAACCTTCATCTCATTCATATTCATAATATATCGGATGAAAGTATCGGTCATGAATCTTATGCTTGCGTCGCTACTGTTTCTCCAGTGAGTGTCTGGAACCGTGGCCGAATCGAACTCCATCATCGTCGTAGATTCCAATTTACCCACGTTTTATTATTTTTTTTTTCATTTTTTTGATTATACAACTTTTTTAAAATGAAAATAAAATGCTAGACCGAGCCAAAGTACCCTATCACGTTTGAAAGCCTTCTCCCACATAGTCAACGTGCATTTATACGTGTACCGCATTCCATGCCTAATCGATTGGCAGGTTATCTACACACACTCTCCTCGTATACTATATACCAGAGCAGAGAGCAAAGAGAGACCATTAGCGGAGGTTTTTTCTGAATGCGATCGAAAGGTTCTTTGACTCTCTCACATACACGCACACTGTCAAAAGGAAGAAGAAGAAGAAATCTATGTGATTGATCCCAGTGAGTTGAGGGGCCTGTCTGTCTCCTTTACGGCTGCATCAGATGGGAAGAAGCCGCATGGAGAAAAAGAATAAAGCGGAGGCCCATTCCATTACACATCGAGGCCCTGATTACACCACAGAGAAAGAGAGAGAGGAGAGGCCATAGACTTGTCAATCCATTTCCATCGTTCCATGAAGACGACCAAGAAGAAGTCAAGTCTATCGATAATCACACAGCCCAAAAACCTGTTGTACAGGTAATGCTGTATTAAAACGAGTTATTTTTTAATTCTCGTTCTGAATACATAGAAGAGCATTATTGAAATAAAACATCCCCGTAATAACTCGCCGTAGCCGTGACCGCATAGAAGCTGGACTTTATTCAATTTAGAATTTAATTATATTCCTTTCATTCTTCAAATTCCAGGATTCTGTTGGTGTTCAGTAACTTCAAAGATTAGTACTATTGTATTCTTGTGAAAACGCAGAAATGTAACTCTCGGAAAATTGGGTGCTTCTTCCTAACAAAAAAAAAACAGTAACAAAAGCAGCTTAGTCCTGTTCAGGGAATTGGTTTGTGCTAGTTTTTAACTTAAATATGACTTCTGGAATAAATTTGAAATACATAAATAAATTGGGGGATTATTAATCTACCATAGTGTCTCATAATCAGAACGAGGTGGAACAAAATGTCTAAGGGAATGGGGTGCCAAGGGGTCACTTTTTCGAAAACCGCTCGATCTTGAATCTGCTTGAATTCCTTTTTGGCTGAACGCAAGCCTCCATTTAGCACAATAAACGAACAATTGAAACCTCTAACCATGAAGCACAAAACGAAGAAAGTTGAATTCTGCTTTCCCAAATATATTTTATTCTTAATTCAACTATGACCTTGTAATATTTTCATACACAGAACATTTTTACAAAACAAGCGTCAGAACAATTAGACACAGAACGGCGCGAGAGCACGTGCCCCATCCCAAAAATGGGTTGTGCACACATAAAATGTCACATGTGCATTAAGCGACGCGTTAAATTAAACAGAAGCAGGTTCTGTATCCGTGCGTTCATTTCAAATCCCCTTCGGAAAAACGGAAGGCACAGGCTTCCGCAGCTTCTTCATTTGTGCACGTTTTGTCGTTCCTCAACAATCCAGTTATGCGTTTCCCGATTTTTCTTGTAAGTACATAATTCGTTCCAATAGAAGTAATGCAAATAATCCTTTTAATGTTAAGTTTTTTACCATGGTCATTTACGTAAACCGTTTTTCTGGAGCCTTTTCAATGCCGATTACCAAACTGGACGCAAGCCGCACTTCCCACAAAAGTATGCTTTGTAGAATGTTCATTACAGTCTTGCTGTAATATTCATTAGCACATAATGCTTTAACAGCAGCTTTTCTAGATATGGAACAAGAAATTGACAAAATCGAAAACGAATCAGAACGAAATCAAAACGGTGATAGAAACCAAGAAACTTTAAACAATTTAAAACATCATCGAATGTACATTTTATAGAGAAAGCGACCAAAATCGATTTACGGACAACGGTATGGTCTCCAATGCCTATCAAGCTCGTTCCATTTGATCTACTCCTTCAAATCTTACCGAAAAACGGTGAAATCAACAGGGTATTTTGTTGAATCTTTTTAAAACGAAAGCAAAATTTTGCTGAGCTATCAATCTTGCTTACAGCTATTCTAGAAGCAGAAAATATAAAAGATCGAGCAGCAATAAGTTCGGTATCATGACCAGCAAGGATTACAAAATCAAATTGAAAATAATTCTGTCCGAGAAATTTTTAAGAAAGATAAAGGGAAATAAATAATATTGGTCAATTTAATTAAAACTTGTTCTTTCCAAAATTCAACTCGAGATACATTGAAAAATGAAAATAAAGATATAACCAGTTTGATAACACTGTCAAAGACGAGCCACATAGCCATAGAACCGCTAGTATCGCCTCTCTTCCACAAAATAAATATTAGGGTGACAGAGGGCAATGGGTACGTATACAGACACGTATGAATTCTTACACAAATCTTTTTTAAAAAACCTCAAAAGAAAAAAGGAACATGTTTTTTTAAGATTTTGGTACGGTAGGCTTTTATCGAATGCTTTAGGGAAATCAGCGACCTCATTTCCAGAACCAAGTTCGACACTGCGGGAATTGATCACTGAGTCTTTTTTTTAAAGAAACGACGGATGGATGGGCAATAAAAATAGAGGTTGAAATGCTAGACCGTTGGTAATGAGATGCGTGCAGAGTGATGACCAAAATAGCGGTATGTATTACCTCCCTTTACGCGGGGTCACGAATAGCTCCGGCCATCAGACAGCAGCCAGGGGAGACTTCCATCATCCGATCCGATCCATAGTTAGATCTCTTCTTTTCTTCGTCTCTCCTTCTCTCTCTCTCTCTCTCTCTCTCTCTCTCTCTCTCTTTCCTTCCTGGTAATTTCTATTTCGAACCTTTTTTTTATTTTAATTTTGTTTTTATAAAAGCTTCGATGATCTCATCCATCTCCGGAGGTCTGCGAACCAAATTTCCGCCAAATGTAGCTATTTTATCTAGACACGATACTAGCGGACGACAGTGTCACTTGGCGTGTTGAATACGGCACCTTGTGCACTTTGCCGGCCCACCCGCTTGTTCGATCGTAACAATCACCGTAAAAAAGAGAGGATTTTTTTTTAGTTTTGGCTTAAATGCGCTGCTCTCGACATGCGGTTCGACACAAATATGATGATGGCGCTCCCACCTATGGAGAGCGCCGATCGATAAAACATCAGCTGATTTGACGCGCCATCGTCGTTACAAACTCGTATGAGAATTCTTTACGATTTCTTCTCCTTTTTAAATATTTTCCTTAAAAAAAAAACACGCCAATGGAATCGAGTGCTAGAGCAATCGGCGGAAAAGCTTGACTTGTTTCCAACGGCGAGCTCAGCAGCCGATAGCTGAGGGCGTTGTGATTTACGCCAGGATATCATACTGCATAAATATATATATACGTTTACAGAATATATGTTAGCTTATATTTTCTTTCTGTTTCTCTCACTGATTCTCTTCTTCTATCCTTCTTTCTCTTTCCTATTCCCATAGAGCGTTTTTAATTGATTACATAGCCGGCCGTGACCCTTTTGCGCTGCACAGCTAGCACCGCGGGGCGGCGGCGGCCTGGCCCAGCCATGCCGGCTTCAAATCCACCCAAACTTCTTTTCTTGTTCTTTTCAATGAAGAAGAAAAAAAGGAAAATAAAAAATGTGATTCGAAACCCATCACATTGACTCGAGGCATCTGTACGAACATACTTTCAGACCGTAATAGGACGATGGGAAAATGTCGACCGCATTTTCTTGCGTAAAGATGTAAAATTGCGCGCTTCAAAAATTGACATGAAGGTGGACATACAAAAATAGATAGCGCTTAGGGAAAGAAGTTCTTGGCATTGGCATTTTTGTTGCCGCATCGTTGAACTGGAGGTGCCTGTCGACATCGCAATGGCTATTTCTGCAAGAGACGTGGGTAGATGAGTCGAAGAGATGGCGCAATCGGAGATTCGGTAAAGAGATGGAATGGAATGCGCGCACCGAAGAGGAGAATATTTTAAGCCGAGTCAATCAACCGAAAGGAAAAGAAATACAAGTCGAAAAAATATATATATAAGGTTTGGGATAGAACGCAGCGGGGTGCGCGTCTTACGATCAGAGCGCTTCAGAATCAATTCCCTCCCAAAAAATGAGACCCCTTGAAGCCAAAGCGTGCCAAGGGCTGAAGCTGGACAGTAAGTACATAACGCGATTATGCTATCCCATCCGAACAACAACTAAACAAAAAAACGCAAGCAATATATGACTTTAGTAGTTAGCGTGTACATATAAGACAGCCCAGCGTATTATCCTGTGTGTCCTTTAATCCGACTGTATCGTTTCGTTTTTTTTTCTCTGGTCGGCGCAGTCAAGAATAAGAGAAATGGAGGGGAACAAAAAATAAAATAAAAAATATAAAGAGGAGAGAGCACACAGGGCTTGTTGGGTGTGGTCTGGGCCGAGCGCGCGTGAATTCCTCCAGCATCCAATTCCGTGAGTCGGTGTTACGGCCGCCGTTGCTGTTGTTGTTGTTGTCATTATAGCTGTCGTATTCTATCTGTTTCTTTTCATTTTACGATGATGGCTTCGAAATAGAGAGAATGCCGCGGGAGTGAGTAGAACCTTTCATCATCAGCAAAACGCCCGGGCGCGCGCTATTCGAAACTAAAGAGAGAGAGAAAATGTAAGAGAACGCGCGGGCGGGCCAAGTTTGGTCGATCGGCGGTTTATTATATTTAAAAAGTCCAACTACGACCCACACACAAAAAATCCAAGACAGAAGACGAAGGAGAAGAAAAAAGGAGATTTAATGAGCTATCAAACGTTTTTCTGCAACGGCGGCGGCAGCGGTTTGAGCCGGCGCGAGCGTGGTCTACGCCGACAAAGAGACCGCGGCAACGACGTCGGATACCTTGTCAATGCTCACTCAACCAGATTGGACATTTCACCGCCTTAGCGTCGCACTCTACTCCTGTTCTCAGAAGAAATCAGAAAAATCCTAATGTACTATATACAATCAAACAGAAGACATACTTGATTTCCCGTAGACGCGGCAGAAATTCGATATCTTATGATATCGTTATCCAATACCAAAGAGTTCATGCCTATATTCGACAAAGAAAAAAATTGTAAACCGAGCTTGTTTCTATTCAATACGTCAAAACATCAAAAGCACAATTTTTCCGAGGGTGGATCAAACATGAAACCAACGAATGGGTTGTTTCGATTTATGTCTACACTACCGTTTCTATATTATATACAATAATAACAAGCCTTATATACACTGATGGAGGAGGAAAAGAAAATAAATAAAAACAGAACCGACTTGGCGGCGGCGGGCGGCGGCAAGTATACAAGGGGTTGGTTGAAGGGGGAATTGTTTCCTTTGGGGGCCCCCGGCACGTTAATTAGATCGCCATTAAACAAGAATGCATCTAGTCCTGCACCCCCGCCTTTCAGTTGCCTTGTTGATTTTTTCTTTTATTATTTTATTTTTCTTAGGCACTCGGGGGTCCTCATCGTTGCATATCGCGGCCGACTACTGCCATGTAAAAGTATTATAAAACACGCCCGGTTCGGATTTTGTGTATTCCGATCAGGTAACGAAGAATGCAGTCGGCATCGGTCTTCTCTTTTTTCCGTTTTCAGCCTCTCCTCGCTTATTTAGGGGGGCTTTTCGGTTAGTTTATAGGCTTGCATAAGAAACTTGGTTTCTCAAAAAATCAACATCGTTTCTATTTTTTTTTATTTAAAAAAAATACTATTTAGAGGGAAAGCCATCGGAAACATAAGAGACAGCAGCCAAATGCTAATGGACGTTTCCCTACCTTTGCTTCCAAATTTGACGGCCTTTTGCGTCATCGTTAGTTCTTTGTTGTTTTGAATTCGGTTGCGCAGACAAAACAACCCCTGCTATTGGCCAGCACAAAAACAGTGGTACTAGATGAATGGTAACCATGACAGAGAGATAAGATTCCATTTTACTTGAACCGTTGGCGAATAGGAAGAGCTAGTATTGTAATAGTGTCCTCTGAAAATCGGTTGAATTCAGTGAAATAAAAATATAACCAAGGAAAAGAAGAATAGGACATGGAGAACTGCGGTGGCCTGGCATCCAAAGCACTGACCTTATCGGGCTTGTGAAATAAAAAACCGGCGTGGTCTCGATCAAAGGAAAGAAACCAGATACGGCCGTCATACCACTCAATACAGCCTACTTGTGTGTCATTCTGAGATATGGGTAATGTTCTATTCTTCTGCACCAGCCAGACGGCCTCGTCTTACAACCCGCGTAGAGTGGAATAAACAAGCCGTTAGCCGAGAGCTCGGCTGACTACTCTCGACTGGCCATTTGAGCCCATAAATCGGGTGTACGTACACATTATAGGATTAAGTCGGAAAGTGCTGGGGAATCGCTCAGTGTATTAGTCTTAATTAGGCTAGCTGTAACCTAATGAACCTTAGGGACTCGGGTTTTCTCGTGGACGCCTCCACCGGCACTGTTTTCTCGTGTCCCCCCCTAGCTCTTTGACTTGATGCTCAAGTGCACAGGTGACGACAACAAGAGATGAGGTGAGGATTCTTAAGCTCATGTACAGGATCAGTTTGCAAACTGTCCGTGTTGCGGAGGAGGGCATCGTACTCCAAGGTTCCAAGGAAAATGGGATTACAGCCAAGAAGAAGCCCGTTTTTGCTCCCACTCCCACTTCTCTATACACGACTGAAATCCTATGATTTGTAAATTGATTTGAAAGGAGGAAAAGATTGAAAACATATACGTATACGGCTTGGAGACGTCGCACGCCGTGACGCAATGTCGTCAAGGTTGAGCTCTCTTATTCTTCCAAGAAGGGCCGATCCTCCCCAATCCAGTCTGTTCATTAAGGATTACGACAGCTCCGAATATGTATGATGTGTTGCACTTAAAAGAACTCGGCAAAGATTATCGTCTGTGATGAATGATTGAATTCCAATCGATCTTCGGTTCGCAGTAGAACTTGCAGGCCCGTCTGCTTTTATTCCATAAAAGGAAAAGAAGAAGAAGAAAAATCTAAATTAGACGGTCGAATCACGTATAGGGAAAGGGAACCCGATGGTAGCAGAGGTTATCATCCGAACGAGCCTTCAATGTTCAGGAGAAAAAAGGACACGCAAAAACACTCTGCTGCGTCTATTTCTCTTTCCCCCTTTCATCTCTCACAGCAGCTCTTTTCTTTCTCTTTTTCGTCAGCCTTTCGACGACTACCGGGAAAAGAGAGAGAGAGAGAGAGAGAGAGATATTAATGACATTTTGAATCAAAAGGAGAAAGACTTTTCGATTCTCTCTCACGTTTCAAGATGATCGATATTTCCCCGTCATTCGGAATGCCTAAGAGAGGGGACACAAATAGGCAGAGACGGAGAGGGCCAAGTCAAAGAAAAGAAATTGAAATGAAATCTCAAAAAGAAGAGGAAAAAAAGAAAAAAAAAAGAAGGAAATAAATGGTAGAAACGGGCTCACTGACTGACTGCTGCCGTGTGCAGTAGATATGGACCTAATCGAATCACCCAAGAAGTTGAGTGGCTTTTGCTGTTGTGCCTAAGTAGGACTCTCTTTTTTTTTACCCCTACCAATCGGCCTTTGATCCATGAGTTGTCGGCCTGTCCGAGATATCGAACCCCGAATCGGGGTCGCTACAACGATGTGTCCACATCAAACAAGAGCGCCAGCCACGCACGCGATAGTCGCAAGACGTTATTTCTCGCTGTAAGACGATGTTGCTTATAGAATCCGTGGGGGGAGAGCCCCGTTGTGTCTGAGAAGTCAAAGTAAAAGTCGGGCAACAGTGAAAACAATGAAGGAAGCGTGTACGATTCAAAAGACAAGATGTTGCACCCAAGAAAGAGAGCCACGGGGTCAAGTGTACCTTGTTTCCGAAACCACCACCACCACCTAGGTATATCCACTTTATATACTACGGTAACTAACTTGAAAGCGACCGGAAGGGCATCGCCATTATACCCGTCATCATCAAGAGTTGTTGAGAAAGAGAGAGGGAGAGAATCAGTTAAACAACAAAAGACTAGAAGTATACATTATAAAAAAGGAGACGTTTTCAAATGGGGAGTTGGGGAGAGGATGTGAAGCAAAGCCGGTCCATTATTTGTTCCTTAACGAGATTGCTATTAAAGATTACCTAGCTGCTGCTGTTGGCTTGATGAAAAACCTTTAATAGAAAGTCGAGCCCAAAGGAATATAAGCGAAGCATGCAACACACAGAAAGAGAGAGAGAGAGAGCGATGCAATGTCATATAAAAATGCTCGTGTCCAAAACGGAGGAAAGAAAGATGGCTCGACTGAAAACGGTCACACGCCGGTCGTCCGTCGAGGTTGCGTTGCGTCGCGTCGCGCCGTCGAGATCTATGGGCATCAGCAGGTGTATGTTTTGTCCGCTACGTCTGGTGGTGTAGGCATTATATCTCTATGTATAATTGAACCTTGATATTTATCGCCGTGTTTCCCGCGGGTGGCAGTGTGATTGCCCACAGACCCCCAACTTGGGCGCCTACACACAATCCCAACCAAGGGCATGTGGCGCAGCAGAGGGCAGTCGAAAGCAACACGGCACAGTAGGTATATATCTCGGTCCTCTTTTCCTTTCTTATTTATCGCTGCATAATAAGCAAGTGCCGTGCTGCTGCCACACAATAGCTGTGAGTGCAGCGCAACGCTCACGCTGCGAAATCAGCCCCACAAGTGGACGACATCCAACAGCACCTGTGGATTTCCCATCGGCTAGATTCGATTTTCTCTTTGGCTCGGCTAGATTTCGCGTCCTATACTAGCCTCGTTATTTCTTACTCGACCTGCATGCGCACCAAGTGTTCTCGCATCGATTGTGTCTCTATTCGTGATTACCAACATGCCGTCTACTATATTGTAAATAATAAGTAAGGAAGATGATACGTATGTATCGACAGGGTACGGGTTATATTTTATTATTACAGGGTTGACGTTCGTTGAAGATATCGACGACACGGTTCGACTAAGCCTCGGGAATCGTAGCGGACTAACGGTAGTATTTTTGAATTGAAAAACGATGACGAGACGGATCATCGACGACGTCAGTCAAAAAGAGGCGTTCGTGCGTGAGACAGAATGACGACGAAAAGGAGGAAGATGCTTGTAGGAGTCGTGCGAAAGTAGGACGGAAAGTCTAAGCTGGAAGACGGCATAACAATCGGCTGCTGATTTTCCATTGAACCAAGATTGAATTCTCCCGTCTCCGCGTCTATTAATAATACATCAACCAGCAAGGGAAGAGAGGAAGGCGAAGAGGGTCGAGGAAGAGAAAAATAACATTCTTTTATCCCCCCGATTTTACGGCTTTTCGTGCGGCACTTGCATTTTTCATCGAATGTACAGCAGCGGTTAAGTTCAGAAACGAACGGTTTCATTCGACACCTCGGCGTTTCGGTTGCGTGAGCTTTCTCTTTCCCCACAGCATACACAATGATTGTTGCGCTGTTGATAATCAAACATTGACAACAACAGGCCAAGTTCCCTCTCCATAGCGACGATGTTTTTCTCAAGCATTCGCCCAGATTCGCGTCGGGTTGCGGCAACAGCGGCGGCAGCGGCAGGACGGCGACAACAAGCGACACCAATCAACATGGGAGTCATTCGTCATCATCAAAGGTCTTCGAAAAGTCGCGCCGGGCCAACACATTTTCAAAAGCGGATACAATATGACGCTGTCTGCCATCAAATATTCATTGTTGACATTGCTTCATTCGTCGAAATCATTTCCCACGGCCTCAAGGACTCAAGGTGGGTGATTCTCACAGAAAAGAAAGACGGAACAAGATTCCTAACGCTTTTAAACGTGTGCGTGGCGACATAATGAAGTACAAAGAGAGGGATACGTGAGCAAGCGCTAGATCATCATTCCTTGTCGATTTTCAAAACCCAATCGATCCCAAAGAGAGGGAGACGAGACGACAAAAGGCAAACCGGATCAATGAAAATACGAAGGGATTGAAGCCGACAAGTGCTGGTTGCGACCCACGAATCGCGTGTGCTGTTGTATTACCTACAAATACAGCTTCTACGTACTAGCTGTACATAGTTTCTTGTTAAAGAAAGAACCGACCAACTGCCGGGACATGCAAATTCCACTGCGGTGCGTGAGTTGGGAAACAAGGAAGAGGTAAGTAAAAACAAATTGCCAACACGAAAGATGCCTTAACGTTAAACCGCCGCGGTCATTTGTTACATTCCTCAAAACATTTTCTTTCTTCCTGCGCGTCTGTGTCTCTGCTCGGCGCAGAGACAACGGAGAAGGATGAAACAAGGTTCAATTCATCAAGAGTGAAATAGCCGGCAAACGTTCGTCGGAAACAGGAAGACCCCAAGGAAAAAGAAACAACACTACCGAGAATCAAAACAATGGAGACAGGCAACGTATTCAATTTCCTCGGCTACCATACATGTACGTACTGGCAATCCCGGAATGGTAGAGCACTCAGCGACTGTCGTTTCCTTTTGATTTGTTCCTCCTGTCGACAGACGGCCGGACCGAACCGTTGAAATGTGCTCAAAAACAATTGGAAATGCTTTTTTCTTTCTTTCTTTCCTTCTTTCCTTCTTTCTTTCTTTTTTCCTCATCGGAGAAAAGGCCCACCCGTCGACTTTTAAATGTGCTGACCACGGACCACGGTGATGACAACCGTTTTGCTCTTCACGACCGATGAATAATTAACCTCGACACCATCGATAACCTGCCTCAGAAGATGAGGAAAGCTAATACTTTATTTATTCAAAACAAAAAAATCACTATGGAAAGTGAGAAGAGCGAAACGATGACTTGGTTGAACTTGGTTCATTGCTTTACGAGATCAGCTACGCGTCCTGATCGGGAACATGTCGCCCAGTCATTGCCGGCCTTCGTTCTGGAAAGACAGAACTGACTTGCGGGTGCGTGCAGCTGAGCGAGCGCACCCTTTGCGTGAATGGCGTGACGATTGGAATCGTTTTGGCTATTAATAAATACGACAAGAATTTGCTCGCGCACGGCGGGCGGGAAGACTAGAGTCCATTCTCCTCGAGTCTTTTCAGAAATAGCTCCGTCATTATGTCATTTCAATTCGGAGAGGGAAAAATAAAAGGGCGAACGAGATGCCAAACGGATATGCTGAGAGAGAAAACCCGGTGAGCGGCGGCGGCGGCGGCGCGCGGGGCCATTTGAAATCTTATCGACCGTTTCCTAGAGGGGGTCTTTCTCTGTTAAAAGACAAATATAGAGAAATACAGCCGAGATGAAGAGCAACGTTCGCCGCCACCGATGGGTCAATATTGAATGCGACCGCTTTTGCGATATGATGACGACAACTCTTGAGGTAACAAACAAAAAACCGTAAAGAGCCTCGAATACATAAAGAATTTCGAGATGAGGGGAAAAACGACCATGAAGGCAAGAAACAAATCTGTCCGCCCCCAGTCGTCGCGGGTTTATATAGGCGAGGGCAAAAGCGGGCCTGCGCAAGTTCATTAGACAAAGAAATAAAAATATAAAAAGAGATGGAGGGAAGAAGATGAAGAGAACCGGAGGGTAGATTATTTCGGGAGCTTTGTAGGCTTTTGGCACGGAGCCGTGCAAATAGACGTTACGAGAAACTCATTAAAAGAAGCGCATAGAGGCAGCTCGTTATTCTCTTGGCCGATTCGTTCGAGAAAAGAAATAAAGAATGAAAAGTCATCATCATCAGGAGTATATAAAGGTCCTTGTTTGACGCATCAAGAAACCAAAAGCGATTCCCTTTTTTTTCATTGTGTTAGTAGAAGAAAACGAAGAAAAACAGGGTCGGAAGCTCTTCGACTCAAAGGAGTTTGTCGGTGCTTGGTGCTGCGTTCGTGAACGGTAATAGCACAATCAATGGCACGCCAGAAGTATTTTTCTTCTACTCCTTGTCCGATGATATAAACGACTAAAGAGCTACTACTTAAGGCCTCTGTGGTAATGACGGTTAGCGCATCGCACAGCTGTTATACATTCACGTTTTTGTGTGTTATTGTTGGAGGGCAAAAGAAAAAGGGGAAAAAAAGAAGAGAGAAATGATTACACCGCAGCTTGAACAGATATCGGGCAGCAGATGATATTCAATAGACTAGTGGGCTACCCGTCTGCTGCTGCCGGGCTCTTAAGTTCTAACCTCCCTTTGAAGCCATAACCCCCACGAAAACAAGGCCGTCATTGAAATCGTGCCAGTAGCACCTGACGTATCAGAAACACTGAGCTGGCCCCCCTCCATAGCTTCCGACCTCTTACCGACCTTGCCATTTGTCACGCTTCCATTATTCTATTCGGAGCATTATGTGAGTGGGTAACATACTGTATGGATGTATGGAAGGAAGACCCAGACCAGAAGTAGAGGGACTGTAATCAAGGACGCTTTTCTCTCAAAAGTGACTCGCTAAATAGGAAAGGAGTTTTAAAAAAAAGCTTAATAGCTAGCTAGCGCAAGGCCATTGGAGTCAGAAGAAGAAAAAGAAGCGAAAAACCCCCCGTCATTAAGATGATGATACAGATGGAGGTGGGACACAACTATTTAACCACCTTTACACGCGGACACCCAAAGCGGGAGATTATAAACGATAATGAACCGTGGCCACACATCGCCGTGAAGTAGAGAAGAGAAGGAGGGACAAAATTGTGGGGGTAGAGAGACTAGCTTTCAAAAATTATATAACAGCTGTTACGGCGCATGATACCTCAACATGAAATGAAAATATAATCATGAGTCTTTTCTCCTGACAAAGGAGATCTCGTTCCGTCTCTCTTAATGAAACGACATTTGCTCTACGAGACGAGAGTCAAGTCACCTTCTGGTTCGTTACAGGTGAATAGATGGACTCTTACCAACACAACACAGAAGAGCTTATATGTAACTCACGCTGCGTATAAACGATGGCCCTTGATTGGGTTCGAGCTTTTGTCTTACAGAATTGGGCTGAAATCAAGCGACCCACAAAACAACAGCACTGGCGCTACGATCTTCTCCTTCTGAATGTTGCAACATATAGGAAGAGATGCATTTCCAAAGCCTGCAGGTTATAGTGCGGTAGAAATTCATTTTCAAAAAAGAAGAAGAAAAAAGATAGCCTCATTATCTAGCGGGCGGGCGGGCAGTCATTATAATAAAAGGACGCGCGAGATGGAGAAGCTGCTGCGAGAGATGGAAACAACAACAACAACAACGTGAAACGACTGAAACGTAGGGGAAGCTCCAAAAATGTTTTGGGTAGAAACAAAAACCAACGAAAAAAGAGAAATCTTTTTCCTTCTCCTTCTTCTTCATATCTTGGCCATTGTTGTCAGCGACGTAGACACAACAGCGCCCTCCAACAACAGGTGCTGGCCAGCAAAACATCAAAACAATAAAGAGATGAGGCCAAAAAAAATCGGTCGTGTTTCAATGGCGCGGCTCAGGTCAAGCCTCAATGCGCGCTGTTGTTTTTTTTTCTTGTTGTGCCGTTTGGTTTCTCGGGCTCTAATCACAAAGGTTTCGCCTTTGAAGGGCACCGACACACAGCAACAACAACACACCTACGGACAAAATCGTAATCAAAAAACGAGAAGAATGAAAAGGCATAAATAAACTGGGGCCTCTCGATCGCGTATGCGAATCACAACACAGGTGTTGTACGCGCGCAACACGCGCATTACCATAATAACAAACGATCGCTGCCCAAAAGAAGAAAGGACCATTGGGCGGAGGAGGGTTCTCTTGGGGGGCGCACAACAGAGAAGAGATGCGTTAAATGCTGTAATTAGACCGACCGAAATTGCTCGTAGCTTATTCAATGGAGGCCGAAAATAGGTCGGATTTACTATTAGCGGAATAGCTCAGAGAGAGAGAGAGATAGACAGACAGATCACCTTATGCTGGGCAACCGAATTGATTGGATTTTAGCCGACTGGTGGACCAGCTGGTGTTCCTGATGATATCGAATATATCTCCCTGCTAACCACGAAATCGTGACAGCTGGGCTTGCGTGTCGTGTTCATTAGTGCCTCTTTTCACACCAGAGTTGGGCTACGGGGGGTTGGTGACGAGATTCCAAAAGAAAAACAAGTTGCGGCGAGTTGACTTTCTCGGTACCGATTCTTGGCCAGTTCTTGGCTCGGCGGAAATGATATATACTGACCACTGGTGGCGGTGGTGGGTGCATCCCCGTTCATTAGTTTCACAACAAGGTGCGTGACACATCAATTGAGCCGCTCGAATTAATAAGGAGTGATTCCGTACGGTATAGTAAGGACCTAGCCCGGCGTTATCGCGATTTCTTTCGAGCACGAGAGGAAATCAATTCATGCCAAAATGATGGCGTGATGCGAAGCCTGTAATCAAATCAAATCAATTTGAAGAAGCCAAGGCTCCGTCACAAGACAAGAGCAACGCCAGCAAAAACAGCAACAACCAAAAACGAGAAGTGATAGAAAAAAACACAGACTGGAAGTGAATAAAGATGGTGGTGGTGGCCAGTCACGAAACGCCCGGGATGGCGGCAGCGTTCTCGTTATTATCGTCGTGTAGGTAGTTGGCGATGCAGCAGGAGGGTACCAATAAGCCGCCAAAAAAGACCCGGATGAAGGAGAGTCCCGCGGCCAACCGCAGCCGGTCCTTTTTTCTCTCTCTCTCTCTCTCTCTCCTTTTGTTGTTCTTTTCCATAACTCAACGGGCAAATAAGGCGGGCCGCCTCAAGAGAGAGAGAGAGAGAGAAAAAAAAATATAAAGTTCAGGAATTGAATTGAACCCGCAAGTTCACCTGCTCCGTGGCAGCTGCGTGTTAATTGGCATCGTCGTTTTACCCCTCGCTTCATTTCCACCAGCTCTTCTATTCAACTCATCCGTGTATACGCGTGGTACCTTCTTCCGTAATTGAAAAAGGAGAGAGAAAGAGAGAGAGTAAAGAAATATATAAAATAGTAAGACGGTAAAACCCTCCAGAAAATCTAAAGAGGGAACTTGTTCAAGAAGTCGGTAATGAATTTCACCCTCGTTAAAGGGCATCTTTTCCAATTGTGGTTTGCTCTTTATCTATTTATGACATGATTGGAGAGTCGGGCATGTTGAGGAGGCACCACACACATAGGTAGTAGTAGTAGCTTCCGTTTTCTCGTCTGGTGGGAAAATCATTACGGGAAGACGACGGTGAAGCAGCAGAAGCCAGCAACAACTAGAAGCAAAACAAAAGATATAAAAACAGCTGGGAACATGCACGCCCAAGGTCTGCCAGGGGAATTTTCCTCCCACGTTCCCCTAGTTATGAACGCGCCGGCGTTCATGTTTTGATCGTTGACACGGTTCTCTTCCATATTATTGGAGTCTCGTTTTGGGGTAAGAGCAATTTTTCTTAAACGAGACGCCATCCGTCATCATCAGTCCACGGCAGACTGAAGGGAAAAAATCAAGTGAAAATCCAACCCTCCATCCACACTCGGTTACTTCCCCCCGTGAAGAATCGTGATTTCGATAGCAAGGATACCGAAGGATACTGCGGATGCGTTCCAGCGGCAAGGAGGGGGGAAATGACGCCACGCTCACATGCCACTGCCACGCGGTACCGCAACATTGGGCGGAATCCGGCATGGCCAATGTGATGGATGCTCGAGTTCAATGGAAAGCGCTGTGGGGAGCATATCGGGAGTCAAATCCGCCCCGTTCACCTCCTTTTTTTTTTGGCATTTTGATTATGCAATACTGAGAGTCTCTCTTTTTCTCCGGATGGTATCCGGTCGTACGCTCAGTCGCTTACGACAGCCAACAACGACATTCCTACGACCGTCTCTAGCTTCCACGTTTGGCAATGCTGTCAATCGTACAAATGGTGAGAAAGTTCAGAATGAAACGTACACGAAATACAAAGTACAATGAAAGTTAAAGAACTAAATAGCCCGCTCGTTTTCTCTCCTCTTTTCTTCTTCTTCTTTTTCTTCTTCTGCCGACAGTTTGACCTGTTTCAGTTTCCAGCAGAGGAATTAACGAGTCGACTACAATGTTACGGACGGACTGCTATTTAAAAGCGATTTCCCCTGGAGAACAATGTACCGATGCGCCTAACCATCTTCAAACTCAAAACTGTTTATTATCCCTACTATAACTCGGCCGAGGTGTTGGCTCCAAATTGACGCCAGCCAAGTGTAATGCAATTGCCGTCATTTCCCCGCTCGGTTCGTTTGATTTGGATGAAAGAAAAATCTGGGCTTCCTTTGATTCACCACGGCGATCAACAGCAGTCAAGGGGAAATGAAAATATAAAAAGAAGTGTATATTGCCCGAGAATACCGAGAGGGTTTCTATTGAATGAGGTTGTAACGCGCACGATAATATCCAATCATCGATGGCGGCGGCTGGCCTTTGTCCAGTGTTGTAGATATCTTTTTACACTGGACAAGACACATACCTTCCGAAGTGAACATTCATCTCCCTCTTTCTCTCTCTACGAGCGTGAAAATAGAAACCCATGGGAAAAAAGATCATTTCCGTCAAACAGGTTGATGATATGCAATCGCGCAGAGAGGTTCCCGCCAGAACCAATCCAATTACGATCGTTACGAACCGTAGAAAAAAAAACAAAGTCATCCATTTCGGGAACACACGAAAGACTAACTAACAACGAGACAAGACAAAAAAAAAATCCAGCGTCAAAGGGATAATACCTTCACACTAAGGATATTTTGAAATGTTTTCAACAAGTTTGGTTCTTAACGGCGTTGCGCAGACACTGGCCATGGCGCCCCGGAATGTTTTCGTCTCCTCTTTTTGAAGAAGAAACTCGTTAAAACAAAACATTATCTTATCGGATAGATCCTCCCCTTTATGGAAACATGGTGATAAAAAGGATTCTCCTCTTTGGAAAGTTACACACACACACAGAAGAAAGATACCGTGTTGACTTTAAGAGACGAACATCAAGATCAACGGAGGCTATGGTCTCTAACTTGGGAACTCGGAGCCGGAACCGCCCAAATGAGTATTATCACTTTTGTCGCGCGAGTTCGGGGCCAGCAAGTAGGATTATTTAAAAACCCAGTTGTCACCACTTTAATCACACTCATTAATTATAAGGAAAGATATAATTGGTGCTGGTTTTGGTTTATTCATCGTTACGCCATTTAAGGCGAACACAATTTTTTTCTATTTTTGTGTGTTGTTTAAAGTCGCCAACAACAGAGAATCAAGTAAAAAATATGCTGGTCACGTTGGCTTCTTGCAGATTTTTCGGCGATGCACCATTGTTCCTTCGCCCACATGATTCGTTGCCAGTCTAAAAAAACTGAAATAACCTTAAAATAAATACCAATGTATTTGCCAAGAATATTTCATCTTTATTTAGAGATGCGGTAAGGTTTGTGAGAAATGTCTTATTTTCATTTCTTCATCGAAATAAAAAAACAAAACGAAACCAGGATCATGTCAGTTTGGCATCAAACAGGATCTGGAATACCTGATGGTCGTATTTTTTATTCAATTTCAGCTACCACAGGTCATTTTCCGAATTGATATTGTCTTGAGGCTACATTTGGCCGTCAGCAGGTGAGCGGCTGGGATGGTTCGTTACTTCGTTGGCATCTCTAACTTTTGGTTTGGCTTCCTTCTTGAACTTTAAAAAAAAAGATGTGGAAATCATAAGTAGTTAAAAGCTAGACGGATATTCACTGCCGAACAATGACTTATAGGGAACACTGTGGTGGTCTTTCGAAAAACAATGGAGCACCGTGACGACCTGTTACACTTTTCAGCTTCAGTGAGTCCTTGTCGAGTTGTCGTCAAGTATTCCATCTCATCGTTCCAATCAGGCCCTTCTTATGAATGGAACTTATTGTTAGACACTGTTATATTGAGTTTATTCCGTGAATGCGCAGCTCCGTGACCAATTTTGGCCAAAAAGATGGGGTAAGAAAAAAGGAACCAAAATAGAATGACTAATGAGCACTTTCTCTATGGCGCTATTATAAACAAAGAAAAGTGAACAATAGAGTTGGTTAAGTTTTTTTTTCTCCTTCTCCTTTTGAAAGTGAGCATTCCTGATGGTCGCCGCCTGTCCGTCCGCCCGGTAAAACATGGACATAACCATCGTCTTTCAACGCAGCAGGGACGCTGCTTTTCCTCCACCCATAAGGAGAGCTTGGGGACCTACGTGCTAGCTATTTCAGTATTTCTCCCACACAAGACGGGCAAAAGGGGGGTTCCGCCGTCCACAACAGGTCTGCCTGGTCTGCGGCCCACCCTAACGGGCATTAGCTGTCAAGACGTAGTCCGCCCGACCGAACTTGTTCTTTCTTTTTCACCCTCTCGCCATCGGTATCTCTTTTGAAGTGAAGAGGGGATGAAAACAAAATATGTTCTTCTTGGGGTTTCGAAGAGGAAGAGACCCGACTGCGACCTTCGAGAATCTTGGTATACACAGTACGTATATATAAATATATCGATCTCATGTGCATACATATGAATGAGAGCCGATGATCTTGGGTCTTTTGCTGGTCCTCCTCGTCAAGGTGTTTCACCACCTGATGAATAATTTATCCGGCCACCCATTCCAGAGTTTCCAGGCTGTGGGCGCTCGTTCTCATCTTCCCCTCTTTTCCCTTCCTTTTGACTATTTTATATTTTATTTCTTTTTTTCTCCATCTTCTTCTTCTTCATAATAATGACCGCGCAGCGGCGCCCCGAGGTTTCTTCTCTTCTCTTGGACTTGATGGGCGGAGGAGAGCACCCAAGCCTTGTTTCGTTTCCCTACCTCCTGTAAAACGAAGAAGAAGAAGACGAAGAAGAAAAAGAAGAGGAGAACCTCTTGCTCTCTGCTGGATATAAGCTCGAAAAGAACCCGGTGATTATCCAGCAACTGCCCATTTCGTTAGCGAGTTGAAAAAGAATGAAATAGAGAGAAAGAGAGAAGAGGGGGAAAAAAACAAAAAAGAGGAGGCCCTGGCGTCATCTCATTACCTGGTCTGCGCACGTCCTCGTGCTGCAACCTTGGTGCTACGCAGGGTGGGCTCCGTTGTTCTCTTCTTCGTCTTCTTCTTGTAGGTCTTGGAGCCCCGCTCTTTTGGGATAATTCTACATCGGCAACGAGTTTCACCCAAAAGTCCGGTCATATACCTGTCGCTTTTTACCCGAAAATTAATTTTTCCTGCCTTCGTAATCAAGTAGACACATAGAGAAGAAACAACAACACAGCAGACAGAGTAAAACGAACACGCACGCACCTGCTATTCTTCCTTCGTTATTATTCTAGTTTAATTTTGTATCAACAAAGAGGACGCGTCCTAGAGTGTTGTTCACACAGTTCACAGGCCCCCAATTTTCTTACCTGATGAATTTTGAAACCGTCACTCTTCCATTTCTCTTCGTGGTCGATTTATGAACCCCTTTTCTTCTGGCCAGTTGTATGTACGCACCTGACGTTCCGCAGCCTTTTTCGGTCAGAAAACAAAAAAATAGTCAGAAAAAAAGAAGGAAAACCTGTCCAGATTGCGATTTTACGCTCTCAATCATAAAAAAGTGACTAGACTTCTCGGGAAATGTTTTCTCCCACTCGTTTTAAACTGTATGAATGTGTTTAGTTGATGTGAACTGGCTTCAAATACGTATCATTGTGCTGAACGACATGTTGATGTTACCTTTGCATTCAACACACCGTCCTTCTCTTAAATAACAAAAAAACGAAGGGAAAGGTATTAGAGGAGACGTGGACGAATTTGGAGTGTTCCATTACTGCGGAGTTTTCATTTAATGCTGTCTGGAAATTGACGGATGATGGAAGTTGGAAGCATAAGCGACCGTTGAAGTTCCCGGAGTAGACGATGTGCCACGCATCGGGCGGGCTATCAACGTCAATATCTATTCCAACCCGTCCCTTTACCTCCAATGGAGAAACATTGATACAAGTAAAAATTAAAATACAGCAAGAAAAATAAAATAAAAAATAAACAAAAAGGGAAAAAAATGGTAGAATGGGATTCAAAAAGAAATGCCTGAACGCCATGGTGAATATAAGGAGAAGGTGGGAGGCCGGGCGAGCAGCAGCCACCCGCGGCGGCCCTCCCAACAAGCCGCCTCAAACAACCCTTACATGGCGTGTGTTTATGGCACCACCGAAGACGAAAAAAAAAAGAGTCGAAAGTTTTTCTCTTCAGTCCTTTAAGCTTGTCTTTTTGCCTCATTCTCTATTTATCTCCTAAGAAATGTGTTCGCGGTCTGATTCATTATTTCTCTTTTGACTCTAGGTGCTTTTTTGACCGTATCTTCTCAAAAAATACGGAATTTTCATTTCATTATTCCATTTTCAAGGCGGGAATCTTTTTTTTTTTTTTTCACCAGAAAAAAGGTGACGCACATGCCGACTTGCACATTGGGACGATCAAGAAGTAATGGAATCAAATAGACTGTAGAAGTAAAAAAAAAAAAGAGAAAAAGACGATGCTTCGCTAGCGTGACTTGTGGAAGAATGCAATCTCTTCCTCTATGAAAACGCCATATAGCTGTTACTTTGTTTTGTAACCCAAATAGAAAATCAATTACTTTTCGTGCTCGTTCGGTTCTCTCGATTTAACGAGGATGCTGAGCGTGTCTGTATATATAAGTAATGTGCGCACCCACGAGAGAGATAGGTAGATTCGTGGAGAGGAGAGAAGAAGGGGTTTCCAGGACGAGCCGGTTGGGTCTCGAGCAGTATATAACCCCGGCGGTGACCTCTGCCGATCCATACATAACAAACGCTGAAGGCCGAGCCCAATTTGAAATGTTAACGAAGGGCACCTCGACGCAACGAAGAACCTATCAGAGGAAGGTTGAAATAACAGAGCTCGAGGGAGAGCAACAAGGTATCTAGGAGAACACGTTCCCTCCTCTTCGTCCTCCTCTTCGCCTATGATGATGATGACGATGATGATGATGGAGGATACACGAGTGGGAGGTTGATGGAATAGCAACGCTGCACAGCAAATGCAACTCTCGTAGCAGAGCCCCCAAAAAAGAACAAGAAAGAGAAGAGAGGGGGGCTCCGAAATGAGTTTCCAATGGGAGCCGCCGCCGTAGTCGCCGCCAACATCAGGTAACGAAAAAGGGAAAAAATGGGGAAAAGAAGACGGAGAAGGAGAAAAAAAAGACCACCTCCTCAAGGTCTGCGTGCAATGCACCTCGAGACATTCCCAAACGAGTGAGGAATCTTCTCCATGTTCCTCAACAATGCCCCCTTAAAAGATATTTAAATGTTTTATTTCTATTCTTTATTTCTCCTCTCTTTTTGTTTTGTTTTGTTTTTGTTTTTTTCTTTTCTTCTCCTTTTTCCATTGGGGCAAACGAGAGAAAGACTGAGAAAGAGACTTGGGTGCCCAGTCTTCAAGAAAGACAGACAAATTACCTCTCATCAACATGCAAAATATTCCACCTTTGCCGGGCTCCAGATGATCCGAGCACCATCATCATCATCATCACGTATCTACGTGTGTATACGTTTGCGTGTTGGCAGACGCACAAAAGAGCCACACACAGACGTATATACACACACACTGGCACACACACAGACACAAACAGAGGTATAATTACGGCTAATCGCTCTACCCCCTCTTATCTTTGATACGGACTCGGCCGGTAATGGTGAAAAGTCGTGAGTTCAAAAGTGACGAATCACCCTCGAAAAGCCAGAGCTTTATTACGAGAGATAATGGATGAGATTGCCTGCGATTTTTCTCCTTCGTTTTCTTCTTCATCGGACCGTAGATTCAATTAAGACGCCATTTCCTTCTCACCTTTACAGAATGAAGAAGAAGAAGAAAAAGGAAAAAAAGACGACGGGACGAAGTAGAAAAAACAAAATAGAGCTCAGGTCGAAAAGGTCGGTGTCCTTGTAACAAAAGGATATACATTTGTAATCATTATTTAGCAAAAATAAAGACAATGTTAAACGAAGAGGGAAGCGAGACGAAATGGTTACAATCGGGGCTTCCAAGCTGCTCGCACTAATTCGATTAGAGCGCATACAGCACGCAGCACCTGACGACTTGCTTAAAATAATAAATGGCGTCCACCCAAAATCGCCTTGGCCTGTTTCATTATTCTTTCTATTATTTTCTAGATGATGTAGTTACGCTACACCCCCACTTCCCAGAAATTGCAGACGTTAAAAAAGTTTGTCTTATGTGGGGTGTTAATATACGGAATACGGAACGGAACTCTAATACCAAATTTAGTTCGTTTTGAGGACTCTCAGGTGTTCCAACTGCCGGCAGGTGAGGACGTTACAAGGGCGCACGGCAGGTGCGAAACTGATGAATTCAAGTGGATCCTCCCTTCCCAAAAGAAAAAAAGGTCTCATTGATCAAGTGACGGTCATTTATTTTCGAAAAAAAAGAGTGGTGTATAACGGGGCAAAAGGTTTCCACAAAATGCCCAGTAATTTCTGAACAAATTAATTGGAGGGAGCGAAAGAGTCTGTTGGTCGGTCGGCTGGTCGGCTGGTTGATAAATGGCGCATATTACTTTGAGCTGCGTGTGTGTTTTCGGGAAAGAGATTTTTATCCTAATTCTTGTCATGAAAGATTTAATGCTATAGGAACAATGTATTAACGACGTCCAGGAATTCACGAGCAATGCAAGGCCTTCTCTCTCTTTCTCCAACATTTCAGTTGTAGAACCTAGAGAACAATCCTCTGTCTACAGCATTACAGCAAATCGTCGGTTATTTTCCTTTCTGTTTTATTACAGAATGGTGGTCCCTGGACACACGCAGATGGCATTTCCTGTTCGCAATCACTATGCCCTTTTGGGATTCTTAAGAACAAAAAAAAAAAAGATTTGGTAAATTCGATTCTTTTCCGAACTACGAGAATGGTGTTAAAAGAAAAGATAAAATTCAACCAACAAAACATCTTGCTGTTTTACTGAAACACCGCGGTTTATTTCCAAAATTTCGTGCCGTGGTTGCTAATAGAATCAAATGCAAGGTAGAAACAGTTTCTCCTTTTAAGCTACTTTATTTTTAAATGTTGGACATTAATGGTTTGTGGGACTGCTTGTGTGTCTTGTCTGATGACAAGGACCTGTCACACATACCGCCCACTTAAACCTTTGTCTCCACAGGGGTACAATAGAATAAAAGAAGGCCTCGTTGACCGACCGAAGGATTCGAGTTCATTGGCGCTTATCTAAATCAGCCTAATACGACGACGACTACGATAGATAATAATGATAATAAGGGCACTTTTTCCCATCTACAGTACTACCAGGTCTTCAACAACATACAAAAAAAACTTTTTCTTCTTCTTTTGGTGAATCGATTGAGTGTGCGCGGTTGTGCGTAAAAAAAAGAGAAAGAGCGACACAGGAAGAATGAGAGAGGGGTAGCAACCGGAGACGCGCGGATAGCGTCCATTGTTCCGAGCCCGGCGACGAACGACATGATGGCGGCTCACAAAAGCTCCATTATAATAACAATAAAAAAACATGAAACAAAAGGAGTTTTGAAGAGCTGTAGGGGAGGGTTAGACTCTTCCATCCGATTATTATTATATATATCCCACCCCTTCTGTTTCTCGGCTTTTCAAAAGACACTAGATAGGTTATAGTTGTCGTCATCGTGCGCGCATACAAGAGCTTTCTTTCTACATCGACGACGGGAAAAAGGAAAAAGCTAGAATAAGAGAGAGAGCGAAGGGGGACGAGCTACTTATTTCACCGGCCGGATCGAATATCCCCGATGAAAAGCTCCCCATCATCCAATGCTTGTATGGCGCGTAAGAGAATGTTGATGAAGAAGTCCCAGCCATCCCCAACGTCGATTTGAATTTTCCTTTTCCTTTTGGATGTGTACAACAATGAACCCCAGATACGAATAATATGGATTGATGCGGCTCTTCTTTTCAAAGAGTCGGCCCACTTGACAAGATTCGGGCAAGATTAAGAGGAAGAATACCCTTTACGAAAAGGGGGAAAACTAATCATAAATAAAATATGGGAAAGATCAAACGTCCAGGAAGAGCATCTTCAAACTGCGTTGACAATGTCGAACGAACCTCGTACATCCGACCTCCGCATACAGCCTAATACGAAAAACTACACATCCTATATTCCCCAGTTATCACTCTAGAAATAACCTGTTATTATTAACTCGACGTCTCCTCCTATAACTCCAAAAAGGAAAAACAATTTCCTAGTTGGTCACCATAAAACAAGTTAACCATATTTTTCTTTTTAACGGGTTTTTCAAGACTTGTCGAGTGTTCGCGTGGTGACATTGCCGGGCTAAATACAACCACGGACCTTGTAATTTATGTCGAGGCACACAACAGAAGAAAGCCAAGGACTGTAAACCTGCCCGTCAGTGTGTCCCCAACCCTGTCGTCTCCTTGGATCAGTTTACCTGGCCAGTTCACCTGCCAGACACTCCCATTCAACCCTCTTCTTTTCTCCAGTCGTCTATGTGTGTACCACTATACCTATATCTACATATACATACAGACGAGACAACGACAAAAACAACCGGAAGCTTGTTAATCCTTAAAGTTGTGGTCAATTATCTGCTTAACAAAACAGAGATGTACTGCAGATATGGACAGATAGAAGAAAACGAATATAGAAACCTTTGGCGAACCTACAAGAGCAGCAGATGTCCCCTTCCAATCAATAGGACGTTCCCTCATTGTACGCATTGTGCCCACTGTTGTTATTGCTAGAAGACAAGCGAGTGCTGATATAGTGTTTCATTCAAAGGTTTTCTTTGAGAAAAAAAAAACACGTATATATACTCAATCCTCTCTTTCCACCAGAAACAGCAACCAACAACAGAAATAATATACAAAGACGCAGAATGGAGGAAAAAAAAAATAAAACAACAAAACAAGGTTCTTTACTATTGTTACAGGGTACACGGGGAAGATGCCACATATCCCTTATGCGATGGAGAAAAGAGAAAACACAAATTCACAGGGCCCGACAAAATCCCCGCGTTGTTGTTGTTTATTCATGAGCGCCATGCGTTCGGACAATGTCACATCTTCCCGACGAGAACGAAACGTGGGAGAAACATTGTTAATTAGGCTTTGACCCCCTACTAAAGTTTTTTTTGCTCTCTTCTAGCTGCCAACAAAGGCTTTGATGCGTACATTTTGGCAATAGCATCAACCCGTTATTTTCTCACCGAGTGGTATAGGGCGTCGCAAAGTCGAGTGCGCTGGCACGTTGGCACAAGAGAAAAGGAGTTGAGCGCTTACAAGTGTATATTGAAACAGTTTGGGTTATTGTATAGGCCGACGTTTGCCGTTGTTATGTTCAGCTTTTTATAAATAACCTAACGGTGCACAGTCTAGTATTATCATCCGTGAATAGTCAGAAAAAAGGGAGGTTCGGTGGACGAGAGACAGTGCTGCGCGTTGCATTCCTCAAGAGACAATGGGCCGCTTGATTAGGCCCCGGAGCGCGGGAAGAGATGCGGGAAAAAAATCGATTCGATTCGACAAGGTCTAGGACTTGGAGTCGAAAGAAAAAAAGAAGAAGAAGAAAAAGGACAATCGATGTTGCTGATGGAAACTTTCCTTTCATAATACAACACTTCCCGCTACGTCTTCATTCGCGCCCAGATGAACAGCCAAACACCTGTTGAATGCTCCCAACAAACACGACGGTTGTTGTGGAATACTCCAAGTCGAGATGACAATTCAAGACGCCGCGCCCCCGTCGACTCTGTTTGGAAGTGTGTTTTCTTCACTGAATCGGCGCTAATTATTTCACTCTCACTCAAGAAACATCGTGACTGGCAAACTTCAAACAACAATCTGTTTACGTCGAGAAGTTATTTCTTTTCCGATTTCAGTATTTTATTTACTTCAACAGACCTGGAAAAATTCCCAGAAATCGTTCAAGTATCATCTGATTCCATTCAAGGCGCCGTTGTATCGAGGGCACGTTCGTTTTCCCCTCACAACAATTTCTTGACTTTAACTGACGTTTTGTTGAGACTTGAGGGATCTCTCAATCGCCTTTGGAGACAATACAATCAACGGAAGAATGGGCAGATTGCTATAAAGATACGAAATACACAGCTCGTTTTTAGTATTTGGTTGTATACGGTGCCAAAAAAGTAGACCCGTTTCCCTGGGACCGTCAGAAAAGTGTCCAGCAAGATACACAGTGTTGGAGTGAAAAATGGGCCAGTCTTCAATAATCCACCCCAGGAAAACACCTCCGTACGGGCTAACACATCAGTGTCGTCAAAGATCCTGGATGATTTATGGCGCTGACTGGGCTCTTTTTCTCACAATTTCTTTCTCCCTCCCCCTCTCGGTAGACATATACGTAGGCTAGTGGTTGAGAGACGAAAATTCTATCTGATCCGGCTTTCTTTGGCTAGAGCCTTAGCAGTACTTTGGGTTTCTAAAAAAGCGCATCGACCTTCCTGGTTCCCTTGGAAATGGATTTTGTATCAATACGAATCAATGCAATCATCGAAGTGCGAATGACGCCCACCACAAAGTGGCCAACCGCATACCGACCCCCCATTCACTCGTAACAGCATTCCGGGGGCTATCTGATACTGTAGATCCGCGCGTGGAATTCCACAAATCAAATCATCTCCATCAACCATATTTTCGACAGATGGAATGGATGCAACCCCCTTACATATTCACTGTTGTTCGTTTAGTCAATCTTCTTTTCGCATCAATGTTATAGCTTATTACATCTTTTTTTTTACCTTTGTGCGTTGTTGTGTCCATAACGACCCTTGGCTGCCATCTAGTGACAGGAATGTTGAAATCTTCCACTTTCCAACCACCGCATCTTCCACTTTCCAACCACCGCACCATCACTTGAGTAAGTTTCGAGTGTTTGTTATTCAACTCCCGGAATGCATTCGGTGAAATTTGACCTGGCAAAGGAAAGAAAAGAAAACCGGAATAAATTATTTTGCCACACAAGAGATGACTTGGGTATGCTTTGCCAAGCAGTTGATGTTTTGCTTACGATTTCCACACACCCCCCCCCCCCCCCCCAAAAAAAAAGGCGAAAGTTCAATTTCAAATAAAAATTCGGGCCATGCTAGTATATATAGCTGATAGTAGATATACAAGCTGCATCGAAAAAACTTGTCAGCACCTGGCTGTTCTCATAGCTAAACCATAAGTTTTTTTAGAGTGTAGAAAACAAGCACTGTTCATTGTGATTGGGCGTTTTCCCCCATGAAAACTCTCCCGCTGGGAGCGAGAAATCGGTCCACTCTTTTGTCTCCAAAGAGATGTACGTAGAAAGAAATGTATATATTTTTGAAAGACGAGATTGAAAAAGCTTGTGTATAAATACAACGTTTGTGTCCACTAGGGAAAGGTGCTTGGTAGTATCAAAGAATAACGCAGCTAGAGCCTAGAGGAGAGAGGCACGCGAATAGGTAGAGAACTTCCATTGAGGTTCGAGCCAGCGTGAAGGGCAAGCGAGGAGAAGAAAAGAATCCTTTTTGGCTACCATATAAAGCGCAGGGTCTTTTAGAGACTGCTCAATGGAGAGAAATCACAAATAAAGGGAACGTAGCCCACAAAAAGCTCAGAGAAAGAAGGATATATCTCTATTTTGAAGACTAGTGTCTTTGTTCGAATCCAGCAGGAGCAGCAGGAGCTGGCCCTAACGGATCCATGCTATCAATAGGCCAAAAGAAAATCTTTCCGGGAGCATGATTCAAGTGCTCTTCTCGCGCCGAGTCCCTAGTTCTGCCTCTTCTCCAGCACAATCCGCCGGACGGAAGAGAAGTCACTGACCAGTACAGTGCCCTTTTGTACGTCAACCGGTCAATAAACCAAAAATCCTTTTTGCCTTGTTCAATCTGTGGAATGTTGAGTGTCGTCTAGATACCCCATGCCAGCCTCTTTCCACACCATTGCTTGTAAATAATATGTTACTCTAAAGGATAAAAAGCTTTGGCTTTGCACGCGCCCTACTGGCTTTTAACGGTTCTCAACCGGAATCAGACCTTTAATACCATTAGTGTCATGATTCTTCATCGTAGAACTTATTATTACCGGATTTGAAATCAACAGCCCTAATCAATTTTACAACCCCTTTTGCTGATATGGATGTTCTCAAATAACACTGCTATATCCGCTCTATGGAGTCTAATTTCAAAAATATTGAACAGATTACGATCATCAATAAGGAACTAGGAATAAAATGTAATTAAACTGAACATGATGGTGAAAGCGTGGGAGCTTGATGACTGGCACAGCTCTTTCCACAGGGAATTTAAACACAAGAACCTACTGGAATACGCAGTGCTGGATAAGAAGCGATGGTTTTTTTTTAAGAGTTCTTCTTCTCCTATATCCTTAAGGTATTTGGCCTCTAGGGTTCTCTTCGTCTCAATCGGTGTAATTATTGTCTCTTCCTTTTCCACCTCACTTGCCGCTCTAGTCTGTGATTACGGCCGGTGATTATGACGCCGGTTTGGCTTGACAACATCGGTTGAATAATTTCTCCTCTTCTTCCCTATTCGGACAGCATTTCACTTTAGGTGGAGGCGGGACTATGTTGATTAAAAAAGATTTTCCGGAGCTACTGAATGCTGGTTAATGATTGAATCAACAGTGTAATATTATCTCGTCATCCTGGTGAATTAAAAGCGACGAATGCAATTTCTCCCTTTTCGCTCGTCGTCGGTATTTGATAGCAAAGCATGGCCGACTGGCCGTCAAGTAATCGGATTTGAATGTGACAAATTGACTGCGCTTCAACTGCAGCTGCACCCCAAAATTTTGGAACAGGCTGGTAAAACTCAGGGCACATTAAGCATCATTGGTGACTCAGCCGAATTGTGGCCTGCATTTGCATCGTCGTTTTCAACCCTAGCTGGCACAGCGTCTGACCACAAATGCGCAAGCACAGAAGCGCTTGTCATCGACGCAAATCATCTTTGGGCCCATTTTGCTGTAGTTATGAAAATGTCAGCAACGGTTCGTTCCATTCCCCTATTCATCAACCGGGTTTCCCCAACAATTCTTTTAGGGGAAGATTCACAACTGTTTGGACCCGATGGCCCCATTTTGGGATAGCGACATATAGCAACGACGAGAATATTGGCCCGTGGTCTTGTAAGTGTGAGGGAAACGCCGTGAAACTGGTTTGTCATCGTCGCCAATCCCAACCATGAAGTGCGTATTTCATACCAACTTCGGCCGATGGACGTATATGAATGTGGCTTTTACTCGGGCTTTACCCTTGCTTACGACATCTAGTGCTTTACACCCCAACAACCAACTGTTACCAGCGCTAACTTTCGTCGCTCACTGGAAGGATCCGGAAGGGAATCTTACTTAAAATCCGTTAATTATTTTCGAGGCCATAGTAGTAATAGCGATACATAAGGACCTTCCTCTTGTATCGTGGGAGTAACTAACATAGTGTCGACGGTGTCCTTGTTATGATGCAAACGGGACTCCGCACAACAGCACCGATTGGGACAGCGGCCAGAAGATCGGTAGGCTATTCATGATACCGATCTAGATTCACGTACCCGAAAATTAGTAAATAAAGATACGGGTCAAATCTATTAATCGCGCAATTGATATGGGGATCTCGCGGGTCGTGGCGGAGCCCCCTATACCATGTTTAGAACCTCCCATAATTCAGAATTTATACTAAAATTGTTCCTTGCGCGAAGTTAAAAGAAACAATTAAAATGTTGGAATTATTTATACACTTACTGATTATTTTTTCATCCTCTCAAATCCGGTGTAATCTTGTTTTCTTTGCATAAACGACTGTTCTACGATGCCGCTTAAATTAGTAAGTAGCGTCGTTGATTGAGTAAGTGCCACTTACTTTTTGCCTAAGAGAGCGAACCATTTTCCCTTGAAAATAAGTTTCTGAAGTAAAACAGCACCGTTATACATCACACGTTGCGGGAAATTAAGCAATTTTTTTGAGTGCCGTACTGTGTTTTAATTGATTAGATTAACAGTATTTTGAATTTCGTAAAATTTTCACGGCAACACGACAAAGGTTTGGAACATGTCAGAAAAATGTATACTAAGATCTTATGACTGAAACGGTACAACCTAGCACAAAAAGAATAAATAAAGATGAAAGGACAAAGAAAGACCATTTCGAATTTATCAGCGGATATTTATTTTATAATTTGAACATAGTCCTCGTTTATTTTTTAAATGCCATTGATACAGGAAAATATTACAATAAGGTTGTTTTCAACCGTTTGCATAACCCCCTGAGTTTTTCTACCTTGATTTTTTTTGTAAAGTTGCTGATGCCATTGTTAACGACATCAAAATCGTGAAACCCTTCAGTTAAGCTGGAATCGTCTTCGTCGTTCGAGTCCATAAAAGAAAAACGAACATTGAAAGAAACGAAGACGCAAAAGGAGAGCTATGGCTTTTAAATTTTCCGTGCGGGTGAGTGCTACAGTTAAATTATAGCAACGGGAAGTGTTAGGTATTAGTGGTGTTAAAATTTGCCAATTTATGACAGAAGTGTAGTTAAAAGTCGCAAAGTTTGAGAATTTCAATTGCTGCTCTAAGTAAAATAGCTTGAAACAATTGTTGGTTTGATCTTAAAATACAACAATCATAAGCACCTAATATTGCCCCAAGAAAAATCATACGTATATCTTATGGCAATATTCTTGACACTATCAGTCAAAAACCAGAAACTCGAAAACAAATTCAAGCAGTAAGTGATTTTGAAATTGATATATTACATTCTATTGAACCCTTAAAGAAAACCTTGATGGATCTAGTATAATACGAATACGATTAAAAATAGAACATTTCACAATTAATAAAATAGATCACGTAGAATTCGATCGATCATGCCATAAAAGCGATCGTGATACCGATGATTACAACACTGTAAAAAGCCAGGAGACTAATCGGCGAAGCAGAATCTGGAATCTCTGTTGGGGCTGTAGTTGTCTTGGGCGAGTAGAAAAAACTAATTTAGTTTAATGTCTATTACAAACTGTTGCTGAAATTGTTCATACCCGTGTGAATTCATCTTCATCCGATTTACCACTCGTCGGGACCGCGGTTGTCACGCTCGGCTTTTTGGTGGTAGTCTCTTCATTGGCGACGCTGTTACTGGCAACCGGAACTCGTTTGACTCGTACTACGGAAGATTTTTGATTCAACCAGAAATCGGCAAATGACTTGACAAACGTCGTTCTAGCAGTTACAATATCGATGATGAAAAATGATAATAATCCAATACGTCAATATCGTTATACTTGAAGACGACAGATCCATTAAAATCTTGTGGTGGAGTCCAGGTAGCAACCACAGCGCTCTTTCCGGTCTTATCCTTGTGAGTAACAGCATTCTGCGTACACAAGAATCAAAATTATCAAGTTCATATGTTTAGAAAATTGTGGCAGTTACCTTTGAACCGTCTTCCCTGCAGTCAATTGCCTTCCCCATGTCCTTGAGGCTGAACGTTCCGATGATGGAGGTAGGGTCAGCTACGTCGAAAGCCATCAACAGAAAACCTACCCACAGAAACGTGGCATTACAATTCGCTAACATATCAACCTAACTTAAATATAAATTTTGGAAAATAATACTTTACCTTTGAACTTGTCGCTGCCACCTGCATTAACTTGTTGTAACGTCACTTCTAAAGTCCCGTTTGACCACATTTCCTCCTATTATTACACACATATCACGACATTTTAAAAACTAGCAATTAAAATTGCGCCATTCTATTCAGTCGACTTACCTTGGTTACTTTGGTGGCAAATGGACAATCGGTATCTTGAGGTGAACCAAAATGTTGAGGGGACATGTCGTCGCATGCCTCAGTGGGAGCTCCATCGGGCCTCGAGACAACTTGGTCGATCAACAACAATGACAAGAACAAGACAAACAATTGATAAGGACGGCGAATAGACATTTTCACGTGAATGAGACCGAAGTAAGACTAGCACATAATTTGGTGAGGAATGTATGTTTATATACCTTGTCATCCCGCCCCTACGAGACTAGACAATTAAAGGTAGGGTGATGATCCGTGATCCCTTGTTTCACCCTTTCACCTGACGTATGGACTACCATCTAGTGTTAACCGGCAAAAGTATGTGACTCCAATTTTGGCATACTGTTACCATCGCCGACTTCTGTCGCTCGCTGGGAGGATCCCGAAGGGATCTAACTTAAAATCAGTTATTCCCTCTTGGTACAAGAGGGTCTACAGGGGGTTTAATTCCCTCTTGGTTTCCAAGAGGGTCTAGGAGACCTTTATTCCCTCTTGGTACAAGAGGGTCTACAGGGGGTTTAATCCCCATCCTCCTTGTAACATTTGACATCTAATAACTTCTACATCACGAAATTTAAAGTGATGCTGGATGGCAAGCGCCCTCGACATCAAAACTCTGAGCTCTGCGTGATTCACGATAAAACATTTTGACCCCCGAAACAGCGTGCCGCGCTCCCGATTACACTGAAAATGGGCGTGGCTTACTAAAGTATCAATTGTTAAAATACCGAACGTATCGAAATTTTCGATACTTAATTTAACTAGCATAGAATCTTCCACGGAAGGCCTGGAATAAAGTATCAATACATCGGCCAAATGAATTTTGATGATTTAACCAATTTTGATACCTAAGAATCCATGGGATTACTTCCAATACCCTACACGTATATCGATATTTTGGAATTTGACCGCCAATTTCAAAATTCAAAAATTTTTTTTTCAAAAATTTCTTTTTTCCTCGTGTGGCGTGAATTTTCGTGAACAGGCGTTCAAATTCGGCCAATTTCGGGAATTTTTTCTTTTCGCCAAAAACATATATCTAGACACATTACTTATTAATGAACGTGATCCAGCGTTCAAATTCGTTTGTTTTCGTTCATTTTCGGGAATTTTGACCTTGTATCAAAAATTTCCATTTTAGCTCGATTTCCATTCCTTATCTTAATTAAATGTTTAAGACCGAGATTTTAAAACATCGAAAACTTCGATACTTAAGTTAACTAGCATAAAATGTTCCATGGAAGGTTCCCAATAAGATATCAATGTTTCGTACTTCCCAATTTCGACACTTAATAACTAGATTTTGGTACCAGTTTCATGCATTGACGCAATGCATTGAAACTTTCCAAAATATTTTTGATAATTTGAGAATTGACCCAACAAGTTTTTTATCAATTTTTTTCCTTTTTCTTCCGAGATTATGATTTCTTTCCGTAGAGTGTTGTATTTCAGGATTTTAAATTGAAATAATTTGATTGGGCTTTTTTCCCCACCAGAATCCCTCCGGGAAATCGATCGCCAATTTCAAACCAAAAAAGTTTTTTATCAACTTTTTTTCTTTTTTTTCTGAGACTATAATTTTTCCCCTCTAGTATTATATTCGGGATTTTCTTTAATAACACGAGAATTCAAACTTATTTCATTCTGGGAATTGTGTCAGGCATTGTTTTTATTTTACAACTATAGCTATCTTACTTAATTCTGTCCACTTTACTTTGTATTAATTATACGTGACTCGACGTGAATCAGCGTTCTGATTTCGGGAAAATTGTAGAACCTCTTACAAAAACTTTTTAATTTCTGATGACAACGTGATTTCTCACCATCGAACGTTCAAATTCGTTCGTCCAACGTTCAAATTCGTAAATCTTTGTATTATTAGAGAACTTAATTTCCGACCGTTCCAGCATTCGAATTAAACTCTTTCAATCATCCTTCTTAGTAATAAATCCGATATTTTAGTCATTATGATTGAATCATAAGATCCTCGACAGGAGGAAACCAAGAGGGTCCAGCCGCGCCCGCGGCAGCTTTATTCCACTCCTCCTTGGATCGTATTACCATTAATAACATTTTATATGCAAATTTCTCGTTGATGCTGGACGGTAGGTGGTGTCGACGGCTTGCCTCTACCATTTTTTTTTGTCACGATAGTAACTTTTTCGTCCCGAAACAGCGTGCGCCACTGCCGATTACACGAAAATAGGCGTATATAGGGCGTGGTCGAATAAGACATTGATAGATAAATTTCAACTTTCGATTCTTGGCTTAGATTTTCCAATAGCGGACAAATTGTAATTGTTTATAACTATTTGGTTTGGCTATTAATTCTGCATACAAATTCTGTGTTTTTTCAGCTGTACAGAAACTACTTTTATTAGCGGACAATCACGCAAATATCTGCATTACATGTAGAATAGGTGTGGCTGAGTTAAATATCAATAGATATATATTACCAAGCTTTCATTTCAATTCTTAAGGTTATACCTGAAAAAGGGTTATAAAAGGGGTCTGGAAGTTTCTATACATAATCTTCTAGAAGCTTCTGGATTTCTTTTGCCCACCCAACAGATAGGCTATATAGCGCGACTGGGCGACCTTTATATTACGACCCATATTATTATACCTGACAAAAAGGTAAGGAAGGATCTGGATGTTTCTATATGCTTATATAAGCTTCTATACGTAAACGTTGTCATATGACTAATTATACTTTCTTAGTTTCATCTTTTTTTCTTCGGAATTCCCTTCCCCATCTGAAAGCATGGCGGGCCCATTGTACTACAAATATGTAGCAACTTATAGATATATATGGAACTAGATAGATCTGGAAGTTTCTACATCCTTCTAGTAGCTTATAGTTCTTTGAATTCTACTTTCCTTGAATTTGCCATGAAACCCCATGGCAATTTTCTTTTCCTACCAGTATTCTGATGGAGCTTAGAAAGCACAGGTAACTGCACATAGTATGTTATTTCGGAAGAGGGAAAGCTGTCTCGCGCTGAAACTAAATTGTGCAGACTTTGTAAACACAGTTTTCTCAATAGTGGTGTATTCAGACGTCATTTGAATTATAATGTTTCGTTATAGAATCACACATGCATTATTTTGTTTTGTGAATTAACATCCTTATTAGTGTTTATCATTTCGACAATGGATATTGAAAACTTGTCAGTTGGTAAATCTTTGTTTCATATTATTTATAATATCATATTTTGTATATATACATGTTTCTACAAGCTTCTAGATGTGAATATAAAAATGGCTAATTACGTTCTTTGAGTCATCTTTTTTTCTGTGGTACTCCCCCCCTTCTGAAAGCATGCTGGTCATCAGCGCCCAGTATGTGATATACCTTCTTTAAATCTTTCATCGCTAATAATTTTTTGGTTTGTTACATTTTTTTGTAGCAGTGCCAAATTGAATTATTTTTCCAATCACGAAAGAAACCAAGAGGGTCCAAGCCGCGCAAGCGGCACCTTTATCCCCTTCCTCCGGAACGTATTACCACTAATAACATTTTATATGCAAATTTCTCGTTGACCCTGGACGGTAGGTAGTGTCGACGGCTTACCTCTACCATCTTTATTTGTCACGATAGTAAATATTTCGTCCCGAAACAGCGTGCACCACTGCCGATTACACGAAAATAGGCGTATATAGGGCGTGGTCGAATTAGACATTGATAGATAAATTTCAACTTTTGATTCTTGTCTTAAATTTTCCAATAGCGGACAAATTATAATTGTTTATTACTATTTGGTTTGGCTATTAATTCTGCATACAAATTCTGCGTTTTTTCAGCTGTACAAAAACTACTTTTATTAGCGGACAATCACGCAAATATCTACATTACATGTAGAATAGGTGTGGCTGAGTTAAACATCAATAGATAAATATTACCAGGCTTTCATTTCAATTCTTAAGGTTATACCTGAAAAAGGGTTAAAAGGGGTCTGGAAGTTTCTATACATAATCTTCTAGAAGCTTCTGGATTTCTTTTGCCCACCCAACAGATATATAGCGCGACTGGGCGACTGGGCGACCTTTATATTACGACACATATTTATTATACCTGACAAAAAGGTAAGGAAGGATCTGGATGTTTCAATATGCTTATATAAGCTTCTAGACGTAAACGTTGTCATATGACTAAACATACTTTCTTAGTTTCATCTTTTTTTCTTCGGAATTCCCTTCCCCATCTGAAAGCATGACGGGTCCATTGTACTACAAACATGTAGCAACTTATAGATATATATGGAAGGCGTCCAGATAGATCTGAAAGTTTCTACATCCTTCTAGTAGCTTATAGTTCTTTGCATGAATTCTACTTTCCTTGAATTTGCCATGAAACCCCATGGCAATTTTCTTTTCCTACCAGTATTCTGATGGAGCTTAGAAAGCACAGGTAACTGCACATAGTATGTTATTTCGGAAGAGGGGAAGCTGTCTCGCGCTGAAACTAAATCGTGCAGACTTTGTAAACACAGTTTTCTCAATAGTGGTGTATTCAGACGTCATTTGAACTATAATGTTTGGTTATCGAATCGCACATGCATTATTTTGTTTTATGAATTAACATCCTTATTAGTGTTTATCATTTCGACAATGGATATTGAAAACTTGTCAGTTGGTAAATCTTTGTTTCATATTATTTATAATATCATATTTTGTATATATACATGTTTCTACAAGCTTCTAGATGTGAATATAATAATGGCTAATTACGTTCTTTGAGTCATCTTTTTATCTGTGGTATTTCCCTCTCCTTCTGAAAGCATGCTGGTCATCAGCGCCCAGTATGTGAATACCTTCTTTGAAGGTTTCATCGCTCATAATTTTTTGGTTTGTTACATTTTTTTGTAGCAGTGCCAAATTGAATTATTTTTCCAATCACGAAAGAAACCAAGAGGGTCCAAGCCGCGCAAGCGGCACCTTTATCCCCATCCTCCTTGTAACATTTGACATCTAATAACTTCTACATCACGAAATTTAAAGTGATGCTGGACGGCAAGCGCCCTCGACATCAAAACTCTGAGTTCTGCGTGATTCACGATAAAACATTTTGACCCCCGAAACAGCGTGCCCCACTCCCGATTACACCGAAAATGGGCGTGGCTTACTCAAATATCAATTGTTAAAATACCGAACGTATCGAAATTTTCGATACTTAATTTAACTAGCATAGAATCTTCCACGGAAGGCCTGGAATAAAGTATCAATACATCGGCCAAATTAATTTTGATGATTTAACCAATTTTGATACCTAAGAATCCATGGGATTACTTTCAATACCCTACACGTATATCAATATTTTGGAATTTGACCGCCAATTTCAAAATTCAAAAATTTTTTTTTTGCAAAAATTTCTTTTTTCCTCGTGTGCCGTGAATTTTCGTGAACAAGCGTTCAAATTCGGCCAATTTCGGGAATTTTTTTATTTCGCCGAAAACATATATCTAGACACATTACTTATTAATGAACGTGATCCAGCGTTCAAATTCGTTTGTTTTCGTTCATTTTCGGGAATTTTGACCTTGTATCAAAAATACCCATTTTAGCTCGATTTCCATTCCCTATCTTCATTAAATGTTTAGGACCGAGATTTTAAAACTAATTTCTACCTCAGTTTGTTCATTTTTAATTCAATCTTTCAGTGAAGATTCAGACCACAGAAAGAGTACCAAGAGGGACCAGCCGCTTACGCGGCAGCTTCATTATGTGATTATCATAGTCGCCATAGTAGTAAGTAAAATAGAGCCGATGGTGTTCTTGTTGTGTTGCATACGCACTCAGCAGAAGTGCGTTCGGTAGGCTATTCATGCTATCGATCTAGATTCGCATACAAGGATATTCAAATAATAGGGACAGGTATAGAATAGGGGATAGATTTTTTAAATGACACAATTGATGAATTGATACGGGGATCTCGCGGGTTGTGGATGTAGTGGGGTTAAGTTATGGATAAAAGGAGGGTAACCTCAAACTAATTGCAACAAAATAAGTTTTAAATGAACATCGTACTATTTAAGAAGTACAACAACATGCTAAAACCCTCCTGATATATCTAGAAAATTACCATGAATAAAACGTATTCAAAATTTCCACCTGTTTTCAATGTGAAAAAAAGGTGATTTCAAAATAATTCATACAAATTTCAATAAATGAACTTTGTTTGGAGATAGTAATAGCACGAGTTGTGACAGTTTTGTTCATTTTGAACATTACATATGGTTAGTGTAGCAGCTAATGTAAAGACGTTCAGCGATTGCGGTCGAAAAGAATTTGCCGTGTCTAACACGGCGGCTTATGGCAGACCACCAAAAGTTCATGTTCATATAATAAGCAAGGGTTGTACTGGAATCGATTGCAATCTTTTCCATTAAAAACTTTAGCATTATTTCTATACGATGCGGTAAATTCAACCAAAAACATGGAAAATTATCCAAGTTATTCGATGTGCAAAATCTCCCGTTTCACTTAATTTTGGAAAGCGGGGGAATAGTAATCAACACACCCGCTACTTCAACTGGCGCTTTGAGAAGTCGTTTGAAAAAAGTACATAATTCTTATTTTTTTCTTTTTTTTTTGTAAAAATTTTTTACACAGAATTCTGGTTTAAGTCTCAATGCTTCGTTTTACAAGCAAGGATCACAAAGAAAAACCGATATTTGGAGTTTGTTGTCCCTTTTTCAAGCGACTACACGACGCGCCAATTGAAGTAGCGGATTTGTTGCAAACTAATCCCCCGTTTTTCCAAATTAAATAAAAAGGAGCATTTCGTACATCGAATAACTTAGACAATTTAACGTATTTCGTTTTGAATGTAACGTATCATATAGAAGTAATGCTAAAGTTTATATGGGAAAAGGTTTCAATTGATTCCAGCATACCCCTTCCTTATTCTATGGGAATGAAATTTTAGTGGCCCGCCGTAAGCTGCCGTGTTAAACAAGGCGACTGCATTCCGAGCCGTAATCGGTGACCATCTTCGTGTTAAATGCTTCATTAAGAACATGACCCAATCAAAATGAACGAAACGTTCTCAACATACACTATTATAAATTCTAAACAAAGTTCACTATTTGGAACTTGCATAAACTATCTCTTAATCATTATTTTTTTGCATTGACCAATACCGAAATTTTCTAATCTGTTTTTTTATACTAATGTTTAGTATTTTTCGGGAGGGTTTTGACACGTTGTTATACTACTTGAATAGTACAGTGTTCACTTAATGCTTGTTTTGTTGCAATTAGTTTGAGGTAAAATCATAACTTAACCCCACTAATGATCCCCCTCCCATTTATAATCTGACATATCCCATTTATAATAAGAAAATATACTAAAATGCTCTTTAAGTGAATTTAAACACTTAAATAGAAACGGAATAAACCTATAAAATGTGGTGTAATATACATCTAATACGGGGATTTCGCTGGCGCGTAGCCTGAAAACTAAAAAACTAATAACTTATGATAAAAAATTAATGGGGTACACGAATGATGACGTATTTTTAATTTTTAAATGCACATTTAAATTTCCCGAAGGGATTTTATACGGAGTGTGATGTGACAAGAAGTTGTTGCGTACACCCCAGAGATGGATTCCGTGTACACGATTTTGCGCCGTTCGCACATTATTTTCGGGAGATGGCGTTGGGGTGTAGGGGACTCCCCGATAGTACATGCAGACTACCGCTAAACGGCTGCGCCGTTCAGGGCTTACCCGAAGGGATTGGTGGGTGGGAAATAGGTGAATTAGAGTATTTTTTCTTATGGATGTTCATTTGTATCTTTTGTTACTCAATTCTATGTAGCAAACGGCAATTGTATTTGTTTCGAATAAAAAAATTAATTCTTTCTTAAAGTTTGCATGGAAGGGTGCGCGTTTTAAAAAATAAACTTTTTTAAAATTTTTGTGACAAAGGAGAAACCATTTCTTTATTTCTAAAATAGTAATCTCGAAAACGTACCACGTGGTATAAAAATAGATCCTAACAAAGAAAGTAGTATAAAACTATGGCATTACTTTTGGGGAACACCAAAATTGCCTATATAAATATATTCTCTCGCGGGGGTGTATATATTCTTTCGACGCGATATATATTTTCACCGCGAGAGTCCACACAAGCTAGGGGTCCGAACTCCCTCATTTTTTTCCACTGTTTCTGTTTCTTTTGTTATTGTTCACCGAGTCATTCGACTCACAGTAACTGTTTTTCACATTTGCATTCTGTCGGTTTCAAAATGTGCTTCTGTTTAACTGTTTTTTTTTTCAGTTTATCATCTGTCGAATTTTAGTCTGAATTTTATCGGTTATCATCTGTCGATGAAGCGATAACGGACGTAATACGAGATACGCCGATACATATACGATACATATGGAATCAGATCCAAAACACATAAAGGAACATTCGAACTGTCAGAAAATGGGAAATAAATTATTTTACCCACCCACCCCATAACCCACAGACCCAACACTTCCAAAAACATTTCTCTTTATTTTCATTATCTACGGATTTGAATCTACCGCAGCATTTCCCCTTGCCACACTTGCATGGTGGTCGATCGGAAGGCGCCGTAGCATTGGCGGGAGCCCTTTCCGGCGAAGGCGCGGCGGGAGCGCTGGCCGGCGGAGGCGTGGCATAGGGGTTAGCAGGGGGCGGGACATGCGACATGTATTTGTACTTGTACTTGCACAAATACTGGTATTTCGCGGGCGCTGTCGACGGATGAGGCGCGGTGGACAGACGATGCGCGGTGGAAAAACGAGGCGCTGTCAACGGACGAGGCACTGTCGACGGAGGAGGCGCAATTGTTCCAATAGTCGCAGTACGATTGCGCTCCTGCTCCGGCGTGAAGCACCGGCTCACGAACTCTATTATAAACATAATCGGGATCGATTAGTTTTCTTTCTAGACTGTCGATAAAATCAATCTAGAAAGCCAAAAAAGTATTAGAAACAATTTTTTTACAACTAGTTAATGTATCTACCAAGTTTTGGGGGATGCAGCCGAATGTCCTCGGCGAAGTGGTTCCAATGATGTGTACAGTCTCCGGATGGTACTGCAATTGACGGATCCTTTTGGCCAAAGATGAAATCGGTGCCTGTCCGTTATCGACGCCATTGCTACACACGGCTGTCATTGACCCAATTGCTGCAGTGCAAGCAGCGTGTGCACTGAAGACCCCCCCCCATTCAAGAAAAATTCGGCCATATCCCTACGTAAATATATCATCAAGATAGAATCAAACGAGCAATCAGGACATAAAACAGGCCGAACAGGCGAAGCTAAAGACGGAAGATGCTGCCAATCAAGGGAAAGAAAACGCTGGATCGCAAGGAGGACGAGTTACCGCAGCCGACTCGCATCTCCATCTCGTCCTGTCAGAGCACGGACTTGGCCAAAGGAAACCTCCGCGACTTTGGGAGCGACGTCTATATTTATATACGACGAAACGGTCTACGCCTGCATCAGGTCGGCCAAACCGATGGCCAAGCACGTTCCTCCTGCTCGGACGTCGAGTATTTCCGCCAAGTCGATAACATCAACTTCGCCGGCAAATCCGATGCCGCCGTCCAACGGCATCTAGAAAAGCCGCCCATCTCGTCCTCCCATGGAACTCCCCAAAGCAGCCGCCACCAAAGAGATTGGCTTCCCTTTCTTTGCGTATTATTCGATTTGATTCGAATTTAATCTTTTTGTTTTTATTCAACAGAGGGTTCCACCTCTTCACGAGCCGTTTTCCAAATGGCGATGCGGGCGAAAACCACTTTGGAAGTTGCCCGGTCAAGTGGCCGCCGTTCGAGACATTAAAGCCAGGTTTCCAGTCGGTTGCAGCAACAACACGAGCGTCGACCTGGACTACCCCAACTCTTATAAGATTGAGGACACGCCCGTCACCTTTTCGCGGAACAGCTCGCTCATCAGCGTCAACGACGAAGAGCCATCGGCGGAAGACCAGGCGTTGCTGGACAATTGCATCAGCTGGGACATGCCCAAATCAAAAAGCGAATGCCTCGACGGACGGACCGACCCCAACAAGAAGACAAAATTGGCCAAAACATTCGGGCCAAAATTCCGGCTAGCCAAAGCTGGGGAGGCGGCGTCAGACGGGCTGGAGACGGCCAGGCCAGCGCTTCTCCATCGACTGCGGTCGTGACGGCCATCAGTAGCTTGTTATCGGCTTTGTAAACTGCCTGTGCAAGTCCAGCCATCGATCCGTCAGATATTGTGGTCAAATTGGAAGAGCCGGATCCCAACAGCTCTCCATCCATGACTCATTTGTCACTGATTCGGCTGGAAGCCAATCAGATTGCGGCCCAGATACAAAATCAAGACTCGCTGGACGGGCTGCCCCAGTGCAACGATCTGGAGCACTTCCCCTCACTTTCTTCCAGCTTTATCGAGACGGACTAGTACCGTAAATCGCCTTCTTTGACCAGAAAAAGCCAAACGTGTCAGACGGACAGCAATCAAAAGGGGGCGGACGCCTGTCAACGGCGCCAACCCATTGCTGCAACAGGCCCTCAAAAAGAGAAAGTGTCACTAGACTCTACCAGATTTCTCCAATGGCTTAAATGTCAATCTCTTCCAAATCTCTTCAATCTCTCCAATTCACTCCATGCCCACAACGTTGTGTGAATTTCCAACATATATTCCCTGACGTTATCGGTTTACGTATATATACCTTGGTGTCTTTGGATCGTCCTTCCGGATCGGTTGTGTCGATTTACAGAATGAGACGGCCGCCACCAAAATGGGGATGAACCACAGTGTATCCATGGTGGCTGCGGCTGGCACGATCAGAGTCATTTCGGCCTTTTAGGCAGCTGTATTGGGGGATCTGGGAAAAGTCAACAGCAGGGTCACGTGTGTATGCTTGGCCTACAAAAACAACCGAACGCCAAATCCCTATACGCAAAAAATATTGTTGATTAAGAAATGTGTTGAAATTCCGGGTGGAAAGTCGGAAGAGGAACAGACACTCCCCCACAAAAAATTTTTTTATCAGTAGAGCAATTAAAAAGAAAAAATACTCAAGTCAAGGCTCATTTGAAAAATGAAAAAATTCAAGAAAAGATTTTAAAGTATTTGATAATTTGAAGGAACATTACGACTTGAAAACAATTTCTCTACCCAGACTATTCCTCAATATTATTGACAAAATGCCTGAAAGACCAAAAGTGATGTTACCCGGAACCGATTTGTGAAACAAAACTTTGTCGTATTTTGGCGCGCCTTGGCTAGTGATGGAAAAGAGTCTGCCTGGCGCTTGAGTAACCTATTAAAAAAAATTAAACTGAAAAAAATCGAAATCGACAGAAAAATAATTCAACAAAAAAATTCTTTCATCTTTGAAGAAAAAAAGAATATTATTTGCCACATGGATCCTAAACTAATATATTTGATTGTTCCGAGACAAATGGTCTCCAACCCAATTTGGGAATAAATTTATAACATCAACGTGACCATTTCTTCGGCCATTGTAGCCATAACTAAAATTTTCCATAAATTAGAATTTACCGTGCCCATAGGTTTGCGAGATTGCGCTGCGTTGGTTGTAATAAATCATGAATTGCCTAATGAAGGATTTGATACGATCCTCTTCGAATGCATTCTTTAGTTTTTTTTTGCTGTTTCGTCTTCTACCAGAATTATTCTATGTATAGTGTTGAGCAAAAAACCTGTGGGGCGAAAAAAATATAAAATTCTGTCACCTTATGGTCAAAACAGAAAACACGTACAATTTCGGAGTGTTGACACTTTATGTCCGCCCTTTTCACCCTACAGTGAAAAGTGCGGAATGAAGTTGAAAACTTCAGTTATTTGCAATGCACTGAAAATTAAATTGAACTATTTTCTTCATTGTCGAATAATCTTTATATGATTTAATTGTCCCCCATTTACAGTAAAGAACAAATGCTGACACAGATTAAGGCATTAATTTCTAAATTATTTGACGATGGAAAAATCAACACGCCAGCCAAAATTTTCTCACAGTATGTTGGGAAAATAATGTATTCCGAAAAAAAATTGAAATTGAAAGACTATATGACCTTTCTGTATGAGAAATTCGAAGAGCTATCTGCCGAAGAAAAAAGTTTATTCATCCACCTAACATACAAAGAAAGGAAAATTCTTCGTATGAAAACCAAAGAACTCTGCCAAAAGATCCGAAAACTACAAAGCAAAGTGGATAAATTCAAGAGTAATGAAGAAGAAGCACCAACAAATGACAAATGGGAGACCAAATGTGAGGAGGCGGCGGGAAAATTGAAGATACTTTGCTCAACACAGATCTTAAAAAGTTTATGTTGTGATTAAAAGATATAAACAAAAACACTTTACGAAATCTAAAAGACTCAAACAATAAACATATTTGCAACTTACCCTCTCCTTTTTTTAAATCTGGCAATGAAATACCAAAAAAGAAATTTTTTTCGTTTTTTTGAAGCTAACGTCTAATCGTCGTCTAATCGTAATATCAGCAGCATAACTTGTCACTTGTACCGTTCGGAAAAAAGGATTTTTCCTACTTGGATTGTACCATCAGAATGTCGGAACTTCAACCCATTCTATTGCATGAGCATATTCAGGTTTAATTCACATTACTTTTAATATAGTTGTGAAAAATGACTGTATAAGTGTGTAATGGCATGTTTCAGACTGAAATTTTGAACTTGATAGACCCTAAGTATTAATAAATGATTGGATTTCTCAGGAAACCATGCCCGTGTTTTTGTAGAGGGACAGGCTCAAGTTACTCAAGTCCCTGCAGTACCTCAGCGGTTCATGGCGGGAACCATTCAACGACATAGAAACGCCGACGTAGACGAGGTAACGATTGTTTTCTTTAATTAAAATTTATATCATTTAATTTTAAAGTTCTATTTTTATAATTTATAGGCTTCGGAGAGTAACGGCAGCCAAAGCTCTCGTTCTCGGAGCAGTAATGGCAGCCGCACCTCTCGATCGCCTTTAAGAGCCCATTCTCCAGCAACAGCGCATGTTGACAAGGTAAGATGGGTTGATTTTAAATTTTTGCTGTTACTTAAATGACTAGTAATAAGTAATGTGAGTAATCATTAATACTATAATGAAAAAGTTTCTGTACGCCATAGTTCACGTGCGACTAGACCACCACAGCGACCGCTGGAAGGAGGATACGTTCAAGCTTCTCAGCTCCTCGTCAACCTCGCATTCCGAGACCAGCTGCTCAGTAAACTGCCGTAACTCGAAGGCGACGCGGCCGTTCCGCTCAGTGCAAACTTTGCTAGAGAGGGAACGTCAACGCAAAGATGGAACCATGCGGCCTAGAAGTATGCAGCGTTTCCGCCAAATGCCTTTCCGCGCATGCAGCGTCGGCACATTTTACCCCAAATCTATATTTGTAACTATTTACATGAAAGGCCCTGGAAGTAAACTTCCAATCCGGTTCCGTTACGTCATCGTGGGGAATGGATGTGGGTTGTCCCCAATAAGCTCAATGACTAAGCCAGTGACGGGAGCGAAGAAAAGAAACCAACTCACAGGCGACATGCTTGTCCCTGTGATAGCTTCGGATCAGTTCCATCCGAATTCGATGGCCATGCTCCTCATGTCATTGCTGTTGTCGCTGCCCTGCTACTCTGATGGGCTTGTACGTTTCATAGATTTAAATTAAAGACTTCTTTTCCTGTCTCTAAAAAATAGTGTATAGCCCTGTGCTCTCCCGCGCTTTTCTACCGGACAATTTTATGGCTACAGAAGTACATTCTATCCAGAAAAAAGCGCCAGAAAGCTCAGGGCTATACACCATTTTTTAGAGAGATTTTAAGAATTTATTTTATTCTTTAGTTTGAGCTTCGAAAGGAGCTGGCCGACGCACTTATCCCGATGGATAACGTGTACGTCTCGGTATACATCACCAAAAAGGAAAAGGACAATTTCTTGTCCTCCAGTTCCGAGACTTTTTTCGCCTCGTTGAGGAGGATCAATTGGATTTATTTGATCCTGGCAAATACGCCAACCACATGGCCAGGTTATATTCATACGAACTCTACCGAATCGCCGTTTATGAAATGAATGAGAAGGACGACGAGTATCAATTACTTCTGATGAAGGAATGTATGATGGCCGACATTTCAGAGCTCGCCGAGGAAAGCCATTTTTTTAATTTTTGTAATTTTAAGCCAAGTAGATTAAAAGTTTATCGCTTTTTTATTGATATAGATGGATGAGCCAGTGAGTCCCATAATTAAGGAAACCCCAAATATGTGCGCAGTAAGTATCTTTAAGCGCTTCATGTTCTCTTCATCATTTACACATCTTGTATACTCTCACATATCTCCTTACATAATTCATTTATCAACAAAACAATACACATTTTTAAGAAAATCATTACACCTCCGTGAGTTCGTCCGTTAAAGTATAGGTATCCCTTCGGGAACCTCTCCAGAGCAGCGCGATGGTGCTAGTAAATTCCTGCCCGTCGGGTCCCTCACAGCGAGAGACGGAAGTTGGCGCTGGTAACAGTTGATCAGTAGTTTACAAAACAAACCAATAGAGGACTCGTTATGTGCCTGCCCTCAAGTGTCAGTGTGTAAAGCTGTAAGCTGTATCCTGTATGGTATCACAAAACGAGGTGTTGTTGAAACGTTTGGTTCGATTAGCGTCGTTAAGGATTGTTTTATTCCATATTTTGGTTAGGCAGATAAAAGCTTATCTCTGCGATTTCCCCTTGCGATTCATCTTGCCAGTAGTTGCATGTGAGCAGCTCAGATTTTTTTGGCATTTTAACCCCCTATACTCTCTTCATGGCAAACTCAAACAGCTACACTGGAGAGCATTCTTATGGATACTGGTATGATCACTTCATTACTTTGTACATATTATTATTGTGCACTACATTAAAAGTACCATTTTTAAAGAATTAGGAAATTTTTAAAATGCTTCAATTTGGTAGTGTCTAGATCATTACCTACTCTTTTTTTTGTCAGTTTGTTTGTATTTAACAAATTGTGTTAGAAATATATGCTGCAATAGAAAACTTTGTACTTTTTTACCTAATTATAAATTGTTGTATAGGATGAACCACGAAGGAGACATTGTGCAAGAGGATGGTGAAATAAGCCCTCCTGGAGAGCAGTATGGGCATGGATCAGCTGCCTCAGATACTCGCACCAGAGAAAGTGAAAGAGAGTGGGACAGGAATAAAGAAAGAGATAGAACCAGGAGACGATCAAGGTATTTAAAAAAATACAAGATATTTTAAAAATTGCTTATCTATCTCAGTTTTTCTTTTTTCCATTAAGATCTAGATCAAAATCAACAGAAAGAAGAAGGCGGAGAGAACGGAACAAGAAAAGAGAGTGGAGTGATGATTCTGGATCAAGCAGAAGCCGCAGCCGTAGTCGTGATCATAGAAGACGAAGTCGCAGTCGAGATCGAGACCGCAACAAGAGAGAACGAGAGAGATCATCATACGAGTAATTGTTTCTTTCCACTGAGATCAATTTTAAGAATAAAATCTATCCTTTTTTCGTTTGGTTTAATTTTCCAGTGACCATCGAGAGCGTGATTATGAAAGAACAGATAACTGGAAAACCGTTGCACCCAACAGTACCATTATGGTTAGCAATTTACCACTTCATGTAGCTGAAAATGAAGTATGTTTGATTTTTCATAATTATTAAAAAAGTTTCGTCTATAAATTAGTGGTTTTCGCTAGATTCGAGCAAACATCCTGATGCATGGACTTGTGGCAAAAGATATTCGGCTTATTCGACGAAAAGATACGGGTATGGTACAACGGCGATATATACAAATTTGGTTGGAGTAGGGAAATCTCAGATGGGAAAGCACGACGATCGATCAATAGGCGTGGTGGCGTGTTGTTCTTTATCACAGGACAATCATCATCAAAATATTACCAGGGCGCTCATCGAAGGGGACATTGCTTCCACATTTAATGATGGAGAAATGGCTTGGACTGTATACAAATGCAATAATAGAGCACTTGTTATTGGATATTTCTGGGTGCTGTTGCCCAACTTTTAGGTACTTCACGTGGATTCGCGTTCGTTGAGTTTAATCGTCTTCCCGAAGCTGAACGTTGGATGGAAGTCAATCAGGTAGCATCAACCCCCCACTTCACGACAAAGCGCTAACCGCGTTTGTGGGGACAAGTTCACGGTTGGCTGCTCCAGCAGTCCCGTGGGGATACCATCATCTCGAAATATACCCAATAGTCACGACAAGTTCAAATGGGGACTTGAATAGTTGTCTTTGGTTCAGTTATCTACATCGAATCCTTAATTTTGCAGGGATGTCTTGTGTTGGAAAACCAGTTTCAAGCTACTCTTCAATACAGCATCTCAAAAGATTCTTTCAACGATAAGGCTGCCAAGGCGGCTCAAGATTGGTTTTGTATTCATGTAAGTTATCTTCTGATTCAATTTCAGTAAATCCTTATTTAATTCCTAATTTTTCTAGTGTGGTGAACATAATTTCAAACGTCGAGAAATATGTTTCAAATGTCAATCACCTCGCAGTGAATCGGAGCTGTTGAATGATGTCCAGAGAGAGATCTCGCACTTTCCCACCAACAGTAATGAAGTTTTTTATTCGTTCTTTTTTGAATTACTACAAAACTTCTTTTTTAGCTGTTTTGTTACGCAACATGGACGTCTTGACAAATGAAGATCGAGTTCTGAGCATCCTACAAAGTGTTCCTGGAGTTGCAACTTTACCCATCAAATCAGTCCGTATTGGTCGTGATCCTTTGAACAACATCTCGCGAGGGGTTTGCTATCTTGACATGAACAACACAAATGACGCGATGCGTCTCTTTGCTGGTTTGTCTGATGTAGGACGACTCGAAATAGACGGCCGTGAAGGTAATGCTGACTATTACTATTTTTCCCGATGGATTATGTTTAATTTTGAAATTATTTCTTTACAAGTCATGATATCTTACTGCAAACAAGCAAACCCTTCAATGCCTGCAGCATCAGTTGCTGCTTCTGCTGCTAACATGTCTACTCCTGCCGGAATGACAGCCGTTGCTGCAGCACAATGGTCTGTCAGCAATGCAAGTAATGGCCCTCAAGCTACAGCGTCTGGTGGTGAAGTTAACTTCACTGCGGAAGAAATCCCACGGTTAGCCGAATATTCGGCTTCACTTTATGCCAAAACAACGGAAGAACATGCATCTTACTTACAGTATTTAGCTTTTATTACTTCAATTTATTATTTTCATTTATTTTAAACCTTTTCTTTCTCTTGTTTTTTTTTTTTAAATAGATACTATACGCAGTACTATACAAATCAGTTACATTCTGCATCATCCCAGTCACAGAAGACCTTAGCACCGGATTTAAGCAAATATGTTTTTGATGAAAAATCCGGCTACTATTATGACACAGGTATTTAACATTTGATTTTTAATATTTGATAGTTAATCATTGACGACTACTTTTATGATGCTACTATTATGACACAGCCTCGAATCTCTACTATGACTCCAAAACCCAATACTTTTACAATCCAACAACACAGCAGTTCTGTTATTGGGATAATGAGAAGCATTGTTTTATTCCTGTTTCGGGTAACGACAGCAAAAAAATGGCTACTCCAAGTAGTGTTCACGATAAGGAAGATAAAAAAGAAAAACCAGAAAAACAGGACAAGGTAATTTATTGATCTCGAAGACTTTCGAACTATTTTGTTCAAGGATTAACGTTGGATACTTAGGTTAACGTTGCTAAGAAAATTGCCAAAGATATGGAAAAATGGGCCAAAACACTCAATCAACGGAAGGAGTCGACAAAAGTAGCAGTCCCAGCCCCAGCATTTGAACCTGAGCCTGAGCGACGGAAGGAGCCCGAACCTGTGGCAGAGAAGTCAAGTAGTCTGAATGAAGTACTTCAAGTGCTGCAGAGAAAACAATTGGCTGAAAAGAAACCATTAGGAGCGTCAGCTCTTGTAGCATACGGCAGTGATAGCGATAGTGATGGTCACGATGAAAAGAAAACTGCAGAACTCTTAGAGAGTTTGATTGATTGGAGCAAACTCGCTTGTCTTTTGTGCAAGAGGCAGTTTTCCAACCGAGAAACTTTGGTCAAACACCAACAGTTGTCGGATTTGCACCGACAGAATCTTGAAGCTTGGAAAAAACAGAACACTCCAGTTGCCTATCGTGACCGGGCTAAAGAGAGAAGGAAGAAGCATGGCGACAGTGAACCCAACAACCAACGCAAGAAACAAGTTTGTTAACACAGCCGCTATATTTGAAAACCCATCTACACGTTTTTTCCTGCGCTCTGCTAACTTAAATGACCATTTATCCGTCATAAGGAGTCGGTCTCGAGATCCCGGACAGAATCGGTTCCATCCGACTACGAGCGTCCATCGCAGAGTGGAGCCTCGCTAACCAGTAACAATGTTGGCAATAAACTGTTGCAAAAAATGGGCTGGCAGGAAGGACAAGGCCTAGGCAAATCAAATCAAGGAAGAACCACCATCATAGAGGTAGTTTTTAATGTTATTCGCATTTTATTTACATTGAGTATTGCACGTTTTTATAATTCAGGCCGATCGTCGAAGTGCCCAAGCTGGATTGGGTATGAAAACTTATGCTGTTGCAGGGGATGATTATCGCCAAAGTGTGAAAAAGTTGGCGATGATGAGGTTTAAAGAACTGAACGATGAATGAGCTTTTTTTGAGTTCTTTATTAGCATAGGTTACATTTCGAAAACATCTTCCATTCATCCAATTGTGACGGCATCCTTATGTTTGTCAATCAAAATAATACACAATAAAGATAATCCTTATTAAAGTTTTATTTCTAAGCTTACATTTAAATGCACATTTGGCATATAGTAAATAATAAATCGTCTACATCTCACGCAAATCGAAGGGTGTTAACAGTAGGAACGGAGCAAAGCAGAATATTGACTTCTTTTTTTGAGTAGCCAATTTTTAGATCTAGCTAAATGCAACCAATATAAGAATTCAAATTTTTGGCAAAGGCATCAGTTTGTTGTAGCATAATTATCTGAATACGATGAGTAAACTATTCGTAGGATATAAGCGATAGACTAGTGAACAGGGAGATACGAGGTTTGATAACTACAGTGGGGGATTTCAGTAGAAAATATGTTGCCACAAAGTCAGAACAAATACAATAATACCATTTAAGAGACCAATCGTGTAACCAAGGTGAAAAGTGTGTCCAGACCTTATTCTAAAGTAAAAAATCGAAAATTAATGGTTGAAAGAACAATAACATATATTATGAGAACAACAATTTTTTTATTATTATTTACCTGTGTTTCTTAGGAGAAACAGGAGTGGGAGGGTTTACTCCAGGAATTGTACTATCATAATAGACCAGTAACCAAGAAAAAAGAACCATCAAGCAACCATACAGAGTAGGCAAAACCAATGCTGACAGTTGATTTATGAAACAACTTTGTAAAAAGTTGGCTAACATTGCAAAATAACTCTGCAATACACCAATAACTGTGGGAATGGCTGAACATGCATAAGAATAGGAACAAATTGAGAATTGTAATAATTGATTGGGAATATTTATGAAGGCGGTTGAGATCGTTTTCACATAGATTTCAAGAGTTCTGTTTGTTCTGGACTCTTCTTCAATTGAGTTCTTAGGAGAATTGACAGAGTAAACACCCGAAGGACCACAATCTGATACTGAACCCATCAGATTGTCAGGAGATATGCAATACTGAACACCATTACCTACAATTAATTTTATACCACAATAGAATTATAATGCTTTAAAAGAGGTAAACACAGAGTATATTTGAAAAATTACCTGATACTGTGCCAATATTGAGGTGGAGAGAAAGAATAAACAAAACTATCAAAACTTTGGAAAACAGAAGGGAAAAGTCAATTGTAAGTAACTTCATTGTGACGCATTGAATAAGCGTCGAGAAAAATGTCAGAGGGGTGCGGCGCAGGCACAGCTTTTAGTGACGATGAAAGGTGGAGAGCCTTCACAAAGGTGAAGAGCCTATACGGTTAGTAGACGCCTTCGAATGTTGAGTTTGTTAAATACGCAAATGACGATTGAAAATAAGAATAACTGCATGATAGTGAAAAAATTGATGTAATTAACAATTTACACTTTAAAAATGTATACATTTTTAAAGTCAGATTATAAATATATTTATAACTGTCAAAAAATTGGAACGAGAACTAAATTGCAGACGAAATTTGGGATATGCAGAATATTTCTTGGCTTCATGGCCCATGCTATATGGGAACGAATTCCACTAAATAGTGGTCCTTATTCCTCGTTCCAGTTCCCCGGAATAGGACCCTCCCCCCTTATGTGCTATGGTGCCTTTAGGTATGAACCTCCTATGAGGAAAATAACTGAGGCGCAATCAGTAGCCACTTTTGCAATCCTTGAATACAAGTATAAGTAAATAAGTATAGGTAACCATCTAATCGGTTGAACATGACATCATCGATGGTCGATTGGCTTGGCGATGCATGAAGACTTCCAGTAGAAGCTTGGGACTCATGGTCTGCAGTGGAAAGATTTGGACAGACTACATTTTTCTTGGCTTACCGCTTTTGTCGTATTACGTCCCATATGTATGAGTTCTCATATTAAAACCTATGCGCTAGGAGCTTTTTCCAAATCCTACCGACGCTATAAAACTATTACCGATTCGCTACGTGCTGACATTATTGGTCCGGCAGTCGTTCTAGGCAACTGCCTTATTTACTACGAATAATTTTTTAATTGTTGAGCGTTTGTAGAACAACTGAGTTTTGGGGGAAAAAAAGAAGATATGAGAGAGTCGATTGGTTCTCTTCTCAAAATTCATTTTGTACAGACTCTTTATTTAGGAAGAATTTTTCTTACAAATGCATAACACTTGTTTTCATTAATTGTAAAGTTACAACAATCTTTTTAGAACCGTAAAGATTGTAGTACCTAACTCATGCCAATTTACAATGGCAAATGAAGCAATTGCTGGATCCGCCGCTGATCGTCCTTCAACTGTATACAAATGTTTGTCCATAGATGTGTTAGTAGCCGCATCGTAACCAATCACTTTCATCCAGGGCTGAAGAATAAGACGAAAGAGGTGGTCCAACAGACTTGATAAAGATGAAAAGACCATTCCGAAGATATCGGCGGATCTCTTTTTGATCACTTGAACGTGCTCAATCCTATTTTGAATTGCAGGGTTATTCTACGATTACAGATTTACTAGCATTAAAATACTTACTTTATGTTGTTCCCAACATTTGCATCATCCAAAAAATCCTTGCAGTTGTTGATACATTGATAGTTGGAATCAAAATTGTGTAACTCTTCAATCACACTAGAATCGTCTTCATCATGTTCCGAGTCGATAAAGGACAAGCGAACAAAAGAAACGAAGCCGCAAAGGAGGAGGAGAGCTAAAGCCTTTTTCATTTTAACTTACGAGCGAGTTGTACAGTCTAATGAGAGCGAAGACTAGAGATCCACCTTATGCGAATGCCCGCAACGTGTGAGGTATTAGTGGTGTTGAACTCGAACATTTTATGCACAGCAGTACAATTAAAAGTTGCCAAATATAAAAATTTGAGAATTTCAACGGCCGCTCTCTCCCGCTCTCTAGCCGCTTAAATAGAGGATTGGTTTAGATTTCAGAAAATTATACAATACGGCAATGCTCTGTATGCCAAGGCAATAACAGACCCAGCAGACACCTTAAAGCGTCACATCAATTAATATAGGGCCTACAGATAAAGTGAGCTAACAAAATATATTGCATTCTACTGAACCCTTCAAGAAAACCTCGATGAATATAGTATATTACGATTTAAAATAAAACATTTCACAATTAATAAAATAGATCACGTAGAATTCGATCGATCATGCCATAAAAGCGATCGTGATACCGATGATTACAACACTGTAAAAAGCCAGGAGACTAATCGGCGAAGCAGAATCTGGAATCTCTGTTGGGGCTGTAGTTGTCTTGGGCGAGTAGAAAAAACTAATTTAGTTTAATGTCTATTACAAACTGTTGCTGAAATTGTTCATACCCGTGTGAATTCATCTTCATCCGATTTACCACTCGTCGGGACCGCGGTTGTCACGCTCGGCTTTTTGGTGGTAGTCTCTTCATTGGCGACGCTGTTACTGGCAACCGGAACTCGTTTGACTCGTACTACGGAAGATTTTTGATTCAACCAGAAATCGGCAAATGACTTGACAAACGTCGTTCTAGCAGTTACAATATCGATGATGAAAAATGATAATAATCCAATACGTCAATATCGTTATACTTGAAGACGACAGATCCATTAAAATCTTGTGGTGGATTCCAGGTAGCAACCACAGCGCTCTTTCCGGTCTTATCCTTGTGAGTAACAGCATTCTGCGTACACAAGAATTAAAATTATCAAGTTCATATGTTTAGAAAATTGTGGCAGTTACCTCTGAACCGTCTTCCCTGCAGTCAATGGCCTTACCCATGTCCTTGAGGCTGAACGTTCCGATGATGGAGGTAGGGTCAGCTACGTCGAAAGCCATCAACAGAAAACCTACCCACAGAAACGTGGCATTACAATTCGATAACATATCAACCTAACTTAAATATAAATTTTGGAAAATAATACTTTACCTTTGAACTTGTCGCTGCCACCTGCATTAACTTGTTGTAACGTCACTTCTAAAGTCCCGTTTGACCACATTTCCTCCTATTATTACACACATATCACGACATTTTAAAAACTAGCAATTAATTGCGCCATTCTATTCAGTCGACTTACCTTGGTTACTTTGGTGGCAAATGGACAATCGGTATCTTGAGGTGAACCAAAATGTTGAGGGGACATGTCGTCGCATGCCTCAGTGGGAGCTCCATCGGGCCTCGAGACAACTTGGTCGATCAACAACAATGACAAGAACAAGACAAACAATTGATAAGGACGGCGAATAGACATTTTCACGTGAATGAGACCGAAGTAAGACTAGCAAATAATTTTGTGAGGAATGTATGTTTATATACCTTTTCATCCCGCCCCTACAAGACTAGACAACTAAAGGTAGGGAGATGATTCGGTGATCCCATGTTTCACCTGACGTATGGACTACCATCTAGTGTTTACACAATATAACAGCCATTTTACCCGCACTGAGGAACGAAGCAAAACCATCACTACTTAATTTTTTGCGGTTGTTTTTATAACATCAACCTGAACGCGATTAATAAATGGGATCCCTGGTTTCACCCTTATGTACAGCAACGGGTGAAAGTTTCCTGACGCGATTTTCGTACTATGCGCTTTTACTTTACATCTACCGGTAGTTCTTTGCTAAAGGGTATATCAATCATCAAAGGGGTGCGACGAAACATGAATGTCAATCAATGCGACGAAACATGAAGCAATCCCGCCATTCTTTGTTACTATTATTTTATTGATTTAATTTAATCATCAATTAATTAAATCACTGTCCAGAAGAAAATTATGTAAAGTGTTATTTATCAATCTGTATAAATTCTTCTGCTTAAAAATACTATTATACTGTATCAGATTTTGTATTTGAAAAAGTTTACAAAAGGCTTGCAACCCAGTAGACTTTTTAATAATATTAACATTTTACTTCACCTAGGAATAATTCACCTGGACAGGGTTCTCTATTTTCTTTATTTTGTCAGGCTGTGTGTATAGTATAAGACTGCTGCACAGTCAATGTCTTTAGACTCTGCTTTAGACCTTGCAATGTATATTTTAGGGTATTTATTTAAATTACTTTTGATTTAAGCAAAGTTCAAATGAAAGAAGAAGATAATGCGAATAAAGTGGGAATGAGAAACAATAAACCTAGCCCTTACCTACCACTACCTTACTCTTAGTACTGGAAAGTGAAAAATAAAAATGTACACGTTTCAAACGAAAAAAGTAAATAACACAAACACAATAACGAGTTAGGGTTAAGGTAATAAGGTTAAACCTCTTCCCCTTCGCTTCCCCTGAAAACAAGTAAATTTCGGAAACCGAGAAAAACTTCCCTTTATTATCATTGAGAGGGAAAATTAAATATTTACAATTAAATGAATAACATAATTGTTAAGTTTTTTTTAAATTTGCGTAAACAAAGAAGGAATTTGCCTAGGCATCCAGCGTAGGCAAATTCAACCTGTTAACGATTGTACCGTAGCTATCGACGAGTTCCTCACATGGTCACATCCTGTTCCCAATGGTCCCCTACAAATAAGCAAATAAATATTTTTTTAAAAACGGCTATCTAGGGTTTAACAAAATATGACAAACAACTAGAGATAAAATATTTTATTTCGGCAAACTTCTCTTGCACAATTGCAAGGTGACGTCGTTTTTTATTTTTATCAAATAGCAATATGGAATCCGTTTTGGGTCAATTGGAAAAACCTAATATATATATACATATTCTTCCGAACTCATATTAAGTGTTCACATGGAAATATATATTGTTCTCAATAAAAGGCGGGGGATACTTGTTTTTCAAGCGGCGTTTTTCTGGGATCATTCCGCGTTATTTCAACTTTTCAAATCAAGCCTTTTAACTTTGTATTTGCCTTTTTGGCGTTTGACGCTATCGACGAGTTCCTCACATGGTCACATCCTGTTCCCAATGGTCCCCTACAATTAAGCAAATAAATATTTTTAAAAAAACGGCTATCTAGGGTTTAACAAAATATGACAAACAACTAGAGATAAAATATTTTATTTCGGCAAACTTCTCTTGCACAATTGCAAGGTGACGTCGTTTTTTATTTTTATCAAATAGCAAGCTGAATTGCGAGACATAGTAATGCATGTAAAAATTTATATTTCGTTATAACGTGATTTCGCAAATAGATGTTTCTCAATTATCATCGTGTTTTGATTTTTAAAATAGCGATATGGCAAACTTGTAAGTTTATAGCCTGAATGGCTGAATATTATCATCACCTAGCAATATGTAACATCGACTGCTACTGCTGTAGCGTGCACTTGTTATCTAAAGTCATCATTCCTCGTTTTCTTGCCACTTTCTCACGGCGATTCTTATTTACGAATCGCTTCCTTTTTTCTTCTGAATCTATTATTTTTTCTTAAAAATGGGCGAAGCCAATAAAGTTAGTCCAATCAAAAACTTTTTTGCTGGTGGTTTTGGTGGTATTTGTACCGTGTTTGTCGGCCATCCGCTTGATACGATAAAGGTAGTAGCATCAATCAAATATCAATCCTTTAACTTGACAGGAGAATTTATTTACTCACGGACGATCTAGGTTCGTCTTCAAACGATGCCAATTGTACCAGGACAGGCCCCACTCTACAGGGGAACATGGGATTGCTTAACGAAAACAATAAAACACGAAGGGATAAGAGGCCTTTATAAAGGTAAACAATACCTTGTAAGATATTGCAGCATCCATTTCTAAATATTGTTGTATTATGACAGGAATGGGAGCACCAATAACAGGTGTTACACCAATTTTTGCCATCAGCTTTCTTGGATTTGGAATAGGAAAGAAGCTCCAGCAAAGCCACCCAAATGAAAGGTTATCTTTACTGCAGCTTTTTAATGCAGGAGCATTCTCTGCTGTGGGCACAACATTGTAAGGATATTTAAGTAATTACCATCTTTCTGAGTTTCTTCAATTTGCAACTTTTCCTTACAATTTGATAGCATTATGGCTCCTGGAGAGAGAATCAAATGCTTACTTCAGGTAACAACCCACTTACTCAGTAAAATTCCATGGTTGACTTATTTTCTCTTTGATGTTTAGGTACAACAAGCAAGTACTGGCCCAGCAAAGTATGCAGGGCCAATCGACTGTATTCGACAGTTATATAAACAAGGAGGTATTCGCAGCATCTATCGTGGAACTGCCGCTACACTTTTAAGAGGTAAGGCTGTCGCGTAATGAAAATCGATAGGCAGATGAAATAATGACTTATACCTGAACAGATGTGCCAGCCAGTGGAGTCTATTTCATGACTTATGAATGGCTGCAGGTTTCACTCGCGCCCGCAAACTCTGACGGCAAGCTAAGCCCTCTTCGAACAATGTTTGCTGGTGGTATGGCGGGTATTGTAAACTGGATCATTGCTATCCCCCCGGACGTACTCAAAAGTCGGTTGCAAACAGGTATATAAAACTTTTTCCGTTTACTTTTCAATTTCTAAAATGTGATAATATGGTTACTTGTTTTGCAATTAAAGCACCCGAAGGGACTTACCCTAATGGTGTACGCGACGTATTCAAAGTGTTAATTCGCGAGGAAGGAGTTGGAGCTCTTTATAAAGGAGCTATCCCAGTGTTTCTTAGGTATAGAGAAACTATTTTAATCTCTATAACGTTGAAATTTAACACGAATTTCTAAAATTTTACAGAGCTTTCCCTGCCAATGCAGTATGCTTCCTTGGGTTTGAAATGGCTCTTAAGTTTTTGAACTGGTTAGCTCCTTCTCTTTAATGGACTCTGTATTGTCCAAAAGTAGATATTATTCACACAAATCATGCACACTCCAGTTTTACTAAAATACAATATAGTTTTCGGTAATATTTTTCATTTATTTTTTGGCTTGTGCATGAACTCAAGTTAGGAGTAATATTGAATTGATTGTACACAAGTTGATCATTTTATTGAATTAGCTCGGCTTGGAAACAGGGTTTTATGCAAATAAACTTGGAAATCATCTGGTCTCATTCTTATTCCAGTGCTCCACTAAATTCACACTCTCACTGAATTAAAACTGTACAAAATTACCAAGTTAGTGACAGCAAGCTTTTGGAATAAGAAACACTAGCTAAAATAAAAAAATATATTTACCCGCTTCAAAAATTCTTCAGCACATACACGGGCCCGTGCGTTTACGGCCAATTTCATTTCACTGATTTCTTTGTCTATCTCTTCCATAAAGTGAATGACAAAGTCAACTAATTTATGCTTGTACATAGCTTCAGTGTGGAAATTTGTTATCAGAAAACTAATGTCATACCCCTGAACAAATCCAACATAGATGATGATTTTAATATTTTAGAAACACTAAATTAAATTTACCTCCACTGGTTTCCTTCTTAAAACAATAAAATTTTCTGCTCTCATCATCATGAACCTCATAAATTTGTGGCAGAGAATTTTTTCAATTTCATCAGCTTGTTTGATGGAAATACTGATTCGAACTGAATTGATGGAGGCTTCAATCAAGACTTTTTCCTTCTCGTTTCGTGATATGACTACTGGGTTAAGTAACAGTTCCTTGCTTGTCCTATTTACAAAACTTAGTTTACATGTAAACAATAATAAAACCAATGTAATCTTACCGGACTTCAACTTCTGGTTTATTGTGACGCTCAACTACCTGGGAAGAAAAGTTTTCTAAACACATTGCAGCCTCCAGTGTGCTTCTAACTGCTGATAAGTAAGGCCTCAAAGTTGCCGACTAGGAATAAGATACATAAAGATTAAACACTTGCTAGTGTAGCAAAATCAAAAGTTGGAGACAACTAGATAGGGTGTGGTAATATTTCCTAAAATTATGTTTTTAGCTAAAACACAATTCTTAATGAAAGAACAGAAGTCTTCATCTCTTAGCACAGAATGAGTCACAACAAAGAAGATGAAGACCAAACTAACCATTTTTCTTGCTGAATTTTGTCAGAATTCTCAGAGCACTAGAAAAAAACGGCAATTTGGCGTTATTTATTCAATTTCCTTGAATAGTTGGATTCCCTTTCCAGTGGGGCGGGCCGGATCTGTCAAAACCTCACAATTTTTAAGATAACACGAGTTGTGACAGAGTCATGCCGGAACAAGTAGTTTAGTCGATTGCCGCTCGCGTGCGCTGGGGAGCCCGACTAGGGTAAAAAAGACCATGATGACCAAAAACAGCCAAAAACACGTTTGAAACGAATGTTTGAAACATACTCATTCCTGATTCCCAATAATTACGTTTTTAAAAGCCTTTTTTTGGCACTTTCAGCTAAATGGAAGATTGAAACTATGATTTATGATTGAAAAAAGGACAGTTTTATTAGCACTAAAGTTAGGCAGGTTATTTCTATTTCTAAAGCGGTTGCGCTACTAAGTATACGAAACGAAAAGTCATTTTAGCGTTTCGACGAGGCGATAAATTTCTCGGGGAACCTTTCTTCATTTGACGGAAAAGAAAAGGCATAACAAAATTGTTCAATTGTAACAAGTCGTTGCAATAAATTTTCGCCTCAACAATAGCCTGCTTTAAGAAGGGTGACAGTCTGACAGAATAGTAGTGGGCGCGGTTTAAGCGTTTCAGTCGTAGTGCAAGTTATCTTTTAAAGCATTACGATGAGTCAATCCGACAGCCGTTGAGTAATCAAGTTACAGCGATCACCAGCGTGTTGTGACTCCCCTTTTTCGCTCGCTCTTTTCGATAATCAATAGAAATGCATTGGCAACCAGATGGCTAATTCCGTAGACCGCTGTGGAGCATTGTCTACTGGCTGCGTGGACGATGGAACCCCACGGATCCTTTTCCTTTATTCATAGAACTGAACGCTTATCGAGTATGTCGACCAAAACAGCCACCATGAACAGATGGCTTAGAATAAATGACTTGATCGCTCCACGAGGCCGATCAATTCATTCTACGATTCCCCAATGGCCGATTATTGCGAAGTGGACAGGGCAGCAACATGTCGCGCCCAACTCACATCCGGCAACAACAGAACAGTCAGTGGTTAAAATTTTCGGCCCATTTGTGGCATTGTAGAAGATGATTGAGGGAACCTTTTTTTTATTTATTTAAAAGAATAAATGTTTAGCAAGCACATACACGGGCACGGGCACAATGTGCAAGATCTGCATGATAATCGACAGACGCGTATAGTCTAAGCCTAAATATAGCTTTATGTACACACTTTGCATGGATTTAACAATTCAAATCGACAGCGCGAAGCGTACGTTTTGCCGGGAGCAGCAAACACTTGGTATAATCGAGAACTACTTCTTCCATCCTTCTCTTCTTCTTCTTTTTCTTTTTGCCTACTTTCCGCCAGGGATCCAACGGAACATGTGAATCGTCCGTGAAGTTGTAAAGGAAAAAGAAAGAAAAAAAGGATGACACACCCCCTATCCGGAATTCAAACGACCGGTAGTAACTCGCGCTTAAATCTATCGTAAAGAATCCGCAGTCATTCATCGACGGCACAGTCCGAATATAGCAGTTACTAAATCACGTCGTACGTATGGTGCCGAATAGATGATACGGTCGCACAACAGCCCGAGCCCGGATCTCATTACAATATTTGTTGGCTTTCTTCCCATTCTTTTGTAGTCGACATTTCCAGAGGATTGGATGGAGAAAAAGTTGACTCGCTGCTGCTGCTGCTGTGTAGAGCTTAGTTGGCGACAATCTCGACGCAGTCAAGTTTTTTCGGTTGACGACTGAGACGCTTGGGGCGGACCCCGTTGAAAGATGTCGGTGGCCGTTAACAGCAACTCGCACGCCGACACTGACGAGAGAGACATTTCAAGCCTCGTAAAAAAAGGAGCAAAAGAAGGCAGAAAAAAAGAAGGAAACAAGAGTAGCGAAGCAATATGTCCCAGCGGCCATTATCATCTGAACAGAGTAGGCGGATTAGCTGGCAGAAGCACTTGCGTTGGGCTCAACGGACGGACCGGAAAGGTGTTGTATAGGCGAATAACGTAGCTGTTGACGGATAGAACCCGCCCGGCCCGGCCATCCAGTGTGTGCAAGTATGGTGAGCGCTAGTGCGCGACGACGATTTACTGCCGCCCGATTGGCAATGAATCCTACTTAAGGAGCGACAGTTGCGCTAGCCGAGTCGTGTTTCGCTTCTTCTCCATCTCCGTATGCGCTCCTCCCCATCTATACGTTGTCGACGACGAGACAGCATTATAATAAGCATCACACAGCAGAAGCTAAGAATATATATATATATATACAATAAATTTTTCCTGGTCTTTCTGTGCCAGCCAAGCCGACTCGGTCGAGACTGCAAACGAAGAAGTTTCCGTCGAAAACGAGTATTAGCTTGAGGATGTGCTTGCGGCTGTTGCTGGCTGTCGGCGTCTTCCTCTTCCGGATTGCCACTTTACGTAGGAAACGAGCATATTAAGGCACACTGGGCTAGCGGGAAATGCCATCGCGCTGGCGCACGTCGACGACGAAAACACGCCGAGACGAACGGAGGGGGGCCCATCTGACCTCCATTTTCCTGTTGGCATAGCTCGAGAGAGAGAGAGAGAGAGAGAGAGAGAGGCAGACTCGAAGAACTAAAGCTGGAACGAGCAGTCGAGCGAAGTAGAGATCGCGGCAAAGAGGATCTCATTATCTCCAATGGCTTCTGTTGATGAGCAGAGCCCAGGGGGATAGATGTACAGCATCGACACAAGTGAGGAGGAGAAGGAGGTGATGTGGGTGAGAGGGGGGAGGACCCCTTTGATATCCGAGAGTGCTTATAAATGCATCCAGAATTCGGAACTGCAGAGGCGATGATGTGCTGCTGCCGACGAGTTCTCCCCTCTTCTCACCGGACTCGTGGGGTCTTTTTCTCGCGATTAGAGAGCTACATTCATCCGCAAATGGCGCAGCGCAAGCTCCCGTGTTACTATAGAGCTAGGTGTCGGATGGACCGGAGGCAAAAGGCGGTCGTCGGATGCGTTTGGGGAAGTAGCGAGGCCTTTACCGACTCGATCGATCCACATCAGAGCTTGATGCATGGAACGGGAATCGAGTTAAGGTCTTGGACGGCCTCCCTACTGGCCTCGTCCTCCTCCCTTATTCCGTTTTATCTTATCTCGCTATTTTCGCCATCGGTTCCTTTGGTTCCTTTCAGGAGAAAATTCTCTTCTTTTTTTTTCTCTTTTTCTTTTTTTTTTCTTTTTGTTGCCCCTTTTCCTCTTTCACATTGTAATAAATAAAATCCATCCAGTTTCTAAAGGCAATAAATCGTCCATCTCCTCGGCAGCGTTTTCGATTAACCCCCGTCTACCCTCGAGAGTTTGAATGGAGCGAGGAGCGCAGATCGAATTTCCCGCCGCCGCTGCCAGAGTCGTCGTCTACGATATTATGCGCGCCCGCTATTGTTTGATATATCGTCCGTTCATATCCGTGAGACATCATCAATATTCAATTATGTTGTTGGTGATGTGACGGGTGGGCGCTCTATATGTCTCTCTCTCTCTCTCTCTCCACCAGCCCAGCAGCCCCTTTAGTACATTTGGATGAGAACCGTTCAGTATTAGCCTACAGGATCGCCTAGCCGCTTATTTCTATGCTCGGACTCAACTGAATCAACATCGTCCCACGGCGAACCAAAGAGCTTCCTGAATCCTATCTATTTATTTATGGAAGAGACCCGAATCTTGGAATGCCCTATTGGCTTGGCTATTATCAGTGTTAGCTGCGCCTATGCGGACGCTCTTGCAGAGCGTTTATGTGATCCTCCTCCCTTTCGAATGAGACCGTGATCAATCGTAGCAAGAAGGGCGGGCGATCCGCTTCACGCGATCTCGGTTAAATCTCCCATCCAGCAGATAGCCGCAGCAGTCTAGATGGGCGATTGCGAGATTTTTTCGGCTACATAGTGGCACCGGCGGCGGGTCTCTCTCTCTTCCCTCTCTAACTTGGTTCCGAAGTGAGAAAGAATAATTAGACGCTCGATAGCGAGCCGAGATTAGTCGCCCTACTTTCAATACGGCCTTTTCGTTCGAAGGCTTTCCACTCTCACGCATCAGCTAATAGCAGTGAAAAAAGGTTCAAATTGAAATGGCCTTTCGGCTTAGTAGTATGTAAGAGCTTTCACAGTGCCAATTTTCAGTTGATAGCATTGCTGAATTGCTCTGAACTCATTAATCATTCGATGTGCTCTTACAACTTTGATCGTAGGCTTCAGTCGACGTTCGAATCATTCTCTCGAGATTCTCCGAGAGATTCTCTTCAGATAATTTCATCGGAATAGCGTGAGAGCAACAACAACGGTTCCTTTACTTATCATTCAAAGAATGAAAATAAGGGCATTTCGTGATCACTTCTGCGGTTGGGCAATATAGAAATAGTTCGAGTTCACAAAAACGGAGAATTCTTTCCATTCTCGCATTTCTAAGCTTCTTACATTTTTCTTCCCTTTCGGCAACTGTCGGAAGTTTTTGTGATTGTTGCTTGGCATTGTTGTCTTTTACTCGTCATGCTTGCGACAATTTTTCATTTACTTTCAAACATTCCGGAGGGGAGGAAGTTTCCTCCAAGTTTTGAAGCGCCTAACATTTGATTTTGGCGGCTAACTGCGAGTAAGTAACCATGGAGGGAACATATGGATATAACTTATGTACCGGTATACGTATATATATACGTATATCCATGCATAGTCCCTCCACAATATGGTCAATTTCCTCGCACACGGGGAATAATTGATGGAAACCACCCGGGAAGGGTCGGAAAGATATATAGGGCCGTGTAGGGCGCCTGGGCGCGCGTCTGTGTTCTTTTAAATTTCCCTGACGAATGCTCTGTGTGTGTTTGTTGTTGTTTGATTGAACGGCGCCGAGCGACTAGTCGGCCGCTGCTAGTCGCGGGGGCTAGACGGTAAAAATTACCAGGGAATTAGATCCTTCCGTTTTCTGATGTTGGAACAGATAGCCTACAAGAGGTTAGAGAATGATGGTCGTCGTGGCTACCTTTGCGCTTTCGGCCAGGCCAAAGGATCTTTTTCTGCTAGAAAACATCAAAGGAAAACACGGGTCTCGCCGATACCCGGAATGATGGATGATTATGAACACGTCATCATCTTTGTTCTTACATGCACCAAGTCCGCTACCAATTAACTTTTGTTTTGATTTTTCTCCTTCTCCTTCTTCTTCTGCTTCTTTCCTTTTCTTGTTTTCCTTTTAAATAGAAAGAGAGCAGAAGAAAGCAGCGTTTCATGATTGCTAGTGATGGCGTCTTAACGAAGTACCTTCGATGCCTCGATCGACGAATGAGCCCCGAAGGAAGGCAAAAGAAAACGGGAAAAAATAAAAAAGAGCGGACCATCAAGATGATTTGGTACTTATTACTAGATAAAATGGTGTCAGAAGAAGAAGAAGGCGAAGGAGGCAAAGGCGAAGCCGGAGGTTTAGGCACATCAGCGCGCGGTCCAAAGTCTTGCTGGCTAAAGAAGCTGCCGAAATAACAAGAAAACGAGAGAGAAAAGAGTCCGCGGAGAAAGGGAGAGAGAACGCGCGCATTCTATTCATCATCTAAACCTATTGTTGTGTGTATGTTGTGGAGCCTGTTGGGCCTGCTGGTGGACGGAATGAATCGACGGAATCTCGTATGAGATCTTAATTACTCTTCGCGCGGCCGGCCTCAAGGAGGCTAAAAAGCTTTTGCGGGCCCAACACCACCAATGTCTTGCCATATATATATATATATATATATATATTGTGCATTGAAAGGGCTCTAGCCTGTACGTAGTATGTATAAGAGTGCCTGTCGAGTGTGCGAGGCAATTGGAAACGATGATGATGATGATGGTGCAAAGCTTTTTGTCGAGTTTTCTCGGGAACTCGACGGCTCGGTCGCGGTTTGCCTCGTGCACCAATAACAAACAGCACGGACGCGTCTGTGCTGCGCATCCAACGGGTGATTGGGTACTTTTTCAAAGATTTCGGTTCGATTTGAATGCAAATGAGATGGAGTGGAGGGGGGTTTTGTAAAGCGAGGAACACGAGCCGACGTAACGCGAGATGCACGACGCGCGGCGATGACGACGACGACGACTCCATCTTATTGCTGCGTTGATTCTTTCGAGTTCCTCGTTTGAACCGGATTTTGATGTATCAAAGATTCAAAGTAGAGCTGGCGGAATGGGCGCGTAAACGGAGCCCGACGACTCTTGAATTTGGTTGGCATCAACCAGGATAACCTTTGAATCGTGTCTTGTAATCTAGTCATCTCAATTGCAGCAGATTGCCGCGTTAAAGGACCCCGCCATCCGCGCTAGCCCGTAACCGTGAACTCAACGGAGGAAGAGATGGCAAGTATGATGGATGGCTAATGCGGATTTCAATTAGAGCCGAACGACTGGCCGTGATGTTCACGTCAGCGCGTTTCTCTTTGATGGCCCACCAAATGACGGCGCATTCACTTCCAGGAGCCGTTACGTAGCAGAGCACAGCATCGACCGACCGCGACGAGCTACAACACTACAACCGAATCGAGGGGCGAGTAGAGTGAGAACATTCGGCGTCCATAAGCTTTGAGCTCCCAGTTCCTTCGTCGCGCGGGTTAGTCGTTACGATTGACTCGTCAACAACGCGGCGGCCACGGTCGTCCCGTCGGGAGTCAACGGAATGCTTTCTCCTCAGGACTCCACCCCCCACCCTTTAGAGAATCCCTTTCGTTCCGCTACGACGCCATCGACGGCGCTGGCAAGTCAGGGGAAAGTACGTACGACTGTACGACGACTAGGGAGAGACCCCCTTTTTACATAGGAAGGCCAGCAGCAATCACGGGAAGCATTCCGCACGCGTCAAGAATCCGACCGACCGCGCTCGCACACATACAATCGGTTCGCTAATCATTCATCGTGAGACTCTCATTGGCGGGGTCGCCGTGTCCGCTAGCCAGCCAGCAATAATGTGCAGCAATACAAGGCCCCACACCACCAGCAAACAGCATGCAGTGCCCTGTGTACCGAATGGTACCGTATTGTGCGTCCCCCGTCGTTCGTGTCGATAATGACATTTCTCTGTCCCCCCCCCCCACCAACCTCCCTTGCGCAATGTTTAATTTCAAAAGTCAAAGCATCATACCGAGTTAATCTTGTATTATATCTCATTTCACAGATTCTATTGGCATATTTTTGTATGTATATATGTATAAAGAGAGACTTTGGGATGATGAGGGATGCACACAAACATGTATGAACACGTGGACAGCAACAATAGTCTTGTTTCATTATCTTCAGATTCTTCTTGTCAAAAACTAATGCATTGCGAGAATATTACGTACATTTACATCGTGTCGTATGTCGTGTGTGTGTGTCAAAAATCGAACAATGTGTCATCAGGTGACGTACACAATCAAAAAAGGGGGCGGTCCAAAAGTAGGGAAGGAACACGGTAATCAGGAGCGAATAGACGAGTCATATGTTGATATATCGAATTTCCATAGAAAAAAAAAATCAATCAAAAATGATGAAGGAGCAGCAGCAGCCCAAGAGCATATGTGTGTGTATGTGTGTAGGGGATTGGGGGGGAGTGGGCCTCTATATACAAATATGAACAGTATGGCACTTGGCATTTATAGTATAGTAACTGTGCTCCGTTATTTTTTCTTTTTGGAAAAAGACCGAGAGAGAGAGAGAGAATGATGTGGATGTGGAACGTCGAGCGGGACATTGGGGGGCGTGTCCGGTTACAATACGGACAATAAAGAAGGGACAAGGGAAGGCCAGAGGGGGATAGGAAGTTTTGTTGTTACATATATGTACGTGTATGATTAGATATAACTCTTGTGTGTGACGTATGTATGCTTATGTGTGTGCTCTATGATTTTCTCCTTTTGTCAACTTGCCACTCCCAGTCGACTTTTGCCGAGGAGCCGAGGAGCAGGGAGCCCGTCTTCGGCTCTTCGCTCCTTCCTTCTATGACGACGACGACGACGACGACGAATAAATAGCCCAGCGCAAACAGCACACACACACCCACAGACACACGCAGACATGACAACAACGGGAGCCCAGCAGCAGCAGCTTCCCGGTTGTTGTTAAGGGAAAGACAAGTTATTAGCTTCTGCAGCTGGCCCATACACTGTTGTGCAAGTATGTACAACACAAGGCAATTAGGATAATGGTGAAGGAGCCTAGTCGGGGGGCCGTCGACTCGGACGAACTCTGCATCACTGAGGCTCGACGGCTACTTAACTCCTGGCTGGCCGTTGTCTCCTGGGTGGCTGCTGGTGAGTTGTGCAAATGAACGACGTCGTTCAACGGCGTCTCGATCATCACCGACGATGGCGGCGGCTTCTCGTGGTTTAACGACACTCCCTGGCCCCAAACGGCCGCCGCTTGACCGTTCAGCGCGCTCGGTTCCGTCACGACTGCCGGTCGACCGCTCGTTGTCATCGGCGCTGGCGTCGTCACCGACGGAGTCGCTGTTGTCCGGTTGCGCTGCGTCTGACCGCTCGTCACGCCGAGATTCTTCCTGTGCGGTGTCTTGGCCACGTTGGCCGGCCGCGGCGGAAGAGTTCCTCGCGGGGCACAGACCGACGGATCAGCAGCCGGCAGCGGTTGTGTGATGTTCGGGGCGTAATAGTCTGGCGCCGTCGATCCCTATTTGAGATGATGACAATAAATAAGATACGTAAGTCTCCTCCAATTTCCGATAAATTCCACAACAACTGAAAAGCCGGTAATAAATTGTCGGAAATTCTTACATCGATGAGCGCTTGAGTCTTGCCCCAGCAGAGTGGACGATACGCGCCTCGCCTCGTCGCCTCTTGGAACGTGTGAAAATTTTTATCCCAGTCAAAAGTGATGAGCCTCTCTTCAACCGTCTGGTCAGCCAATTCTGGCGGCGATTTAATCCTCACAGGATCCGATCCGCTGTTATTCCGAAACGAGAGAAAAAAAGGAAGAAGACAAAATGGTTAAGAAAAACCGCATCAAATAAAAATCGGTTGGAATGAGGGGCAATATACAGTACTACTACACTAAAGAAAAGGGCGGCATCGGCGGCACCAAGTAATGGCGACCGGTCCGACGGCCATAATAAAAAACGAAGGAAGAAAGAGAAAAAAAAAGCAGCAAGGGGGGAAAAGACGTAAATAAAATGGTTGAATTTCTTACGGGTGCAATTCCTGGATGCCGAGTGAGTGCAATATAGTGGCCAATGAGGGTAGGCTGTAGCAGAGGGAGAGGTCGACGCGGGGCCAATAGAGCAGATAGGCGAGGCAAGTTTCCTCTCTTGTTGACAATCCACCCAATGTGATGGTACTCCTCGACTCGGAATTGTACGTGCACTGGCTGATCAAATGGTCACCCTGTAGAAAGAAGAGAAAAAGACAAAAAAAAAAGAAAATCTTTAGTCATCTGATCGGGTCACGGGAAAATAGACAAAAGACACCGAGCCGAGCTGCGCGCCAGAGAAAGAGAGGAACCGAAGCGACAATGAAATTGACAATGCGGAAGTCATCTGGGTGGGGTGAAATAACAAACTTGCATTGGCTTCAATTCAGTTTCCCTGTGCTGCCGCCCGCTAGACGACGACAGTAAAATGACGAGGACAAAAAAAGCAACAAAACGAAAACAAAAAAAAGAAGAGAAGACGAGAAAAGATATCGATCCGCTTTGTTAGCGGGCGGCACGACACCGGGTCCGCATGAATGAGTCGAGCCACCAGGCCACTTATCGTCAGTCGAGCCGGACGATAGCCCAACACAGAGAGACAGCACACGCACAGCACAGAGGGAATGTATGTCGAATCGTAAAGCCAGAGTGTAAAAATAAAACAGCATAAAGTATTCATACCGGCAGAACGTTGACCGGCTTCTGGAACTGTCGATATTCTTGGTAGTGAACGTCGTAATTGGCGTCGTCCACCAGCGGGGGCAGCTCCTTATCGCCGCGAATGTGACGCAGCTGCACCTGACGACCTGCCAATGGCACAAACATGCATTAAGTTGCGTTTCCACAGAATACATCATCAAAGGTACAAGTTGTCTTTTTGCTTTTTCGACACAAATAGAAGAAGAGGGAATATATATATAGACGCGGCAAAAGCATGTAGTATAGCGGATGCTTCCAGCGTAATAGGTTTTTATTGCGGCCAGGGAATTCGATGAGGGGGTCCGGCCGATGTGCCGGCTTCACGAATGGCCCACAACGCACGCAACGTGTTTCTATCCGTTTTTTTTTCATAGAAAGAGGAATAAGAAGAGAGAGAGAGAGAGAGAGGAAAAAAAAAGAGAAACTTCCCCCCGTGGAGGACGAGGCGAGTTGCTGGGTCGTTTGCATCCGGAAGCAACGGCCGGGTTTTATTTGATTTTCTATCTTGGACGACCGGCCGCCCGGCCGACCGGCAGTAGAGTATAGTAGAAGGGGGCGTTAGAGTTGATGTTTCCACACACCCGCACACATCTATACATATTTGTATGTGTTTACGGTAGCGGAAGTCGTTTGTCAATAAATCAGTAACAGCAGGAGCCGCGTCGACGGACGAGGAACGCGCGGGAGGAGTTTTTGTACAGAGAGAAAGAGACAACTCGATGGCGATGAAGATGAACTGCTGCTGCTGTTGCTTAGCCTATTTTCGCCGTGACTCAAACTAATGGCAATCCTATTGCCTACACAAAAAATAAACCCTCGGACCCGTTCCGGCGACTTGTAAAGTAGGTGGGGGTGGCACGCGGCTGCTCCTTCCTACACTCTTTCGTACAGCAGTCATAACTCAGCCAAACATTCCTCTTCATTTCAGTTGATGTTGATCAACCCAATAGCTGACAAATGAGACCCGGCCCTGCCGGCCTGCCTTGAAGCTTTGGACGTGTTATTTCCCCCTCCGATGTGAATATGATTACTTTTGAAAAGAAAATAAGAAAATAACGGGCATCGTTGAGAATGCGACTGTGACGATCTGCCGTAATTTTGACCAAGTGCTTTTGGATACGAATCGAATGCTATCGCTAGCTCCGATCACGTTTCAATACGAGCTCGTAACCTTTCAGCATCTTGTACGTCAGAGAGCGTCAGAGCGTCGACCAACTAGGCAACTATCCCCTGGCACCATCGGCGCGATCACTACCCACCTACTGGGTTATGTGGGCATATTTCACGCTGCGGAACGGATGGGGGCGTGAATCTGAGATTATAAACGATGGGGCGCTAGCGATCACGGAGCGAGGAGGAACGCACGGAAATAAAAATGGAAAGAAAGAAAGGACTCTCTCTCTCTCTCAAAGGAAGAAGAAATATACTTAAATCAAAAAGAACTAGAGAGTGAAATGGCCAACAATAAAACACGTATATATATATATACCGAGGAGGTGAGTGTGCTGGTTGACGGCAAAGACGTTGATGCCGCGAGAAGGCAGGGCCTGTTGAGTGCAGTCGGCAACGCAGTGAGCTTCGGAGACGACCTTACGTTGGCCGGGCGGTACGATATGCTTCCAATTCGGATCGATGCCGACACTCAGCACGCCCGCGTCGTGATGCCTAAACACGAACAAGAAAATAGGCATCGAAAGCTGTTAGTAACCAGATCTGATATTCATGGATGATAATATCTTCTTCGGAATTATTCACGCCATCATTTCCCTGCGTAACCGTTCAGTTACTGCAGACAATGAGAACGAAACGATGACCCGATCGTGCTTGAGTGGACAACTCGGCGTCGGCCAGAACTTTCGTTCCTCCCTCCAAAGTCAACCAACAAAAGACGATCGGCAGAGGTGACAATGAGACCATCTGTTCTGAGAAACTGGATCTTTTGTCGGGGTCGTCTGAAAAAGGACGCCGATTTCAAATGGTCCGCGTTTAACACGGGCGTCTGGGACGTCGACGACCCAGGTCCACTATCCCCACACACAAAACCCCGTCAAGCCAATGCCGCTCTTTCGATTGGCCAGCGTTACTGAGGTAGAAAAGATGGATCTACTACATTAAGGCTATATATATATATATAGAACAAAAAAGGAGACTAGTAGTAGTACAACAAGAGATCAAAAACATTCCGGTCGGATGAAGTGGTTGAGTGTACTCTAGTAGAAAAATAGCAGGAGGCCTTTCCCCCCTTGACGACGATAGAAAACGAGTCAGAAAAAAAGAAGTAAAAGAGGGAGAAAAAAAGCCAATTGTCTTTCGTCTTTTGTTTTCTTTGATAGTCTCCAGAACACCGCTCTTTTTTCCGCCCGTCTTCTCTGTTTTTTTTTTATTTGGTGGAATTCTTCCAACACAAAGTACCAGAAGAATACCAATCGCCGTCGAAGCGCTTTAAGGATGTATAGTTGTAGTAGTAGTCGTACCTGAGTTGGGAAGTGTAGAAGAGTCGAAGGCCCGAGTGATCGACGATGCCGCTCTGCAGGTTCGGGTTGTCGTAGTGCGTCTCGAGCATGAAAAACTTGGCGCCGCCGGCCCGATTCATCGGATAGCCAGCCTCGGATGGGAACGTGAAACCCTTTATGGTCAAGAAGGAGTGACAGGATGGGAGGGGAAGAAAAAGAGAACAAATCGACACATGAATTTCAACTGGTTCTCCTTGGAAGGCTAACCAACCGCCTAGATATTGTCAGCTCGTTCCTAATCGAACGAATCCAACAAGCTCGTCGGTTTGGGTAACTTGACTTTAATAGCCAACGTTGAACGTACCTCGGAACCGGCAGTCCAGGCCACGACGACATTGTTGCAATTGAAAAACAACGGTGGCATCGACGGCTGATAGCATCGCGACCCTTCTGTAGCGGCCAGCACTTCGAAAACGCTCGGATCGCCAACGCATTCGTAAACGTTCATGTGATGAACGAACGGTTGGCTGCCAGCAGTGAAAACCGGCTCGTACTGCGAAACAGACAGTCAATTAGATTCCCACGTTATTAATCATGATGGAGCCAAAAGGGAAAACGGGTTTGGGATTTTCGATTCAAGTTCAAAGCCAGACTGTGCATTATCTTACCCGAATCATGTGGTGTTTGCGATCGAGAGGCGGCAATTTGAAGATTCGACACCAGTGCAGCGTGTCCTCGTTCTCCGGAACCGAAACCTAATTTGAGACGGAAATAAACAAGAAGACAATGAGTCAATTTTAATGATGCCATCACGAGTAAAGCTAGTAGTAGAGGGGACGAAGCGAGCGAGCGAGCGAGAGGTAACATAACATTGTTTCGTTTCATTTGTGGTTGGGAGGAAATGAACGAGTCCGTGTGTTAGGCCTAGAACAAAAGGGACCGGAGGAAGAAACAAGGAATGACCCACTCAAAAAACAAACAACCCCTCGTAAAATAAAAAGAAACGACTCGATCGACCTGACAAATAAAACACACAACGGAAAAAAAACAAGACGGAGGGAAAAGGAGGAATAGAATTCCAGACACAAAAAAAGGAGCAATAGTATATAGCTTCAGCCTGGAAATCGATATAGATTGACGCTGGAAATAGCCCTGGCTCGTCGTTGGCCCTCCCTTCAATCCCGGTGGATACGGAGAAGGGCTATTCACTTCGTGATTGATGAGTGCTCAAACGTCGGGATAGAAGGGGGCTGAAACTCACGAGAGAGAAAGAGAGAGAGAGAGAGAGAGAGAGCGAAAAGGAAAAACCCCCGAATGGACCTTTCCAACGACTCCTCCATCCTCATATCCTCTTTGCCACCTTATTGGAAAGAAGAAAAAGAGAGGCAGCCGGAGCAGGAGCAGCCCTGCTTTTCCAATCTCTTTCATTTATTTTCTCTTTTCGTTTTCGATTTCCTATCGTCTCATTTGCCTTTTTATCTCTTTCTCCTTTTATGTCTGTGGACTCGGAGGCCCATTGTGATGCTAATGTGCCGTCCCGTGTTTTGGTTGTGTGTCCGTCAGTGTCTGCGTGTGGGGGGACTTGTGCTCGGCAGACGGGCCCGGGCTGGGTCGGGCTGGGGTCTAATAGATTACCTGGTAGTTCCTTAAGTCCCAGACTTTGACGTCGGACGGTAGCTCGTCGTCGGCGAATTGCGAGCGATGCATCAGGTAGACGGGCTTGGAGCCGTGCGGGTTATTGGAGAAGGAAATGTCAGCATCCGACAGTGGATCGTTGGGTGAATAAGCGTACATCAACCACGACGTTGACACCTTTATGAAAAAAAAAATACAAGGAAAAAACCATAAATCATCAGGTCTCTACGCGTAGCTATATCACTAAATCTTTTGATACAACAAACAAAAGACGATTTGATTTACGGGTGGGAAACGTCGATCTCTCTCTTACCGTGATGTTAAGATCCTTGTCGTCGCAGGTGACGAGCTTGCGGCGGAATCGCATAACAGTGTGTGTCTCGTTCTCGTGAGCGCCGATCAAGTCGTAATCCTGTTGGGGATCCAATGAACTCCCGCCGTTGGGCAATCCGTGTCGATCCTATTGACGAGAAAAGAAAAGAGAAAGAACGAATCAGAAAAAAAGAACGAACGAACGAACGAACGACGCACACAACACAATTGAATCTTTGTTGATGAACCAATCAAGTTAGTGATCCCCTTTAGAGTTAGTAGTCTAAGTGAGCGAACGAGGTTCCATTGGATTGGAACCCAACGGTCGAAAAACACTAACGACATCATTATTTGTGAGTCGATTTCAATAGTACGACTGCCCCGATAACTACGTACGTACGGTACGGTACCGTAGTGTGTGCTTTCAAGAGAGAACCGCACAACGAGACCATATTTGAATGGGGAACCGACGAGTTATAAAAGAAGAAAAGAAAGGAGTCAATCAGTGTTGTTGGACTCGTGCTCTATAGGCTGACTGCATAATACATCAATCCCTTCCGGCTGTGAAATAACAATGGGCCCTCTCTTTTCTCTGTCGCCCGCTTCGTTCCTTTTTTTTTTCATTTCTTCCTCTTCAATCAACTTTGAATTTCTTTTGTCCAATTTCGCCTCGACAACTTTGGAAATGAATTCAAGTAACACGGAGCGTCAACGAGTCAAACGTCCCCCCCCCCCCCCGTATTATTTATGGTTTGTGTACATCAGACTCGAGTCGTCGTCTAACTACCAACAACAACAACTACGGAGCGCTGCATGGTCCGCGCTGGTCTTCTTTTCACCCGCTGCCCCAGCGGGTTTTCTGCCTTTTTCAATGTGTGGGAACAAAAGGGCTGGGGTTATTGCTTCTGCCATCAAATGTTGGACGGGTCGTACACCAGTAGAGGGAGAGCACGTTTGACAAGTCCAAGAGATTTCTCGTCATTGAAAATGAAATTGTGTGACCACCCAACTCGGCCTTATTATGACTTGCTTCCTTTCTCTCTCTCTCTCTTGACTCTATAGCCTACTCTACTATACATGGATGAGATAGAGAACGTTAGACTAGACTATAATATAGTATGCTACTCTATACATATGCAAGAGGAGTCTGAACCTTGGCGTAACCAACACAAACCCAGCAGGATGAACCAAGGGGGGAAAGAACTGGCGATGGCAGAGAGAGAGAGAGAGAGAAGGAGAAAGAGAGAGAGAGAGAGGTGGATTTGTCACAATTGAGAACGACTGGCTGCTGCTGGATCTAACACGATAACAAGCCGCTCTCATTCTCTACTCTCTCGCCACCCCCCGGAGCTTCGAACGTAACTCGACTAACATATACGACGACTGGGACTTGATGTACGGAGCACCCACAGTCCTCCTCCTCCTCCTGCTCACCCTCCCCTTAAGGCCTTAACGTCGTCGTAGGTCCTTGAACCAGAGAAGCGGACGTCGTCGTCAACGATGGGCCGTCCGCTCATCTCTAATCACCTTTTCGTACTGCTGCTATCCCTATTCGTAGATGCTATATCCCCCCCCCCCCTCCAACACTCGAGGAGACATAATATTGAATGTAAGAGACAACCTCCTGTCCGTTCTTGTGGCACAGAGCGAGATCAAGTGATATGAACGACACACGTTCAGACTGCGCGTGACGTTCGACGACAAAACAACAATGTGGGCACAGACGGGCACAGAGGGGTCGGAACCCAACCGAGGCAACCCAGCTCCCTAGACCTATGAATGATTTTCGAATATTCTAAACTAGGGCACTTGAAATCGGGGTTGAATGATTCGTAAATACGCCCGAGCGCACCCACAAATTGGAAACGACCGAGCAAGTCTCTGTCGACGTGGACATTCGACTATCGGGTGAGAGATTTTTCTATAAAAGTACATTCGGCGACTGTAGTGGGGGTTCGTTTTAGTCCGATAAAGAGAGAGAGAGAGAGAGAGAGAGGAAATACAATAATAAAATAAGAGGGAGAAGTCGCACTAGGCGGCCCCCATGCTGGATATATTTTTATCTTTTTTTCCGAGTTTTTCTCCGGCCGCGCTATCAGCGATCAACCGAGGTCAGTCGTAAAGTCCATCAAACCCAATCTATGGGTGGTATATTATTTAGATAGGAGCGGTCGGGTTTGAATAAAGCAATCACCAGGGGCCATCTTTAACCTCTCTCTCTCTCTCTCTCAGTTCTCCCTCGACTCCACCGAGGCGCATCTTCCTGCAGTGAGGGACTTTTCTTTCTTATGTACCGGACGGAATATATATATATATATATATATATCCGAGGAGACGGTGGTGCCGTCATAACAGTGGCTCAGGCGCAGAAACTCATTTCGGGGGTCGGCTAGAAGCTATAGGGTCGTTGTATAAGAGCGCTGTGGTGGTGTAAAGGCCTCACTTTCATTTCATTTGACTCCCATGGTCGCTGCTGCTGCCGTTGCTGTTGCTACAGCTAGTAGTAGTTCCTTTCCGTGTGTTTGTTAGCTAGAAGAGAGAAGAAGGAAGAAAAAAAACAGAAGAAGGGCCCAACCATCCAGTACCTCCTGCTGGTTATTTACGAGCAAAACAGCAGAGTGTGTGTCCGTACGTACGTCCGTTGCGTTCGTTTGCGTTCCCCCCGCTCTCTGCCCGGCATCTTTTTCGTCCCGTCCTCGCCCCGTTTCTAAAAATATTAGACACCCACCTAACCCAGCAAAACTTTTTTCCTTGATGAGATGGCCTTTTCTCAGCAGCAGCTGATAGACTCGCTCCTTTTTCTTCTCCCTTTTCAAAAGGTAGAAGCCAGAAAGGGCAAAGATTGCTGCTGCTGCTGCTGCTGCCGCAATAGCCGCATTCCCGTGCTCCTGCATTCTATTTACTTGCATTTCTTTTTCTCTCTCTCTCATTGTAGAGGCATTCGTAACGCTTCTGCTGCTGGCCGCGAGAATGAGGAGCGATTAGACTCGACCAATAAGAGTTGGCGTTGGTGCGTGTGTGAAATGGAGTCGTAAAGTAAAAGCCAAAGTGCTTCATTTTCCTGCTGAAACGACGCGTCTCCTATTTGAACGGTTCTTTTCTTGTTTTTCTTTTTTTCGTTTTTACCTCTGCCATCATCAATCAATGGATGTTACTTAACGTCTGTTAAGCGCTTTGAAGATGGGGCCTATACTAGGTGCTGTATCAGAGAGAGAACAGCTGTTACCAACACGATCGTCAATAAAAACGGGCTGGCAACAAATGAGAAACCGACAACAAGACACAACAAGACGAGCGGGTAGTAGCTATACGCACTAGAGGGAGGAAAACGAATCAGAAGGCGAAATCGGAGCCGCTGCCACGCGTGAAAGAGTTAACACAAGTCGTGCGGCAATCAACGCTGCAAGCAGATCTCGTTCTCTCTCGTTTCATCTCGCCTTTCACTCGGCTGCCACGGTCTCTTAAATCCTTATTCTCTCGGTCGCCTCTTTTTGTTCTTTCCGACGACGACAGAAAATTGCTCGAGTTCCAAAACAACAAAAAAACAAAAAACAAGGGACGGAGAAGAAGAAAAAAGCGCCCACGGAGATTTTTCAAATTCTTTTGTGTTGGCCGAGATGCGTTTTTAAACGCCGGCCTCGGTCCGAAATGTCAGAAAGGAGGTAACGAATAGAAGGCAAGAAGCCAAACTGGAAAATACAGAGAGACAGACCGAGAGAGAGAGAGAGAATGTTTGGCATGTTTAATTGTCCGAAAAGCAGGGCTTGTGCTGGTGATGAATAAGTGAGAGCGGAAAGTCTCTCGCATGCTAGATAGTCGGGCGGGTTTTTTTTTCTTCTCCTTCTCACTGCTCGGACATTGCTGTCGGATAAAAACTATTGATACAACAATCGAGGCGAAAAAGGAAGGCGGTTACACAAAAGGGTTGGATAGATATTCATGTTGCGAATGAGCCAGAGAGTGAGAGAGAGAGAGAGAGAGAGCGGAGCTAATTGACTATGCTCTCTCAGGGTCTTACGGCGAAATGCCGAAGCAAAAAAATGGTGTAGAATGGACAAAGCGAAAAGAGAGAAAGTGGATAGGGGTTCGTCGATAGTTGAATAGGAGAACGTTCGTACTCAACAAGTACCTCATTACATTCTGCTTCCCCCAATTAAAAGGCTGCCAGCAACAGACGCTGTGAGAGAAAGAGAGAGAGGCTGGGCATCATCAATCTGTATCGCCTCTCACTCGGCTCTTTATCTCCTTCTCTTTTCTCTTCTCTCATCAGTTATTCATCTCGTGCGAGCCAAAGTGGGAGAGCCCCGAAAAAGAGTAGACAGGGCCGGCGACCATCAGCCAAAAGAGCCAAAAAAAAAGATGAGGCGAACTAGTCCACCCAACTATAACAGACATCGTCGTATTGACAGCTGCTCTAGAGAGACAACATATCATTCGACAGCTCTCTTCACTTTATCTTCACTCTACTCCACTCTCTAGAGGGCCACACGCGTCCACCTGGGAAAGAGAACTCTGCTGTCCTGCTGCCTTGGCCATCATGACGAGTTTCAAGAGGTCTTGCTCTACATCCACATGAAATCCCCCTCTCTCTCTCCAATCTACCGTACAGTAACGTGCTCCAGTGCTCTCAAACCTCTTTTTTTTCTCTCTTTTTTTTAATGGTTGATCGGCTTTGACAAAACGAACAGACCGTATCTCTTTAATTCCTGCTTTTTCAATTCCCCCTTTACGGATCGAATTGATTTATTGATGAAATCCAAATAAATCCAATAGGCCTATAGCGACGATTCACCGGGTCCGAGCGTTTTTCTAGTCCATGTTTCCTGTTAATTTTCCCTTTCTTTTTCTTACGTTTCTTATTTTTTGAGTTTTTTTTTTCTTTCTTTATGAAAAATGATTTATGAGAATGAATCTTTTCCGTAGAGGAGATGAGACTTGACGGGGGAGCAGGTATACATCTCTTAAATGAAAGGGTGTGCGCGCGCGCGGGACGGGGGGTCTGTTGTGTTTTTTCTTAAATCGAAAAAAAAAGAAAGAAAGAAAGAAAGAAAGGAGAAGCGTTATAGCCGGTAAACAATAGTACCATTTCCCCTTCAGAAAAAACAACGGTGCCGTCATTTCATTCCACAAGTGAAACAAACATACCTGCTCGGAAAAAAAGAGCGGAAACAAGTAGCCATTTTTCTCAGAAGTCAACCGAAGTCTTTCTATATATATATATTTCGTTATTTTTTTACCAGACATGCGCTCGTGTACCTGGGCGACACATCATGCGATCGTTCCCCCTCTTGTACACATATAGTATAATATACAGAGAGGCGGCAGTTATGGAGATAATTACTGTGTGTTTCTAAACCGGGCGGATGAGACGGAGAGAAGGGCACGTCCGGAAATGCTCCATTCGAGTGAAGTACCAAATGTAAGGCAACATCCTCCAACCCGATTTGGGGAACTAACTATGTACGTATACATGGTACAACTGGCGCTCGCTGTTTCATTTAATGACTAAGCTCTTTTCCGTTTCATTTTGGCTCACCCCCACTTGTCATCCGTATCGCAGACGGAACTTAATGTATTTTTCTTTCGACTCGAGTGGGGAGGGCTCCTTGTTTATTATTATTGTTTGTATTGTGATTATTTTGGCTTTAGCCGAAGAAGACGACGACGACGATGACGACGACTTGGCTGCGCTTCCTGACGGTGGCGTCTCTTGGCAATTGGAGGAAGCAAGAACGGGGGGAGCGGTCGCTAATGATGATGAAATGAGACACGTCAGAGCATTGACATTGGCGGCATCGTCATCTTTGACACAGACACACGTCCGTATAGATGGACGATGAGCGAAAGAGAATCGACGCGGAAAGCTTTTAGCACCAAGAGACGCCGCCTCATCATCATCCGTCCTTTTACATCCTTCGACTCTTATGACACGGACCGACGCTTACTTCCATCCGGCCGCTCTTTGCTGTTGCCTTTTTTTTTCTTCGGGGTTTTTTCGCCCAATTGTTGTTTAGGATCCCCTTTTGCCTCGTCCGACAATCAAGTCGCAAACGTCAGGCGAAAGAAAGCCGACCATATTCGACACGTTCGGTCGAGTTAGACACGCAAAGTCAAGAGATTCTTATCAGCAGCAGCGGCGGCGGCAGAGTTTGCGCTACGGTGGACAGACGGAAGAAAAAGTTTGGCGGACGAACCCAAAAAGAACTTTTGTGCCCGTTGAAGAGGATAAAGTCTCTGGAGAGGACGAAGAAGAAGAAGAAGAGATTCTTTTGAAAGAGCCTTGGTTCTTCTCTTGGTTTTTTTTTCTTTTATGGGTTACCCGGCGGCCGCGAAAGGAGGCGATGAAGGAAGAGGCGGTCCCAGTAATCACCTCGTTTTTTCGGGTGGACTGATAGCGCGCAATCTTAGACTCCCAAAACTGGGAACAGTAACGCAAAGGCCGAAATAAAATCGAGAGAAAATAAGCAGGCACCGAAAATAATGAGCATCTGTGTGCTAGCAATAATCGGAGAGGACGCGACGGTACGTGCCCGATACCAATCATCGTCTCCATATGAATACACGAGGTTCTAATTAAGTTTTCTCTGCTGCGTTCTGTTCGGCTGTCTACGACTATCAACTCTACCGCTTATTTCCCATACAATTTATGACGACGGCCCCGCAGATTTCGTGGGTTAATGGCCGGTCATCAGCCGACAACGTCCCAATAGTTGGGCGCGAATCAATAGACGGAACAACACGGATCCTTGTTAAATTCAGAAAATATGTTATGTTGGTTCCTTTGCGCCATCAGAAACAGACCCCTTCACACTCTCTCCATTCCACAAATAAAATGATAGTAAATAACAAAAGATCTGCACTCCTTTTAAAAAGATTCTGGGCCGCGCCCAGTCCTCAATTGAAGTTACCGACATCTTGACTTGGAGATTTTCTAGCCAACTTTTCTCCTTTTTTTTTGGCTTTTCTTCTATAAACCGACGCTTTCGGGGTCTCTCTTCTTTTATTAAGGTGGCGTTGAGAGAGAGTGTGTGTAGAAGAGGAGAAAACGGGAGCTCGGTTCAATGCCAGGCACGTCCCAGGATCCACGAGGCGGCGTCGGCAGTGGCGGCAGCTGCAGTCGATTAGCACATATGAATGACAATAGCTCTTTGGAGAGGGACTTTTGGGGCTGTTACGGTAGGCTGCGGGCCTTGTGTACCGTTAAGGGAAGAAGAATAGACGGGGGAAAAGAGAAGAGCCGGACTCTGAGAGAGAGAGAGAGAAACGACGGACGGGAGTCTGCTGAGAAAGGCGCGTGCAACGGGCGCCGCGCCGATGCAGCGCAGCATAGAGCTATTTAGGAGATTTGAACGATGAGCCGATGGCAAATCGAGCATGCAGCCCGCGTGTCTCGTTCCATCATCATCAACGGCGCTGATTGTTGCTGATGTGTGTTTGCGTGAGTGCGCCATCACCAAAAGACGAGAGAGAGAGAGGGAGAAAAGACTTTGCGCGCGCGCCGTTCGGCATTTCCAGGCCGACGTTTTGTTTCTCTTCGACGAGGAGGAGACAGGTGGACTGGACTTTGCGTGCTTGCGTGCACAACGTGAGGCTGCATTCGATTCCCCCCCTCAACATCATCAGCGCGGACCAAAGGGGACTCTCTCTCTTCTTTTTCAAACGAAAATAATCAGATGCAAATCAGATGCAAATGATGATGCCGGAGCGCCCCCAAAGTGATTTTTCAATCACTCCCGCCCCGTGTTCGCTTGCCTCAACTTGTAAACCGTTCACGCGTGCTTCTATCTTGTTTGAATATAGTCAGGACCTCCTTTTCCTATCTAATATTTTTTTTTCCTTCCTTCTTTCTTTTCTCTTTTCTATTTATTTCTACCCCCTAAATAACAATACCTAAGTTGCTGCTGCTCCAAACAACAAAGGCTAATTAAGAATGGGGTCCCTATATTGGCTTCTTCCAGTCTTCGCTTACTTTTGCTCTCTCTCTCTTTTTCTCTCACCGTTATGGCATAGAGAGCTAGACACCGCACACACACACAAAATGCAAATGATCTCTTTGCGTTTTTTTTTCTTCTTCTTTTTTCTCTCGAGTTGAGAAAAGGTAGTGGCCGCGAAAAAAAAAGAGAAAAAACCAATCAACCTCCGCTCCGGAGGGGGGCTTTCGACTTCATATTGCCTTTAAGGGCCTTCATTTTAAATGAATCTGTTAGTAAGAAGAAGAAAGAGGAAAAAAAAAGAATGAAAAGAAAAACAACAACAACATATAAACATGACTGGATCCGCCTTCGTCTGTTCTTCCTATCACTGCAGCCTCTAGTTTTGTGTTACACCTATGCAACGCGGATCGTACGTATGTATGTACAGACCCCTGTTGCAAACAAACAAGCGATGCCGACAAAGCGAAAAGGGCAATTTGTTATTTGGGGAAAGCAAGATCGATATCGACATCGTCGCCTTAGTACCCCGGCTGCGGCGGCGGCGGCGACGGCGGCCTGGTTTTTTTTTTCTTCCGAATTGGCGTTAGTTCGGCTGCGGCGGCTTCTCGGATCACGATTCACGGTGTGGTGCGCACGAGTTGCTAGAGACTCGATACTGTTTTCATGGCTCTCCTATGCAAAGTAGATGACGACGGCGACGGCCGTCTGAAGGGGGGAAGAAAAAAAAACCCGAGCTAGAGAAGGGCAGAGATATACATTACGGCGTGAATCAGCGCTCACGGAACGCTCCCGATAGATGAGAAGGAGCAGCCATTCTCTCTCCTCTCTCCTCTCTCCTTGATCCGATATATACACTAGGCATTCTTTTCTTTGATGCACATACATTTTCTTTTGCCTTCCTTATTCTTCTTCCTCTTGTTGTTGTTGTTGACTTCAAAAAGGGGGAAAAAAGAGGGGAATCTATCCATTTTGTGTTTGTCTCTTTTCACGTTGAAAAAGTCAGTCGTCGTCGTCGAGATAAAGGATCTCGGATAGTTGAAAAAAGAGAAGAGAGAGAGAAAGAATAACGAGGATGGAACCAGGACACGACCAGGTCGTTTTCTTGTACAGCAAGGCAGACTTCGCTATCAATTGGTCTGATCCATCTGTCACGAGGAATTCTTGAATTTTCTCCTTTCCTTCTTCCCTTCTTCGGTCGTCTTCCCTCCTCAACTCCGTGGGATGAAGAGACAAGGAACGACGAGAAGAGAGAAAAAAAAACAGCATAGGCATTCCAACGAGCTAATACAAACGACACGGGCCTCTTGTCGCTCTCCGTCTTCGGAGCTCCGCGTCTGCCGGCCGGCCGGCTCGACGGGTCCTTTTCGTGTATATATGTGTGTCTGTGACAGCTGCGTCTGATATATTCAACAGATCTCGTCTCTTTTCCCAATGAATTGTTTGTCTTCGTCTTGCCTTCAACTCCGGTTCCACTAACCAATCCAACTGGATATATATATATGCCTGTTTTGTTATTTTTTTTTGTCTCCGTTTGCCTTTGAAACCCTTGTTTTTTCTGCTTTTATCTGGACGTGATCTGACTTGATGGGAGTAGGAGAGAAAAAGAAGGGAAAGAAAACAAAACGAAACAGAACAAAAGCCCTTTTTCCCTACTTTTTTTTCCAGCTACCCCCTAAAACCAAAGGGCTTATAAAGCAGCTATCTCGCGCTAGCTGACTGGATCTACCTGGGCCAGCTGATTGGGATCTGCAACATCTCCCACGGAATTTAGTTTCTTGGCCTTTTAATTTTCGTGGGGTCCCCCCTCAAACAAGCGTGTTTCGTTCCATATTTTTTTTGTGGCTTTGCCTTTTCAACATCTCCAACCCGACAATATATCTACATATAGTAGACTGTGTATATAGATTACGGGATTAAACAAGGGACCGTTTACGAGTCACTGCAGGGGACCTAGACGTATTTTTTTTCTCGTCTAGGAGAAGAACGAAAGAAGAAGGGAAAAAGTTGTAGCGGAATCAACAACCCTTTTTTTCGCCCCGTCTCGTCCCGTTGGCTACTCTCGCCCCGTGAACCGTGCTATTACGGTCGATACGCCTTTTAAAGATCCGACAAGCCAAGCCGAGTGCAGTGTAGTAGTGCCAGAGTGAGAAGAGGGGATGCTATTGATGAATAGGGCCAGGGCGGAGTCTTTATATCAAAATAAAATGGCAGCAGCGCAACCTTTCTATACTACGTACGCATCAAACGGGCGGATAGAGTGAGCGAGCGCGGTCCGCCACTGATAGATAGAGAGAAGCCGACGACTTGAAGCTTTTCTATGAGAAACTATTCTTCTTCTTCTTCTTCTTTTCCTTTTATTCTCTTCAACACTCCTTCTCTATTCTTTTGCCCGTCATAGGCTCCGTCCCAACGGACGCAGGAGCTATAGTCGAGGCGAAGCAGATCGCATCAGAGGCGCTGGTTGGGGGGCAAGTAGAGGGTTTTTTTGGTTGGTTCGTTCTCTGAGCTGGAGCGCGAAATTGCTTCGTTAGAGAGCGAGAGAGAAGGCAGCAGTAGCAGTGTACGGAGTAGTATATAGTGTAGATAGTCTAACCTTTTTTTCCCCTTTCCTTTCTTCGATTCTTTTTTTTTTTTCTCTTCCTTTTAGCTCCTCTTACACAGAGCACACATATACACTTTTTTTTATTCTTTCTAACTCTTGCCGTTGCCTGGTTCTCTCGTCTTCCAGCTGCCGCGCCGAGTTCAATTCCGGATCAATCACACGGTCGATTACGCATCAGCCGGCAGAATGCAGCAGTATAACAGCGGCAATACTAGGCAAGAACGTCACAGAGCGTCAATGGCTGGCATGGCAGAGGCTACGTCAATCTTCTCCTTGCCAAGACAACGCACGGGGAGGAGAAAATGTAGTATAAAGCGGAAAAGAATAGAAGAAAATGTCGAAATCCGATTGGAATGACAATCCCTTATTTCCCGTCTTCACGACAACGTGGGACAAGTTGAAATGACGATGACAGCCGTGTACAAGCATCTTTCACAACAAGCATTCCTCTTTTTGAGTTGAAGAGGACGAGGACGACGACGTTCTCTTTTCATTCTCTTCTCAACGACAACAAGAACTCGACGGCAGCGGGGAACGAAAGGGAAACATTAGTAGAGAATTTTACTAGTGGTGGTGATGACGAGGACTCGCAGCAACATCAGAAAAATAAACAAAACAAACATGATAGAATCGGTGACTGTGGGGAATTCGAGCCGGCCCCCAATTCAACAAAAAGCTGACAGACTTTATTTCTTCTTCTTCTTCTTCCCGTCTTCTTCATTTCCCTAATGTTTATTCGTTTTCCCCTTTTACGTCTCTTTTGTTTGTCTTTTCCGGGGTCGATCCATCCACCAGTCCCGCATCGTTCGTCATCTATATTACGGATGAAAAAGTGGCAGGAAAAACTCTTTTTTTTAAATATTTTTTTTTATTTTTCTGGCTTTCTCCAGAGAGTCGGATGAGGCAAAAGATGGAATGGATGGACGGAAAAAATGGAATAATGTAAAGAATCCTCCGACTAGACGACGCCCCGCTTGGATGATGAGGGTCTCGATCGCGACACACACTCTTTACCCATCAATGGTGCAGCAGCATTCTCTTTTTAAACGCGGGACAACAATGAAACACCCCCGTCTCGCAAGGTCGTAATGTATTCCAGTGATCGCCTCAAAAGATGACTGAACAGGTCCTCTTTCTATTTCTTTTTCTATTTTTTTTCTTTCTTTCTTTCTCCACTGCGCCGTGTATAAATTCCTCTCCTTCCTGACGTCTTCACATATTTAAATGTGACCTATCTTTCTTTCTCGTATCTATCTGTCCGTTATTCTGTCTGCCTCACTGCATACATGGCGTGGAATAAAGAATATTATAATGTTCGGATGGCACTTTTGACTTGGTCACCATCGCGTAGTACAACAACATCAAAACGTTCAAGCCGAAGATGGAAGACACGTTCGATGGCTCGCGACACAAGGTGGTGCACCTTTAGTGTGACGGCGCTACATCTAGCCTTCATATCTTTTCGTCATTCGTCTACCAGAATTATATAAAGCTCCTATGGGGAAATAGAGAAAGAACTGGAAAGGGGAATGTCAAACGAGAAGACAAACTTGATGCAAACAAACGTCGATTTGAGGATTCGCTTCGACGCGCAGCAGCAGCTCTTGTCCACTCGACTCAACTTCTAGAGGAATTTCTCTCTCTGGCTCTTTCGCTTCTATAAACACACGCACACGAAAATAAAATAAAAGCGACACACAACAACCAACAACATAAAGTTCAAAGTTCAGTCGGGATCGATTATCTTTCCAGAACGCACTTTCCACCAGCAGAAGCAGAACGTCTAGCAGCTTTTGTTGTTTCAAGGAGGACCATATTCTTCCGCGCTACTTAGCATTTCACGCCGTACGCGTTAAAACGGATACATTCTTCTTCGTCTTTCTCTTATTTGGGCTGACTCTATATTGTGTACGTACGTACGTACGTTGTAGTGGTGTTACATTTTTTTCTTTTCTTTCGGGGTGAGGTCACCGACGGGTGAAGCCCGACACAACCATTAAAAACGGATTCTCTCAACCGACGTTTTTTCACTTTCTCTTTTGATGTTTTCTTGGGGACTAGTTTCTATTTGTTGTTTATCTTGACGGAGCCATTTTCAATACGTGCAGTGGCCCTGTTTAATCAGTTTGAAAGGTCTTGTGTACTCTACGACGTATATATATATATACAAACTGACACTTCCACTGATTCTGGTTCAAAGTTCACAGACGATCCATTACCGAAGCCCATCGTAGAGGAAACCAACGACGCTACCTTTCTCTCTCTCTTCTCGCCTTTTCCACAAAATGAGTGTACCGTACACAACAAGTAAAACCGTCATTTCCCCTCTGGTTTGGTCGAGTGGTTTTTTTTTTCTCTTCATCTTTTATCCCGAAACACCGTACGTATACCCCAGCGCACCAAAGGTCACGCGCATAACTCTGCGGGGTGGTGTAAAAAAGAAGACTAGCCCCGACATCATACAAGAAGGCATTGGGAAAAAAAGAGATTTTTTCTCGTCGGTGGGGTAAGAGAGAGAAATACGAAGGCCCCGATAGATCCATCAAGTCCTATAGCGTCTCGCGGTCGCTTCCCCCGACACTTTTTCAAGTGCATCCCCAAAAACGCCAGACAAAACTGTTGTGAAAGGCGCACTCAAACAGTTTCTCTAACGTTCTCTTTGGATACGGGCGTATATGCACAACAAACATATCCGTGTGGTGTGAAACATGCTAAAGAAAAAATAACAGATAAAATAAGATTGGAAGAAGAAGAAGAAGAAGAAAAAACCGAGAAGGGAAATGAGTTAAGAGGGAAAGAAAAGAAACAAACCGGAGAGAGAGAGAGAAGCTGAGGCAAACTCACGACCTTGAGTCACGCACATAACGAGCAAACCGCCAAGGCGCCTTGAATGTTCCTTTAGTCGAACCCCATCAAGTAAAGGAACATCAACAACAACAACAACAAAAAAGCATAATATTTCCCCGGAAAGAAGGAGAAGAAGAAGAAAAAAAAAACAAGCTTTTGTGTTGCGCAAAGTGTGTGTACGAGTGCGGTTCCATAGCACGACGACGACAACATGAACGAAAGAGAAAGAAGATGAAAGCTTTTGGGAAGGAAAGAAAAAAAAAATTCGAATTCATTTTCAAGAGTTCATTTGGTGTCTGTTATACAAGGCGGCTGGCACCAAAAGTATCGGCAAAGAGCCCGGAAAACAGAAAATCCCAGCCCGCCCCACAAGCGAACCCTTTTTAGGTATTTTTTTTTTTCTTCTTCTTCCTTTTTCCTCGTGTGCTGTGTGCGGGTAATGCCCTGTCTAATTATACACGTAACAGCTGATGATATAAACCCCCTCTTGCCAGTGTATTTATACTTATATCCCATAACATGAAGCTGTCGACTCGGCCCACACATTCCTAGTGAATGATCGGTTTCGTCGTTTCATGGATGATCCCTCCTTTTTTTAATTCCTCGCCTTTTTGTTATGTGCTTGCTCGCTCGGCTGCAGCCCTCGATCGATTGAATTAACCAGATGTGCTCCGACGAGACGTAGATGAATAATATAAATAAAAGTAGAAAGAAGATACCCCGGCCCAGCATACAGCCATCACATTGCTAACGTACACACAACTGTCGTGAATCGTTAGTAAAATGATGATGAATCATGGCCGCATTCAGAACTTCCTCCTTTTCTCAGTGCTGCACTGCTGTCGCAATCGGTCGGTTCACGAAAAGAGCGTCGATCACGTCACGCCGACATCTCTCTCGTATTTTTTCTCTTCTCTTCTCTATTAAACATAACTATATAATACAGTATGTACACTGCCCCGACTGGGCAAAAGTTGAGAAAGGCGAGCGAAAAAAGTCCTCAAAGATATACACCTAATCATTGATGGAAATTGCAACTCATTCCACGATGTTGGAGAGAAGACGGCGAGAGAACTGGCCGCGATGTTGGCCCCCCCGTCGAGACGGAGGATTGACACAAGAACTTCCGCCTTTTGTCCCTATCATAGCCGTGGCCAGAGAGAACTTTCTTTCTTTCTTTGCTTCTTTAGCTTTTCATGGCGATGAAGTTTGGCTGTGAAGGAGATCCGACATCTTCATCATGGCCCCTTTCTCTATCATTACGTATTATATCGTCGCCCTCGATAATTCACCGTGTCCGCCATTATGTCTCGGAGTATCGACAATGGTCGCACCACAGAATAAGATGGAAGTCTTTTTTTGTGCAGTCTCATGGATGGCGAGTTGGCCGCGCCATCAGTGCCGCATCTTATTGTACTAACTGACCGTGAATTTCCGTTGATAATGACACACAAAAAAGAAACAGGGAAAAAATAAGAGACGGAAATTTTTTCCTTTAAAGAGGACAACAAAATGAATAATAACCTAAAAACCCTCGGGACTGGTCGGCTGGAAAATGATCACTTTCTGGGAAGTCGACTCATTAAGATAGACTAGACCGGTCACCACCCATTTTTCCTTCTTCTTCTTCTTCTGCTTTTCCTATCTTATATTCTCTCCTTTCATTCTCATTCCAAGTAGCCGGTATTTCCGATTCCATCTTAAAAGGCCGAAGCTAGAAAAGCAACTAGTGTATGCGTAGTGCGGGTATAGAAAAGGCAGAGAGGAGGAGGGGGGGGGGAAAGCGATCCATATCATCATCATAATAAGCGTTAATGATGCTCGTTATGCACGGGGAAGGGGAGAATAATAATCAGAAAAAATCGAGAAATAGTTTCCCTTAAAAACGCGATATGCTGCTCATAATGGTAGTAGTGTTACAGAAAGGGCTGGTCTTTTCGTGGGTTTCTTCTACCCGAATTGAAAAAATAAGAGAAAAAAGGAATGATGTCCGCTTGAAGCTATCGAGCGTAAAGGGGATAAATAAAGGCAGGTTCACACAAAAAGATATCAGGCACACACAGGTACGACGGCCATACAAGACTCGGTGAGATAGAAGAAGAAGAAGAAGAAATCTTGCAACGTAATAAGATGGTATGCGGATGAATAGAAGGATCTTCTCTTTTATCCGCCGTTGTCGTCATATCTTCTGCCAGCCTGCAAAGCAACGACTCTGCCCGGTCTTGTGTGTTGAATGAAGGCGCCCTGCCTGTGCCCGCACCACACAGCACACAAGCAACTTGTGTGTGATGATGAGGGACCCCTCTATAAATCATCAGGACGCGTCAACTTTTTTTTTCTCTCTCCTCTCTCTCTCTCTCTCTTTCTTCCTTTCTTAGTGGCCCTCCACGTTCTTGTGGGTCGTCGATGATGTCCACAGGTGGAAAAGATGGAGGAGGATTCTACAGTCCCTCCGTCTTGACATGTTTACTACCGCACTCGAGATTCTCCAACCCACCACGACACAGACGCACAAGAGAGAGAAAAGACTGAAAGAGAGACTTTGGTGGAGAATTCCATCACGTGCCCCCACTTCGCCCGTTTCTTATTTATTCGCTTCGTTTCTTTGATGATTCAAGTCAAATATCCCCCAACCGAATATCATACAGACTAGCGCTATCGTTAGCTGATTGCCATTGCGGATAAATCAGTTGTTGGATGTCAAAAAAAAGAGAGAGAGTCGACGGTGAATGCCGGACCAGCTGTGTACCGAGTGCCGTTTTTTTTTACTTTTTTCTTTTACTTGGAAGAACCACCGAGAAAGAGAAAGAGAGAAAGAGGTGTACATAGAAAAGAGCCGGACCGCCCCGTCAGCTAGCAATGACGACGACGAGGTTCATTCATACGGGTTTTAATGAATTGCTGCTCTTCCATCAGCCACGCTACAGTGAATCGCCCCTGTCGACTGTCGGCTCGTTACTTGTAGACTTTCTTCCCCTCTCTATTTCTATTTCTCGATCTCTTCGTTGCACACGTCGCAGCGTTTGAATAGAGCGTGTCGTATGATTCAACGTCGTGAAAAGAGTCGGAGAGTGGGCCGATCTCCGACTCTAGCCAAGTGGGCCCAGCCCGTTAGTTTTCAAGTACATAATTGATCAAAATCAACGTCCTATTCATTGGGCCAATGAACGATGATTTCTAGCGTCGGTCTTGTAATATAGAATACAAACATGCCTTCCTTCCCCCCTTTGAGAAAATGATAGCTCTCGTCGCCATATTCCCTTTTCAAGGCTTGAAACCTTGTAAATGAAAATTGTCTTTTCCATAGAAAAGAAAAGAAGAGAAAAAAAGTGGGGAGGAAATGTTACAGTACCTGGAATCGAGGGCGTCCGTTATGGATCCAACCGACGATGAGATCGGCGTCATGGAAGTGTCCACTTGGTGATAGGCCGAAAACCAGGTAGCCGAGGGTGCGCACCTGCACCTCAAAAGTGACTTCACTGTCGCTGATTGACCAGTACACATCGTAGTTGGCGTCTAGTCGCATCCGGTGCATCCATCCGGGGTTAGGTATGTTGGTCGAGGTGCCTGTCGGCCCTGGTAAGTTGGTGGCCGGTCGCCAACACTCGACAACCGTGCCGGTCAGGAAGAGAAGGAGCAGCTGGATGGAAGAAGCTCCAAAGAGACGGAACCCCCACCTTGAACTAGTCAGCGCATCCGCCCCCATTTTCAATTCAATCAGCAATCTATAAGGAATACAAGAAAGAAAATGCCATTAAAAATCCGGTCGGTCTATTTAGAGATAACATTCCATCCATCCGTCAACCTTTTATCAGAAACTCAGGAAGAACGGAAGACGTTGGTTGGGGGGAATATCTAAGGAAACGGTACGAAGAAAACGGGGGAACCAAAGAAGATTGAGTTTTATTGCGTTTGGAAACGATCAAAACTGATCTCGATCGCATGAATATTTTCCTTTTTCTTTTCTTCTCTTTATTCCTACTACGACTACTCGTATCTTTTGTCTGTCGTTTCTCTTTGTCCTAGACCTGCCAAGCAATTCAAGCGCGGGTTTTGAATTCCAAATCAGAACGCGTCGGAGCTGTGAATTGTATTACCGGGAAAAAAGAAGAAGAAGAAGTAGTAGTAGGATGAAATATCTATCGTCTGCACTCAGACATTGAGAGAGATCTATTTCTAAATCATATTTCCTGCGACCGATTCCCGAAACGAGACGACGGTGTGGAAACAATTTGATTTTCTCCTTTCCCCAGTAGTAGCCAATTGTTGTTTCATGTCCGTAACCGATTTGAATAATGTTTAAAGCTCACAAATAATACAGCAAAGGGAAAAGAAGATGGTTTTCGGGGAGTTGTGAGTCATGCAAGTTAGTTTCGGAAGGGATGATTGCAAGGGAGGAAAACGAGGAGACGACGGAGGGGTCGGTCGTGGCGTAACGCGCTGGGGCAGAAAGTCCACGCATAACGGGTCAGTAGCCGCAGCAGTTGTAGCTAGCCGTCGCGCCCAGACATTTACGACCCCACAGTGCCATATAATAATCATCTCATCAGCATATTATTAAATCAAACAATAACTTGACCCATAAGAGAGCGTGTGCATCTCTCTCTCTCTCCACTAGTAGTTCTACTACTACCAAGGCTAGTACGACTGCTACCACTATACAGCATTTGTTGATGTACGAACGAGTGTGCAAGGAGGCACAAAACTCCCTCGGTCGAACTCGGTTCCACCACATGTATATATATTACCATAGTATGTATATATTTATTTATCTTTGGAAAGCGGCGTGACGGCGTGACCGCGCCCGGGATCCGATTACTTTTAAACAATCCTAGACTTCTATAACCCCCACCGCCACCACCACAACAACAAGCCAATACGTAGTTGTAATGTTGGCTGAATTGAATGTCAGATTCCTTTTCGTTCACGGTCTGAGGGCACAAGGCAACTTTTCGGCCTATTCCCTTTCGTCTTTCACCTCTGTTGCGCGCCGTATATATTTATGGGCTATGGTGAAGAATAGGAGAGATGGACGGCGGGGAAGCGAGAGAGAGAGTAACGTAACATAATACTATATATCCGCCACCATTGATCACAAAGGCTGGATATCAAAAATGAAAGGCTATGCAACCGAGAGAGTGAGCGAGGGCTCTGGGCTCCGGTCGAGAGGTAAAGTGCTGGGTGTCAATCAGCCCAAAGGACGTCGGATATATATGTATGATAAAGACGGAGCTAGCTAGGGGAGAAGACGGAAAGAGAAAAGAGAGGGGGAGAAAAAAAAAAGTCTTTTATATAAAGAAAAGCAGAACAAAGTGATTTGCTAGAGTGCTTTCGGCGTGTAAATAACGACGTCTGGAGACGGAGGCAACATTTCTAAACATCTCCATCGAGCCTCGAGTTGGAGGAACACAGTTCCGGCAGAATGCCTATATCAAATAAATTAGAATAACATCGGAGCGGCAGAAGCAGTCGAGCCACCGTTTGTCTACGACGATGATGTTGGCGGCTGTGGTTAGCTCTACAGCTCGGACTATATTCCAGATCATAAAAGAAACTTGTTCTCTCTCTCTCTCTTCCATTCTGTCTGTCTGTCTGCCTGTCTTGCTTGCTTGCATTCGCTCTTTCTCTCTCTCTCTCTCCCGCTCGCTTACAAACTCCTCCCCATCCGTCGAGCAGACCCCTCTAGCCCAAAGTTTATATAGATCTATGCAAATCTCACTAATGAAAAACCAACAGAGACTCAGAGACCGTCTCTGCCCCGGTGTGGAAAGCAGAAAGCGAGAAGCTTTCCAGTTTTCTCCACCACTAGCACAACATCTTTGTTTGCTCAACATTTGAATTGGAAACGAGCGGGACGAATAGCTAACCGTGGCCGACAGAGAGAGAGAGATAGAGAGAGAGAGAGAGCAGGACTAACTCTACATCTAATCGTGCCTTCACGGGGGAATTCGTTGGTCCCTATTCTATTGACACCGTAGGTTAGACCTCCTCACGATATCGCCATCAATCGGCATTCGAAACGAATCGGAAATCAGATGGGGAGAAGAAAAAGGCCGTCTGTCTCGATTACACTCAAACATTATAGGGTTGCGTTTTGTTGTTTTTGAAAACTCAAATCCCCAGCAACAACAACAACAGGACAGAAATCTGTCCGGTAATGGATATGGGAGGGTAGACGTCCTCCATAACACACGCAGACTATTCTACCTAAACAATTTTTTGAAGTTAAATAAATGGGAGAGGATCCGTGACAGGAAAACCACACTCACCGCAACATGACGAAAAGGAGGGAAGAAGAAGGAGAAAAAAAAGAAGAAAAAAAAAGGAGACGAGACGGTAGATCGGTGCGTCATCGAACCCTCCTCTTTTCTCCCAGTGTCTCTAGTCGTCGGAGTCAACACAACACACGAGACCGAGGGAGAAAAAGACAATAATAATGGGGTAGCCAGGGAAAAAAAGAAGAATAGAGGGACATGTAGAGAGAGTAAGGCGTCAATATTATATTACCGGCAAACCCTCATCCAAAAAGGCAGGCAGGCAGGCAGTAGTAGACTGTGGACCCCGTCTATATGCGCAACCGGCGCTTTAATCTCTCTCTCTCTCGCCTCGGTGTGGGTGGGCTTCGGGAATATATATAGTTTGGCTTGGAGAGCCGTTAGCGCAAGGGGTGAGAGAAAGACGGGGATCTGTCGACCAGCTCATCATCACTTGCACATACGCACACATCATCATGCTTAAGCTGTCTGAAAGCCCCCCACGACTCGCTCGAGAGAATGCTTCCTCCTCTGTGTCTAAAAGTTCATTTGTTATCGTCTGCTACAGGGAAATAGAATAGATAGAGATAGTATACAGTGACTATATTCTGTTCGGGGCATCAGCAGATGATGTAGAACCCTCCAGTCATCCCTTGCACTATCAATAAAGATAATGTCTCCACACGAGTTTCAAAGTCCGCGCGAATGCAGCACCACCAAACAAAAACTTTGGTGGTCGCCACGCAGTTTCAGTCAAGGAGCTAACGCCCTGGCTGGCTGTTGAACCGAACTTAAACATCTTGACATGTTTTTTTATTCTATCTTCTTCTTCTTCTTCGGGGAGGAAATAGAAAAGCGATTTTCAAATAGAAAAATCCGTCAAAATGTTTACGATGTTGGTTTTCCACCCCAGCTGGCCCCTCTTGTTGCTATAACGTTGATTGGGAGTGATGTGACGATTAGTCGACGCGGCGATAAACTCCAGCAGCTGTAAAAGTCCAGTGAATGATGACCCGTGTCTTTTTATGCCCCGGTCGTGAAATTCTCTTGGGGATCCAGGAAAGTTCCATCTTTTTTTTCTTCTCAGAGGGCGCTGGAGAAAGATCTTTGCGACTTGGAGATGGTCAAGATCTGGGTTGAAACTGCACACAAAGTCTGTGTGGAATTAGTTACCGGAACATAAATCAAGTCGGTCCCCAGCACCTTCTCCAGTTTCTTCCATTCTTTGGTTTTTTTTTCTTCACACAATTCCTTTTGAGCTTGGCGCACAACACTTGGTGATGAAGCGACTTCGACAATACGTGTTGACATCATCGACCACTTCCGGCGACATTTGATATCTTTCCATCTTCCTTTCACGTCTTCCTCCCCTCTCACAGAAATTTTTTTGGAGGTATTCTTCCCGCAGTCTTGAGGTCTCCCAGTATCAACATTCAACCCCCCGCTGAAGAAAATCGGGGCCAATCTAGCCCTAGTCCAAACAGAGAGACTAGGCCCCGAAATCAGAAAGGGTATACCTTGGGGAAGGTGTCATCTTGCGCTGTAGAATGGGGTCGGAAAAAAATCTTTTGTGAATACATCGGTCGAGTAGGTAGTACTTTATCTTTGACAGAAGCGCTATAGAGGAATTTTCCGCCCTCCACTTGTCCAGCAGCCGAGCCACTATTGATTAACCTGAGCTATAGAGAGCGAAAGAAAGGAAGTTTCCGTATTGAACCCGCGACGACGAGAGAGTTGTACTATGCTTCATGTTACATTGCCATTTTCCTCTCTGGTCGTTCCTTTTTCTGTTGTTGTAGACGGACCGTAGGTGCCCACCCCATGCTGCGAGAGAAAAGAGATGAGGAAGAAAGGACTAAGGAGACGGGGACTTGCAACAGTGAAAAGCAGCAGCTGCTGCCACTGGCCGTCGCGCTCCTCCGCCGGGGGTACAGTCGTCGTCGTCCTCTCTTTCTATGTCTCAAGTTCAATATTTTCGCAGCCGCCCTCTCTCACCGTCTTTTCATCGTTTTTAATGACGTTTTTCCTTCTTTCCCCCCCATCTCGTTCCTTCTGCCATGTCCTTCCGACCCTCATTTTTCTCTTTTAACTTCTCTTATTCTTCGGATGGCCAAAGAAGAAGAAGAAGTCACTACTGGGTATTCTTTTGGGGTCTCTGTCGGGATCAATGCCGCCATTTCATATACATACACCGAGACAGCGAAAGAGGAAAAGTTGATTAGACCATATAGACACGGGTCCTTAGCCAACAGGAGAATCACCTGGCGCGCAATGGCTGCCAAAAAGGAAAGGCAGCAACGTCCCCTTCTCTTTCCTCTCTCTTTCTTTCTTTTCAGATGAAGACCTTCAAAAATCTTCTGCTTTTTTTCAGATCCAGGTGTTGCTCTATTTTTTTTTTGTTGCCCAGTGAAAAGAAATGTCGTCCGCTTCTATACGGCGCTACTAATACCCGTGGAGAAAGAGCTCGAGTCGAGTAGCCTCATCCAGAACAAAACGAGTTTCACTGTTATTTCATGCACGTCAATTGGAAACGAGCGCTCTATCCTTATGAATAAGACATGAAGAGTCGCAAAAGTGAAGAACCATGTCCAACTTGACAGTCACACCGTCATTAATTGTGCATGCGCATGCGGGGCAGATTCTAAGCAGCAGCAGCAACATTATTATCTGAATTGTATGGATTTTCGCGAAAAACATCGAGTCGTCGATGCATCATCGACGAATCGGGAGCGTACCTCCAACTCGGTTTCCACGCAATGCTCGTGTTCGCCCAGCCACGTAAACTCCTTTTTCCGGTTATCCGGAAATCTGATGGCATTCCACCTGAATGAGGAAAGGTAGTAACTCGCTGCAGTCTGCAGCAAGTTGCTCAACCATTTGTCGCCAATCTAATTGAGAAGTAGCGTTTGCTTAAGCTTGTTTCATTATTTGCTTGTGGCGTGTCCAACACTCACGGATATGACTAACAGCCCGCGCACTCGCGGCCAGATAAATCAATGGTATTTCGTGTGGGCGCGCCGCGCGCCATGTTTGAAACCAATGGCAAGCAAACTGGATCCTAGAGCTCCGCTCGTCGAATCGTCGTAGAAGTTGGCCAACAATAAGACTACGCGGTCAGGTGACTGTGGGCACATTGGATGGTGGATTTGAAGAAAAGAGATGGGGATGAAAGTTGGCATTGCGTGACGTGAACAATGGACGACATTTGACACTCGATACGTCTTGCACATACAGGGGACGCAACGAACAAGCGGGATCGTCGTCAAATCTCCCCAAAAGTACAATACCTTACAACCCTCGCGGTACCAACAACGGGACAGACAGACGCACACACACAAAAAAACAAATATGGAATATCAAATATTTCAGAGGGGGGAAGAAGGGACAATTCCAATGGCACGCACCTTCTCATGCATCACGGCGGTATATTCAAATCCAAGATTTCAAAAGATGAAGAAGAGAAACCGATCGGTTTCTTTCCCTTCTTTCTTTTGATGGCGTGTGGGTCTCAATGGTTTCTCTGTACTATTTTTTTTTGTCTTTTTTTTTTTGTCTTTTGTCTTTTGGGTTTTTGCCTCCGTTAAGGATGAAACTCCCTGATCTGTGTGAGACCAACACGTTGGGGGTGGTCCGTATCTCTATTTTTTGCCTTCATCTATTCTTTCCTGGAAGAAAAACGCTCAGGCAGGGACACCGAGATCATAAAACTGTCAGATGAATCGACCCGTTGCGACTCATCTCGCGTGCGTTGTCCCTTAGCCTTTGTTCCTTTTCGAGAGGTAAACATTCCTCTCACCCAGTGACAAGAGAGGAGCCATTGCTAGGGTACACATAGAAATCAAGTCAAGATCAAGATGTTAAAATGAACCGACGTTTTTTTTTCCTCTTCAGCAGCTGGGAGCTTGTTTCTTACGATTATTCCCCAAGCGACGTGTCTGTTTATGCAGACGGGAAGAATAATAAAAAAAATGGAAATAAAACAAGACACATAAGATAGTTTTTATTGTCATAAAAAGAAAACGACCGAGGCGTGGCTTGGGGAAGGAAGTCAACGTCTCTGATTGAGGTCGCCGGGGATTTCGAGTGCTGGGCAAAGTGACGTGATCTCGAGACAGGTGCGAGGATTTTCCTATGTACTATAGCTACATCTTAACTTGCGGGGCAACGCCTATATTTTCTCATCGAGGCCTGTGGTTGTTGCGATGTCGGCAGGCAAAAAAGGAGGAATCAAACGATCGAAAATCAATACGAAGTGAAAAGAAATAAAGAAGACAAATAGCGACGAGCGACCGGGAGGGGGTGCGTGCGTCTTATTTTACGGATGAATCAGTTCGATTGTGACGTCCGAACAGGCCCGGGGAATAAAAGTCCACGAGTCGGCTTAATTCCTTCAGCGCCGCGCAACCCAGGAACGAAAAAGGAAAAAGAAAAGGCAAGGAAAGGAAAGAAAAGCCTCCACTGACGATGCCTTTGGTGGCGCTACAAAGAAACTTTTCTTCTTCTCCTTCTTCGAGTCTATACTTCTGGCTTTACTCTTTTTAAAGGCGGTAATCAATAAACGTGTAGTAGCTACTAGCTAGTAGTAGCATAGGAGAACGAAACGGTAAGATGCCAATGCAGCGGTCAACGATCGATTAGATCCTATTGATTTGAAGCGCGAAAGAAAAACGAAGCAAAAACAGCTAGTGAAGAAGAAGAAAAAGAAGAAGAAGAAGAAAGGATTTTCTTGTTTCTACTTCAAAGTTCTTCTTGGGGTTTGTTTTCCCATCGGTAGCTCTTGAAAAAGGGTTGGCTTGGAGAGAGAGCTACTACTCCGCCTTGGCCGCAATATGACTATTAGCAACGCCCAGTTGGCGGATCGGATGACAAGAGGACTTGTTTCTCCATCGTCGAGACTGGAGCCAATATGGGCGAGAAAACGACGAGGGTACGCGCCAAGAGCTAGCTGAGGACTTGCATTCGCTTTGGAGCGGATAGAGGATCATCGATCTACACAGACCAATCGTTGACGTTGATTGGATCGGTAATTATTGACGTTCGTTACCGTTAAGCCGCAGCAGTGGCATAGGGAAAGAGAGAAGAGATGTAGGGCGCCAGTCTTAAACTACAGTATAGTCGCCCAATTTCTCTCCCAAGTTCTGACAAGGCTTCTCTTCTCCCTCCACCGTCTAGTGTTTGAAGTGTTATTAAGAGCGCGGCGCGTCAGCGGTGGCTCCGGCCTTCCTTTTCGGAGCCACTGGGTGTTGAGAGTATTCAACTCCCAAACCGAGTTATACATATACACAGGCATTTTTCTTTCTCCTACTTCTCCTCCTCCTGCTCCTGCTGCTGTACAAACAACACGATGAGAGACGCGGCCGGTCGGGCTCTCTCCGCTACCGTATTATTAAACACACGTAGGAAACTCACCGTGCGCCGGTTTTCTCTCTCTGTTTGTCTTTGACCTGCCAAACTCTCCGTCTTTCTAGCCCTACCACTACTACTCTTCAGGACCAAACCACACACAAGACGCATACGCTCCGCTATGCTTCTCGCGGACCATGTCAAGTACTAGCTTTGAATTCTTGACTTCTGTCCCTCAGTTCCCTTCTCTTGTTTAAACAACTTTAGGTCTCTCTCGCTCTCCAAAGTTATAAGATATTTCGAGTGGTGGAGGTGAATTCTCCATCTACGTGATTGTGGGTGGGCAGAGATGGCGAGGGGGTCCTCTTTTTGGCACCTCGCTGTGCCTCGGAACACCAAAAAAAAAAAATGTCGAGAAGAAAGAAATGCAGTGGGAGAAGGTGTGCGCCGTCTGCCCGGAGGAATGATGAACCCAACAAGGGAAGAAGAAGAAAAAGGAGGGAGAAAAACCACTAGGGGGGAGTTATTTGGGTACAGGGGGGAAGGTTAGGCTAAATGGTGTCTACGTACGCCATCCATAAGCAGCTCTGCGTGAAAGAGAGTAGCCTCTAGGGGTTGCTGCCTTTCTGTATTTAAAAGTAAATGGAAGAAGAGGAAGAAGAAAAAGAGTTTTATATATATATTTTTATATTTTAGGGGAGTTCTACCCCTGGTCTGGTCTTTTGTTCCTCGGTTACCGGGGTTCGGCCGTATCGAAGCGGCATACTAGTAGCTGGACTACTAGTGCGCGTTTCTCTCATCTGACGCTACCTGATGCAGCACTCTTCCGTCTTGTGTAACTTGATTAGCCCGGATTCCCTACCTTCCACCTCTCTCTCTCTCCCTCTCTCTCTCTCTTTCTCTCTCTAGCAGACTGTGTATCCACTCTCTCGCACTCTCCCAAAAAGCAATTGAATCATCGAGACAGACGATCGAATTAGATCCTTCCACCCTCTTCGCCCAGCGCTCTTGTCCTCTGGTCCGTACAAGTGTAACTTTGTAGTAGTCGGTCGTGTAGTGGTGGTGGACTAAAAACTTTGTTGCTCTTTGATAAAGAGAGAGACAGAGAGAGAGAACCCAATCTTTTCTTGGCCGGCTTCATTCATTATTTAAAGGGTGGGGAATGAAGTCATTTGAACCGGCCAGCCTTTCCAGTTGGTCCAGCACACGCAACGGCCCTTCCTAACAAGTTGCGCAGCGGCTGCTGGGCCGAGCGCGTCTCCATTAAGATTCGGGTGTCGTACCATCGGCTTGTTACCCAAAGGACACGACGACGATGACGACCAGAAGAATCTTTTCGCCCATTTCTGTGTTTTCATTTCTCACCTCCTCCCACGCCCGTCACCAACAAACCCGCCAGACGACAACGACGACGGCGATCGATATTTGCCGTTCAAAGGAAAACACGCTACCTTTCTCGAGGTCGTTACGGCGTGCCGGCACGCACGCAACCTCGTCTAAACTTGGGTAGATTTTTCAACGATGTTAAAAGGTAGGAAGACCCTTACGCTTGCTATTTAAAGGAGAAAAAAACTTGTAAGTGATTCTACTTGTAGTAAGGGAGAGGCTGGCGACAGGGAATTGGTGCATTAGTCGTTCCTTTTCCCAAGGTAAACACGTTACGTACCAGAGTTCACATCAATTTGCCAGTCTCTCTTTGCTGTGTACACAGGGCATAGTCTTCTCCTTCCTATCTATGTTCTCAGCTTATTTTATTTAGAGAAGAGATTGACAAAAAACACGGTTGCTAGCGACAGGTCGAATTTAAGGCAACTTCGTTTCCCTTACATCAACAACTCTTGTTATTTTATTCGATTTGTTTTATTCGAACTGTATCCAGTCAGACTGTAATCCCCTCCACCCTTCTTATCGAATAACATCAAGAATGAAATCGCGCCGCCGATCTAACCGACCAGTTGGTGTTGAAACCAATCGTGCGTTACATTTATATATAGGGGCCAACCGGACCGGACCCCCATCATCTTGTATCAGTACGAGAGAGTGTTAGGAACCCGATTGCTTCCAAGTCGTCACGAAGTGAAAGGTGGTTACGGTCAGAGAGAAAGATAGTTGGGAGGTTTCTCGTGTATACGTAATCACGCTATTATTTTCTTCGTTCCTTTTTTATTTTATTTAACCTTCCGCTCGGTTAGACCGCGGTATCTCATCTTTTTAAAGGCAACGGGAAAAATCACACGAAGGCGACACGGGAAAATGGCCGTTTGACACGAAAGAGTTCATCGGGGGTAAGAGAATTTTTTTTTCTTCCCTACTTCTAACCAAAATTGGTTAAAAGGGAAGAAAAAAAAAGAATTTCCTCCATCAGATAAAAATGTGTTGGGTAAGAAAAGAAAAAAAGGAAAAAAAAAAGAGGCAAAGTCACGGTGGCGGCGTGAACCCCCCGCATTTTACCCAAAAGGGAACGGCAGAGTCATGATGACGGCTTCCTCATTCGGGGCCGCTGCTGCTGCTAACTTTCTTCTTCTCCTCTACTACCCTGCCGTCTTGAACACCAGTTCAAACACACACGTGCGCCCCCATGATTAAAGTGCGACGAGCAATTTATTTTCATCCCCGGTATATAGATTCCCCGGCTACCTTATTAAAGGGATGAAAAATTTCCAAATGGGCGCTATCATTATTTAAGAGGGAAAAAAAACGAAGGAAAGAGAAAAAAAAAGTATATTTCCCTTAAGAAAGAGACGGTTACATGGCCGATGACCGAGCGTAAATCACCAGCGCAGCCCGTTTCTCATCTATTCAAACAAGATGGTGCAAATAAAAACCCCCAACGCGTGTCCCCCTACTTCAACCGTGTTATTACGTGATAAGGACGCAAAGGCAGAAAAAGTAATTCAAAAAGGAAAGCTGCTGCAGCCGCTGCTCAGACAACCCTTCCTAAATCTATATTTACAATGTTATGCACGTCGACCAAGACAGGGGCGGCGCCAATGAGACTCCCCGTTGACGCTAGAAAAATTCACAGTACCAAAATGGATATTGATCGCAAGACGCAAGGAAAAAGAGTTTTAGTTTTAAAAGAAAAGGGAAGTTTATACTGTATTTTCCAAGGGAATACGGTACAGAAAACGAATATACTATGTTCTTACACTGTATGTAGTTATAGAAATAACAACAAGTGGCGTGTGTGGGGAAAGCCTTGACGCTTCTTTGTCACCGACGCCAGGCGCCTTGTGATTTATGCTCACGGCCGTCGCATTCCTGAGTTGATGGGAAACGTTTGAATTATGGCCGAAAAGGTTTCGCCAATATCCGTTCTGTTGTGTTTGTGTGTGTCGAAAGACGGCGATATTATTATTCCCGAGATTTTCTCACGCTACAAGGCTGTTGATGGCTAAATCCCGACCGACCGACCGACCGACAGGTAAGGAAAGAAGAAGATCGCGCATAAGATGCGCATCGAATTCGTTTCGGGAAATGATGGATCTTCTTTATTTTCCGTTGATGGATCTACGTCGATGAGGACGACGACGGCGGGCCGTTTAGAATAGAATGCTCAAGCCATCATCCCCAGTCAGGTCTCTACGGGATCTTAGCCGGAGAGACGTAGACGCATTATTTGCGTCAAGGCGGGCGTCGTATTCAAAAGGACGCGGACTCTTCCATCATCTCTTACGAGGAGTCCCGTGTGAAACATTTCCCTCTCCAACAACAAACATTATAAGCTAGAAGGAGATAGAGAAGACGAAGAAGAAAAGGGGGATTTTCCAATCGATCGAGTCTAACAATCATCCTCAAACTGAATCTGTTACACATATAATGTTTTGGGAGGAGTGAGATTCCGGCCAGCCCAAACAACACCTGGAGGCACCCGCATGGAACAATTTCTCCCCCTATACCATACTTGCTTCTTCACCTTGTATAACACAATGAACCGGTCGTTATCGTGGGCTCGGAGGGGTCTGGCGATCATCAGAAAAGCTGGGCAATGAATGAAAGGTACTACACTGTACACTGTACAGTTACCCTATGTGACAAAAGTGATTGGGGGTCCAGTCACCCTGCTAGGAAAGGTTTGGACCGCTAAATAATTCTTTTTTTTTTCTCTCTCTCTCTTTCTCTCTCTCGTCCTTTGGAAACTAGGGGAAACCCAAAACACAATCCGCCCCAAAGATCTCTGCCGTTTGTCCCCAGATATCCCGTGGCGCGCGTTGTCCGTCTATACGCACGGGTAAATCTGAATAGCCGGACTATCATTCCACGGGTCCCTGTCCCTTGTCGTATCCGCTTAAACCACCTCGACTCGGAACCCGTCAACACACACACACACAGTGTACAAAGACATAGGCAGCTATATAAAGAAGAGAGAGAAAAAAAAAAGTTTCAAACGCGCGCGCCCTACTTTATTGTGTGTACTACACCAGAAATTGTAAAAAAAGGACGAAAGAAAAAAAAATATATATATACCCAATTGTGGGTAGGAAAAGGTTTTTTTCGGGTGAGCGGTAACGTGGCTTTTCGCCCCCATAGTAAAATAGAGGGGTCGGTTTTTTTGAAAACGAAAACCCTCGGTTGACATTGAGGTCTGACACTCTCAAAACCGAGTACGGTACAGCATCTTGTGTTACCATCCTTCAAGTCATCTTGCGAGTTCTCCCCTAAAGGGACCTATTGCTACAATGACGATGCCATAAATTACGCCGTACATCCCCCCTGCCCCCTCCTCCGCTACTACCTCATTGTATAATATGCGCCAGTTTGACGATTCAATCCGGATTTGATGCCTAGCTCTGTGCGCAATGCGTTCGAGATTATTTTTTTCCGTTTCGGCTTCCGGCCGGTCGTTGGCGTCAAAAGAAAAGATAAGAGACAGTGACGTTCGAGGATTATATTGCAGAGTTTTTGACACCTCGTTAGATTCCGTCGTCAATGGCAAAGCATCAGGTATAGAGATGTTGGGGATTGACACATCTTTCTGCGCCGCCGTCAGCATCAAAATGTTCAAGCCTGATCCGCTCCAGGGCTGGCGACACATGCGATCGGTTTGCTGCGCTAGTGCGCTTCGTACTAGTCAGTACTAAATTCACGTTCCGCCGTGATGTCGCATGTCTCCCAAGGTTTTTTCCCCCCTTCAAAAAAACAAAGACGGACGGACGGACGGACGGGGGTTTCGAAAGTTGAAACCGGAGCGCAATATGTAGAAGATAGTCGAGGGGGGTTTAGTTGGTGACGTTTGGTTGAAAACTTTGACTGTGACGGAACGCGGCGTCCTAAAGTTGATGACGGAACAAGTTGGTGGCTGGGCAACATTCTCGAGGTGGGCTTTAAGTTGGTTCTCACGGTGTTTCGAGAACAACCAGATCGCACAGAACCGATTGAGATCATCATCATCATCATCATCACGAAGGAGGCTCTTTTTCTCTCTCTCTCTCTCTCTTCTTGACTCTAAAAGATGCTTTGCTCTTCTTCCACCCCGCCTCGGACAATGAAGAAAGAGGTAAAAGGCATCGCTGAACGAAAGAGATGAAAACACACACGCAAAGAGAGGTTTCATATTTCCCCGGAGGAGACGAGCTGTCTAACTTTCGTGATGAATGAACGAACAATTACCCGGCGATGAGCTCCGACCGGAGGAGAACCGGAGAAAAGTGGGAACCACCCCTTTCGTAACAGCAACAACAACAACGACAATAGATATACAGAAAAAAGCAAAAAGGCTAAGAGAAAAGAAAAAAAAGAGAGAAAAAAAACGAGACCAGATGAGAGAGATAAAGACTCACAAACATTAGAAAAGAATCTAGAGTCAGCGTGTGTGTGTGTGCACGACTTACCTAATTATTTATCGTCCAGAGGGGTTGTTGCGTGGGTCTAGAGAGCAACAGCAGCGCTAGAGAGTTCAGCGAAGAAGTCGGAAGGAATTCTTCGACAGGGAAAGAAAAAGGTGATTATCAAACCCCGCAGACCGTGAGGGTCGAAAACTTTTGGGCAGAAAACGGCTCGACAATCATAGACGAGAGCAGACACTGACTCTACACTGCACACCGATAGACCACTTGAACACAACCAAAAAAGACACCAACACGAGGCACAGACACGCGAAAAGACACTAAGTAATTTTTCTCTCCGGTCTCTCTTCTCCCTTCTCTGTAATTATCAAAAGAGAAATACAAAATCCCTGTCTCTCTCTCTCTCTCTCTCTTTTCTTGTCTGCCTCTAATGGTCACTGAACGAGTTCTTCTTCTTCTTCTTTTTCTTTCGGGTTCTCTCTTTACTTTCCGGCTCGAATAACACTTGAACTTGAACTCGTCGTAGTAGCCAGTTACTTGTTACGACGACAAGATCCAGAGATCCAGAGAGTTCCGCGTTCACTGATCTTTCCTCACAAAGTGGAGGAAATGTTTTCTGACAAAAAAAAACACTTGAAGTTGGACAGTCCGCAACAAGTCTGTCGACTGAGATTTGTAGCTGAAAATGCTGTGTGTAGACTGTATGTACGTGAGCGTGTGTGTGTATAGCGCGAGCGCGCTAATACAAAAAAATAGAAAAACACGGGCCTGTCCGGACTCTACGGCAGCGTGTGGTCGACTGATGGAACTCGCTGCCTGTCGAGAGATCCAGCCAGCACCAACCGGAGCAATGGGGCAAGCCCCAACCCGCGCGCCATCTGGTGAAAACCCGTAGCGGTGGCGCTAGCGGATTGCGGAGCCGGCTGGATTGAAAGAGGAGAGCGCTCTGGGCGGATTCGTTTTTGTTGTTTATCTTTTCTTCGCTCGCTCTCTCCTTTCTTAAATGATATTTTTCTTCTTCTATCGTGTAACGCGCTCGGGAAACTGAATCACAAACATTTCATTTTCTTTTCTGGCAGCTTAATTCCGTCGACGCCTCGCACCGTGTTGGCTTTCCAATAACGAAACAATCCGATCAGCTTTCCTTAGTTCAGTGGTGTTTGTTTAGGACTTTGGTCGTCTCGCTTGTCGATCGCGCGAGCCAAAAACAACTGCTTCTGCGATTTACAAAACAACACCGACGACAATGTCGCCTATGCGTATTTACATTCTTGAATTGTGTCGGCCATTCCAACAAGTCGATTTCTGTAACAAAGTGTATATATAAACAAGGATAGCTGCTGCTGTTGCTCTTTGCTGCTGTCTAGTAAAAGGAAGCGGGATGCTGAAGCAGCGCATGACGGCATCACCGAATTCCTTGATTCTCTTCACTTTTTTCGCGGCCGATAACCAAAATTTTCGAGCTCGAGCGACCGAGAAGACCGCGAGGCTTCAAGAGTAAACAAACCGTAAATATTTCTCACTCCCCTTCCATAATACGCCAAGAGAGATGGAATCCCGCCGCAAGAAGTCCCGGCGACGACGACTGTTTTCTTCATTTTTCACTTTGGTGCCTCCTTTCTTTGGACTAGTTTTTGGAAATATCGTGTCGATGGCGTGAATGCCAGCGTAGAAGAGATAGAGAAGAGAGAAGAGAGAGTCTTAACATTCCACAGTTTCCCTCTCGCATGTGTGTCTGTGTGCGTATATGCTGCCGTTACGTAGCCTGCATGGGTAAAGTTCCAATGGAGATAGGAGGGATATGTGTGTGTGTGAGCGACTGAGCGTGCGGGGTTGACGTAAGTAGACTTTGGGCCGGCGGGATCGTTTTCCATCAACGCCGAGCACGAGTTCAACCCAAGTCGCAACCGCCATCCCTCAGAGTCTCAGACTCTCTATATACGAGGGCCTTTGCTATCTCTTTACTGCGTAGAGCTTATCCATATCGTCGACTGACTGTCTCTCCTTCGCACCCCCGTCTCCGTCCTACTGATTTCGGTTTAATTAGCTCGTTGCCCCGGCGATTGGAAGCTTTCGTGACAAGTCGACTGGCTCTACGTCAATCCAGCGTCTCCATCGTTACTGATTGTAAGACATCACAAGAGAGAAAGAAATCCACACCCCACGCCAAGGACAATGCGTCAACTACTTTCAACTTTGCCGTCGTTCCGGCCATTTCACTTTCGAAATTTTTTGTTTGGCTTTTTTTGCCAGACGGCACTCAAGTCGGCCTCGTCCTTTTCGAGAGTATATCTGCCGGCAGCAGTAGCAGCAACAGCCGCTGGGCGCAACAACGAGTGATTCGTGCCAAAATGTTTGAATACAAAACTGGACAGCGAGATTCGAGATTACACGTAAAGACGAATCTCTGAGCAACAGACGCGGATACACAGAACAAAAAAAAAGGATGGTATCCGCCCAATTCGGTATCAAGAATTTCATAGGAGACCGGAGGGGGAAATGGCCAACAAACCCGTCGCCATTCCTGTCTCTGCGTAAGTATTTGTGGAATGAAACAACATTGTGACATGTGATCGCCGAACTGATACTCAGCTGCTGCTGCTGCCGCTGCTGTTGATATATCTACCGGAAAATATAGATTCCACCAATCTGGGAGAGTCGTTGGATTAAGTCAAAAGAAGGGAGCCGATTCACGCGGGAATTCTGGTTCTCTTCCAGTCGGATTGCCAAGCGGACGGCAAAAGAAAATAAGAAGAAGACGAGAAAGATAAAAAAAAAGAAAGACAGAAAAAAGATTGCGAACCAATGAGAAAGCCCGAGTGTCAAAGACCGAAACGAGCGCGAGTCGTCAGAGAGAAAACAAGGCGATCTCGTCTCGTTTTTCCCGGAACCGGAAGCAAATATTGAGAGACTCTCTGCTCATCTGGAAAAATTCTTCGATATATATTCTCCCTCTCTCTCCGTCGCTCCGTCTCGTGTCGATGTGTATCCAAAGACTAAAGACTTTGGGGGTATAGGACGGCGCGGGCCGTTGGGGTCGGCTTGCGTTCCGTCGTGTGCCCGTATTGTGTATATACACACACGGTTGATCCTCACGAGATCAAACAGATACTGCTCTTCATCTGGCTCTTGTATAGGGCGAAGTGAGAGATTGAGGGATAGACGAAGGAAGAAAAAGGAGAAGACCAAGTCTCTCTCTCTCTCTCTCTTTCCTTTTAAATGGAATAATCATTCACAGTGTCAACAAAAGGGCGACAAGCTGGAAAAGAGACGAGTCTAGAGAGTAGAGAGCCGGAGAAGATGGAGCTACGAGGGAGAATGAAATGAAAAGGGCTTTTCATTTCAGACCTTGGCTGTACTTCTTCTTCTCTTTCCAACTCTCGTCGGGATTACGTTGATGACAAAAGATATGGGCTGTCGAGTGGTTCAGCGCCAACGCATTATGCAAATTAAACGAACTCTATCGATCCATGCCGACCTCAATCTCTGTCTACTTCTCCGTTTGCTTTTCCCTTTTTTCCCGATGACGACGACGACAACGACGACGACAACGACCCAGCGCCACAACACCAATTGACATGGCGGTGTTTCTTCCCCCTTCTCCTCCCGATTCTTTCACGATCCGTTGTCAAAGTAAACCTGTTTTTATTGTTATACGTTTCGGTAACAGGAACGCTCGGAAAACAACAAGACAAAATAATCAATGAGCTTTGTTCGAAACACCTGGACTCGAACATGTTCCCGACTCTTCTTTTTCTTCGTCGTCGTCTTTTCTACTCAACGACAATAACAGCCCGTGGAATTCTAACTCGGCTCGTCTCAAAGGTTGTCGAGTTCTCTCCCTACTGCTTTTCTTATTTGGATTGCCGGCGCGGGACCGTGACCGATTCAACAGAACTCGAATGTTTGTCCTTTTAGAACCGAAAACAGACGGATCGCGCGCTTGAACCCAATTAAAGAGCGACTAGATTGAAAATTGAAGAGGAAATGTCATCGTCGACCAATGGACGCAAGACACGAGCCTGGAACGCGCTCGCGCGCTAGAGCTAATAGTTTCATCGTCGTATGCAAATGACCTCATCAGATCCTGTAATGAGTTTGATTTACTACGGCACACACGGATAGACAAAAGGGAACTTTCTTCTCATTATTTTTGATGGGGGTCTACACAACAATTTATTCACCTGATTAATAGGAACACAGGGTGGTTGGGTGAGGAGGAGAGTTGAGTTGGGTAAGGCAGCAGCAACAAAGAGTATAGATGGGAAAATGAACTCGTCGGAAATGCCAGAGAAATTCTCTTTCTTCTTCTCTCTTCTCGAAACACCGCAGGATATCTATCCCCCCCACATCTCTTTCCCTTCGGAACTGGACGGTATCTCCTTTTTCGACCCCTTTTTGGCTCTCTCTCTCTCTCTCTTTCTCTCTCTCCTAAGAGATGGACGGAATTTTTGCGACCGATGGAAATGAATCTCAATAAGCGAGTGCTGGACCCCGTTCAACCACAGGTAGATATGGTCCCAATCCCACGGCCCGCCAAACTCACCTTTTTCCGCCAGCCTGCACTCGAATTCCTTCATCACCTCTCTCATCTCAATTTATAATAGATCTGGACTTTTCATTCTTTCTCAGTCGCTGGGCATCAGCAAGAGCTTTTACACATAGCAGTATTTACTTCTCTTTCTCTCTGTATGTGTGTCGATGCTGTGTTGTTTCTTTCTTTTTTCAATTTTCTTTCCTGTATTTATGTATGTATAGTCCGTTCTCTTTTTATAACGCACGGATTGGAGATTTAAAACACGGGGAACAACTTTCCTCGCTGCTGCGCACCAATGGATCTTGGCCGTAGAGAGTGTTATAGGCAAAGGCAAAGCTGATGCTAGGCTCGCTCTACCGTACACGGATTTATAAATAATTCAATAAAGAAAAAAGAGGGATTTTTGGGATCTAAAATGTTGAAGGAAGGAAAAGAAAAAAAGAAAAACGAAACACCCTCAATCCGGTCCGGCACGGGGTGTGCATTGTGCGAAACCCAATCAATTATTTTGAGTTTACTAGTAGGACAGAATATTTCTGGTTTTCAACTGGTTTCTTTGCCCTTAGTTTTTGCCGCGTGTCAGCCGAACAGGAAATCCGTGAGGAGGAAAAGCGTTGAACCGGCAACAAGATATTATTTGAATAGCCGCCATTACCCACGACCTTTCCTATATCTGTAATGCTTTTTGTGCCGGCGGATTATGTCAACATTGTTTGAATTTTTCCCTTCTATATCCTCCACTGTGTGCAGAGTATATACTATATAGCTGCCTACTGTATACCATTCGCTGTCAGTT